>OY288282.1:65534200-66734200 GCA_958450335.1 Hibiscus tridactylites
TTGATTTTCGAGAAATTGGCAATGAATCTTCGATAAAACCCTGCATGCCCTAAGAAACTTCTTATTCCTTTGACTGTGGTGGGTGGCGGCAGCTTCTCAATAACATCTATTTTGGCTCTGTCTACTTCTATGCCGCAGCAGCTAACCTTGTGGCCCAACACTATGCCTTTATCCACCATAAAGTGGCATTTTCCCAGTTCAAAACAAGGTTTGCCTCTTCACATCTTTCCAGAACCTTCTGCAAATTGCCTAAGCAACCGTCGAAACTGTCCCCAAAGACGAAAAAGTCGTCCATGAAAATTTCTAGGAAATCCTCCACCATGTCGACGAATATTGCCATCATGCACCGTTGAAAGGTTGCTGGTGCATTGCAAAGTCCAAATGGCATTCTTCGGAAAGCATATGTGTCGTACGAGCATATGAAGGTCGTTTTCTCTTGGTCCTCCGGTGCGATTGCGATTTGGTTATAACCTGAGTAACTATCAAGAAAATAGTAGTAAGGCTTCCCCACTAATCTATCTAACATTTGATCGATAAAAGGTAAGGGGAAGTGATCCTTTCGGGTAGCTTTATAAAGCTTCCGGTAGTCCATACAAACCCTCCAACCAGTCACAGTCCTGATTGGGATTAGTTCGTTGTCCTTGTTCGTTACTACGGTTATGCCTCCCTTTTTTGGGTACGCATTGCACCGGGCTCACCCACTTGCTATCCGAGATGGCGTATATTATTCCAACATCAAGCCACTTGATGATTTCTTTCCGTACCACCTCTCGCATAGCTTTATTCAGTCGTCTTTGAGCATCAATTGCCGGCTTATGGTCATCCACCAAGAGGATTTTATGCATGCATAAAGCCGGATTGATGCCTTGGATATCAGCAATGGTCCATCCAATTGCCTTTTTATGCTGCTGGAGCATTTTGATCAGCTGATGTTCTTGTTCCTGCATCAACTTGGAAGAGATGATTACTGGCAATGTATCATTTAAACCAAGAAAAACGTATTTAAGCTGCCCTGGCAGGGGTTTAAGGTCTAAAACATGTGGCTGTTCAATAGAAGGCTTTTGGATTACATGTTCATTCGAGGTATAATTCAAAGGCTCGAAGAACTTACCTGGATGAGTGCCTATCCAATTTACCTCCTCAGAACCTTCAGTGTCGGATGATTCTATGTCTGAGGGGTCGCTGTCGTCGATGCTGCCATGACAGTCTTCAGGGTGACTGCGGTGGCAGTGACCAAATTTTCTGTCGTGGCAGTTCGACCTGATGCAGGGTTGGTCTAGGACGACTTCTGAAATTGCTTTGCACTCTTCCTCTGCATCAGCTTGTTTCATTGCTTGGAGAACATTGAGCTTGATTTGTTAATCATTTACTCTCATCGTCAGTTCTCATTTTTCTACATCGATCACTGTTCTGCCTGTGGCTAGGAAGGGTCGCCCCAGGATGATCGGTGTGTTTTCATCTGCTTCACAATCTAAAACAAGAAAGTCAGCAGGGAAAATAAACTTATCCACTCTTACCAAGATATCTTCGATCTTCCCTTCTAGTTGAACGTAAGAGCGGTCTGCCAGCTGTAGCATGACTGTTGTGGGCCTTGCTTGTCCAATACCTAGTTTCTGAAAATACAAATTTGGGCATTAGATTAATGCTAGCACCAAGATCACAAATTCATGGATCCACAAACTTGTCTCCAATTATGCATGGTATGATGAAGCTTCCAGGATCCTTCTTGTTTGGGGGGTGGTCTCTTATGAAGGATTGCCATGCATCATTCTGTCATCATTACTATTTCAAATTCCCCAAGTCTGGACCTCTTGGACATTGCATCCTTTAGAAACTTTGCATAACCAGGCATCTGCTTAATGGCTTCTAACAGCGGGATGTTGATGTGTACTTGCTTAAAACATTATAGATTTTCTTAAGCTGGTACTCATGTTTCTGTTTCTTTAGTCGGTGTGGAAAAGGGGTGGAGGACGATAATCTTCAAGGCGTCCTTCATATGGAAGTCAGATCTGAGAAGGCTCAAGTTCTTCAGCTTCTTCAGTTCGCTCCTCTGTTCCTTCTGTTGTCGTGACAGGTGTGACGACAGCAGACTGTTTCTCTTCTACCGGGGCAGTGTTCACGACAGGTGTCTGTAGGGTCGGTTCCTTACTTGGTGTTTCTTTTATTACCGACCCTTGTAGTTGTTTCCCACTCCTCGTTGTAATCGCTTTGCACTGCTCATGTGTGGGTTTTCTAGTGACCTCAGTATCACTAGGGAATCCTCTATTCTGCCTTGGTTTGATGTACTGTGAAACCTAGCCCATCTGTGTCTCTAAGGATTTTAGAGTGGCCCCATGGTTTGTCATTCTCATCTATGTCTTGTCCATGAAGGACTCAGTTTTCTTGACAAAGTGATCCATGTTTGTCATGTATGCTCCTGTTTGAGACATGAATGTGGCCAGGGTCTGCTCCAGTATGCTTGTTGTGGTTGCTGGCTGCTGCTGTGGCTGCTGTTGTGGTTACTGTCGTGACAGAATCCTAGGATTTCCTTGGTTCTGGTTGTTCTGGACTGGAAGATTCAGTGCGTTGTTGGGGTTACTCCATGAAAATTTTGGGTCCTTCCTTTAATTTGGGTTTTAGTGGTTGGAATCATAGGTTTTATTTCTGTTATAGTTCCCAACATACATCCCTTCTTCCAGCTGTAAAGGGCACTCATCTGTACTGTGGTTTCCACTACAGGTTTCACACACCTCTTATGTGGAAAATACAACCTTAGAATCTTTCCGTTGCAGATTCTCAACTATCTTAGTGAGGTATGCAATTTGAATTTTAACCGAGTTGTCAGCTTCGTACTCCTTTACACATATTCCTTGTTTGCCTCATCTTCGAGCTGTAGAAAATTGCTCATCATTCTTTGCTAATTTTTTCAACACTAGCATTACCTCGTATGGTTCTTTATCCAGTAATAGCCCATTCGCTGGTGAATCTATCCTCAGTCGAGTGTGTGCATTGGTAGCATTACCTCGTCTGGTTCTTTATCCAGTAATAGCTCATAAAAGAGTCTTAAATATGTCCCATGCCTCATGCATTGGTTCGTCATCTTCCAGTTGAAAAGTAGCAACCTCGTTATGCAATCTTTCATATAAATGAGGAGGATTAAAACAAGAAAGGAATTTACGAGAGAGATTTGCCCAAGTTTTTATTGAACCCGGCGTTAATTTATTCCACCAAGTTTTAGCTCTATCTCTCAATGAATAAGGGAATAGCCGGAGCCTCAGTACTTCTGGACTTATTCCTGGTAGTCTGAACGATCCACAGATTTCCTAGAACGTTTTGAGATGTTCACGTGCATCCTCAGTAGCAGAACCACCAAATTGGCCAGTAGAATTTATCATGCTGAATATTACAAGTTTCAGTTCGAATTGTTCAGCTTCCACATCTGGCAGAGTAGTTTCCAGTTCAACATGGTCATTATCCATGTAGTCTCGACAGGTCTGTCGTGCTACTGGGGCAGCGGGCGGCGACAGATCATTTCTGGGGTCATTCGAAGGATCCACACCACCCCTGGGTGGTTGTTGTTGTCATCTTCCCTATGGCCTTCCCTTTCATTCACCATTGCTTCCAGTCTCTCCTCAAGATAATTGTTTCTTTCTATCAAGAGTCGGGTTTGGTTCCTAAGTTGATATGTGCGTTCGATTTCTGGATCTAATTCGTACTCAGGTTTCTTACCACGTCTCGATCTACGCATAAGCAACAAGAGAACCTTGTGAAAAGCACGGGGAAAATAAAACAACTTAAAACATAAAATAAAAACAAAGTGCAATAATTAAAAGGTAAAGATATGTTGCGAGTCCCTGGCAACGGCACCAAAAACTTGTTGCGTGTAAATAAGACTATCACAAATAGTGCAAGTGTACAAAATGCAAGTAGTAAAGTGATACTAGAGTATTAGATATCGTCTCAACAGAGACTGTAAATAACTCTATCATTAGATTGCTGCACAAGGAAAATAAATAGTTTAAATGAATGTTGAAAGAAATCTTGAATAAAAACTAAAGTAAAAGATAAAGGAATCAGATTGAGAGAATAGACCAGTATTGAATTGCTCAGTAGTGCAAGAGTTGCACTGTTCAGAGGACTTCTGTCGTTATGTCGTGACAGAGGTTCGTTGTTGTTGCGGCAGCGACCAACAACTCCGTACTTCAAGCTTGGCAAGAAACCCTGTTATGACTTGTCCTATCCCTAGGTCCAAGTTCTGTTAATGAACACGTCTTGAATGATACCTCCCGGCGTGAATCAAGGGTGAACACCAATGTTTGTGAATTCTTCTTTAGCCACTTAACCTTGTACTTATCCCTAAGCCAAGATGGTTTAACCATACACTAGAAAACACGTATTTACTCCTTTCGTATGCTTAACTCTCTCGATATCAAGCAAATAGATAACCTCACAATGATCTCCCAATGCTCTTATGAGATATTGACAAACCAGAGTAAATAAACTTGAAGTTTTATTACTTGAACAAAAAAACCCTAAGAACAATTACAATCCTCACAACTACTTTACAAATCAACCATTAGCCCTTGGGGAAGTTTAGAACATGGTGAAGAGAGAGAAACGACTAGGGTTTGGGGAAGACGGCTAGGAATGAGATATCCTTCCCTAGGTCGAATTACATGCCTTTATATAGGTCTTGGGTCCAAGTCTTCTAATATGGCAAGAATACAAGTTTAAATTAAAGTACAACTCTATTAAGAACTAAATCTTTTGAGTAGATGCCTTTAATTCGTCCTCTTTTCTTGCCTTGACTTTCTTCCTTGAACTTTGGGTCTGGCCTTTCTTCTGCTTTAGGGCTTAAAAAATATGAGAGTGGTCCATGACAGACCGACTTGAAATCCTCTATCTATCGAGCTCCACTTCACTTTTCCTCTTCAGCATTCCACTGTCGTCGTGGCTGCCACGACATATGTCACGAAAGACTTTGCTTTTCGACTCTAGATCCGCAATTCGCCTCTGCTCCTTTGCTACCCTGGGTCTGCCTCAGCAGATACCTGCAAAACTACCCAAAATTAGTAGCAACTGTGCAATTTTATCTAATTGTGATGTGTATGTAAAAATCTATCCTAAATGCAATGAATCATGCTTGAGCGCGACAAAAATATGGGTAAATGAGGGGTAAAATATAAAACTTTTATGCACTCAACAGAGATCGTTCATCTAAAATTATTATATAACAAGAATTAGTTGCAGCTAGGATTTAGTTAGTCTGTTATATCCTAGCTGGCATCAATAGTTGACTTTTCTATTAGCTTTTTCTTCTTTTATAAATACGCACCGTTTTGTATATTTTGTGTAAGTTATCCGAGAAGTGTTAGAGTTTGAGGGAGAGTGTAAGTTATCCGAGAAGTGGTAGAGTTTTATTTAATGTGTAATTGATTATATTTACTAGAAGTCTTATTTAAATTAGATATAAAAGTATAGTTTAAATATACTAAAACTCTGTAATTGCCTATTCAAAGGCTCACCGTACACACATTTGAATAATTAAGAATAATAAGAAAATACAGAGAAACACATTGTTCTCTATGGAAAATATCTTGTTCATCTTCTTCAAACAACAAATCCCTAACCACCGATCACACACAAACAACCATTATTCATTGCATCTCCGGCCACTATGGCCCCTTTCTCACATTTTGGATAATGTGATAGATTTTATTCTTTGAATAAAACAACTCTTCTTCTTCGTCTTCTTCTTCTTCTTCTTTCTTTCAACCAATCCCAATTCCTAAATTCTTTCAACCCTAAAACAAGAAAGTGTTCCAATTTCTAATCTTAGAAACTGTAAATTCAAAATGGTATCAAGTGAATCTTCGCATTCCCGTTCTGAATTGCTTTGATTCAAGAATGACAACTCTTCTAATGAGTATTATATCCATCCCAATGAGAATCTGGCGTTGGTTTTGACTTCTTCTCTCTTGAACAGTGACAATTATCACAACTGGACACGCTCGATAAGGATGTCTCTCATCTCCAAGAACAAGTTTTCGTTCGTTAATGGCTCGATTAAAGAACCAAAAAAGGATGATCCGCGATATCAGGCCTGGGTTAAGTGTAATAATCTGGTGCTATCTTGGTTACAACGCGCGTTGAATCAAGAGATTGGGCAGAGTGTAATCTGGTTTGATCATGCTTATGAGCTTTGGAAAGACCTTTTCGAGCGGTTTAATCAGGGAGACTTGATTTGCATTTCCAATTTACTTTAGGAATTTTATTCGCTATAACAAGGTATTCTTTCGATTTCTTCTTATCACACTCAATTGAAGGTTTTATGGGATGAAATATGTAATCTTCGTCCCTTAGCTGCTTGTGATTGTTTGGCTTCGAAGTATAGAAAAAAGGATTTCTTACTTCGTTTTCTTAGAGGTCTTAATGAGAATTGTTTTGTCCCCCAGTCTTTGATTTTAATGACTAATCCTCTACCTTCAGTTAATGAAGTGTTTGCCATTTTGATTCAACATGAGCTTTCTGTTGTTCCTATTGTTAGTGATTCTAACATTCTCTTGACCAATAGGCATACTTTAAAGAATGTGGATCAACATGCTTCTAGGATAGATAATAAGTCTGTTCCTAGTAAACGGTTTTACAATAATAATGGCTTTAAACATCCCTTATGTGTTTTCTGTGGATTGTATGGCCATACTGTGGATAAGTGCTATAAAAAGCACGATTTTCCTCATGGTTACAAGAATAGGAGTCATGGTAATATAACCAATTTGGTAGGATCTTATTTTGTTGATTCTTTGCCTGATGAATCTGCTGCTATGAACAATTCTACTCCTGCTATGTTTACTAAAGAACATTATGTGAGTCTTTTGAATTTACTTCAAAAAAGGAATTCTGGTGGTTCTGTTGGTATTGTTCCATCTTCAGAATGCAAGATTAATGTTCTTTTTTCTGTGTTTGATGGTCCAGCTAAAAATTCATGTATGGTTCTTGCTTGCAATTCAAGTAGGTCTTTTGCTCAATGGATATTAGATTCAGGGGCCACTGATCATATCATTAATTTTTTGTATTTTTTTATCTCTTACTATTCTGTTACTCACAAATATGTTCAGTTACCTAATAATGAAGTTGTTAATGTTACTCATATTGGAACTGTTCAAATATCAAAAATATTACTTTTACATAACATGTTTTATTTTCCTCAATTCAAGTCTATTTCTCAGTTAACTAAAAATAATTCTTTATGTCTAATTTTTTTTTGGTTTTTGGTGTATGCAGGATCTCACTGCATGGAAGATGATTGGTTTAGCTAGAGTTGTGAATGGGCTGTATGAATTAGAGGTTCCATTTCACAATACTGATCATAGTGTTTACAATTTTCATACTGTTTTTAATAGTTCTTCTGCTAATTCTTTTAGCCTTTGGCATGCTAGGCTAGGGCATCCATCTAGACAAAGAATGCGTTTCTTTTATTGCTTAAATAAAGATATACCTTATAGTTCTTTTTCTGATTGTGATGTTTGCCACATTGCTAAGCAAAAGAGGTTACCATTTTCTGTTAGTTCTTCTGTTTCAGTCTCTATCTTTGATTTAATTCATGTAGATGTATGAGGTTCTTTTCTCATTAAGAGCATATATGGGCATGCATATTTTTTAACTATTGTTGATGATAGAAGTAGATTTGTATGGATATACCCTATGTAATTTAAATCTGAAGTTCGAGACTTAATTCCTCAATTCCGTGCCTTAGTAGAAACTCAATTCTCAAAAAAGGTCAAGTGCATTGGAACTGATAACGCTAAAAAATTTGAAATGATTGATTTTTTTAGAACTAATGGCATAATTCACCAAAATTCTTGCATACACACACCTCAACAAAACAATGTTGTTGAGAGAAAATGTCAACACTTGCTTGTTGTAGCAAAAACTCTAAAAATTCAAGCAAATTTACCTTTAAAATTCTGGATTGATTGCATTCTTTATGTTGCTTATCTCATTAACCTTACTCCAACCCCTGTTTTAGATAACCTAGCCCCATTTAAAGTTTTATTTCAACAGAAACCCAAACTTTCACATCTTAAAGTTTTTGGTTGTCTGGCTTTTGCATCTATTTTATCTAAGCCTAAGACTAAAATGGATCCTAGAGCTAAGAAGTGTATTTTTTAGGATATCCAAGAAATATTAAAGGGTATAAAATTTTTTACATTGAAAATCAGAATGTGATCATTTTCGGGGATGTTGTTTTTTGAGAATCTTGCTTTCCTTTTAACCAGACTGATTCTTCAAACAATTTTGTTTTGCCTAATTCTGTTGAGAATACTTTTTTAGATGACATTATCCCTTTTAGTTAAAATGCAGATTCCTTTAAAGAATATTTTTGTAATTCTTCTATATCTCATAATAATGATGTTATGACAAATGGTCCAGCCTTAGATAGTGATACTTCCTTAGATACTGGTCTGGATAGATATGTTTTTCAACAAAATCCTTCATATTTTGTTTTCTTAAGGCAGTCTTCACAACAGTAAGATTCTTTGATATTTGCTCCTCAAACTCATATTCAACAACAACAAGGTGTTGTTCCATCTCGAGCTTGTTCTTCTAGACAAACACAACTACCTAACAAGTTCAAGGACTTTCAAGTAACTCTGTCAAAATCCAAATCATCACCTCATTCCATTGCTCAGGTGCTATCCTATGATAACTTTTATGTTCCATATCAAGCTTATATCAATTATGTTTTTGTTTTTCCTGAACCTAGAACTTATAAACAAGCTATTCTTCATGACTGCTGGAAACAAGCAATGCATGAAGAAATAGCTGCTTTAGAACACAATAAAACTTGGGAATCAGTTCCTCTTCCACCTGGTAAGCAAACTATAGGTTGTAAATGGGTTTACAAAACAAAGTTAAAGTCTGATGGCTCTTTAGAACGATATAAGGCTAGGTTAGTTGCTAAAGGCTACACTCAACAAGAAGGGGTAAATTTTTTGGACACTTTTAGTCTTGTGGCTAAAATAACTACCATTCGTTCTCTTCTAGCTATAACTGCTGCTAAGGGTTGAAAATTAAAGCAATTAGATATTAACAATGATTTTTTGCATGTTTTTTTTTTACATGAAGAGGTTTATATGGATCCTCCCCCTAGGTTTTCTACATCTCCTGGTTTAGTGTGTAAATTAAAAAGGAGTCTTTATGGTTTAAAACAAGCAAGTCGTCAATAGAATGAAAGGTTGTCTGTAGCTTTACTTGAGCAAGGTTTTAAACAAGCCTCTACTGATAATTCTTTGTTTGTTAGAGGTTCTGGTGATACCTTTATTGCTTTGGTTGTCTATGTTGATGATATCATCGTAGCGAGTCATGCAATGTCTGTTATTGATATTGTTAAGAAGTATTTGCATGATACCTTTAAAATCAAGGATTTAGGCGACTTAAGATTTTTTCTAGGTCTTGAGGTAGCTCGTTCTACTAAAGGCATAAACCTATGTCAACGAAAATACACACTTGAGTTATTGCAAGAAACTGGCTTTATAGATTCAAAACCTGTTTCTACACCAATACTTGCTAAGTCTAAGCTTTTAAAAACTGATGGTGAGCCTCTTTCTAACATTACTTTATATAGAAGATTAATAGGTAAATTGTTATACCTTACTAATACTAGACCAGACATATCATATCCTGTTCAACAACTTTCACAATTTCTTGCTGCTCCAACTAGTGTTCACTTAACTGCTGCACATAGGGTTTTACGTTATCTTAAAGGATCTCCTGGACATAGTCTTTTCTTTCTAGTTGAAAATTCACTTATAATCAATGCCTTTTCTGATTCTGACTGGGCATCTTGTCCAAACTCAAGGAAATCAATCACATGGTTTTGTGTTTTCCTTGGATCTGCATTGGTCTCAGGGAAATTTAAGAAGCAACAAACAATATCCATATCTTCTAGTGAAGTTGAATATCGAGCTCTTGGCTCTGTCACTTGTGAAATTTGGTGGCTTTTGTTTCTCTTTTCAGACTTACATATTGATATTTGTTCTGCCAATCTTTTTTGTGACAAATCTTTCAACTATCAAAATTGCAGAAAACCTTGTTTACCATGAAAGAACGAAGCATATAGAGATTGATTGCCATCTTATTCGTGAGAAGCTTCATTAAGGGATTCTGACTTTACTCCCAGTGACAACTCATAATCAAGTTGTTGATTGTTTCACAAAAGCGTTGCATACTTCAGCTTTTTTGGATTCCAAGTGCAAGTTGGGCATTTAAGATCTCTATGCTCCAACTTCAGGGGGGCTAACAAGAATTAGTGACAGCTAGGATTTAGTTAGTCTGTTATATCTTACCTGGCATCAATAGTTGAATTTTCTATTAGTTTTTTTTCTCTTTTTATAAATACGCACCGTTTTGTATATTTTAGATAATGTGATAGGTTTTATTCTTTGAAAAAAACAACTCTTCTTCTTCTTTCTTTCAATCGATCCCAATTCCCAAATTCTTTCAACCCTAAAATAAGAAAGTGTTCCAGTTTCTAATCTCAGAAATTGAAAATTCAACATTATAGTATATAAACTAATCACTTAAAAATGAAATGATATCAATAAAAAAGTTAAAATCCAATTAAATACTTAATACAAATAATATATACAAACATATTGCAAAAATTTTGATATAACAAAGTGAAAAATATTTTTAGACTTGAATAAATATTGCAAAAAATATTCAAAGTCCATTTAACTTGAAAAATATGTTTGAAAGCTTTTTAAAGTGTTATTGACTTGAACAAACTTTTTCAAAGTGGTTTGAATGTCAAAAATAGGCCTTCGGTACCGATATGATACTCCCAATACCGATACGAAGTCGTATGTACCGTATGACAATGTCATGTACCAATACACTTTTGTTTTTAAGTTTTCAGAGATCACTTCGCGTACCGATATGGAAGTCTCTGTACCGATACTCAAAGTACCATATCGATACGGATGTATCGTGTACCGGTACATTCTGCATTTATGTGCAACAGTTCTTTCTATTTTGGCATGTACCGATACCCAATATTGCAGAAATATATTTAATGCTAGAATTAGAGTTCCAACGGCTATATTTCATCCCCCAACTGCTTTAAACGACCAATTTTTCATTCCACACTATAAATACAAGTTTGAAACAGTTAAAGAAGAAGATGATGAACATCCAAGCTTAAAAATTAAGAGAGTAATGTTTAATTGTCTTTCTTTAGTCCAATCATAGTGAGTCAAATTATGTAAACACCCACCTAGAGACGTAATTAGTTTACAAATGTCAAGACCTCATTGTTGAGAGATATGTTATAGTTGAGCCTTATAAAAACTAGGGAAATGTTTATCTTAGCCTTTGAAAAGATAGGGATGTAAAGGTTATCTCCTTGGGCCTGTAAAAAAGAAATAATTCATAAGTGAATTAGAAAATCCTTAGTGTGGATGCTAAAGTAGTGGATGTAGACTTTGGTAAAGAAGGTCAAACCACTCTAAAATCAATCGTGCCAAATTATTATTTTAATTTCATTTTTTGCTTCCCAAATTCAAATGAGGCCTTCACACTTTTCATTTGTGATATATGGTTGAAGTACATCCAGCCCATCAAACATATAAGTGTATGTAATAATGTTAACTCGTTAACAAAATAAAATAACATAACTCAAAATAAAATAATTTAAATTTTAGATAGAAGGGAGAGGGAGAAAAAAGAGAGAGAAAAGTAAACGGTCGATAACGAAACTAAAATTAATGCCACTATTGGAGATAAAAACAATTTTATAAGTAAACCGTTAGGTGAGAAGTTAATAGCTCAATTAAGAGGTTAGGACCAAAATAAGAAAAATGGAAAGAATGTGCTCATTGTGCAAAGGGACCAAACCGACTAATGTCTCAAATTTTGAGTTTGCATGCCAAACTCTTAAAGTTAATTGGACCTACACACATGTCGGCTTGTGAGCAAGCTTTCGGGGGAAATTGGCTAGGAGATTAATGAAAGAAGATCGCCTTCTTCTTCCATGTGATCACCGAAGCAAGAAATTGAGAAAAGAGTAAGAAAAATTCTAAGAAGATTCCCCCAACTCGATTTAAGAGAAAACCGAAATCGAAGATATTAACGAGGCATAAAAAGAAAACAAGAATAAGAATTTTCATGATCAAAGGATGGTCTCTCTCTCTCTCAAAGGATTAGAAGACTTATTAAATTTTTTCTCAAAAGTCAAACATGGATTTATCAGTCTAGATGTTACAAACTAAGACGTATGATAAAATCATGTAACTATTTCATTTTATCGAGTGTAGATATGAAACATATGTTTCGAGTATACTAATATAGCTTTAACTCCGATTATCTTTAAGGTAGACCTGGCAAACTTGACCCGAGACCCAAAACCCGAACTGAAACCCGATTTTGACCCGAACATGATGATTCGAAGTTGACCCGAAACCCGAACCGAACCGAACCGAACCGAAAATTTTTGTTGAACCGAAATGGACCCTAACCGAAATAGACCCGAACCGAATAGACCCGAACCGAATGGACCCGAACCGAATGCTACCCGAACCGAAAGCTGAACCGAATATCGACCCGATTTTAACCCGATTTTAACCCGAATATCTATTGTTAACAATATAATAAATAATAAAATGAAGTATAGAAATTTGAGATCTTGGTGACCAATTTTATAATTTCATCATAAAATATAGCATAAAATTGAAATTGTAGACTAAATTGACAATTTGGAAGTGGAGAAATTTGAGAGTCCAATGATCAAATTTGTAATTATATCATATAAATAAATAGGGGTCAATTTTGGCTAAAAATTAAATCTTTGAAATTAAAATGAACGAAAATATCAATATATTAAATTAATAGTAAATTACAAAGATTAGTCAATTTCAACTAAAAGTAAATTTTTAGAGACTAAATATCACTACGGGGAAGGGGTTTGTATATCCGAAGTCTAAACCGTGGGAATACTTGTGACTAAATTAAATTAAACTAAAACTTAAAGTTGACTAAAATGTAACATTTTAAATGCAACATGACCTAAAAAGTAATTAATCTCTAGCTTAAAAAATTGGTGGCTTATTACCCTCCAAAATTTTGTCTTTTCTCTCTCTATTTTTTCCAATTGTCTTTTTTTTTCAATCTAGCTTAAAAAATTGGTGGCTTATTTCCCTCTAAAATTTTGTTTTTTCCCTCTCTATTTTTACCAATTGTCAACTATTTTTCTTGATTTAATTGAGTTTCAATTTAGATTAATTTAATTGAAATTTCACATTTAGTTTTAAAATTATTTTAATTATGTCCGTGATTTATGCTTTTAGATTTTAGTTAATTCAATTAGATCCTAAGTTTAATAAATTAATTCATTTCAGACATTATTATTATTATTATTATTATTATTATTATTATTATTATTATTATTATTATTATTATTATTATTATTATTATTATTATTATTATAAACTTTAATTCAATATAATTATACAAAAAAAATTATATGGATACATGAAGATTTGATTTAAATATTTAATCAAATTCAAATGCATAGATTGACAAGTTGAATTAGAATTAATCTCATACATCAATAACTCTAAACTAAACCATAAATACTAAACCTCAAACCTTTAACCCAACTCAAATCAAATTGACCCGAAAATTTAAATGTTGACCCGACCCGAAATTAACCCGAAATTGACTCGATTTTAACCCGAACCGAAAGCGACCCGAACGACCTGATTTTGACCCGAACCGAAAGCGACCGATCCGATATTGACCCGACCCGAAAACAACGATCCGATTTTGACCCGATCCAATACCCGAACCGAATCCGACTCATCACAGACCCGAATTAGACCCGAACCCGAACCGAATCTAAACCGATTCTAGATAGACCCGAAATGACCCGAACCGAAACGACCCGAACCGAACCCGAACCGAATGACCCGATTGCCACCTCTACTTTAAGGTATCAAACATGAGGTTAAGTAATATTTTTTTTCAACTCCATTTCTTGTAATCCAAAAAGAATTGCTAATAATTTTTTTTCAACTCCATTTTTTTAACTCCGTACTTCTTTTTCCAAGTGATAATATTTACATATTCTACTGCTAATCTCATTCATATGTTTCACTCATCCAACGATCCAAAAAACGTGTAAAACTTAAAGAGTTTTACCTATTGACTTCAGGAATACATAAAAGTATTCGATTTTAACTTATAATCATTTTATAATAGTACTTAATAAAACATTAAAACACCTTTATTTTCTATCACTCAACTAGAAAGACACTACTAGAAATCATTAATTAAACTATAACCTTACATGGTTTCACCTTCCAAAGATTATCATTTCATAATATACTTGTCATATCTTAAAATGAGTTACCATTTAAACAAGACTTTAATTATTCAAGCTAAACATGAACAAAAAATTATTTAGATCTTTGAAACATACTCTTATAACATTATACTAACATAATTGTAGATAGAAATATTCTTTATGTTACTTAAAAGACTAATTTTATGCTATGGTTTCTTGGTACTTATTAATTAACTTTGAGTTTAATATCGATTCAACAAGATTTTAAGAGTTACCAGCAAATAAAACCATTAACTTAATTGTTTTCAAAAACAGAATTATTTTCTATCTTACTAAACTGCATATTTAGTAATGGCTAAAATTACATTAATTAAACTATATTACGTCATTTACAAGCTGTACTTTTTTTAGCTATTGTTTTAACAATTTTAAGCACTGATTATAACTACCGGACAACATAATTTTTACTATCGAACTGTATTACAAATACACCATTATTATACATAATTATTCTGCACTACCAAACCGCAATACCAAAATTGTCCTAAAACCGTACCACAAGCTGCACTACATCGCAGTGTTCATTTTAAGTACATGCATTTCGTGATATCAAAATATAACAATTTAATTACTGTTTTTAAAGAGAGTTTAGCCAACAGGAAAATAGAAGCATTCTAAACCAAATACAATCTAGAACCCAAATACAAACAAATGAACAAATACTAACTGTAACTATATTAATACAAAATGTAATATGCCACCCTTCTAGGAGTTCCAAGGTAACACTTAGACAATCTACAAGGTTTTTATGGTGTGACTTGCAACTTTTCAACACATTTGACTCAAGAATTATCATGTAACATGTATATGCATAAAAATATATTGTTTATATAGCCTAAGTGAGGTAGTGACTACAAAATAGCAAGCATAATGTCCATGATATAAAATATATAGAGAGAGAATCCAAAAGAAGATTCAAGCATTTAGTTACATTAGGTTTTTATATTTTAATATTAGCTTAACATTGCTTATTTATTATTGGAGGCTCAAACGAAGTTTATTCTCCTTTGTGTCTTATTCAAATTTTCTTCAGAGATTAAGACGAGTTCTTTCAAATCTTATCGAACTTATCAAAGCTCATGGCTTATAATATCAAAACCTTATTAAGGTTTATTGAAATTCTTATCAAAACTTTTGAAGTTCTTGTGAAAGCTTATCAGAGATTAGAACAAGGCTTATCTGAATTCACAGCGTTACTTATCAGAGTTTCCTTTTGAGGCTTAATGTATGAGTTCGTATCTTTTAGAACATTTACCTTGGATTACATTTGGACATAGAAAGTATCGGTTCGAATTTGACCGTATTGGTCCAAGTTACACATAGCCCAAAGCACATAGCAATGGCTAGTGTCGGAAACGTATCAATCCTCACTTCTCAACTATCCAACCAAACTGTCGCCAATCTCCGTAACATCTCCCCTGTTACCTCCAATTATATATATATACAGGGAGTCTCCCGAGCCGTAGCTCATGGACCGTAGTCCCTGAAATACACACCTCTGCACCATGCCAATTTGTCCAAGAACTTCCATTTCTTAGGCTAACTTAAATATTTTATACTTTGAAGTTAGTAAGTATCTTATGATACAAGTAATCTTACTTACTTAATATCTTATGACAAGAATGAACTAATAGCTCTAGAAGGTTTAAAGATTCTTGGCTTATAACATCTTAAGCTTAATTTGTTTTATTAAAGTCTTGTGCAAAGGAGTTCATAAATTGAATTCTGAACTTTTTAATCAAAGCACAATACAACTTATTAATAACATGTTAGAACCAAATCATAAAATAATATGAAATCTAAAACTCATGATCTATCATGTCAAACCATCAAGAACAATAAACCGAATAAATTGAATGCAGAAGAGTACCTGAATTAATCGATAAACTAAAAATCTTGAATCTTGATGTTGAAATCCCAAATCTCTATATTGATCCCAAATCTTGGTATTGATCTTCCAAGAAGATAGGTTATCTCTTGACGTAAAACTCTCTGACAGGGAAGGAGAGAAAAACAAGTTAACCTATTTCTTGGGGACCACTACCTCTTTATATAGTTGATTATTAAATCAACTATTAAATATGTATAATTCTGCCCCTCATTGAATTATAAATATATCTTATGGTATCTACACTTTTATTTCTATGACACTTTAATGCCTAAGACACGCCTAACATAATTGGTCACTTGATTTTCTGTCATACTTTATAATAGCATCATACATTTTACATTCGTGCCCACAATTGAAGATTTTAATCAAACAATCTCCCACTTGGGCAACATATGTTTCCTGATAAATGTACAACCTTATGAGCTCAAAAATTTGTTACTATATAATAGGTATTTTATAACAATCTCGTCCATCAACTATATCCATATAGAATCAAAGCGGTCTTCGCCATATCAATCATGACTTGACCCATCAATGGTCACGTATACAAACATAGTCAAATGACATAGATCAATCATGAATGTATAGCATGGAAAATTACATGAAATGTGAACCAAACATGTCTATTTCCAACTGGTCCTCCTAAACCTTAACGAGATCAAACTTTACTGAATTCAAAGTGTGCATAAACCATAAGAACTTTATTTCTGCAGAAAATAATCCTAAATACTTTAAACTAAAGTAACCGAAATTGTGTCTAAACCAAATGAGCATTTTTCAAAATTACAAACTCCCACTAAAATCGAATATCCTTAAATTACAACCCATTGTCATCACGCAAGGCACGAACAGTATTCTTCCTCCGTCTAGCCTTAGCGAACCGATGATAAAACTTTGTATTGCGGTCTCCTTACAAAACCCACTGACACCTCGCCTTTTGCATCCACAAACTCTCTTTCTGAAGCATCACATTATTTAATTTTGTACTAAGCGAATGATGCAGATTAACAAGGAACCCAGAATGCCTATTTTGTAAAGCCTTTTCAATACCCCACAATCTTCGAAGTAACTCGTTTTTCCGCTTCCCTACATGCCCAAAGACAGATTTGTTCCATTTGGCCAACTCACCCTACAAGGAAGTTAAGTTTGAAAGCACATCCTTACCACTATCCCACTTCGTTTCAATTACCTTGGCGAAATCAGGGTGATCCTGCCAGGCTGCCAAAAATTTGAAGGGTCTATCGCTATGAACCACAGCTGTCGAATCTAACTGAACGAGTAACGGGCAATGATTAGAGTCAATACGATCAAGATGTGATATCTGTGTACCCGGAAACGCCTGAAGCCACCCATCACTTACTAAGCACCGATCCAGACGTTGATACAGATTTCCTCTATTCCAGGTGAACAAAGTCCCGGAGAACGGAATATCAATCAAGCCATAATAAAAGACAAAATCTTGAAATAAACGACTAAAGCCCAAAGATGATAACGAACCACCCCAGCGTTCCTCCGGACTAAGAATCGCGTTAAAATCATCTCCCATAATCCAAGGCTGATCCAGTGTCGGGGCAAGCTCCAATAAAGCTGGCCATAACAATTTCATTTTCGCAACCGACGGACTACCATAAACTGCGGTAAGCAAAAAGCATCTACCAGATTCATGGCACGAAACCCGACAACGAACGAACTGATTAGAAACTTTCAGCACCTCAATCTCAAAATTCTCGCGTCATAATAACAAAATACTGCCACTAAAACCATGGGCTTCAACACGGAAAGAGTGCGGAAAGCCAAGCCGTTTAACCACCCTATCCGCAGACAAACCACTAATGCGCGGTTCCATAATAGCAACAACATGTGGATGATATCTCCTCATGAAATCATGAAAATGACACCTAAACTCAGGGCTAGTAGCGCCCTGACAATTCCAAAAAAAAGACACTAATCATTATGAAAGAGAAAAAAAAGAAACATTTAACCTCACTGGCGAGGCTCAACATTCTCCTTGTCCAGATGCATAGCAACTGAAACATCCGTAACCTCCTGGCCCATTGTCGTCGAACCCTGAGGAGCTACACCAACACCCTCCCCATTACTATTAATACCCGAATTAGTAGAAGCAGGCGAAAGCAACTGAGTAGCAAAATCCTTTCCTGATGATCCTTGCACATTCTGCACCCATTCCGATAAGATCATCGGAGGTGGGAATTGGAAAGCACTACGCTTTTTCATGCTAAGGCCTTTGCGCACCGGAGGAGTTACAGCTTTCACCACCCCCTTGTTCTTGCCATTCGACCTAGTGCTCCGTCTCTCTGAACCTTCATCATCCGATATAACTATTGTCGAATGCTTACCATTCTATATATTAGAAACATGAGTATCAACCACCGGATCCTGCCTCTCACCCAATGAAACAACATGAGGTAAAATTGTACCATGTTTAATACCAGTAACCACAGACTGTGACGACTCCGCCCTTTCACCATTCTTCTCACTCGATGGCCTTTGCAGTCTCCTTCACAGACCCATTGATAGTCGGCAAGGGTTTCTGAACTACATCATCTAAGTCCTGGAGAGCATCAAACCTTGAACCCAGCCCCTTACGCGTAGTTGCAGAGGTTCCAATTGTAGTCCTGCTTGCCTTAGAATATCGATGCTTGCGCGACTCCACTAGCATCCACGGACCAAACACTTCCTCTGGCTTATTAGAGTTCCACACAGGCCAGCACTCCTCTCCACATCCTCTGAAATCGACTCGGCAATACCACAAACAGCCGCAGAATGCCCATACACACCACATTTAAAACAAATATCAGGAAGCCCCTCATACTCAATGGCCTGAACAAAGTTATATATCCCAATACAAGGGAGTAAAGGTTTCGTCAGATCCACCATAACAGCAAGATGAGCGAAACGACCCCAATCAACAGTATCCGTCTTATAGTCCATCCGAATAACTCGGCCGATATTCATAGCAATGTGCCAAAAGAAACCTTTAGAGTAATACCTGTATGGTAAATCGGGCAAACGAACCCACACAATCACGTGAGAAGGATGTCGTTCCTCAGAGGAAAATGCACGACTCCATGGTTGAACAGTTAAATAGCTACCATAGATCGTCCATGGACCATCCGTTAACGCTTTTACAAAGTTATCTTCTAAAGCAAACCGGACGATAAAATATTCATTCTCAATATCCACGAGTTGAAACTCCCCTTGTGGTTTCCATAGCGTCTTTATACGACTAAGCAGCGCATTGTAACCAATTTTTCGCCCCAAAAGCCTAACGATAACCGACTTGCTCATGCTCTGGTCGTACAACTCATGCACACGGTCCGAGAACTGCACGATCGAAAACTTCTCATCCCTAATAACTCTAACATCCTGATCCGGCACAACCACCTCATCATTCGAGATAGGGGCCACCGGAGAACATCCACTTACAGCCTTTTCCATCACCGCCGACGTGTAAGAGGGTCGAACTGGCGCAAACTGGTCTGTCGTCGATGCTGCACCAGACGCTGCACCATTCACACCAAGCTGGTCTTCCGCCGCAAGCTTCCTTTGATCAGGAGCGCCGCTGCCAACCTCCATAGCATCATCCAGGGCCGTTTCATCAGACGGCGCTAGCCTATCACCGGCAACTCTACCCCGCTTCACTTCGCGTAGAGATTCCTCAACGATCCTGTCGCTTGCCCACTCCAGCACCGACGGGACTACGAATTACACTGACGACCTATTTCTTAAACCAGTCTCGGTCTCTCTAAGAGGGTCCGACAAGCCTTCCAACGGCACTCTGGCCGGCGGCACCGCTGGGCAGCTGCTAGGGTTCAAACCAGGTTTCGCGATTCCAGGGTTAGCCATCCTGAGAATTGTTGAGCAAAAAACGACAAAATTTCTATTCTTTTTATTTATTGCATCAAGTGTATATTTTTTTATAGTAGTCTTTATTCATTATAAGATGCCCTTTAAGATTTCGATTTTAGATAAATAATTCTTAAAGATCATAATTAACTCTTTCTTAACTCTAAACCTTTATATCTTATCAAGACAGCCCATCAATGTTTTCTAATACACCAAGTAGTCTCACGAAGCCTTAACAACCCTTGTACCATTAACACAGTCCATTTCAATCCTATAAGTAATTATATATATTAAACAGTTTACATTCAAGAGTGTTCATATATATATATATATATATATATATATATATATATATATATATAAACAGCCCCTACTTACTTAACATCTAATCCATGTCTTTAAATTCACCTTATTAGCAAAACTTTCATTATTGTCCTATAATTTTGGCTATCATATTTTATCGTCCTTAAATTAATTAGCTATCTAAAGAAATAAAAAATATATCCTTTATTAAGTTGATCAAAGATCAACTCGATAACTTACTTTTAAGCCCTATTTTGGGATATTACATTCTGCATTTATGTTCAACGGTTCTTTCTATTCTGGCATGTACCGATATCCAATGTTGTAGAAATACATTTAATGCTGGAATTAGAGTTCCAACGGCTATATTTCATCCCCCAACGGCTATAAACGGCTAATTTTTCATTCCACACTATAAATACAAGCTTGAGACACTTGAAGAAGAAGATGATGAACATCCAAGCTTAAAGATCAAGAGAGTAATGTTTAATTGTCTTTCTTTAGTCCAATCATAGTGAGCCAAATTGTGTAAACACCTACCTAGAGATGTAATTAGTTTACAAATGTCAAGACCTCGTTGTTGAGAGATATGTTATAGTTGAGCCTTATAAAACTAGGGAGATGTTTATCTTAGCCTTTGAAAAGATAGGAACGTAAAAGTTATCTCCTTGAGCCTGTAAAAAGGAAAGAATTCATAAGTAAATTTGGAAATCCTTAGTGTGGATGTAGACTTTGGTAGAGAAGGTAGAACCACTCTAAAATCAATCATGCCAAATTGTCATTTTTATTTTATTTTTTGCTTCTCAAATTCAAAAGAGACATTCACACCTTTCATTGGTGATATGTGGTTGAAGTACATCCAGCCCATTAAACATATAAATGTATATAATAATGTTAGCTCGTTAACAAAATAAAATAACATAACTCAAAATAAAATAATGTAGAATTTAGATAGAAAGGAGAGGGAGAAAAAGAGAGAGAAAAGTAAACGGTCAATGACGAACCTAAAATCAATGCCACTATTGAAGATAATAAAATATAAAAAACTATGAGAGAAACTACTAAAGAGAGATGGAGAACAACTAGATTTTTTTGGAACCTATTGTTGTTTGCATTTCTTTATTAACATTTAAAAAAATATTTGAATTCTAAATTGGCTTAGTTCCTTTCCTAATAGTATCATTTTATTTAAACTCAATAATATTATTTTATATCGATTTTAATATATTTTATAATATTTAAATAAAATTTTAATAATTTCAAAAAGATTTATAATAAATATTGTCAAAATTTGTTTGGTTTTCTTAAAAGTTGACAAGCACATGTCGCATGTTTAGAAGTAGATTGTAGCTGTGTCGTGCAGTAGTCGAAGAGCCTTTAAAGGATGTGTTTCTGCGGGTGATTTAGAATGCCCTGTTTGTTTGTTTCGGTTGGTTTAGTTCCGTGTCGTTTTGTCCTTGGTTCTTGTTTTGGGTTTCAAGTGTAATATAATTTTCTTTCGATTAGGTTTATGAGTTTTTAACGAGACATACGTTTAATCTTTCTTTGTCAATAAAATTATACATATTTTTAAGAAAAAAATGCTCAAAAATAGGTGATATGTATATAAGAGTTTGTATATCATTTAACTGGATAACCCCTTAGAAAATGACATTAATTTTCTATAAAGTAACTATATAATAAAAAAAGTTAACTCCGTAAATAGAATTATAAAACCTTTTTATATTATTAATTGATATTTAAAAATGAAAATAAATAAGAGATAGTCACATTTGATTTTTTTAATCTACTTGTAGAGTTAAAAATCTCAACCATTTCTTTATAAAAAAAATCTCAACCATTAACGTACTAAATAATTATCTTTACAAGTTGTAGTCTTAAGAAACTCATTGGGTAATCAAAGTGGAAAATGAACTGTGGCTATCAGATATAGAACCAGAGGGGGTTGGAGGGGGAAACCATCCGCTTAAAATTTGAAATATAACTATAAATTAAATTTCTTTTAAAATTTTTTATGTATTTTTTATTAAAAATCTATTTTCATTCTACTTTAGAATATATATGTTCGCCCCCAACATAAAATCTTGCGTTTGTCTCTGGTTGTTATCTTTTAGAGACTTGTGTTCGAACAACTTGTCTCTATGATGTGTGTTTTTAAAGGCTAAGAGTAAATAACACATACTACTGTGTAGGGGCAGATTTACATGGGGGTGGGGAGGGGCAATCCCCCCACCCCGAAGAATTTTTTTCACCTTTGTTCCCTTATTTAAATTTCTTTAAAAATTAGTTTATTTATGAATTTGCTCCCAACATAAAATCCTGCATATGTCGCTGGTTGTTATCTTTTAGAGACTTGTGTTAAAAAAATTATAGTTTTAAAAGTATAAATTATAATAAAACCTTTTGTTTTTATTTTTTATGGATTTTTAGTTTTTTCAATTTAATTAAAAATTAATTGTACCAAACATCCCTAAACTATATTTCTTATTTCAAATTGATTATTATACTTTAAAACATTTAATTTCATCCTAAACTTTAATGTACATCAATCATTTTCTTCCGTTCCACAAATACGACCATGAATCACGTTAAAAAGTTTAGAAAACAAAACAAATGACTATTAAATTGTGTAGTACTCTTCTCTCAAATGACTATTAACATTTTTTAAATAAAAATGATAGTTTTATTCAAAAGAAAAATATATCTAAAATGACAATGAGGGTTTAGAGCCACAATCATAAACTAAACACATAATTTAGACGTTTTTTTTTATAATTATTGACACAATAAACTAGCCACTTGAGATCATACAAGGACCGTACAAAGAAAGAGTTAAAAGCCCAACCAAAAGGCTCGAACAAATATAGATACAAATAGATCTGACTGTATCGGTAAACAAACCAAGAAAGGGGATCAAACTACTGATAGAACACCGACAACCGCAAATCAAAGTCGAGCGCCGTGAGAAATCTATCCACAAACGCAAACCGTGAATCCAAAGCAGAGAAGATCAACAGGATAACAAATAAACAACGTCATAATTAGTTGAGGTAGAGCCAAATCCAACCCTGAAAAAAAATAAAAGAAAAGAACGACCATAACGATCGGCAAAGAAGATTGAGAATGTGCAAAAAGTAGAAGAAGAAAAAACGTGTCATAAAGACAAAAGAAAACGTGTTATAAACACAGTTATTCCTATCAAAATACAAAACAAAACAAAAACAAACGAGTACCGGCGGTTGACACAATATATGAGATGAAAAAAATTCAAAAATTGCAATTAAATGACTATCAACTCTCTTTTTTTTTGGGTAAAATACACAGACAGTCACTAAAGTATACTTGAAAAAACAAAATGGTAACTAAACTTTTACAAATGATAATTAAATTTTATGTTTTGTTACAAAATGGTAACTGTGCCGTTAACCTCCATTAAAATAGTGACATGGTTGTTAAGATTTTTTGTATAATAGCACATTTAGTCCTCAATAGTTACACATTCAATTAATCTAGTCATAATTCGAAGAAATTCATTAAATTTAAGGCTTAAATGAAAAATAAGTGCCTAAAGTATACCTTTATTTGAACTTTAGGTGTCTAAAGTATTTTTTTGTAAAAATAGGTGCCTAAAGTTTAAATCGCTACAATTTTAGGTGCCTTGGTGTTAATGGCCCTTAAAAAACTTGTTAGCCAATTATAATGTGACACGTGGCAGGTTTTTATTTTTAAAATTTCAAATTATTTTAAAAAAATTAAAAAAAAATGAAATTTTCAAAAAATCCAAATTTCAGAAAAGCCCTAATTTCATAAATTCCTCAATCCGGCCACTCCCGCCGTCGTTGGCCACAATTTCGGGGACGAAATGGAGCGTACTCCCCTCTCCCAAGCACCAATCGTCGTCGTTCAGTCGCCGCTCGTCGCAAATCGTTCGAATGAATTTTTGAATATTCCAGCCTTCGTCCGGCGTTTTGCACGACTTTAGTCTATATCTAGCGACAGGGGTGGTAGGGTAAACGAACGTGGTGGTCCGCGACAGATGTGGCATGCGGCGGCGTGGCCATCGGCGACAGAATCGATTCAAATCGTGATTTGATTTTTGGTGAGTTAGGAATTTCGAATTTGGGGGCTATTTTGTGAATTTTTGAAATTAAGAGATTAAAAAAATAAGTTTAAAAAATAAAAGAAATTAAAAATAAAATAAAATAAAATAAAAAATATTTTTTAAAAAAAGTTAACGGTAGTTAACACAAGGCACCTAAAATTATAACAGTTGAAACTTTGTGCGCATATTTTTATAAAAAAAATACTTTAAGCACCTAAAATTCAAAAGTGGTATAGTTTAAGCACCTATTTTTCATGTAAGCCTAGATTTAACCCTCAATTTTTACACATTGTTATAATTTAGTCCTAATTCTACAAAATTTATAATAACTAAGAACAACGTTAAATTTATAACAAAGTGTAAAAATTGAGGGTTAAATTTATTCCTAATTACACATCTCCCCGTGTGTTCTTAGCTATAATTTTCTTTAGAATTAGGACTCATTTATAACAAAGTGTAAAAATTGAGGGTTAACTTTATTAATTTTCTTCGAATTATGACTAAATTGATTGAATGTGTAACTATGAAGGACTAAATGTGCTATTATACAAAAAAAATTTAACAGCCATGTCACTTCTTTAACGGAGATTAACGACACATTTATCATTTTGTAACAAAACATAAAGTTTAATTGTTATTTTGTCATTTTTAAAAGTTTGGTTACTATTTTATTTTTTTGAGTATAGTTTAATGATCGTTTGTATACTTTATCCTTTTTACAAATGACTATCAACTCTTAAATTAACAGTCAAGAGTAAATCGTCTTCTTAATATTTTTCATAAGGATGAGTCTGGCTCGCTCGTCGAGTACTGATGAGCACCACTAACGACGAGCATCGATAATTTAATTTATAAAAATTTAAAATTTAAAGTACTCACCGCATAATTATAATTTTCAAAAAATTAAAATCGTAATTTAATTAAATACATTTTTGTTATTTTTAATTTTTTTATTAAATATTCTTTAATAAAAAAATATATCCCCAAATCAAACAACCCTAAGTCATTTTCTTTGAAATTAATCCCTTTGTCGCCACCGTCGCTGACTATATTCGCTTAGCCCCATCGTCGGCCGGCCGCCGTCGTCGTTGATATCTACTACCATTTCCCTTTTGCAATTAGGTAATTTATCTCCAATTCCCCATTCGAAATTTAATTTAAACTTGATTCGATTTTGGTGTTTTTCCTTCAATCGTCGTCGTCACTGGCCACTCCCCGACACTCCCTCTCCATTCGGCCACCCAATTCCAAAATCTCCTAAACTTATATCCCCAAAAATTAAATCCCATAATCCCCTTTCAAACCCTAACCATATTCCAAACCCTATTTTTAAAAAATTAAGTATCTAATTCTAAAATTGAGTATCCTAACACCCATATTATAACCCCAATTATATTTTCAATACCCAAATTTGTCTGTTAAAACTCTAAATCTCATGGCCGATTTGAAATCTCCCAATTGCAACCCGTCGCGCGTATCGGTACGGTAATTTTAGCGTACCGATACACGGGTTTAACCGTACTGGTACTGTATGCGTACCGGTACAAATTTAACTTACTAAATTTTTTTAAGAAGCATATGTACCGGTACGCTTACAAGACCGTACCGGTACGCTTGCTCTTTTTTGCACTTTGTTGCTTTAAGTTCGATCTGATTGTTTACATTTTTATTTAAAAATTTTGTGTTTAGTTCTTTTATAATTTCTGTTATTTCATTAAATTACAAATTTTTTCGAGATGATTGATAACGAAGATATCAAAATTAAATCTACAGAGTTGGAGCATTGTAACGAGGATGAAGATTATGAAATTAATTCTAAAGAAGAACAAACTGATTATCCTGTTGGCGATGTCAAACAAATAGATGATGAGAAGACCCTTGACTACTTCATTGATGAAAGCATATGAGACAAGATTGAGAAAGAATTAAAAGATTATGATGAAAATGATATAAGTATGCTAAAGTGAGCACTATGGATTGTTTCTTCATTATTTTATTTTTGGATGATTATGGATTATGGATTACGTATTATAGATTGCTTCTATATTATCTTGGCTATTCTATTACTATGGATTGTTTTTCATTGTCTATCTTGTTATGTGTTAAGGTAACGGTAAAAAGAGACAAGTGTTTAAGTGGGAATTTTAAAGTACTGACATAATTCAGAAACGCAAAGTTTGACAAAGCACTAAGTGTTAAAATAAAATTTTAAAGTATTGACATGTAACAAAAAAAAACAAAATCAAACTACTTAAAGAATATTAGTGTGAGGAAAGAAAACAAATTTTGTGTTTAGCTATAAAAAACATATTTAATCGTATTATTCGCTTCAATTCAACGTTGAACAAATTACACATACATTTGTAGGAGTAAGAGAGCCAATTGACATGTCCGTGGTGTATTAGTTACTGAAGTTTAGTTTTTGCACGAGTAAAGTTTACTTCTCTTTGTAAAAAAAAAGATAATCAAAGTTTCAAATTTTTTAGTTTTATTGGTTTTTGGTTTTTAATATATATTTTTTGTAGTTAATCCTTAGAATCAACTTAGTATTTACCCTGTTAGATAAAAAATATATATAATAACTACTCACATATATGTCAAGCTCTGAAAATGTCAAGTCATCACAAAAAAATAAAAATAATAAATGAAAAGTAAAAATAAAGAGAATGTTAAAAATCACCCAAAAAATGTTTAAATAGCATTTAAAATTTCTTAATCCTCAACTACTTGGTCTTCTGTGGGTAGTTTACGACAATTGAAAAGATCAACTTCATTGTGGTTGCTGGAAACAAGTTTTGCCAAAATTCTCAACCGTTCGACTCTCATTTGTTGCGTCTACACAATAGATACATCACGTTATTCAATATCACACGATAGCCTAACGAAATTACATGATATACTTTACTGTGAAAGAAATTTTCGACCAATCACTTTTGTTATCGACTTCTATATACTTCAATGTTTACATGCCACAATCATCCATGAATCAATTATAAAATAAATTAATCTAGTAAGAAAAAATTCACACAGATATCTTAAAAAACTTATTTTAAACTTAAATTACGTACGAATTTGACTGCTTCGGTACTCGTTCACAATAAAGTGAAAATTTTACAACATCTTCAAATAATCTACCCAAATGAGCATGACCCTCAAACCAAAGTAGAGCTTTATTCAACTGTTATAATAAGTCAAAACAAAATTAAGAAATTAATAGTTAAAAACTATACGAATTCTATTAGTTCTCATAAATGAGTAAAGAACTTACTATATTTTGTGCAATCTTTTTACGCACTCTATTAGCGCCAAGAGAGTCCAAAACGTAATTATGTCTCTCAGCAACGTCAACAACTAATATAAACCAATGCTTGCCTCTTACATCATGTAAAGGCACATATACCTACTAAATCATGTGAATTCAAAATTATTGGTAACTACATACAAGTAAACAACAAAATATAAATATACATGTTCAACATTACTACTATCAATAGGCATAAAGTTCTCTATCCATCGGTTATGAAAGTTAAAAAGACTTAGCTGCATTACCGACTTCTTATCATGTGTAAAATTTTCTACTAAACTCCGCGACAAACATTAAATTTGAAAATGTCATTATCAACTGAAAATAATGTGATCTCTTCCCCATAAATTATTTCTTACTTTAAAGGATAGAGGTAGATATACCTTCTCCTTTCACTGAATCACCATTTTATATTAAACTTTTAACATTACTTGATGCGAATATGGCCACTAATTTTTTAAATTGACTATTTAATTTTTCAAATTGACCATTAAAATTTTTAAATTGGCCATTCATTTTAACAATTTTCTTTTTAATATTTTGCACCGAATGAATGAATGCGTGTCTCGAACTTGTGAACACTCTCATAAGGAGTTCTTATGTTTTCCTCATATACAACTTCAACTTTTCTTATATGTACATAAAATAACAATCTTAACAAAAAAAATTAACACTACTATTGAAAGTTCAGGTAATTATAATGAATGTACCTCGTTGTTTGTCTTTCCCGAGCACATGTCGACATGACGCTTGCTCTTCATTATTGTATCTTTTTTTGAAGGCGTTAAGTTTAGATCCATCATATACATTAAATAGTTAAATTTTAAACAATCAGATCGAACTTAAAGTAACAAAGTGAAGAAAAAGAGCAACCGTATCGGTACGGTCATGCAAGCGTACCGGTACAGGTGCTTCTTAAAAAAATTCAGTGAGCTAAATTTGTACAGGTACGTATACAGTACCGGTACGGTTAAACCCGTGTACCGGTATGCTAAAACCATTGTACCGGTACGCACGACGGGCTGCGATTGGGGAATTTTGAATCAGCCATGGGATTTAGGGTTCTAACAGATAAATTGAGGTATTGTGTAACACCCCCTTCCCGGCCTGGTAGAGAACCCGGGTCGGAGAGCGTTACCGGAATCGATGCGGAAAACTTTTAACTCTTCTTCTTCAAAACTTTCTTAACATCTTGACTTATTAAAACTTAATGCACCTTTTTAAACATATTGGCTTAGTATCTGAATCTTATTAATCTTTATACTTGCGATCTTTACCGGGTTTACAAATTAATCCATTTAACCTTATAAAATCCAAAAAGAAGTTGCTCGTATCGAAACGCCCTGAGCCGTTTCGGTACGGCTTGACCACGGTCAATAATTTGACTTTTCCTTCTTGACCGTTTCGATACGGCTTGACCTGTATCGGTACGGGTTGACCGACCTTGACTTGTCTTAGACCCGTTTCGAAACTCGTTTCGAAACAAGGGTCTCCAGTAGCAAAAATGTATCGAAACGGGCCTCAACCGTTTCGGTACACCATGCTTCCCAGACTTGGATTATACTTACCCGTATCGAAACGTCATCACCCGTTTCGGTACGGGGGTCCTGAAATGACAGATTATAGCTGGTTTTTGATCAATTTAGCTTAGCAAACTTAGTCCAATTTCAATGAAACTTTATCCACATCAATCTAAGGTTATGAACTATTGACATGCCAAATTTTAAGGTCATTTGAATCCGATTACTCGATTTTACCAATTTAGTGCCGAAACATAAACTTTAAGGCTTTACCCTTAAACAACAAAACTCATTACATATCATTTATACCAAAAGCACTTGCACACCACATAGACATACTAAACTATCATAGAAAACTTAATACATAGACTTTGCCACCATACTAGGAGTTCGAAAGACAAAACACATTACTTGGACTTGGTTGTGACTTGTGTGACGCTCCAACTTCTCCGATCTCGATCCCCACAACTTGCTTATCCTGAAATGGATGCATGAAATGCATTAGGCACACTTGCCTAGTGAGATAGTCACATAACAAAGGATAACATATATCATGGCTTATGCATGCTTTAATGAATTACAATATAATCATGCAATGTCATAGCATATTTCATAGTCATAACATAAATCATCATCATGGCCTCATGGAACATCACTGTCTTGATTTCTTAGTTTCCCTTAGATCGATTCCTTGTATGCGGATACACGAATTCCACCACTACACCATTCATGATCAACATGGTCCATACCCTCCACTACACCGATTTTGACCATCACACAACACATCCCTCCACTACACCAAGTCATTCTTCTTCCACAGAGCTCATGAATTCATTGGCATGCCAATCGTATCCGATACCTCGAATCCAAGGTCCTTAACAATATTTCATAGTTCATATCAACATCATATCATAAGTATACATATTACATGACAACAATAACATAACATTAATCATAGAATTGATGCAATCTTACCATGCACTTACCAACATACAATCAATGGCGTAAAACTACTAACTCAAGGTTAGTATTAACAAAGGTAACAACATAATCGAGTAGGCCCGTGCCTAACTCGAGACGCTACTACACTCACCTTGATCGGCTTAGGCTCCTAAGGTCGATAATACCTCGATCGATGCTTGAGCTCTCTTTCTCTTATGATGACACGGACAAAACGAGCTTCTTAAACAAGGGAGACCAAAGCTTTAGTTAAGCTTCCATGGAGATGCTTGCTTAGGCCTGAGGTAGAAGACAACAATAGTGGTGCTAGCTTATTTAGGAAAGAAAGGTGTTTTTAAGCTTTTCGTAGGAATATCCAAAAACAAAGCTCTTTCCATCTTTCTTGTATTTATAGAAGGTTAAGGAATTAATAAATAATTCCCACCTCCCCTAACAGCCTATAGGAGGATTTCCTACCTTAAAGGGTTTGCCATCCTTAGGAACCAATCAAAACATTTCCCTTAGGAGAGGGTTTGCTTAAACCAACACTCCTCATCATTTCTCTCAATTACTGACCACAAGACATCTTCTCAGTCTTAAAATCACATGAAAGGGTGCCAAGCAAGCAGGTAACTCATCTAAGGGCCGATTTCTTTGACTTTGGGGCACTTGCCCTATTTTCTGCAGGGTACCGTTTCGGAACGGTCGAGGCCGTTTCGATACGGTCTTGCAAAATGCCAAAAAGGTAGTTATTATCGTTGGACCGTATCGGAACGCCTGAAATCCGTTTCGGTACGCCTTAACTAGGCCGTTTCAATACGGGTCTCAGGCGTATCGAAACGTCTGGCCCAGAAACGTTAAATTGAGCACATAAAACAACTTAACTTGACTTTTAGGTTTCATAAGATTTTAGAACATAAACTAATCATAATTTAAGATTTTAACACCAAAATTCGATCATCGGAACCTATTTCCGACCAGACCGGTTTTCGGGGTGTTACATATTGGAAATGTAATTGGGGTCATAATATGAGTTTTAGGATACTCAATTTTGGAATTAGGTACTCACTTTTTCAAAAAATAGGTTTTGGATTATGGTTAGGGTTTGAAAATTAGGGGATTATGAGATGCAATTTTTTGGATATAGGTTTAAGGATCCTAAAATTGGGTGGCCGAATGAAAATGGGGTGCCGGGGAGTGGTCGGTGACGATGACAATTGAAGGAAAAACACCAAAACCGAATCAAGTTTAAATTAAATTTAGAATGGAGAATTGAGGATAAATTACCTACATGCAAAAGGGGAACGACGGTAGATATCAACGACGGCGACAGACGACCGACGACGGAGCTGGACGAATATGGCCGACGACGGTGACGAACGGGAGTGGCGGCGGCTAACAGCGGCGGCGACGGCGGTAAAAGGGTTAATTTCAAAGAAAAATATTTAGGGTTATTTGATTTGAGGATAAATTTTTTGATTAAAGATAAATTTTTTGATTAAAGAATGTTTAGTATAAAATTAAAAATAACAAAAATGTATTTTAATTAAATTATGGTTTTAATTTTTAAATATGTTATATTTATGTGGTGAGTACTTTAAATTTTAAATCTTTATAAATTAAATTATTGGTGCTCATTAGTGCTCGTTGTTAGTGGTGCTCATCAGAGCTTGTCGAGCGCTATAAAAATTTTCTTTTCATAATAATTGATTTGAATTAACCGATTAATAAATTAAATACGAATAATTATATATACATAAATATTATTCACGGTGCAGATTCCAAAAAGCAAGTCCATCGTATTTGTATTTGGTAATCCATTATGGATAAATATCTATACACAGGCGGTGGAAACTAAAAGTTTTCACAAACGCCTTAGTTTTAGGGTATAAGGATTTAATTTAAGGTATAGGGTTTAAGGGTTTAGGTGTAAAAGTTTAGAATTTAGGGATAATTGTTTAAATTTAAGATTTATGGTTATAATTTAAGGTTTATAGGTTAGAGTTTAGTTTTTAAGGTAATATGATGAGGATTTAAGTTTTAACTTATAAACCCTAAATTATAACCCTAAACCTTAAATTTAAACAATTATCCCTAAATTCTAAACTACTACACCTAAACCCCTAAACCCTATACCCTAAACTAAATTTCTATACCCTAAAACTAAGGCGCTTGTGGTGTATAGAATGTAGAGGTGGTCATTGTCGACCTGTGTCCCGGCCCATTATATTCGGGTACCCGGTTCCTATTTTTTTTATTTTTTTAATTCTAAAATTAAAAAAATCACATGTTAAACATAAAAATATTTAAAAAATTAAACTTAAAACTTAAAAGAATAAAATACAAACATAGAAAAAATTAGAGATTTAAACTTAATTTTAAAGTGAAAATATTAAGAAACATAAAATAAAAAATATAATTTTAAATATAAAAAAATATATATTATTTTTTATCGGTTCGGGTCGGGTACCCGGGAAGAGGAAACTTCCAGCCCGTGTCCCAAGAAATTTGCCAGGTCGAGTACCCGGTTCAATAGAATAATTTTTTTTTCAAGAATTACCCGACATTTTAAGTTCGGGTCGTGTCAACCGGGTCGGGTATTTTTGCCCGCCCCTAATAGAATGTTTATCCATCTATTGTATGGTATTATTTTGTCGTCTTTTGTCATCCGTCGCTATAGTTACGAGACAGCGTCGCCTTTTATTATGGTTGATGCTGAGTTTTGTTTTTGTCACTGATAAATGAAAACATGTAGGGACAGTTTACAAAAGCTTAAAATCTTTGTTAAAATCCCGTTTAAAAAACTGGATCGACAAGGTTCCGGGAAAAAACTCCATTGACTCTCTCGAGTCTCGACTCAAAAATCAAATCAGAGTCGTTGGAGCTTTCGTCGCGGATGCACTTGGAAAAGACACGTTCACACTCTTAGTTCCATGTGCCGCACCTTCTCTTACCAAACTTTGTTGACCTTTCATCCCCCAAATCCCATCAATTCGTGAATTTATTTTGAAAGAGAAATCTCGAATTCTTTTTCACAGATTTTTCAGCTCGAGTTAATTCCCGTTGCTTGTTGTAACTCTCGTATTGATTTTTCAGGTCGTCGTTTTGAGTAACTAAATCCCAAGTCTCAACCGGATGAACCGAGGTTTGGTCATTGTTAATTCATTTTTTTGTTAGATTTTTACTTTGAAATGAAGATGATGACCCAAAACTGTAGGGTCTTTGATTAATATTAAATTGATTTATTGCCAGGATATGGTTGGTTTATATAGAATAATAATTAATTAAAACGCATTGATTGGAAAGCAAAAGTGACGAAAACAATGGTGGTTGATTTATTTCTTAAAATTATAATTCTGGGTTTCCTTGTTAGTGAGGTTGCGTATATAAATTAATGAATGTCACTTTCTTCATCTTTTACAAAGCATTTGAGAGTTAAAATTTTCTTTCTTTTCACTAATATAGAAATATTTATCAAAGTGTTTTACTTATCAAAATTACTTGTAAAGGTAAAATTTTCTTTAATTGTCAGTTTCCAAGAATTTTCCTATGGTGGGTTGAATGTTTAAAATGGTTTCAAGTCTGCTTTGTGCCTTATATTAACACCTTATAGGTTGTCGACTTATCGAGCTTATTGAGACGGCGTTATCGAATATCGATTGAATCTCGAGTTACTTATGATCTTATATTCGCAATCTATTGCATTAGATTCCAACACGGTATCAAACCCCAAATTTTATCCTGCTGTGCTTGCATGTTTACTTCTGTCCTTATCCTGGTCTTGAGTTTCCTATGGTCTTATATGCACACAGGCTTTCAATTATTGCAATTAATTTATGTTAGATGTATAAATTGGTAGGTTGCTTTTGAACCAGTCATTACCTGCAGCAGCCCTTTTGCATTTTGTTAGTATTTCCTTTCATATCTGTAATTTCCATGGAAATTTCCTTTATTTGGAGCCATTAAATAGTTTATTTTAGAATTAGATTTTAGTGACTGTAACCCTTCACCCTTTTCATTTGTCAATACTTTGATTCAAGAATCAGAGGATATTTTAACAGGTCTTAAGATATTTTAGTTAGCTAGATTTTCATCATATTCAATTATTGCAGTCATTTTATGAACTTCTCTAAAAGGTGACTGACTTTCAATGATTTTCATGGTTGATTTTATTTGTTTTGTAGGAGGAGATATCTTTTTTCTGTCATTGAACTCTTGGGGTAGCTTATTTTGTTAAGATTATATTGATTATGGGAGGTAAAAGCTCAAAGGATTTGAGTGGAAGAGGGTATCCGACAAGCAGGTCCGGTGGTTCAGATTCATGGAGTCACTATGGATACCCTCCGCAATCAGGATATCCCCCACAAAATTCTTATTATACACCACAGCATCACTATGCTCCACCGCACTCGAGTAATTACGAATCGCAAACACCCCGTCGCGGGCATAAGATTGTGAAATACTCAAGGATAGATGATAACTACCAAACACTGGACCAGGTTATCTTCAAGCTGTGCAATTCTTATGAGTGTTATCTGTATTGTCCTTGTTTTGGTTAACATGAAGAAAGGGTGTGGTTGGTGGTGATTGTAAACAGGAATATTTGTCCCAGATTAACATGATATCTGTGACCCTGTTTTACTTGGACTTGGCTGTTATGGGGTATACCTTTAACACGGGTATACCCAATTTTTTCAAGTTTGTCCACATATTAAGAGATTTTTTAGACGTTCATATATTGATATCAACACCTGGCAGGGACTGATGTTTGACACATGTATTTCAAGAAAAGTAACGAGCTGGAGTAACATATATAAGAAAAAATTGTTGGTCTTCAACTGTTTAGATGGAAAGAATGTCGTTCCTCTTAACCTTTTTTCAGTCAACTATATATATTGCAGTTGAGAATATTTTGAGCCTCTAGATGGATTATATATAAATGAGAACCTGCATCCGGATACTATGTTACCTGATACGGTTATGCTCAAAATTTTCTAAATTTTTTCATGTATTTGGAGGGTTTTGGGAGGGGCGTATTTATCATACTTGTGTCCATATATATGTTGAACACAGATGTTTGTCACGGGTATTTCAAGAACAATTAGTCATGGACTGCCAAAATTAATTGGGGTGTCTCATGAGGACTGGAAAAGGATCAACTCCTGGTTTTTCATTTAGAAGATTCATTTAATTGACAACAATAATGTATCGTCTGCCTTCCTTGTGACATTTTGCAATGGTTTCAAGTTGATGTTTTTCCCTGTTTCTGCCTATATGTAGCTACTTGAATCTTACTGATGTTGCATGTGGAAAACTCTCCTGTCACGGAATATTATCTACGTAGGATAGTTTGTACATAAAATTATGAAAGGAACACATCTTTAGTCAACGAAGTTGCTGACCGCAGGTTACCGCTGCCCTTGCACATGCTGGCCTTGAGTCCTCTAACCTTATTGTTGGTATTGATTTCACGAAGAGCAACGAATGGACAGGTATAGCTTACTGATTTTATCCGATGCGTAGCCTTTTTAAACGACCTGCAACACACCACTTAACTTTGCTGGAAACCAGGTGCAAGGTCATTCAACCGCAAAAGCCTGCATCACATTGGGAATGGCCAAAATCCCTATGAACAAGCTATATCAATTATCGGCCAGACCTTATCCGCTTTTGACGAGGATAACTTAATTCCGTGTTATGGATTTGGAGATGGTAAAGTTCATTGAAAGTGTTTTCTTACAATTCTACATTAATTTGACTTCTCTATTTGGATTATTAAATTTGTTCGCTTCATATGTCTTCAGCATCGACACACGATCAAGATGTCTTCAGTTTCTATCCCGATGAGAGATTTTGCAATGGATTTGAGGAGGTGCTTGCACGATACAGAGAAATTGTTCCCCAGCTTCGGCTTGCAGGTGCCAGATTTATGCTTGATACATTGGATTATTCTTGTTATATATACATCTTGAAGTCGAACCACTCGATTCTTACAACAGCCGTTTTATATTTGCTTATGGCAGGGCCAACATCTTTCGCACCCATCATTGAAATGGCCATGACTATAGTCGAGCAAAGTGGTGGTCAATACCATGTTTTGCTGATAATTGCTGATGGACAGGTAATATGTAAAAAGAGACTCGGGGTTTATTTGTTTCAACATTTGATTATATACAATCTGGTCTAGGAATAGACAGAAACTGAGACATGCTCCGAAAAACTCAACTGGAGTAACAAAATATCTGGTTACAAGGATAGATCATCTACTAATCAGGTATAGGGGGTCTCTATCTCTCTAAATCTGAAGAGAGTTTACTGCCGATATCGATAAGGTAACTCCAGATAATTTAGAGAAGCAAAAACTAGAAGAAGCATCCATTGGTATAGGGTCACTGTCTCTCTGGATCCAAAGGACATCTGATCACTCTGATGTTGATTGGACTAACAAATTGTCTGAAAGACAACTTCGATTTTGCTCTTACTATGAGTTGTCCATAATATACGTTCGGGCGAAATGCATATCACGGTTTTCCGACATTTTTCTTTCATATATCTCCTAGGTGACAAGAAGTGTCGATACGCAACATGGTCAACTTAGCCCCCAAGAACAGAAGACAATTGATGCAATTGTTAGAGCAAGGTGACTACCATTAACTAGCCACTTGCTTTAGATTGTCTCGCACCATATGATCTAACATGGTCTGTTTGGTTGCAGTGAATTCCCCTTGTCGATTGTCGTAGTCGGGGTTGGTGATGGACCTTGGGACATGATGAGGGAGTTTGATGATAACATCCCTGCTCGTGCTTTCGACAATTTCCAAGTGAGCAATTTTTTTTTCTCTCGTTATTGTTCAAAACTGTAATTTACTAGTATTCGAATGTTTCACAGTTCTCTTCCATTTTGTCTACTGTTGAATGTTCTTAGTTGTTAAATGCCACTTCTTTTTTGCCTTACTAGTTTGTGAACTTCACTGAGATTATGTCGAAGAATACGGATTCATCGAGAAAGCAGGCAGAATTCGCTCTTTCCGCCTTGATGGAAATACCTTCTCAGTATAAAGCAACTATTGAGCTCGGCCTTTTGGGGTAGTTATTAAATTTGTTATCTATGTTACTTTGACTCTTCATTCTTTTTTTGGGCCAGTCTTTGACTCTTCATTCTTGAAGTGCCCATTTCTAACACATTTTTGGGCATCCATATGGGCCATAAGACCCTCTCCAAGGACTTCAAATATCCTGAAAAACTTTAAAATATATATATATATATATCTCGGACACATACTCATATCCGACACTTATGTTCATTTCTATAACTGTTAAGTAATGTATCATTAATTTCTAATTGTTTTCTTTTTATTGATAACCAGAGGAAGAAAGGGAAATACTTCGGAGAGAGTTCCTCTCCCACCTCCCATGTACGGTGCCTCGTCTTTCAATAACCAAAAGTCTTATTCTCGCTCGAGCAGTTTTCAGCAGGATGCATCTCCGTATTCTCAATCCAGCAGTTTTAAGCATAATCCATCTCCGTATTCTCGCTCAAGCAAGTTTCAGCAAAACATACCTCCTTATGCCGGATATGATAGCACTGCTACCACAGCCACAGGTTCATCTTATGATAACGCTGCTACTGCAGCCACGGGTCCATCTTCGAGCTCCCTTTACGATAATCGGGTATGTGAAACCTTCCTTTGAAATAACATTGTAGTTTTTAGCATTATCATTTCATAGAAACTGCTACTCTTTTTTGCGCCTGGTATAAGGTGTAGCAATGGTCGGTTCGGTTCAAATTTGAAAGAAAAATTGTAGTTACGGGCTATATTCTTATTCATAGGTACGGGATAATAAAAAGTTGAAAACTAATTAAAAATTAAATAAAAATAGAATTTAGTTATGTTTGGATAATTGACATTTTCAATTTATGAACAGAAAGTCGAATGTATTTAAGTATTGTCCAAACCGAAATCGAACTAAACATTTTCGATTTTCTTAAATTCCTTTTTCTGTTTTCGGTTTTGTTTTACTCGGCCTTATAAGTACTAAGGTGCAAATCTTTTTTTAACCCTTTCTCTCTCAATCTTGACAGGTTTGCCCCATTTGTCTTAGTAATCCCAAGGACATGGCATTTGGTTGTGGACATCAGGTTAGTGAGTCTCTTGTTCCCTTTGCTCTTTCAAACACGGGTCTATTCAATTTCTTGTATGGTTCCAATGTATTCGAAAAATCTTTGGAGGATTGTATTCCGATAACTATACCTTTGAACGCAACTAATTTGAGAAAAACATAGAGACGGAACAACATTGATATATATGTGTGTGTGCGCGCGCGTGTGTGTCAAGACTGAGCATTGACATCTTCGTTTTATTTGACAGACTTGTTGTGAATGCGGAGAGGACCTCCAAGTCTGCCCCATATGTCGGAGTTCCATCCAAACTCGGATCCGGCTTTATTGATGAGTCTTTGTAACCACGTTTTTGGTTCAGTGGACAGAGCCGAATCGAGCATTCAATGTCCGATTAGCCCTCGACCATGATCTGAAAAAATGGAAGGTTTCGATTGATGAGCCTTTTACCAGCTACCAAGAGATTGTAATATGTACAGCTTAAGGGCCATAATCTCTGTCCCTTGACATGGTAAACTCTCTGCTGCTTTAGCTTGATCGATGTCGGCAATGCGAGTCTAGACCTGGCAATTCGTATATTTGTGTCGTGTCGTGTTCGTGCAATTTCTTTTTTAGGGTGGTATGCAGCTGGTGCCTGGTTGCCAGGTCTAGACTTGACCCAACAATTCAAAGCTGAAAAGGGGAACACGCACAACCGAGACTTGTTGCCACACACATGGTCGGGTCTGATGAAATCCTGGTCGTTCATTTTTGTTTTTGCGTTTTTGTGCATATGTACTGAACTCTAAAAGGTTAGTTTAATATAACTGTTATGTTTGAGTGTTCGATCTTATCTGAAAAGGTTGTGTAAAAAATTGGAATAAAAGATACTTATATTTCAATTTATATCCCCAGTTTGGTTTGAATTTTATAAGTGCAAATGATTGCGATCTTCAGTTGAGTTTGAGTTTTAAAAGTGCAAATGGTAAAGATGGTATGATTATATTAGATAAAAATCATACACGAAAAGTATTATTGTGGGCCTCATTAAAACCTTCTCTAAACCTGGGTTCAAAACGTTTTGTTTGATAGGTGTGTGTATTGTCAAATGGTCAAAAAAATATATATAACCATATATTACCTTGTAATCATCTTAGACTATTCAATAATAATAATAATAATAATAATAACAATAATAATGATAATAATAGTCATTTGACCAATTTTGTCCATAAAATTTTAACATTTTTTTCATTAAATATTACTGTCGTAATGCGGTATTTACATATTTTTTTAAAATATTTTAAATAATTTTATAAGTTTTTCCTATAGAATTTTTAGGGCCTTTAATTTTTTTAAATAAAATAAAATTTATGAAAATGTCTAGTGACAATACTGTGACACGACACACTACACCAACTAATTTAAAAAAATACTTGTTAAATTCAAAAACCAATATTGGTTAAAGAGCTTAATTGAGTGCAAAAAACTTTCAAAAGCTTCATTGATTTTTCCCTAAAAATTTAAAGGCTTATTACATCTTTAAGCCTAAAATTAAATATAAAGTTAAATAAAAAAATAACATTAATTGTTAAAAATAATTGCAAAATCTATGCATATTCGACTTACAAAATGGAACATGTTACTCTTTCATATTACAAAAAGTCATTTATAAGTGAGTCTACATCAAATATATCAACAATATTTTTGAAACGTAGCAACAAATAATTAAATAAGAATTCGTCTTCAATCTTATTGTGAAGCTTATTTTTAGTTGTACAAAAAAGATAAATCTCAAAAAAATTTATTTTCACCAACTATTGATACAAATAAAAAATAAGTTTCAAACTTTTAAAATTTGAAAGAGTTCGTACATGTTCAAAATCCTCAAAATACATCTTTAGTCACATCATCTATGCTCAACAAAGTCTGAAAGAATTTTTGAACCAATGGCAAATATAATCAATTCTAAATGAAATATGCATCTCTTTTAAATTTAGGGTAAACTACATAAATAGTCCCCTGACTATGCTCCAATTATTTTTTGCGTCCTCCGACTATCAAAAGTTACAAACTGGTCCCCCGACTAAAAAAAGTAACAAATTGATCCAACGCCGTTAAAAATTTAATGGCTGATGACGTGGCAGTTAATTTAAATTGATATAATTACATACTTAGCCCTCAAGTTCTACACTTATTTTAATTTGACCCTAATTCTAAAAAAATTAACCCACAAATTTTAATATTCTATCAATTTAATCCAACTTCTTTTCTATTTCTCTTCTCCTTTAATTCTTCAATTCATTTTCACCAGCATAATTGTTAAAATTGAAGAAGGTAAAAATTTGCTAATTTGTTTGAAGTTTTCTTTTTACTGCAATTTTCTGATGTTCTGATTGTTTGTTAAGCTTGAAGAAGGTAAAAATTTGCTAATTTGTTTGAAGTTTTCTTTTTACTGCAATTTTCTAGTGTTCTGATTATTTTTTAAGCTTGAAGAAAGTAAAAATGTGCTAATTTGTTTAGATTTTCCTATTTACTGCAATTTTCTGATGTTCTAATTGTTTTTTAAGCTTGAAGAAAGTGAAAATCAGCCTAATTATCATTCTTTTGTAGATCACTTGTTTTTGTGCTGGTAGCTATGGATGGAGTTGTTTATTTGAACTTAATGTGTAAGAACTATGCAGGTATACTCTTTGGATTGGACTCCAGAAAGGAACCGAATTGTTAGCGCGTCTCAAGATGGACGCTTGATTGTGTGGAACGCCCTAACGAGCCAGAAAACACATGCCATAAAGCTGTCGTGTGCATGGGTTATGGCGTGTGCTTTTTCTTCCACCGGTCAATCGGTTGCCTGTGGGGGTCTCGATAGTATGTGCTCTATTTTCAACTTGAATTCTCCAACCGACAAGGATGGAAACCTACCTGTATCGAAAACCCTTAGTGGGCATAAGGGTTATGTCTCCTGCTGTCAGTATGTTCCTGATGAAGACATTCATATTATTACCAGTTCCGGCGATCAGACCTGTGTTCTATGGGATATTACGACTGGCCTTCGGACTTCTGTTTTCGGGGGAGAATTTCAATCAGGACATAGTGCTGATGTGCTAAGGTATTTTACCTTTTTTTGTTATGTTGGTTCGATCTTGTATGATTATCGGTTTATTTTTAGCGAAAATTCATTTGCCGGTATCGTTTTATTGGTATGATGGACACTATGACCAGTGATATTCATGTTCATAGATACTTCTTATGAAAATAATAAGTTCTCTTCTATATTTTTTCCATCCTTTAAGTGTCTCGATCAATGGATTAAACTCAAGAATGTTCGTCTCTGGTTTATGTGATGCGACCGCTCGATTGTGGGATACTCGCGTTGCAAGTCGAGCAGTACGTACATTTCATGGTCACGAGGGTGACGTTAACACCGTGAAATTCTTTCAGATGGCAATAGATTTGGAACAGGGTCGGACGACGGAACTTGCAGGTTGTTTGACATCAGAACTGGTCACCAATTGCAAGTATATTATCAACAACATAGTGATAACGAGGTTCCACTTGTGACCTCCATCGCATTCTCCATTTCTGGAAGACTTCTCTTTGATGGATACTCAAATGGGGATTGCTATGTATGGGACACATTATTGGCAAAGGTAATAACTTAACCTCCATCCCCCCTGTTTGTTGGTTTCGATGGTCGTCTAAATTGTTCCAACAGAGCCTCGATATGGCCTATGGTTTCACCTTCTGCGTTGCTAACATAGATGTTTAATAAACACTTTAGCCAAAACCATAAAGATTTACCTTGTTTGTTTTGTCAGGTTGTTTTGAATTTGGGATCCCTCCAGAACTCGCACGAGGGACGGATTAGCTGTTTGGGTTTGTCGGCCGATGGTAGTGCCTTATGTACAGGAAGTTGGGATACAAACCTCAAGGTTAGTCTATGTTGTTCCTTTTATCACTTGCTTTTGCAACTTGCAGAAACGAAAAACCAGCCCTGCCTACTTTTCTTTTCGAATATTTCTTTTTCTTTTATGTGTGTTCGACTCGAGTATGGATTGGGATTAATGGGTGAAACGAAAATTCAGAATTAGTTTCGACTGTGAAAATGGATCTTGTGATGGCAGATTTGGGCATTTGGAGGGCATAGAAGGGTGGTTTGATTCGTAATACCGGGAAACCGATTTCATATTGCCGAGCACTTGTTTACTCGAAATGCAATCCACCCTGCCTGGAGTATCCTGTGTGAATGATTCCTTTGTATTTCAATCATGTTCATGGTTTAGGAAACCTTAATCTTTGCATTGTTGCTTGTAAAACTCCCCTGTCTTAAACCCCAATTTGATAAGCGCATAAAGAAAGATGTATTGGGCAGAGATTGTTCATTTGCAATTTTCTTTTAGCGTTTTGTCTGATTGTCGTGTAATTTTAAAGATGTGTGGAGAGAAAAAATAGATTAAATTGATAGAATTTTGAAATGTTAAGGGTCATTTTTTTAGAATTAAGGCAAAGTTAAACAAAGTGTAAAAATTGAAGACTAAATGTGTTATTATGCCAATTTTTGTTAACTGCCACGTCACCAGCCGTTAAATTTTTAACGGCACTGGATCAATTTGTTATTTTTTTAAGTCAGGGGACTAGTTTATAACTTTTGATAGTCGGGGGATGCAAAAGATAATTGGAGCATAGTTGGGGGACTATTTATGTAGTTTACCCTTAAATTTAATGTTGAACTAAGAGTAATCAATTTCCTTGTCTAATCATTAAATTTATTATTTAATTCTTGTAATTGAATATTAGTCACAATATTAAAAGAATATATATTTTATAATATATGATCTAATGCAATGGCATCCTGTTGAAGATGGGCCATTCTTTTTCTTGCAACACAATGAACATTTATATTGGAAATAAGTATGTTAATCGAGTCACAAAATGATCTTACCTTAACAACTAGATCATTCAATTCTTATGCCTTAATTTTAGAGATAACTAATAGACAAAACAAGATGCAGTGCATTCAAAATGTCTTGAGATTGTTGTTGCAGAATCTAACAAAAAATTCAAAAATTTTCTGTAAGATAAAAACAAACTCAAAAATAGTTAAATCATACTACAACTATTTCTGCACATTGATCTAAAGTAACTTTATCATCAATAATTTTCAACAAAATTTCACATGTTACATTAACCGTAACCGGCCAAATACACTTAAAGCTTAAACTCTAAGAATGTAGCGAGACACAACACATTGATAGGAGCATTATTCAGGAGCAAAATGACACAGTCAACCAGTCTTGGAAAGGTTGTCCGCTAGAACATTGCATTCTATTGGCACATGATTTATGCTCCACTCTAAACCATCGCACAGGTTTTTACAGAGGAGGATTAAGGGTTTAAAAATAGCTGGATCAGACAGTAGCAGAGAAGATGGTTAACTGATTCAAGGGCAAAGATGTGAAGAATCATTGAGTAATTCAAGCTTCGTAGTGTAGAAATGAAGATGAAAACAAAGAAAGATGAAAAGAATACTTGAGATTTCTATTTTATTCAAGAACCCAGACTTTTCAATATATAGAGCAAACTTGAGCTCATATGCAAAAACCCTAACTACATAACTGCTAACTAACGTCTTTCTAACAACAAAACAGATTAGCTAACAAACTTAGCTAATTCTAGAAGTTTAACATTTTCCTTGCTTTTTCTCTTCTCCTATCTGACAAAAACAACTGAAGGACATTACATTGAGCTTGTCTTGAAACATTTCAAAGTAAGAGTGTGTCAAAGGTTTGGTGAATCCATCAGCCACCTGGTGCATGGCAGGTACATAGTTTACTCGAAGACATCCATCCGCAACTTTCTCTCGCACGAAGTGAACATCTAAATCCACGTGTTATGACTGTGCATAAAAAACTGGATTCATAATCAATGACACTGCACTTGTACTATCACTCCAGATCACAAGAATTTGTTGCCGCACAATACCCATGTCTGCTAGCAAAGCCTGAACCCAAGTCACCTCCAAGGCAGTATCAGCAATGCTATGATACTTAGCCTCCATTGTCGAACGTGCAACCACCTTCTGTTTCTTCGAGTTCCACGTGAGAAGATTGTTACCCAAGTAAACACAACTGCCTGTGGTAGACCTCCTATCGTCAGGATTACTACCCCAATCCGCATCTGAAAATGACACAATTCCTGCTCCATGTTCAGAAGGCTTAAACACCAAGCCATACTGTAGCGTCCCATTCAAATACCTGAGAATCCTCTTAACTGCCACAAGATGACTCTCACAAGGCCGATGCATATACTGAGCAACCCTATGCACATTGAACGTGATATCTGGCCGTGTATGACACAAGTAGAGGAGAGCTCCCACAATGCTCCTGTAACCAGTAGCATCTTCAATTGGACTGCCTTCATCTTCACTTAGCTTGACTGAGGCAAGCATTGGTGTGTTAGCTGAATTTGCACCATCCATCTTAGTCCGTTTGAGAAGCTCCTGAGCATACTTGCGTTGACTTAAAAACAAACACCCATTACACCTCTGAACCTCAATGCCAAGAAAAAAATTGAGCTGCCCAAGATCCTTAAGAGAAAACTCCTTCTTTAACAAATTAATCACATTAGAGACACTTGATTCTGAACTGCCCATAACGATAATATCATCGACATATACTAAAATATATGTGAACACACCTGATTCACTTTGAACAAACAGTGAAGAATCTGCAGCTGACCTTCTAAAGCCAATGGAAACCAAAAAATCTTTTAATCGCGTGTACCAGTTCCTTGGTGCCTGCCTTAGACCATACAAAGCTTTTTCAAGCTTACAAACCAGCTGCTTGCCATCTCCAGTTGTCGTTTCAAAGCCAGGTGGCTGTCTCATGAACACATCTTCACTCAATCCTCCATTTAAAAAAGCATTGTCGATATCAATTTGCCTGAGACTCCACTGATTCGACACAGCTAAGGCTAGCACAACATTAACTGAAGTGGATTTCACAATTGGGTTGAACGTGTCATGAAAATCTTGCCCTGGAACCTGATTAAACTCCTGAGCCACCAACCTAGCCTTATATCGAGCAACATTCCCATCGACATTCTTCTTAATCCTGAAAATCCATTTGCAGCCAACTAACGACCGTCCTGAGGGCAATTCAACAAGTTTCCACGTACCATTTTTAGTAAGTGCATTGTATTCTGCGTCAACAGCTTCTTTCCATTTAGGATCAGAAAGAGCTTCTTGTATTAAGGATGGTACATCATCTTCAGTTGCAACAAGATATATTTTGGGTTTAATCACCCCTGCTTTACTTCTAGTGGTCATATGGTGCACATTATCCAACATACTAGGAGCCACATGTACAGGAATAGTGGAATCAAAAGGAGATACCTGATGATCAGATTCATACTGATCATGAACTGGACTAGATGTATCAGCTACCACTTGAGTATGAGCTGGAGAAGATATCATCGAAGACACCTCAGATGTAGCCTGTCTTGGTGATTGAGCATGACCATCATGTACCATTGGAGAAGTTGAGTGTGGTGACACATGAAAGGAATCATCAGATGCAACATTCCCTCTCATAGCAGGTGACCTTGGAAGATCCACATCATTTACTGTAGGGTCTTCTGGAGTAACAAGTTCTTCATATGGAATTATGGGAGCTTCAGGAAAGACCTCAGTTGCAGCAAAAGAGTCAAAACCTGCAGACACATCATCCCTTGTAGTGGCAGATACACCCCTAGGATTCTTTAGCAAACAATCAACTCCAGGAACTAAGGGAACACCACTCGAAACAAAACTTGAAACACGTGCAGGGACATTAGATTTAACAACTTTATCTGCAAAGGGGAAAATACGTTCATCAAATATAACATTTCTTGAAATAAAGACCTTGCCATTAGGATCTAAACACTGATTCCCTTTGTGCTTAGAACTATATCCCAAAAATGTGGATGGTTGTGATCAAAAAGCAAACTTGTGAGCATTGAATGGTCTGAGACATGGAAAGCATCTGCACCCGAAGACTTTAAGCATATAATAAGTAGGTTTACGACCAAACAACCTCTCAAACGGTGAAACTCCTTGAAGTACTTTGGTTGGTAATCGATTAATCAGAAAAATAGCTATTGTCACATCATATGACCAAAAATGCAATGGCAATGATGCTTGAGCTAATAAAGTCAAAGCTGAGTCAATGACATGTCTATGTTTCCTTTCCACAACACCATTTTTCTGGGATGTGTGTGGACAAGTGACCCGATGAACAATACCTTCTTTGGTCAGTAGGGATGAAAGACTTCGAAACTCACCTCCCCAATCACTCTGAACTGCTTTGACATCCTTGTGAAATTGAGTTTTTACCAACTTTTGAAAGGATTGAAAAGCAACAGTAGCTTGGGACTTATGCTTCAACAGATATACCCAAGTGTGTCGTGTGAATGCATCAACAAAGGATACATAGTAAGCAAATCCCTAAGAAGACACAGAAGCTGGTCCCCACAGATCTGTGAATACCAATTCAAACGATTCTTTATAGACAGTATTTGAAGATGGAAAAGGAAGAAAATGAGATTTGCCCATTTGACATGCTACACAAATGTCTGCTCTTTTATTAACAGATGAATCAATGTGTACATTGCATTCTTTACAAATAGAAAATAAGGTGTCAAAGGCCGGATGACCAAGCCTACGATGCCACAAATTGAACATATCTACCCCATTATTCTCTTTATCAACTGTAGCCACATGAGCATGACAGCAACTGTTCAGAGACTTTGTAGACTCCAAAGAAGACTGAAATCTGTACAAGCCACCAACTTGATCTCCTTGCAAAAGAACTTCCTTTGTAATTTCATCACGAACCAAGCAGGAGTGAGCATGAAACTTCAGAAAGACTCCATTATCATTAGCAAGCTTAGATACATATAGGAGATTTTTAGTCACTCGAGGGACATGCAAAACATTGCTTAGAAGTAATGATCGAGAGGACGACTCTAATACAGATTTACCAACTTTTGAAATAGATAAACCTGAACCATTACCAACATACAACTTACCTGGACCAGTGTAATCTGCACCATTGCCAACACTCGCAGCATCAGATGTAACATGATACGAAGCACCTGAATCCACAAACCATTGAGCATCATTTATATTAGCAATATGTACATGAGCACTTTGATCATCTTTAGCTCGTTCATCACTGCGTGCAGTCACACCAGGAAAAGCTTCATCAAACTTGTGCCAGCATCTATCAACAAGATGCCCTATCTTTCCACAGAGCTGACACTGAGGTTTTGTATTGGATCGATATGACATTCTACCGCGACCACGAGAATTCATACCAGCTCGATAAGGCCTGAATTGTGTTTGATTATTTGCGTGAGAAGAATCTTGATTAGAACCAGGAACATGTGCAACATTAACAGAAGGAGTAATATCGGAGAAGTGATGAAAATTAAGTAGTTGGGTTTCAGCATCCATCAGAACTGAAATTGCTGCATCCAACATGAACGGAGACTAACTTGCCGTGATAACCGCCACAAACGTCTGATATTCAACAGGAAGACCTTTGAGAATTGAAGCAATTTTCTCAAGATCGGATATGGGACTCCCACAAGAAGATAGCATGTTACACACTTCTTTAATCTGTGCAACATAGGCCCGCATACTAAGCTCTCCTTTTTGAATCGAACGAAGTTTGTAATGCAAACTCATCGCTGTAGTGGTCGATCTACTGGAGAAATATTTGAGAACTGTCGACCAGATTTCTGCGGAGGTTTCGGCAGCCATGAACTCAGAAAGAAGATGAGAGCTTATCGTGGAAAGAATCCAAGAAACCAAAGCACTGTCATGTGCAACAAAGACTTCACGCGCCTCGTTTTCAACTTTTTCACCCTGATCATTAGTAACCATGGCCGGAGGAACCTTGAGGACACCAGTGAGCAGCTTTTCTAAGCGATGACTCCGAACGGCCATCAAGACTTGCTGTTTCCATAAGAGAAAGTTTGTTTCATCAAGAACAATACTGACTCTTTTATTAGTAAACGCTTTGCCTGGAACGGAGGAACTTCCGGTGAAATCACTAGGTGTGAGAGACGAATCTCCATAATTGGTCATGGTACAACGATAGACATTAGAAAAGAAAGGAAAAAACGATCAAACGGAAGCGAAACACAAGAACTTTCTAGCGATTGATACCATGTAGAAATGAAGATGAAAACAAAGAAAGATGAAAATAATACTTGAGATTTCTATTTTATTCAAGAACCCAGACTTTTCAATATATAGAGCAAACTTGAGCTCATATGCAGAAACCCTAACTACATAACTGCTAACTAACGTCTTTCTAACAACAAAACTGATTAGCTAACAAACTTAGCTAATTCTAGAAGTTTAACAGGTAGGAAGTCGTTCGCGGATGGCTTTCCACACTACCTCATTGCTAAGGAGTATATTCTAGGGAAGGCTACATTCCCTATCCATATGTCACCCCATTGGTGGAGTACATTTGCTCTCTTCTAGTATGATCAATTGAAATATCAAGATGAATGAATTGGACTTTTAAAAATTGTAGTTGAAAAAGTTAAATGTAAGAATTGACATATAAAATTGGGTTAACTTATAAAATCAACATATTTTGACCCAATTGGGTTAATTTAACCAAATTTTAATTTATTTTATTTAATATGTCACCACCTAATGAAAGGGAAATTAATAAAGAATAAAGATTGGTGTTGTGGGAGTTTGAACTTGGGACTAAGTGGAAAAAAACCTCACACCTTTACCACTAAGCCAAGCTACACTTAATGGTACATTTTGCACACTTTCATATACATATCTTATACTTCAGTAAATGTTAGAGAAAAAGTAAAAATGGTTGAAAGGGACTCAAACTTAGATCACTTGGGATGTGTATAATCACACAAACGTTCGATTTAATTTAAATCTAAAAAATATTAAATATTATATTTAAAGTATTCGAATATTTTTTCTTTTTAAATTAAATCGAATATTTCATAAAATATTAAATATTCGATTTAAAAAATATTTGATTTAAAAGAAAAGAAATTTAATTTAAAAATATTCGAATATTTAATATTTTAAAATTAAATCAAATACTTTTTTAAATCAAATACTTTCAATCGATTCAAATATTAAATCAAATGCTTTAAATCAATTCGACTATTAAATCAAATACTTTAAATCGATTCAAATATTAAATCAAATACTTTAAATCGATTCGAATATTAAATCAAATACTTTAAATTGATTCGAATATTAAATCAAATACTTTTTATATCAAATACTTTAATTCAATTTGAATTAAATCGAATACTTTAAATTAATTCAATTTTTAAATATTCGAATATTAAATATTTGATTTAAACCGAATACTTTTTAAAATCGAATTTCTTTTCTTTTAAATCAAATATTTTTAATTCGAATATTTAATATTTTAATAAATATTCGATTTAGTTTAAAAATAAAAAATGTTCGAATACTTTAAATTGAATATTTAAAAAAATTTAGATTTAAATTAAATCGAACGTTTGTGTGATTATACACATCCCAAGTGATCTAAGTTCGAGTCCCCTTTCAACTACTTTTACTTCTTTTTCCCTAACATTTACTGAAGTATAAGATATGTATATGAAAGTGTGAAAAAAATATCACTAAGATTAACTTGGCTTAATGGTAAAGGTGTGGGGTTTTCTCCACTTAGTCCCAAGTTCAAACCCCCACAACACCAATATTTATTCTTAATTAATTTTCCTTTCACCAGGTGGTGATGTCACCACATGATTGGAGGGGAAAATTATATAAAATAAATTAAAATTTAGTTAAATTAACCAAATTGGATGAATAATTTTATTTAATTAAATAAAATTAAGATCAAATTAATTTAATAAGTAAATAACATGGAGCAAATATGTAATTTTAAAAATTTTACGTAAGCTGCTACGTGGCAGTTTCGTCACCCCACCGTTAAGTTTTTAACGGCGATGGTCAAAATATGTAAAACTAGTTGACGAGTTCGGTGGTCTAATTGACGAGTTCGTTAGTTCAATGGTCAAAAGAGAAAAATTTATTTAATTCGGTGGTCAATGGTGTAGTTAACCCTATAAAATTAAGGTAGTTCAATTTTCTCAACCAAAGTTAACATTTACTGCATTGGTTATCCCACTAATGATTTTCCACAACCTATTAACTTGTCTTTAAAAAAAACAAAAACTAACTTACAAACCCTCAAAATTTATATCCAAATTTTGAACAACTCCCTTCTAAAAAGAAAATACAAATTAAACAAATAATAAAAAACCTCACAAGATAAAATGTTAAGAATCGTTTGACATTAATCTCACCCTAACATATTTGACCCTAACATCAAGGGTAGAATGAATATATAAAACTAGTCGCGTCGCCATATATTTAATGTATAGAAATATTATTATTCTATATATTGAGGGTAAATAAAGTTGTATATGGTTTAAAATTTAGTTTAAGATTGATGATTAGAAGTTCAGACACTAAAGTTTAGAATTTAGAATTTCATGATCAGGAATTTAAAGTTTTGTGTTTAGAGTTTATAGTTTTATGGTTAGAGATTCATATTTACATTTTTAAATTTAAAATAAATATGTTTGTGCAATTTATTTTACACCGATAATATATCAAATAATAACTCATATATATAATGATATTACATTCTAGAAAAATGAACATAAAATATTTATAAGCTTAATTTAAAATTTAATTACATAAGCTCAATTAATTATTTTAAGAGTTAAATGCACCATGTCCCCAAACTATAACACTCCTTCTAAACTGGTCCCTAAAGTCTTAAACATTTTAGTTTCATCCTCAAATTATGACCTTCATTCTAAATTGATCCTCAAACTTTTGAGCATTCTACTTTCATCCTCAAACTATGACTCTCATTCTAAATTGGTCCTCAAACTTTCTAACGTTCTAATTTCATCCTCAAGTTATCAGTATATGATAATAATATCTTATATTAATAAAACCGTTATAAAAATTGTTAATTTTCAAGAAACGCTGATATGCATTATATAATAATATGAGGTAATTTGATAATGAAATTGGAATATTTAAAAAGTTAAGGGACAAATTTAGAATGAGAGTTATAGTTTGGGGATGAAAATGGAACATTCAAAAGTTTGGGAACCGATTTAGAATGAGAGCTATAGTTCAAGGATGAAATTGGAACATTTAAAAGTTTAGGGATTAATTTAGAATAAAAATCATAATTTGGAGACATTTGGTGTAATTAACTCTTATTTTAATAGGCCAAATGAAACCATTAACGAGATTCAATTTTTGATTTTCATCGAGGTGTTAACAAGCAACTGCAGGGCCTTTGATTAATATTAAATTGATTTGTTGCCACGATATGGTTGGTTTATATAGAATAATAATAATTAATTACTAAAACGCACGGATTGAAAGCAAAAGTGACGAAAACAATGGTGGTTGATTCATTTGTTAACATTATAATTTTGGGTTTCCTTGTTCGTGACGGTTGCATATATAAATCAAATTTAGGGTTAGCGTTTGATCGAGTCGAGTCAAGTTAAAAAGTTTTGAGTTATTTGAGTTGACGCGTCATATTTTGCAACTCAAATTTAATTTGAAAATTTTTCGATTCGAGTCGAGTTTTCGAGTTCCTATACAAATTTAATTGTAATAATTTATCACGTTATAGTACGTTTTGATTATAATTTAAACCACTTCCTCTAACCATACAAGACGTGTATAGATATTTCTTCATATTATTTTTCACATGTATAAATAAGATTTGTAATGTTATTTAGGGTCTGTTTGATTCACTGAAAACTATTTTCGGAAAATGAATTCTGAAAAATGAACTACAATTTTTGGAAAACTAATTGCAGAAGTCATTTTTCGGTGTTTAGATGATATTGTGCAATTCATTTTACACTGTTTGGTAGAGTTTCCTGAAAATTTCATGAACAGTCCAAAATAATCATCGATAATGCTAAAAACAAGTTCACAGAAGATGCTCGTCAGCACTTAAGAGGATTCCTGGCATATGCAGAGCTTTCAAAATACACGAAGTCCACCAAGATATGCTAAGGATGAGATTATTTCCCTATTCACTGAGGGATAGGGAACATCAGTGGTTGAACAACCAACCATCAGGGTCATTCAACACATGGACAGAGTTGTGCAAGGATTTTCTGGATCGTTTCAGCCCATCCAATGTCAAAGACAGATTGAGAAACGAGTTCACAGCCTTTCGACAAGGGGATGATGAGCCAATGCATGAAGCATGGGAGCGTTACCAACAGATGCTTAACAACTGCCTGCTCTATTGTTTCCCGGCTTGGACACAGGTGTCAATGTTCTACAACATGGCGAACTACCCAACACAGATGATGATTGATGCCTCAGCCAACAGAATCATCCTCGACAGACCACCAGATGAGGCAACGCGGATTCTAAACCAAGCCGCCAAGAATGATGATAAGTACCCAACAGCCCGCCGAGGCAGCGTTAGGCGGCCAACCACCGTGAACGAAGTGGAAGCCTCATAATCTGTCAATGTCCACCTCGACAAATTGACAGAGCTGGTTATGAACATAATGAAACCCATTGGGAAAGTCTATGAGGCCAAGGCTGTAGAGCCATTTTGAGATGAGTGTGGGGGCAACCATGCTTCCTCTAAATGCACCGCATCTTCCAATTTTATGGGAGGATACGAGAGGAACAGCAGACCCGCCACGAACACGTACAACCCTGCATGGAAAAATCATCCAAACTTCTCTTGGAGCAATCCTGAGACTGCTGCCAATCCTCAACAACAACAAGGAGGCTACCAGCAAAACCAGTCTAGACATCAAGCTCGGCAGCCACAAAATAATAATTCACTAGAACCAACTCTTCATACTTTCATGTCTAGAACTAGTGATTTTATTGTTCGCACTAATAAGTTTATTGACAAAACTGAATCTTTCATGGACATGACTGAAATCAGGATGAATAACTGTAAAGTGTCCACAATTCCTATATTTCATGCACATTCCAACTCTTATTATTACTGCTTTTAAGCACATTTTAGGCATAAGTAGGTGCATGCATGGCATTTTACAGTATTTTTTTGTTCTGCCTTGCTTTTATAAGTTACCATTTATTTGGTAAACAAGAAATAATATTTTAGTGTATTTTTGTACTTAGGTACTAAAGGCTGAAAGAGGGAACCGATGAGCTGAGGAGTCAAGGCTGAAGGAACAAACCTAGGAGCTTTACTAATGCAGTTCCAGCAAAAGACAGTTGTTGCCGAATAGCTGTCGAGTAAAGTTGTTGCCGACCTTGCTACCCATGACAGCTGACTATGGAAGTTGGAGAACCAGAGTGTGATCTGTAGAGCTAAAAACCTTGAATCTATCGCCGACATCCACTTGATTTTCCGACGTCTGTAGCAACAGCCAGAGCCGCCGAAGCAAAATCTCAAGGTTACTTGCGAGCTAAGGCAAACGAGATAAAGTCCATACTCCATGCAAAGAAGTCAGAGTTTAAAGTCATATTAAAGATGGAAAGCAACTTTCGAGAACTTCTACTTTAAGAAGGACTTAACCTAGTCATTAGTCTATAAATACCCAGTGTACTCCTAGTTCAAATCATCTTAGGTTTTCTATAGACTTAACGAGTGCTCTTTACCACCACCATGTTCTAAACTCTATTTGGGTTAGGGTTATGTTGTAAATTAGTTGTGGAGCGGTTGTATTAGGTTTTGAGTTGTTTTCTTTAATAAAATATTCCAAGTTTGCTTAATCTGTGCACTTCATTCTTTCAATTAGTTTACACCAGTCAGATGAGAGAATCCTTTTGTCGGGCACGAAAGTGTAAGGCTCACGAAAGGGTTAAGCACGGTCACAACATGTTGGGGCGTGACTAACTTGGTTCCTAACAAGTTCACAAGTTTCAGCGGCTAAAAGGGATCACCAACAGAGTTTACTAACCTGTGTTAGGTTCACGCTGAGATTGCTAGGTATTGCCTATGTCACACTAGGTTTTCGAGTATTCTTTCCTAGAAATTGGAAGGATCACTGTCGACTATCCCGCCGAACTTGGAGTATCTACCAGACTTGCTGCCAGGACTTCTTTCCATTCCACCTGCCGAGACAGTGAAAGTTGCAAGGGCAATGACCCGTTGCGGTCGCGTGACAGGGTCGTAGCCTGCCGCCCGCCATACCCGCCGAGGCAGCATATCGTGGCAGCACGAAACAACTCAGTCCTTTTACAATGTAGTTTTCACACTAAGGAGCAGCATAAACCTGCCTGCTCTATCAACCTGAATCACTTCCTTATTACTCGTGTTTTCATTTACTTTTTATCTCAACAATCAATTCACCTGTGTTTTTATTTTACCTTGTGCAGGGACCACGAAACGAACCAAGCTGTCCAATCCTCGTGGGATTTGACATCTTTTATACTATAACTTGGCAGAAGTGTGCACTTGCGCTCTCACAAAAAGGGAACACCTACACGCCCTACAATAACCAGGAGGCAGAAATAAAGAATCTTGAGGCCCAGTTCGGAAGGTTCGCTCAGATTGTAAACACTAGGTCAATGGGTGGATTACCTAGTGATACGGAAACCACAAAAGGGAATTCCCATGAGCAATGCAAAACCATATCAACCAGAAGTGGGAAACAGTTGAATGAGCCCAGAATGGAAAAGCCAGAAGAGACACAGCCATCACAGAAAGAACTACCTGCCACGGCAGCAACAACACTAGCCGCCTCAGCTGCTGAACTTGACAGTAGTCCTGAAGCAGATGATCCTCCATAGATAAAGTTCTCATGCAAAGAACGTATAGAGGATATCCGCCTACCAGCACCTTCCCCAGAGGCTTAAGCAACAGAAACAAGAGCACCAGTTTAGGAAATTCTTGGATATTCTGAAGCCAGTGCACATAAATATCCCGTCTCATAGAAGCCATTCAGAACATGCCCAACTATGCCAAATACTTTAGGAACATGGTTTATAAGAGAAAGAGAATTAAGAAGTTTGAAACAATTGCTGTAACAGAGGATTGCATGGCTATGTTGCACAACACACTGTCGCCCAAGCAAACAGATCTAGGCAGCTTTGTTATACCATGCAGAATAGGCAGCAAACACGAAACAAAAGCCTTGTGCGACCTAGGAGCCAGCATAAACTTGATGCCTAAGGCAGTCTTCGACAAACTAGGAATTAGGCAAGCCAAACCTACCTCCATCATGCTAAAACTTGCTGATCATTCTTTTGTACAACCGGAGGGCAAGATCGAAGACATCCTAATTGGAGTGAGCAACCTTATTCTTCCAGCTGACTTTCTCATCTTAGACTGTGAGGCTGATGAAAAAGCCCCTATCATCCTTGGGCGACCATCTTCGACCACGAGCAGAACTCTAATAGATGTGGAACATGGGGAGCTGACCATGAGGGTAGACAATCAGAGCATCAAGTTAAATGTGTTACAACCCTCAAAAAAGGAAATGGAAGGATGCCCAGATCAGACCACCAAAATCAGCACAGAGGCAGGCCAAGACAGCAGCTGTCGCGACAGACCCAAGGGCAGGCTGAAGGACCCAGTAGCACATCACCTTAAAGAACAAGAGGACCTCCCAGGAGGGAAGGACAAGCCAAATTACCTCAGGAAGTGGTTATGTATAGGAGATGCACCAAAATGCACTCCCAACATAACTTAATTTTTATTTTTATATTTTCTTTGTTTTTATTTTTATGCATTAGGATTAGAGTTTAATTTATTGTAATTTATTTTTTAGGATTAGATTTTAAATTAGTTTCACATTTTTATTTTTTCAGAACTTATTTTCGTATTTAATTATCTTTATTTTTACTTTAGGATTAGGAATAAAAGAGCTGGATTAAGAAGAAGGCCCAACAAGGAGCCCACCCACCATCCCGCTGAGACAGCCAAGGGCAGTTGTAGAGTGTCCACGAGTTCTATATTTTGTACACATTCCTACCCTTATTATTTCTATTCTTAAGCTCATTTAGGCATATTTAGGTGCATTGCATGCATAATAACAATATTTTCTCTTTTACCATGCTTTTATTGAATATTTTATGTTTGGTTAAGAAAAAATAATGTTTTAGTTTAGTTTTTATTTTCAGGTGTTGCAGCTGTGTAGAAGAGGAGAGGATAGGAAAGCTGGAAACAAAAGGAGTTGTACTGAAGCAGTTCCAAATGCCGCCAAGGACGCCGCCGTAGCAGCACTGCCGCCAAGTGCCGCCCAGGCAGGAGTTACACTGACTTAGTCAAGATAGGTTGCGATTGAAAGAGGGCAATGCCCTGAGCCCAGTCTTGCAATTCTCTGAAGCCTGTAGCGGCCAGTAGAGCTGATCCAAGATTGATAAGTAAGAGTACTTATCCTTGCTTGCGGGAGAAGGCAACGTCCAAAGAGTCTACATTCAAGTCAAAAAAGAGTCAGCATTTAATGTAAAGCTACTTTAAGGACTTCTACTTCAAGGAGGACTCAAACTTAGGCCATGAGCCCTATATATACCCAATGTATGTGAAGGTATAAAAGCATGCAGATAGAGAGGTTTTCTTAGACGCATGGATAGATGATGTATAGTGGAGAGGTACCTAGATAGATGGGAGGTGTTGGAGGTCACGGCCCAACACCCTTAGGGTTTAGGATTTTGTATGTAAAGTAGTGGTGAGAAACGATTGTAATAGTTTAAGTGTGTTTTCCATAAAATATTTCCAAGTTTGCTTAATTCATGTTCTTCACTTATTCAATTAGTTCCAAAAGTCCAGTTGAGGAAATTTATTTGTCGGGCACAAGAGTGTAAGACTCACGAAAGTATTAGGCACGGTCTCATCATGTCGAGGTGTTGACTAATTCAGCTTAGACATAAGTACGAATTTCAGCGGCTAAAAGGGGCAACCAAACGTCAACTGCTTGTGTTAGGTTTACGCTGAGATTGCTAGGTATTGCCTACATCACGTGGTGACAGAATCCTTGCCTAGACATAGGAATGATCACTTAAGAATTGCTCTGCCGAACTGGGAGTATCTGCCAAACTTGTCGCCAGGACTTATTTCCATTCCACCTGCTGAGACAACGAAAGTTGAAGGAGCAGAGACCCGTTGCGGCCGCGTGACAGGGTCGTAGCTGCCGCCCGCCATTACATGCCGAGGTAGCAAATCATGGCAGTGTAAAACACACTTAGGCTTTACAAAGTAGTCTACACGCTAATGAGTTGCAACTACCTTACCCAATCTATCGACCTCATCTCTCCCTATCATCTCTATCATCACTATCTTCATTTTATTTGTGTTTTTATCTTTCCACATTCAGAAATTTAATTGTGTATTTACTAAATCTTTGTGCAGGAAACCATTCATAGAAGCTGCTCCAATCCCTATGGGAGACGATATCTTTTATATTATAACTTGACAAGAGTGTGCACTTGTACTCATAAATAGAGAACACCCTAACGCTCTACAACGGCCCAGCGTAGACAGCGCGTAACGGCTAGTTACCCGCTAACGGCTAGCTGCCAACGACTACAGAAGTAACAGGCAGAAATCCCGTAACGTGCGCGAGACAACTTGACCGTTGGACATTTAATGCCGCCCCGGCACCTCTCAGCAACCTCTATTTAAACCTCACTCATCTCATTCATTCACTTTACTTTCACCTCTTTGCTATCTTATTTTTGTATCCACTACTCTTTAGCTAATTACCTTCTTTTCAAGTTTCAGTATATTTCAACCGTCTCACACATGGCTTCAACGTCAGCACCCAAACTCACCTTTCAAAGATTTTTCTCCAAGGCTGACGAGAAAAGATATAAAATGGCCAACATCACTTTGGTCAGAGAATTCTATGCCCATCACCCCCGCCTAGAGCTGTCGTTCGTATATGTCCGAGGGGGGCCTGTCAAGCTGAACGCAACCGTGATCAACAACTTCTATGGCCTAGAGATGAATGACAACCCTCACGAGGAATGGAGGCAATCACTGACGACTGCCGACTATGACCGACTCAAGGCCAAGCTGTGCAAGCCCAACACGCCGTGGTTGGCAGGAAAGCATGACGGTTCTGTCCAACGCCGCCACCTGCTGCCCAAGGCAATGTTGTGGAATACTTTCATCAAGAGGCGTCTGCTGCCCACCTCCCACAACTCCACTGTCGATCGGTCGCGCCTCGCACTAATCCACAACATTATGATGGCAGTTAGGTTGCTGAGACGCCCTTGCTGCCTCGACATGGGAATGGACTTGTGTCTCGGCAGCAAACTCGGTAGAACTACAAGGCTCGGTAGAATGCTTTGAAGTGATCCCGCTTATGTCTAAGTCAGAATGTTGTTGATGCCCACTGCAGATAATACCAGTCGCAGTGTGAATCGTGCAAAGACAGCAATGTTTGATTCGTCCTCTTTTAGCCGCCTTAAACCCTAACCTATGTCTGGGCTGGATTGATCAACACCGTCTATAGATGAGATCGTACTTACTCCTTTCGTGAGTTCAACTCTCTCGATACAGAACAAATGGGTAGTAATCAACTAATCTTTCGCCTTAATTGAAAACTATAAAGATCATAGAATAAGCAAACATTGAAGCTTTATTGCAAAAACAAACTTAAAATCCTAAACAACCGTTCTCACACTAATTACAACATAACCCAAACCCAAGGAGAATTTAGAAAATAATGGCGGCAAGAAAACCTAAACTATGCTTAAGGGAAAACCTAAGTTGTTTTGAAGTAAAAGTACAATGGGTATATATAGGCTTTAGCTAGGTCTAGTCCTTCTTGGAGTAGAAGTCTTCAAAGTAGCTTTTGCATTAAATGCAACCTTTAATTCTGACTTCTTTGAGTTGAATGTGGACTCCTTTTCATTGCCTTGCACCCAAGTTATCTCGCTCCCCTCCTTCTGCGGCTCTGTCCGCTGCTCCAGGCATCAGAAAATTGAGTGGATGGCATAGTTGGAATTATGATTTTTTGCTCTATAGATCACACTCCAATTCTCCAATTCCTCAGCTTGCTGCCCTGGGCGGCATGTTCTCGACATCGGCTCTCTTTGTCTGGAACTGCATCAGTACAACTCCTTGGTTTACTGTCGCGGTGGGTTTTGGCGGCACCCTGCTGGCGCGACGAGTTCTAGTGGCACCCTGCATGCACCAAAATACATACCAAAACATCACATTTTCCACAAAATACACTAAAATATGTAATCAAGCTTAATGGTGAAGGAAATTATGAGAATATGCATTAATGCCTAATTATGTAACTAAAATGTGCTTAAGTCTAGCAATAATATGAGTAAAAAGGGTAAATAAAATAAGACTTTTAGACACTTTGCAAGCATAATCTGATGGAGGTGAAAGCGAACAATCTATGAAAAGATGCTCAAAAGAACCACGTCTGAAACAAGCCCCAGTCTGCCTCCTACACTCTCCCGGTTTCCATTTCTTGCAAAATGAACACTGTGGTACCCCACGAGTACTAGTCGAACCCCCAGCACTAGTGTCGGAACAGTAGAAGTCACTGGTCTAGCTCTGGAATAACTTTGATGGTCAAACTCATCTTTGGTCCTCTTCCTAGACTGATTCCCCAGACTGTGCTAAACTAACATGGTCAGTGGCCTCCTACCTTGATCAGTACCCTGAGACTCAAGTTGTTTCATTTCTACCTTATTCCACTCAACAGTCCTAGCTCATTGAGTAATCTCATTATACTCTTTATCCATATGCAAAGCAACACCTGCTTTAATCATTGGACACAACCCTTTCAGAAACCAATCACATTTATCTTTTTCAGTGGTCACTAACCCATAACATACTGAATTAGCCTCATGAACTCAATCTCATAATCATTCACGGACATGTCATTTTGCTTCAAATTCATGAAATCATCTCGACACTTGGCTAAATACTCCGCCCTAACATAACGGTCATAGAATGCTTGTCGAAAATGGTCCCAAAAGATCTGACTGGCTGAAATAACATGTTCCTCAGCCTGCCACCAATTCTGGGCTTCACCTTGAAATCGTGATACAACAACCTTAAGCTTCTGATGGGTAGGATAATCCATCTCAACAAAAAATCGCTGAAGCTTCTTTAGCTAGTACTCTGCATCAGTCGGATTTGTACCGATCTTTCCGTCAAACATAATCATCCTGGCAGCCAAAAACTCGGTAGATATGGGTCTCATGACACCCTCAGACTGACGAAGATAACGTAGCAACTCTCTATGTACTGTAGCAGTATCCATGCCCACAGTCTCACTATCCCCGGAATCATGTGGATCACCACTCTGAGTCTCCTGAATAGGTGGATCCCCACCACCAGTCTGATGAGCTCCAGTCTGATCCGCAAGCTGTTCCTCCATATTAGCACCATGACTACCATCAGGATTCTGTATCGGATCCTCAAGGGGAGGAACATCACTCTCTGCAACCACGGTACAACCTCGACCTCGGCCACGACCATGAATGGCCGCTAATCTAGAGCTTCTACGAGGTGCCATAGTAGTATATCTACAAAATGAAAGAATCCAATGATTAGAGTCGGTACTTGGAGTTCCTATTCAAAATATATATTGATTCTTTACAGATAACAAATTTTTAGAAATTCCCATTTTATCCGAAAACATTTAATAAGCATGCAAAATTCATTTTCGGTTTAAAATTGATTTGAGCCATACAGTTCGAGGGTTGAACTTGGCTCTGATACCACTAAATGTAACCCCCTAAACCCGACCCAGAAGAAATGAGCTGAATCTAGGAAGTCGTGTTTGAAACTTGTCCCTCAAGAAACATCATAATGTTTAAAAAAAGTATATTCGTATTAATTATTAAAAATATAATTAAACACAATAATATTTCAATTATATAAAACGTAGTTGTATAATAATATTCTGAAAAGTTGATGAAATATTCAGAAATAGTCATATACATGCTAAAAACAATAAATCCCCAAATAAAAGTGTTCGTGTCCGAAATTACATATAAATCAAAAAGATAAAATAAAGTCCATAAATCTGAAATAGTCCATACTGATAATATATAATAAGTTTGATAAAATGAGGTCCTCCAAGTACCGTATGCCTAAGTATGAGTATCTAAAATAGGAACTAAGGGGAAGTCAGCTATAAAGCTCAGTGTGTCTCTAAAGTGCAAAACACAAAACATATATCAAGATAATCCGATCAACACGCTCAAATTCAAACAGACATTCCGATATACAAGTATGTATAAAAATGATAAATGAGACACAATGCCATGCACCCATCTATATTACCATCCGAAGAGTAAGATTACCCAGAACAACTCTCTGCATCGTCACCATGTTCGAAGTGGAATTCAGCCCGAAGAGTGAAACCAATGATCTTCCCCGTACATTTTCCCAACCCATATGATATGACATGTTATTCCGATTTCTGAATCCGAATGCATTCTTGTTTAATAAACGAAGATGCATGTACAAATAGTATGAAATTAATTTTTCCGATTTCGATCTATGATGCATGGCATGTCATCATACAAATCATGTCGTAAGTCACAAGTCAGAAAGATATGTCATAAATCACAAATCATATCAGTCATGTCATATTCGCAAATCATATCATTCATGTCACAATCATAAATCATACTAGTCTTGTCAATCACAAGTCATACCAATATACAAACATACATACACAAAGCACCCAGACATGTAGCACAAGAAGAGAACACACCTTAGGCAGCTAATAACTCAACGTCGAGAGTGACGTCTCCCATGCTCAGCCCTAGCACTAGGTCGAACAGAATCAACACCTACGAGAGTAAGCACTACATAAGTTCCACTACTACTATGTCATATCACTAATATATTAATACCCAAAAATATCAAACTAAACTCACGAGTAGATCTCGAAGATTGAGCAACAAGAGGTCACCCAGGTGGAGGAGGAGGAAGGATCTCTGTATCTGAATCAACGTCACCTGAACACAATCATATATGAATCAAATTCTGATGTTCACAATTTCACAAAATGCTAAGTACAAATAAATGTAAATAGTAAAACAGTCTTTCGGGTTTGAATTTGGAAAAATAGGCAGCGAATTTGGAATCAGAACGTCAAAAAAAAGTTGACTTTGACTGAAAAAGTCAACGACGGTGGTCAACGATGACGGCGTCATCAAGGTCAATGTTGACATCATCCGATTCGGGTCAGTTAACGGGTCAGATTCTGGTCATCGGGTCAGGTCACGGTCCGATCTGAACAGTCCGGTTCAACTGACTCAGTTTGGTCCACTGAGTCTGTTCGGTTCGGCTTAACGGGCCGGTTTGGTTCATACACACAAGACTGGTTTGGTTTACAAATCCGGTTTGGGCTTTCCTCTTTTGTGCTTAACTCTGATTTGGACTTGACCCAACCACCCAACATCCTCACTGGCCTGAGAACCCCTCATCCCCTTTTGCAAGTTAGTAAACTAGGGTTTGCATACCCACGACGGCACCGGTCGCCGGTGATACTTCCGGTAACCACAAAGGTCGCGTTCCGGTCAAAACACAAAGGGAAAAGGGAGATTAACACATTATCAACTCAAAGAGACCAAAACCTTTAAGATATCGCTTAACCAAAAGCCGAAATGGAAAGTAGAAGCAAAAGGGGGGGGGGGGGGGCGCAACAGTTTGAGGAGTAACCGAACGCTTTCACACCGTTTACGAGCAAATGGATGGTGACGGAAAGAAAATGAGGGAAAAATTTTGTTCGGACGACAAAGGGGAAAAGAACGACAGCCTTAGATCGACGAACGGTCGACGTTAAGCACTTGGTCGAAGCTTGATTGGAGCGGCTGCAATATGAGGTAATGGGAGCTGAAAAGTTTCTAGGGTTGATAAAAATGTGTATTTATACCTAGGTAAAGGGAAAATCACACAATAAAGGCCTTCAACTTCACCCGCATTACACAAAAGTCACTATAGTTCCAAATTTCACAATTAAGCCACTAAAATTCAATTAGAAGTTTAGCTTAAATTCCCAAAAGTTAGGGTTACGAACTAGGGATTTAAATCAAACTAAATTTGGGGGGAAAATTGGGGTGTTACACATTCATTCATTCGATAAACTTCTCAACAGCCTTACACACCCTTTTAAACTTAAGATGAATAAAACGACAACGTTTTATTTAATTACAACATTGGTCAAAACTCATCGTTTCATTAAACTAAAAAAACGAAAACTAAAACTAATCCGCACAACAACGTTTCACTTTAATCTTTTATAATACTCCCTGCTTCGAAAAGATCTTTGACCCCAAGAATCAGTGACGAATCTATGTAGAGGGTGGGAGGGGCAATTGCCCCCCTCAACTTTGATGGTCTAATTACATTTTAGGCCATTGATAGTTTTAGAACTATTTCAATTAAGTCCTTGCCCCTCCCAAAATTGACTGGTATAATTTGTTTTTAGGACTTTATTAGTTTTAAAATTAATTAAATTAAGCATTGACCCCAAATTTTTATGGTTTAATTGCTTTTAAGACCTTTTAACTTTAAAATTAGTGAAATTAAATCATATCTCCTTTAATTTTTATGCTTTAGTTACTTTTTAAAATCTTGTTCATTCCAAAGTTAAACATCTTGCCCCCCTTATGATTCAATCCCGGCTCCGTCTCTGCCAAGAATTAAAGGAACTCGATAATCATTATCGAGTTCATCTCCAGATGCCCCAGCAACAACTACATAGGATCCATGTGGAATAACATTTTGTATCAACGGACTCACGATGCTTGAGCAAAAAAAAAAATTCTGCAATTCATCACACTAACAATTCTGTCAAAAAGCATATTTCGTGTCTTTCTAATACGTGTCGTCTCAATTACAACATGTAAGCTAAAAGCATTAATTTTTAAATTGAATCAACATCTCCATTCGACAATTCTGAAGACACACTATGAAGCACAACTCCATGTTCAGTGAAGTCCTTGTTATTAGTCATTACAACATTGTTACTGAACATTTATAGAAATCTGTAGGAATTCATGTGAAAATGTTTCTGCAATTTGTAAGGGACTTCCCATGTCTCTGAACATTTATAAGGGAATACGGACAGAACATATGCCATGAAAGATAATGTTTTCTGATAACTCTAACGCTTAACTGCAACAGCTTTATTCATTACCATCGTTTTCACCTTTCAGTGGTTTCCTTTCCACACTATAGAATTTGTTACAACTGCTTGCAATGAAAAAAAGTAAACGAATTTGATTCAAAGCATAACAGTTCCTTGCTCCCTCACTTTGGTCGGTAATTTAATCTCGCCTTAACATACTAACATTCTCTCAATAGCTCAATTTGTGTTTCATCCAATTCTCTTCATCTATTTTCAAAACACTTCATAAGTAAATGAAGTAGGGACGGAGACAAAATTTAAGGTTAGGAGGAAACATAAATATTTGAAATTGTGGATAAATTCATAAATAAACTATTTTTTAGAAAAATTATATAAAAGGACAAAAAAAAAAATTCTTAGGTGGTGGCGCGCACCCCTATTCACGAGCATGTGTTTCTTCACTCTCTTTTCTACCTTCAGTAGACTGCATAGTTAATAGTGATATAGGCACTTATCAAAATATTTTTCCACTCAATAGTTTCTATCAAAGAAGAGTTCCCTATTAAGTAGGTGTATTCAAAAATATCTGATCCAATCTAATTATTCGTTAATCTGATCTAAAAATTTGGATATTCGATCTGTTTTTTATTTTCGAATTGGATATTTGATCTGATTTTTTATTTTTGGAATCAGATACGGATCACAATATTTCAGGTTTCGGATTATCTAAAAATTACAAATATCTGAAAATTCAAATTTTTATAGATATAAATCTTGTTATATTTAGTAATTTAATGATTGTTATATTCGTAAATTTGAAAAATCAAAATTTTCAAAGATGTTAATCTTGTTATATTTGACAATTTGTTAATTTTTGTATTCAATAATTTAGAATTTTCATAGATACGATCGTCAAATTCGAAAAAAAACACTTAAATAAAATTATATATTCGAATAACAGAATATCCAATCCGAGTATCCGATTTTTTTAATCGGATACGGATCGCTATTTTACCGATCCGAAATTTTAGACCGAATCAGATCTGATCCGATATCCGAAAATGAACACCCCTAACTGCTACCATATAATTTTCTATAAAGTTCATGTTTTAGTTACTGCTACCACGTAAGTTTATGAAATTTTATTATAAAACAATTTTTTTGCTCAGCAATCGTACGAGTTTTATTGAGAAAAAGATCGTACAATGCCCGCACTACCATAAGCCTCATTGAAAACCTCCCTAAGCCTAAAGAAGGAAAAGAGTACTCATGATAATATTAAAACAAGAGGAACAGACGCCACTAGTAACAAAACAACAAAATCAAAGTTGTAACTCAACTAAGCAAGCATCTGAAACCAAGAAGAGCAATCAACCCTACTCTTGGCGAGGGCATCGGCCAAAGAATTCGCTTCTCGCAACACATTTTGAAAGCATACACCCACCAAAGTCACGCACGCCTCATCAATCCGATTGAACCACTGCCTAAAACGTCAAGGGCGTTTCTCATGATGTAACACCCATGACACAGCTACTACGGAGTCCGACTCGATCACCACAAAAGTGTTATCCGGCCATTTAGAAGCACAGAGCAACTCTAACGCAAAATAAATAGCATGTAATTCCACCTCATTTTAATCGGCAATCCCAATGGGGCCCGAGAACATAGCCGAAATCTGCCCATGATCATCTCGTAGGACACCACCACAACCCACTATTCCCGGCTTTCCTCGCGATGAGCCATCAACATTGAATTCCAATGCTCACTGGGGAGGCCTTTCCCACGTAATATTCACCCGTCTCGACACCACAGGCAGCAAATACTCACAATACCAAGGACAGTCCCACCGTGTCGATTCCAAAAGAACCCCCAGAGGTGAACCAACACGCACTCGATACAACGACCTCAATTTAATGAAAAAAAATAACTCTTACGTGCCCAAATGCTTCTCTCTAAAAATCATCTCATTTCAGGCAAGCCACATTGACCAAAGGACTGCCGCATTGCACGCCACCCACCAATCCTGCACAAGGCCATGAAAAAAACTATGAAATCCCTAGTTCAAGAACTCCACCAACGAACTCAGCATCAGCACCGCAACCTGCCACCATTGGAAAAACAACACCCACACCTTCCACATTCCCGGGCATCGAAACAAAATATGTTCAACCACCTCCTCTTCTGCACCACACCAACAACAAGACAACATCGCCTCCACCACCAAAATACCTCTGGCCCCCAACATCCCCATTGTATGTAGCCGCGCAAGCATTACGAACCAAAGAAAATACTGAATCTTTGGGCAAATAAGTAATTTCCAGATTGTATTCAATTCCACCAAAGGTTCCAAACTAAAGGAATGCATCAAACGATATAAAGATCCCACCGAGAACTCGCCTGTAATCGAAGGCTTCCAAACCAAGCGGTCCACGCGACTTCCATTACTAGGAGAAAGTAACACACAAGACCGTAACTCACCCAATTGCTGCACCTCAAATGAGCGCAAGCTATGTGCAAAGAAACTATGCCACTCCTCATGATCAAAGTTCCCATGGCGCATATAGTCACGAACCAAAACCATAGTACTTAACGCTACACGAAAAGTCTTGGGAAGACGGACTGTAAATGTTCGTCTAAACACCAACAATCACACCAAAATAAAATCTTGGATCCATCTCCCAATTGCCAAGAAAATCAATAAGTATTCATAAAGCGTCTGACCCTCTCATCATGTTGTACCGCCACTATTTGTCGCCATACTGTGGACATATGACGCTGACCAACCTCACTAACCCGCCAATGCAAGACATCGCTACCATATTTAGCCTCAATGAGCGATTGCCACAGAAAACCCTCAGACATTGCATATCGCCAACTCCACTTTGCTAACAAAGCCAAATTTCAGGTTTGCAAGTCCACCACACCTAGCCCACCAAAACGCTTCGGACGACACACAACATTCCAACTCACTATGCTTAATTTATACTTCCCATCAGCTCCACCCCAAAGGAATAGTCTTTTAATCCGATTAAGCTTAAGAATCACACCCCGCGGAACAAAAAAGACTCCCGTATAATATAGAGGTAACAACGATAGCATCGAATTAACTAAAATCAGCCTACCTGCAAACGACAAGGAGCCGCCCTTCCAACCTGCCAAACGCTTACAAAACTGATGAATTAAAGGCTCTCATGTTTGCAAGCTACGAGGATTGACTCCAAGAGGCAGACCCAAATACACAATTGGTAGTAAATCACTCTTACAATCCAAAATCCCCGCAATGTCAGTCACCAAATCATCCTCAATCCCAAAACCATAGAGGCTAGACTTTTCGAAATTAATCTGTAGACTTGAGGCATATTCAAAACATGTTAATACCCTTTTTAAATTAATGGAGTATTGTACCTCAGCTCGGAAGAACAAGATCGTGTCATCCACGAACTGTAAATGCGATATAAGAAAACCATTCGCAACTGTCACTCCTTGAATAAAACCCAACGTCTCCATATTATGTAATAACTGATGTAAAATTAGGCTACCAACACAAAAAGCAAGGGTGAGAGAGGGTCCCCTGACGAACACTGCGTTGCATTGCAAACTCCCGAGACAGACAATCATTAACCAAGATCGATAGATGAACCGTGCTCACACATGTATGCATCCAACGCCGCCATATCGCACCAAAACCCATTTGTGCCATTACCTGCTCCAAGCATTCCCATTTTATGCAATCACAGGCCTTCGTAAAATCCAATTTGAGAATGACACCCCCTCGCTAAATTTATGATGCTGTAACGAATGAATTATCTCATTGGCAAGCATGATTCCATCTAGAATTTGTCTATCGCGCACAAAGGCTGATTGAACACCACTAATCATAAGTGGTAAAACTTGTTGCAATCTCTTCGCAAGGCACTTCACCAAAATTTTATACAAGAAATTCAACAAGCAAATCGGTCTGAAATCACCAAAAGTCTGCGGATTATCTTTTTTAGGAACGAGCACTACAAACGCGGAATTCACCCCCCAACAACGTACAAGATGAGCAAAAATTCTGAATAAACGTCATCACATCTCGTTCGAGGAAATTCCAACCTCGCTTATAAAATTTAAATGTAAACCCATATGGGCCCGGTGCCTTCGCACCATCACAACCACATACTGCATCCTTCACTTCATCCTCGGTAATCAACACTTCCATGGAAGCCGCACCTCACTCAAGCACGCAAAGTCAATAGTCCCATCCAAGAACCATGCCGCTTGTTTGCACGAGAAATGTTTCTGAAATTCACGAAACAAGAAGCCTTTCACCCGACTTGGACCCGTCACCCAATCACCGTGTATCCACAGACCCGATATTGTATTATGCATTGCCCGCATCTTCGTTGCCCGATGAAAAATGTTAGTGTTGCGATCGCCCTCATTTAACCACGTACCTCTTCATTTTTGGTGCCATATCGATTCCCGATACTTATTCAATTGCCACAACTCTGAATTTAACTTCCCTTGCATCATTAAATCCTCTCGAGAAGCCGAGTCAGTGGCCACACGACCATCCAGAAAAGAAATTTTCCGCGTGACCTCCCCAATGCGTTAATCAATATTACCAAAAGACGTTCCATTCCATACCTTTAAAAAACCTTTCATTCCTCACAGTTTTGACACCAAATCAGAACCTTCTCCCATCGAACTCAGTCGTAGCCATTCCCTCTCCATTTCTATGACCGAGCTTTTATCCGCAAGCCACACATTCAAGAAACGAAAGGGGCGTGGTCCCCAATCCACAACCTCACTCAACAAGAACAAAGGTGTGTGATCCGATAAACCACGCGGCAAGGAAAAACACTCAGATTACAAAACTCTTCAATCCATTCAGAAGAAACAAGAAAATGGTCAATGCGACTGTACCGAGTTCCCGGCCCAAACCAAATAGAATTTTGTCCCTGCAAAGGGAGATTAACCAAAGCATTCAGCTCAATAAAATCACTAAACAACTGCATACCTCGGTTTAAATTCGCACAACGTTGTCGCTCATTCGGATGCCGCACCATATTAAAATCACCCCCACACAACAAGGAAAATGTCGACTTGCTATCACAGACCCCATCTCGTGCCATAACCTCTCCTGCTCCTCCACCACACATGGGACATAAACCCCTATCACACAACATCACCAATTTTTAGAAATCCAGCATCCCTCAACTAGAACAAAACGTGATCCTATCAACGGCGATTTAAGCCGAAACCGAGACGTATCCCAAATTACCAGTACACCTCTTGATCTTCCCAAAGACAACACATACGCAAATTTAAAATCATCTGTGGGCTACATACGACTAACCAACACCCCGTAATTTCTTTTAATTTCGTTTCCTGAATTAAAATCATTCCACGATGATGTTGTCGCACAAGAGGCTGAACCGCTCTTCGCTTCGACGTTGATCCCAACCCCGAGCATTCCACGAAAACATCCGCATCCCCCGATGCTATTGCTTATTCCCACGTGTTTCAATTAGTCGAGCAATATCCTGAACAATCTCCTCTTCGTTACCCACTACCTTTGCCCTAATATATTTACCCAACACCAATGTTTCGCGCGCTTCCCGTAATATCGCCCTTTTCCTATTCTCAAAATCAGTATCCGATAACGAACCGTTTGCCACACCTTGAGTCTTAGGATCGGTCTTCCTCGGTCTACCTCGTCCCCTTTTGCTCAGTTTTTGCTCAGCCTCAAGTCGCTTTTTAGGAGACAAAAACTCAACACACTTTTCGATACTTGCCTCACACGCCTCTTTTCTCTATTCGTTTCAATAACAGTAGCTACCCCAACCCTAAGGACTTCGGACCGTGGCCCATCGACCAAAGGCTCACAAACCAGAGCTTGTTGATCTTGTCTCACACTCAGCTCGCTATTTCTACTGGAAAATGCCTCCAAACTATCAATCGCCTGTAACTCTGACCCCATAGTATCATGCTGAACTCTCTGCTCACCAGATCGTGACACCAAACCAATATCCTCATCTGCCATCCACCCGGTTTCCTTGGAAGAGGATTTGACAACCCTTCAATCCTCGACCTTATTCTCCTTTCATAACCTATCAACGTAGTCCAACATTGGAGATGGTTTCACGACTGAGTTTGGACCATTGTATCCCTCGATCTTTCAATTAGGTTTCACCGGCTTACACTTCGAAAATCCTCAGACCTGTCATGATTACTCTGCATACTCCTTGACAATGTAATTGTAACGGCATATTTGATACAAACAGTGTCCAACATCGTCTCCCCTGCGATTGCTCGAGAGGCTTTTTTGGGAAGACCACCATTCTTTTATTACAAAGTTGACTCAGATAAGATAGCATTAGTTACTTCTACTTATCAGCTACTTACAATTTTATCTTTTGTTGGCATGGCAGATAAGCGATAGCATAACAAAAAAGACTTTCTTTTCGGCGTTTAATCACCCCAAAGGTTTTTGCTTGGTGCTTCAACAATTATTGGTTATATAAAAAAAGTTCTTAACTTCTCTGCTAGTCTATATATTCTCTTTAAAAACTTGTATAATTTTTGCAATAATTTTGAATTTTATGTTATTATTTATAAATTTACTAATTGTTAAGCAATGTTTATTATTATGAAAATATACAAAAAATTGTATTCATGTTTAAAACATGACACATCATTTGTTTTTACATAATGAAACATAACCATGCACGAAGTGGTGACAAATATATTTTCATAACATTAATATCTAATATTTTTTATTATAGGATTAATTATGTAATTAATTCTAAGCTTCTGTTAAATTAACCAACAGAAATATTAATTTGTGTTGTGAATAAAATAAAGAAGAACAAGAATAAGAACGAAGAACAAGAAGAACAAAGAGATGAGAGAAAGAGAGAGATTTGTATAATTCTCAAATATAGAAAATTGTGTACAATGCTTTCAATGAATCATCTATTTATAGGCATAAAAAGTACATAATACATTAAACTCTAATTAATAGAGATAATATTCCTAATAATAAATAAATCAAACTCCTTATGTAAAGTTCTAATCATGATAGACATCCACATAGATAAATATTCATAACACTCCCCCTAGGATGTCTATGAAGATAAGGTGCCTCGTTAAAACCTTACTAAGATAAAAACTCAATAGGAAAAAAATTCTTTAGTGAAGGAAAAAGAGTACACACAACTTTGATACGCATAACATGTTGCCTCATTAAAAACCTTACCAGGAAAACCCATTGGGACAAAACCTCAGTTAAGGGAAAAAGAGTGCAACACGTATTTACTCCCCCTCATGAAAACATCACAAAAGATCTTTGAATCTTCATAATTCAATCTTGAATATTATTTTTCTAAAGATCGTGAGGGATAAAACTTTGGAGTAATATGTTTTATGATGTATCCACCTTTCAAATTGAGATATACATCTTGCATTATCTTCACACAAGATAGCTTTGTATCATATCTTGTGAAAGTAAATTCATCTATCTTTTGGATATGTTGGGTCAATGGTCTTAGCCAAACACATTTTTGGCTTGCCTCGTGCATAACAATTATTTCTACGACATTTGAGGAGGCATCAACGAATGTTTGAAGATCTAAAGGTTGATCTTTGTATATCCATGAATATTTCTTGACCAACTAATATATGGTGCCTCAAGAACAAGAAAAGATATAATTATCTTTATTCACATCCAATAATCTTACAATAGATATGCTTTATCTATATTGAATCTTCTTTAAGATTCTTTCAACTTATGTCCATTCATAGACAAAAATGAATATTTAGTGCTCGATCTTTAGGTCGGGAAAAAACCACATCTCAAGATTATTTTTCTCAAATACTTTCATCAAATGCTTTGAAAGTTCTTCATGAGTTTCCAATTTGAAGCTCTTCAAGAGTTTTAATGAAATTTAACTTATCATAATGAATCTTGATCCAAAACTTTTTTATAAAATACATAAGAAAATCTGACCATTCTTGCAATATTTCCTCAATTAGTACTCACTAAGGCGATTATACCAAATGTGCCAAAAATATTCAATGAGACATGTCTAAATAAATTTTCTCAAAAATTTCCAAATGCTTTTAGCATTTTAAATCCTTTAAGGATAAATAGGGATCTATAAATAATTAGACGCATGTAATATATTCATACTGCCAAAGTAATTGCATCCACCATGAAGTAATTAAAACTCTTCATAAATCATAATTCAAGTTGAATTTACGACTACTTATTTGTGCCTCACTTGCATTACGCTTTTAGGTGTTTGGACTGTTGGTCCAAATACTTCTCTTTTAGAAGTTTAAATCGTCTTTCTATATTGGCCAATTCAATATCTATACTTCTCGATAGATTTTTATACAAGATCCTCGTTTTCTTTCTTTACTTCTATAGAAGTATTCTATTTAAAACTATTTGTAAAAGCGTTGTCGACAACTTTTCATTTTTCTGGTTCCATTCTCGTAGTGACATAACTCATCGAGATCTCTTCAAGATTTCAATTTTTATTTCAGGTACTTGAAACTCTTCAAGAGTTTTATTATTATTAGTTATGTCTTGGGTCTCTTCAAGAGCACCTGCCTCCAATATATGACCATCTCATATTACTTTTCATTTACGAGAATTTTGATCATTGAAACCATTTCAACTATCATGCTTCAGGCATGATTTACATCCTCTCGCTCAAACATGTAATTTAAACTTAAAGCATTTCAGCTGGTATATAAGACTTAGTTACTCTTATTGGGCCAGTACATATGCCTAGCAGTTGACATATAATAACATGAATTATCTTATAAACTTCTGGTTCATATACGAGGATCTAGATAACGATAATTCATTTTCCTTTATCCAGCTAATTATCATCTCCCCCTGGTGTTGAGAAAAATTATGTCATAAATGATTCTCCAATTAATGTTTAAGAGTTTAAACATAAAATGAGACTCGTACTCAATATATATTCTCAACCCTTTTTATTTATCCATTTTGTGCGTTGTGGTGGAGCAATTCATATCGCACATTCAAAAATCATAAAATGGGAAATGTATGGCTTCTGACCAAAAACCAATCATAACAGAGACTTTATTATAACTCGTTGGCTTGATGCGTATAAGTGTTGATATATGGAAACACCATATAAATAATGACTCTTTTGTTCTCATAGTTTAGCTATTAAATAGGAGGCATCCAATTGAAATTTTGCTAAATTATATTTTTCATAATCAATAGGCTTTGTAACAACTGATATAACCTAAAATATAAACCCACTAGCTTTTCAAGACGAATAGTCTAACTGCATAATCTGAATCCTTTTATAACCAATCTCACAAACTTCTAGTTCTAAGTTGATAAAACAATGTAGATGCATCTACTAAAATCATATAAAACTTTCCACATTTGTGCATAAATGGGCCCATATTTCATTCAGATATGCAAGACATGCAGTATCAACTTTAGTATAAGAACTTCAAGTTCTTTTGCTAAGTGGGATCTTAATCATTTCCTTTGAGAACAAGCACCACAAGAACTTCAGGTTCTTTTCATAAATGTGCATGTAAATCTCAATATCTTTCGCATCATTATTGATCAGGATGGTCTAACCGATCATGCCAACTATATACAAGTGTGTATATACATTTCTGAATTTGGTAAACTAGAACATGTGATTCAATCTCACTCGTACACGTCTAGTACAAGCATCAAAATTGTTCATTTGAATAGGAATATTTAGCTCTTTCGAAACTTTCAATAGAAATTATCTTTTGGTAGCAATATATAGCTCTTTTAAAGCTTTCAACTGACTTTTTGGTTACCAAAACTTATATCCACATTGGCTTATTTCAAATGCCAATTGATAACATATGTTATCTATAATTACAAAAGAATATTTTGCGAACTCATATTGCTCTCTTAAAATTTCCACTTCTAGTGGTGACGATATTATTACCATTAGCGGTAATTATTACAATATTCACAATTATGCACTTTTCATAATGTGTTTTCTCTCAAGAACATATTGCTCTTCTGGAACATCAATACTTTTAGTACTTTGAGATATAGTACTCACATTTTTCTCTTGCATTCAAATATATCTTATGCTCCTGTTAAGCATGAATCGCCACCATAAATTGTATTTGATAAATAATCATGTTAAACAAAATAAATAGATATGATAATATATAAATATAAATATTAACATGAATATAAATATAAAATGTAAATAATTAATGCATAAAGTAATTAAACATAAAGCAAAATAAATAAAAAGATAATTAATTCTCTTCAAAGTTATGAGAATAATTAGAAGATGAATTATTCCATTCGAGGGTTATAAGGAAATCAAAAACGTCAAAATGAGTTAGACTAACAATGTCCAAATAAGTTGGACCAATATCTTTTTTGTTATTTTTCGCAAACAGAATTTTCTTTTATTTTCTTTCCTTTATCATTCAATCATTGTTGATTTTTCCAACGTACGATAAGTACGAGACCAATGGTTTATAACATCACATTGGTAATTAAAATAAATTCCACTTTCTTAGAATGATCCTTATCGCTCTTGTCATCCTTATAACCTCACTACCAGTGGGTAAAAGTATTCTTAAAATGACCATAATTTCTATGCCCATGCCTCGACTATGACCACAACTTTTAATGTGGCTTTTATTCTTTCTATAATATAATCTCACATTCACTTCAGGGAATGTAGTAGAGCCAGTGAGCCTTTGAAACCTTTTTCATGATATTGTGTCTGAGGACAATATTATTTGTCGTGAAAAGTGGAGTATATTTTTATTAACATATCCTTATCATAGGGAACAAAGATTTAATCCTCGTACGCGGCATTGTTAAACCATTCCTCAAGGTCCTTTAAAAACTTCCTTTGAGACCAGTAGCTTCGCAGAACGGGATGTCCAGCCAATATACTTGGATTATATCGAAATTATGTCTCTAATTGAATAATGACTTGCCATGTTTGCATTCACTTCACGGAATGAAACAATTCCACTAATCGCATAGAATAAACATCATGCTTGCATTCACTTCAGGGAATGCCCCATCATTGATAATCGCATGGAATAAACATCATGCTTTGCATTCACTTCAGGGAATGCCCCATCATTGATAATCGCATGGAATAAACATCATTCTTTGCATTCACTTCAGGGAATGTTTCCCATAAAACTTTTTGGATCAAGACGAATTTTCATAACTTGAACTTGGGAGAAATAGTCGAGTTTTTCGACACATAAAAGTTATTGCTTTTGAGCAAAATCACCATGATTTATCGCACTTTAAAATCATAATTTAAAGAATAAAATCAAAATTTACCGATATTGGTTTTCCTCTCGAGGACAATGGAGACGTAGCAAATGACCAAGACATCTTCTCATAATGTCATGTCTCTTTCCAAGTCATTATATCATGCAAAAACTCAAAACATGGTTAAAAGATACCAACTCTTATAAAAAAGGGTAAACTACTGCAAGGGTCACTTACGTTTAGCGTCTGTACAGAGTTAGTCACCACTTTTGAAAAGTGCATATTAGTAGTCCTCTACGTTTTCGATGTGTAAATACTTGGTCACTCCGACGTTAACTCCGTTAGTCCCCTAACGGATTGCTGATGTGGCGAAAGGATAAATTACTGCAATAGCCATTAAAATTTATCTCATGTACATTTTTTCTCCTCAATTTAAAAAAGTAAACATTATAGTCACTAATAAAAATGTTTCTTTATAATTTTACCCTTAAATTGTTAAAAATTCATTTTTCAATCCTAAAATTTTACAATCAATTAACACAATAATATTATAAATGCTTAATGAAAAATAGGTGCCCAAAGTATACCCTTTGAAATTTAGGTGCCCAAATTGCTCCTATTTAATAACTCAAACTTAAAAATTTAGTCCACTAACTACTAAAAATTTGAGTTATTGAAATTTCTATTTTATAATTCAAACTTTATTTTGAATTTTTGAGTCGAGTTTATGAAATTATGAGTCTAGTATTTTCACATCAAACAAAAAAATTTAATTTTTTCGAGTCACGTCGAGTTATTGGAATTTCTATTTTATAATTTAAACTTTATTTTGAATTTTTGAGTCGAGTTTATGAAATTATGAGTCGAGTATTTTCACATCAAACCAAAAAATTTATTTTTTTCGAATCAAGTCGAGTGTTGCACTTCCCTACATATAATTTTTAATTTTAATCCGAAGTTTTTCTTGGGACAAACACAGATTAAAATTAAAAATTATATGTAGGGAAGTGCAACACTCGACTTGATTCGAAAAAATTAAATTTTTAGGTTTGATGTGAAAATACTCAACTCATAATTTCATAAACTCGACTCAAAAATTCAAAATAAAGTTTGAATTATAAAATAGAAATTCCAATAACTCGACTTGACTCGAAAAAATTAATTTTTTTGGTTTGATGTGAAAATACTCGACTCATAATTTCATAAACTCGACTCAGAAATTCAAAATAAAGTTTGAATTATAAAATAGAAATTCCAATTACTCGACTTGACTTGAAAAAATTAAATTTTTTGGTTTGATGTAAAAATACTCGACTCATAATTTCATAAACTCGACTCAAAAATTCAAAATAAAGTTTGAATTATAAAATAGAAATTCCAATAACTCGACTTGACTCGAAAAAATTAAATTTTTTGGTTTGATGTGAAAATACTCGACTCATAATTTCATAAACTCGACTCAAAAATTCAAAATAAAGTTTGAATTATAAAATAGAAATTCCAATAACTCAACTTGACTCGAAAAAATTAAATTTTTTGGTTTGATGTGAAAATACTCGACTCATAATTTCATAAACTCGACTCAAAAATTCAAAATAAAGTTTGAATTATAAAATAGAAATTCCAATTACTCGACTTGACTCGAAAAAATTAAATTTTTTGGTTTGATGTGAAAATACTCGACTCATAATTTCATAAACTCGACTCAAAAATTCAAAATAAAGTTTGAATTATAAAATAGAAATTCCAATAACTCGACTTGACTCGAAAAAATTAATTTTTTTGGTTTGATGTGAAAATACTCGACTCATAATTTCATAAACTCGACTCAGAAATTCAAAATAAAGTTTGAATTATAAAATAGAAATTCCAATAACTCGACTTGACTCGAAAAAATTAAATTTTTTGGTTTGATGTGAAAATACTCGACTCATAATTTCATAAACTCGACTCAAAAATTCAAAATAAAGTTTGAATTATAAAATAGAAATTCCAATAACTCGACTTGACTCGAAAAAATTAAATTTTTTGGTTTGATGTGAAAATACTCGACTCATAATTTCATAAACTCGACTAAAAAATTCAAAATAAAGTTTGAATTATAAAATAGAAATTCCAATAACTCGACTTGACTCGAAAAAATTAAATTTTTTGGTTTGATGTGAAAATACTCGACTCATAATTTCATAAACTCGACTCAAAAATTCAAAATAAAGTTTGAATTATAAAATAGAAATTCCAATTACTCGACTTGACTCGAAAAAATTAAATTTTTTGGTTTGATGTGAAAATACTCGACTCATAATTTCATAAACTCGACTCGAAAATTCAAAATAAAGTTTGAATTATAAAATAGAAATTCCAATTACTCGACTTGACTCGAAAAAATTAAATTTTTTGGTTTGATGTGAAAATACTCGACTCATAATTTCATAAACTCGACTAAAAAATTCAAAATAAAGTTTGAATTATAAAATAGAAATTCCAATAACTCGACTTGACTCGAAAAAATTAAATTTTTTAGTTTGATGTGAAAATACTCGACTCATAATTTCATAAACTCGACTCGAAAATTCAAAATAAAGTTTGAATTATAAAATAGAAATTCCAATAACTCGACTTGACTCGAAAAAATTAAATTTTTTGGTTTGATGTGAAAATACTCGACTCATAATTTCATAAACTCGACTCGAAAATTCAAAATAAAGTTTGAATTATAAAATAGAAATTCCAATAACTCGACTTGACTCGAAAAAATTAAATTTTTTGGTTTGATGTGAAAATACTCGAGTTATAATTTCATGAACTTGACTCAAAAATTCAAAATAAAGTTTGAATTATAAAATAGAAATTTCAATAACTCGAATTTTTTAGTAGTTAGTGGACTAAATTTTTAAGTTTGAGTTATTAAATAGGAGCAATTTGGGCACCTAAGTTTCAAAGTGTATACTTTGGGCACATATTTTTCATCTAAGCATTTATAATATTATTGTGTTAATTGATTGTAAAATTTTAGGATTGAAAAATGAATTTTTAAAAATTTAAGGGTGAAATTATAAAGAAACATTTTTATTAGTGACTATAATGTTTAGTTTTTTAAATTGAGGAGAAAAAATGTACATGAGATAAATTTTAATGGCTATTGCAGTAATTTATCCTTTCGCCACATCAGCAATCCGTTAGGGGACTAACGGAGTTAACGTCGGAGTGACCAAGTATTTACACATCGAAAACGTAGAGGACTACTAATATGCACTTTTCAAAAGTGGTGACTAACTCTGTACAAACGCTAAACGTAAGTGACCCCTGCAGTAGTTTACCCTATAAAAAAACCCAGTATAGAATATAAAAATAATGATTTTGCTCATAACTTATGGAATAAACAGATTCAAGGAAAATATACCCTCTAGTCGCATAATTCGGAAAAATATGCCATCTACTCACATAGTGTGGGCGTACAAACATATTAGGGTTTTTTTCATAATTTTAATTTTATCCCATAAATTAGCAGTGTGACTCATGAGTGTCAAAACAACCATGTGCATCTAAATCAATTTTAATTTTATTATAAAATAAATATAAATAGAAGACATACCCGAGATGCCAAACCTCACAATTGTTCATGGTGAAAGAATAGTCCTTCATTGTTTTAATTGGCGGCAACAACAATTTATTTATGCCTTGGTGGATGCTCTAACTTTAACAATATCTTCGAGAGCCTTCAAAATTTGTGGTTTGCTTAAACCTTCCAAGCGAATGCCCCTCTCGACATTTATGTTACTTTACCTTTGTTTCTTCTTGTTTCGTGATATTTTAGTTCTGAGTAATATCGTGCTGATAACGTGTTGTGAATAAAATAAAGAAGAACAAGAATAAGAACGAAGAACAAAGAGATTAGAGAAAAAGAGAGATTTGTATTATTCTCAAATATAGAAAATTGTGTACAATGCCTTTAATGAATCATCTATTTATTGGCATAAAAATTACATAATACATTAAACTCTACTTAATAGAGATAATATTCCTAATAATAAATAAATCAAACTCCTTAGATAAAGTTCTAATCATGATAGACATCCACATAGATAAATATTCATAACAATTTGTATATTTTTCAAATATCAAGGGTTAAATTTATTAAAATTGATAGAATATATAAGTTTCAATGACTAAAATTGTTATTATACCATGTCTTGTTAGATATTCGTTTGAATTTTATTGAAAGAGTGACCCGATTGTAACCAAATTTTACTTGAGTAACTAAATTAATAGAATATATAAGTTTCGGGGACTAAAACTATTATTATACCAAGTCTTGTTAGATATTTGTTTGAATTTTTTGAAAGCTAAAGCGATTACAAGTGGTATCTGTTTTACATATACTATACTCTCAATCATTTGACAATGCATGCTCAATCACCTTGCTGCAGCTGCTGGTGCTCGAACCCGTGACCTCTAGGAACAACAACCGTTCTCTTAACCACTGAGGCAAATTGGTTCGTTCATATTTATTTGAATTTTAACGGAAGAGTGACCCGATTGTAACCAAATTTTACTTCACTAATAATTGAATGACCTCCGAAGTATTTTCGAACACGTTCGTTTGCATTTAAACGAGAGAGTGACCCAATTATAACTAGAAGACATAATATACAAATAATTAAGTGCCTAAACTATACCTCTTGTTAATTTTAGGTGACTAAACTATTTTTTTTGGTAAAAATAAATGTCTAATGTTCACATCATTACAATTTTAGGTTCCTAGTTATTAAAGGTTGTTTAAAAATCTATTACTCAATAAGTGCTTGACATGCATCGTGTTTTTTTAAAATAAAAAAAATACTAATTTTTTTATAAAAAAAACCTAAATTTAAAAAAAATTAAAAGAAATCCTGAAATTCCTAATTTCACAAAACAATCTCCAAACCCTTAAAATATCACAAACCCCAAATCATCACCGATTATCGTCCTTAAGCATGCCCTTTCAGCCGTCGTTTCCCTCCACATGGTGTCATCAAAAAACGATGAACGGCATTTTACATTCGCCATCCGAAGTTTGGCTGGTATGATGTTCATCGTTTTTTGATGATGTCATATCGGGGAAATGATCGGTGGCGACGATTTGAGGGGTTTGGGAAAATGACAGCATTGGCTCTCTCGAGTCTCGACTGAAAAATCAAATCAAAGTGGTTGGAGCTTTCGTCGCAGTTGCACTTGGGAGAGACACCTTCACACTCTCAAGTTCTCTTGCGCCGCACCTTTCATTTCCAAAATCCCGTCAATTCGTTCATTTATTTTGAAAGAGAAATCTCGATTTCTTTTTCACAAGATTTTCAGCTCTCGAGTTAATCCCGTTGCTTGTTGTAACTCTCATATTGATTTTTCAGGTCGTCGTTTAGAGAAATTAAATCCCAAGTCTGAACCGGCTGAACCCTGAACCGAGGTTTGATCATTGTTAATTCATTTTTTGTTAGATTCTTACTTTGAAATGAACCCAGAACTGTAGGGCCTTTGATTAATATGGTTGGTTTATATAGAATAATAATTAATTAAAACGCCCGGATTGGAAAGCAAAAGTGACGAAAACAAATACAATGGTGGTTGGTTCGTTTCTTAAAATTATAATTCTGAGTTTCCTTGTTAGTGACGGTTGCGTATATAAACTAATGAATGTCACTTTCTTCATCTTTTTACAAAGAACTTGGGTGTTGAAATTTTCTTTTTATCAATCGCGATCTCTTTGAATGGAAAAATTCACCTGGATTTTCTTCTGCTGTTGACTTTTCTTATAGGTTCTTGAGTGTTTGACCTATCAAAATTACTTGTATAGGTAAACTTTTCTTCAATTCTCACTTTCCAAGAATGTTCCATGGTGGGTTGAATGTTTTAACATGGTATCACGTCTGGTTTTGTGGTTCTTGCCTTGTACAAAAATGTTTTTGAAGGGTAAAATTTAAAATTTAAGTGTTTAGAATTGATGTCTAAAGGTACATTTAATTAAGTAGATAAAATGTATATTTTAGATATGTTGAATTAGTTTAATGATAATTAAAATTTTTAATATTATACTATATGAAATATATTAGATCAAATTATAATAACGATATTTTTATAATTTATTAATAATATTTTGATATATATAAAGTATTACTTATAATGTCATAAGGAATTAGGAGTAAAATAATTATTTACCCCAATAGCACTTCTCAACCTGATATTTTTCAGCTTATGCTTTTGGAACATCTCCCAATTGCGTTATATCTTAAAATGTCTCAATCATTACCTCCCAAACGTGTGTTGAGTTGGTCAAAGAAATTTATAAACAAATGGTTTCGCATAAACGTAATTTATATGTATTGGTTTTACTTATTTTTTATACCATCCATGGAAATTTCCATCATCTGACAAAGAAGTTTCTAGAATCACGTCATTTGACAATTTTTTTTTCAAATGTGAAAGCACTCCCTTATTTAAACCCTTCCAGGCACTAAATTGTTAGGCAACTTTTGATCCCATCATTACCAGCAGCAAGTCTTTTCGCCTTTTGTTAGTCTTTTCTTTCATATCCGTAATTATTGCAGTCGTTTTATGAACTTATCCTCTAAAAGGAGACTGATTTCCAAGGTTGATTTTGTTTGTTTTGCAGGAGGAAGTATCTTTTTCTGTCGTTCAACTCTTGGGGGTAGCTTAGTTTGTTCAGATTATATTGTTATGGGAGGTAAAGGCTCAAAGGAGTCGAGTAGAAGAAGGTATCCTAAAAGAAGGTCCGGTGGTTCGGATTCATGGAGTCAATATGGATACCCTCCGGCTCCGCAATCAGGATATCCCCCACAGCATCTCTCTGATCCACTGCCTCGCCGGAATAAGATTTCCAATTACTCAAGGATGGCTGATAACTACCAAACACTGGATCAGGTTAGTTTCTTGCTGTGCAATTCTTATGACTGTTATCTATATTGTCCTTGTTTTTGTTAACACGAACAAAGCGGTCATATTGGCATACTCGTGTCCATATGTATGTTGAACACGGAAATTTGACATGGGTACTTCAACAACAATGAAGAGTCGTAGACTGCCAAAATTTAATTGGGGTGCCTCGTGAGGACTGGATGAGGATAACTCCTGTTTTTTTTTTTTCATTTAGGAGATTCATTTAATTGACATTTTTTAATGGTTTTAAGTTTATGTTGCCTATATGTGGCTACTTGAATCATTCGGATGTTGCATGTGGAAATTTTTGCCGGTCACGGAATATCTATTTATCTTCATTCAATGAAACTGCTAACTGCAGGTTACTGCTGCCCTTGCACAAGCTGGCCTTGAGTCCTCTAACCTTATTGTTGGAATTGATTTCACAAAGAGCAACGAATGGACAGGTATTAACTTACTGATTCTATCCGATGCCGATTCATTGCCTTTTTAAACCCCCTGCAACACTTACTTACCACTTAACTTTGCTGGAAACCAGGTGCAAGGTCATTCAACCGCAAAAGCTTGCATCACATTGGGAATGGCCAAAACCCCTATGAACAAGCTATATCAATTATCGGCCGGACCTTATCCGCTTTCGATGAGGATAACTTAATCCCGTGTTATGGATTTGGAGATGGTAAAGTTTCAAAGTGTTTGTCTTACAATTCTACATTAATTTAACTTCTCTATTTGGATTATTATATTTATTCGCTTCATATGTCTTCAGCATCGACACACGATCAAGATGTCTTCAGTTTCTATCCCGATGAGAGATTTTGCAATGGATTTGAGGAGGTGCTTGCACGATACAGAGAAATTGTTCCCCAGCTTCAGCTCGCAGGTGCCAGATTTATACTTGATCCATTTGATTATTCTTGTTACATATACATCTCGAAGTCGAACCAGTCGAATCTTACAACAGCCTTTTTATGTTTGTTTATGGCAGGACCAACATCTTTCGCACCCATCATTGAAATGGCCACGACTGTCGTCGAGCAAAGTGGTGGTCAATACCATGTTTTGCTCACAATTGCTGATGGACAGGTAATATGTAAAAAGAGAACTCAGGATTTATTTGTCTCAACATTGATCATATACACTCTGGTCTAGGAATAGGCAGAAACTGAGACATGCTCCGAAAAACTCGACTAGAGTAACAAAGTCTGTCTGAAAGACAACTTTGATTTTGCTCTTACTATGAGTCGTCCATAATATACATCCGGGCGAAATCCAGATATCAGTTTTCTAACATTTTTGTTTCATATATCTCCTAGGTGACAAGAAGTGTCGATACACCGCAGGGTGAACTTAGCCCCCAAGAGCAGAAGACAATTGATGCAATCGTTAGAGCAAGGTGACTACCATTAACTCGCCACTTGCTTTATATTGTCTCGCTCCGTATGATCTAACACAGTCCTTTTGGTTGCAGTGAATTCCCCTTGTCGATTGTCCTAGTTGGGGTTGGTGATGAACCTTGGGGCATGATGAAGGAGTTCCATGATAACATCCCTGATCGTGCTTTCGACAATTTTCAGGTGAGCAATTTCTTTTCTCTCTTGTTATTGTTGAGAAGTGCAATTTACTAGTATTTGGATGTTTCGCAGTTGTCTTTCCTTTTTTTCTACAGGTGAATGTTCTTAGTTTTTAACTGTCACTTCTTTTCTGCCTTGCTAGTTTGTGAACTTCACTGAGATTATGTCGAAGAATACGGATCCATTTATAAAGCAGGAAGAATTTGCTCGTTCAGCCTTAATGGAAATACCTTCTCAGTATAAAGCAACTATCGAGCTCGGCCTGTTGGGGTAGTTACTAAACTTGTTATCTGTGTTACTTTGACTTTTCATTCTTTTTTTTTAAATATATATATTAATCTCGAACACATACTCTTATCCGACGCTTTTGTTCATTTCTATAACTATTTAGTAATGTATCACTAATTTCTAATTGTTTTCTTTTTATTGATAAACCAGAGGAAGAAGGGGAAATACTTGGGAGAGAGTTCCTCCCCCACCTCCTATGTATGGTGCATCCTCTTCCAATAACCAAAAGTCTCCGTATTCTGGCTCGAGCAGTTTCCGTCTGGATGCGTCTCCGTATTCTGGCTCGAGCAGTTTCCGTCCGGACGCGTCTTCGTATTCTGGCTCGAGCAGTTTTGGTCGGGATGCATCACCGTATTCTGTCTCGAGCAGTTTCCATCGGGATGCGTCTCCGTATTCTGGCTCGAGCAGTTACCGTCGGGATGCATCTCCTTATGCCGGATATGATAGCAATGCTATCACAGGCACAGGTCCATCTTCGAGCTCCCTTTACGATGATCGGGTATGTGAAACATTCCGTTGAAATAACATTGTAGTTATTGGCATTATCATTTCAAAAAAAAATGCTGTTCTTTTTTTGAGCCAGGTATAAGGTGTAACAAATCTCGGTTCGATTCGGTTCAATTTAATTATGTTTGGACAATTGACATTTTTAATTTACGAACAGAAAGTCGAATGTATTTAAGTATTATCCAAACCAAAGTCGAACAAAGCATTTTCGATTTTCTCAAATTCTTTTTTCGATTTTGTTTTACTCAGCCTTATAAGTAGTAAGGTGCAAATCTTTTTTTAACCCTTTTGTCTCTCAAACTTGACAGGTTTGCCCCATTTGTCTTAGTAATCGCAAGGACATGGCATTTGGTTGTGGACATCAGGTTAGCGAGTCTCTTGTTCCCATTGCTCCTTCAAACACGGTTATATTCAATTTCTTGTATGTCAAGACTGAGCATTGACATCTTCCTCTATTTTCCTTAAAATTTACAGACTTGTTGCGAATGCGGAGAGGACCTCCAAGTCTGCCCCATATGTCGGAGTTCCATCCAAACTCGGATCCGGCTTTATTGATCCCGTCATGGGATTCCCCAAACTATGTTTCTTTTAATTCTTTTTTTCCTTTTAAGTATCCTAGAACTTGTCAAATTTTTGCATGTGGATGTGGAAGATGTCTTGTTTATTCGTTTCTATATTCTTGGAAAACCTCACACAAATATATGCATTTCAGTTTTTAAACTTTGAGGGTAGAATGAATATATAAGACTTGTGTGGAATTGGAGGCAGGTGCTAACATAACCAGCCTGTGGTCATTCGAAAATGGGAGCCAAATATTCAGAATCTTGAATTCAATATGGCTGCTATTCCTGTCTGGATCCATTTGAGTCGTATACAAATATCGGATTAAGCTATATAGCTAGTGCTGTGGGGTTCCCTTATACATGGATAGCATTACTGTTTCTAGGCAAAGGGTTGCTTTTGCTAAGGTTTGTGTGGAATTGGAGGCAGGTGCTAACATTCCTAGGCTCATAAATGTCAAGCTTAGGGATGGTTCTTTAGCATCAATTGTTGTGGAGGTGCGTTGGTTGCCTCCGAGTTGCGGCCATTGCATAGTTTTTGGACATTCCGGAAAGAACTGTACTCAAAATGTTGCTGTAAGAAGATTCGGGTTCCAAAAGCTGGACCTACTGTGACTGATAAGCAGCATACAAAAAAATATTATTAGATTATCCTCTTGAGCAACAAAAAAATGACTTATAAACGTCTAAAAATCAAACATTTTTATTTAAAAGTGTCATTCTTTTTTGCATGTTTTAAGTTTTATATTATTGTTATGTATACATACACATAATTATATATATAAATTTATAACTTTTTATCGATTTTTAATTTAATTTAGGTTCTCTACTTTTTGGTCTCTCTTTTGGGAGCCCTGTGTGGTCGCTTTTATTGTGCCTATCCAGAATCTCGGATTAAAATATCCAAAAATAAAAATAAAACTTGTTCAACTTGGGAAATTCTCTTTCTTTTTCTCTTATTTCTACACATCTACTTTCATCACGCAGAAAATAAATGAACTTTTGTTTATTAAGATAACCTCCTATTTTTTATTATTTATAAAACAAACTTAAACCAGCATGATGCAAACCTCTAATTACAATACAATCAAATGATGCAAACTAATAAAGCATCACATTTTCGTAAGAACAACTTTTATTTTCTCATACCAAAACTAGAGAAGCTGAACAGTAAGCGAAACTAATTCGGATATTTAGAAGACGAAGTAGCCAACAATGACGAGGCCGATAGCTCCACCGGCGGCGGAGAAAACACCTCGGGTGGTTGCACTGCTGCCAGGAGGCTGAGCAACAGGTGTATTGCCCTCATTGCCAATAGGGCCTTCAACAACATCCCCAGGACCACCACCCGGTGCACCTTCATCACCAGTGTTACCAATGGCATTATGATCACGGCTGGGCATGGCGATTCCTCTCGGGCTGCTCGCTGGCGACGCATCATTTTCAGCGGAAACCAACTCAATAAAGGCAACGTTTAAGAGCAAAACAAGAACAACGATTTGGCGTGCCATTTTTTTTAAATGTTGGGGGGTTTCTTCACGGTATTATTAGAGATTGGTTGAGAATAGAAGAAATAATTGGAATTTTAAGAAGAACAATTATGGTGGAGAATTTTAATGAAGAATTTGTTTAAGAAATGAGAAACGATGAAGTGTTACGGGAGAGGGAGAGATTGGAGATGAATATGAAGGGTTGGAATCCCACACCGAGAGAGAGGACTCAGGAAAACCATGCATTTTCTATTTGTTAATGCAACAGAGGAATAGCGGTTGAGGGCAAATAAATTTGGCAAATGCCTTACTTTATTGTTTTGGGACTGCTATTAGTTTGCAGGATTGTGGATATTAAATATTAGGGTAAATTACATAAATCACTACTTGATTTCATTCTTAAATTTATTTTAGTCACTGAAATTTTAAAACGTTCAATTTATTCATTGAAGTTTAGACATTGAACGTTTTTGTCACTCTTTCGTTAATTTTTTTGATGACGTCCATTTATCGGCAAACGTAGAAATTTTCCCAAGATTCGAACGGTGAAAATTTTCATCGGCACGAGAGAAGTAACATACTGAGAAACGGGCTCCGTCCAACAACGGATGAGAGAGATAAACGAGAGAAAACTCATAAGGTTTTTGGTCGATTCGTGAACTTTTGAGCACTTTTCGGTAAAATGGAGGTTGGATTTATATTTAGGTGGCCGAGATGAAGTAATTTATGAAATTTGAGGCCAAACAACCACCATCTACAACCGTTTGGAGTTTAAGAGTAACAGAAATCGTTCAATGTCTAAACTTTATTAGTGACCAAAAACGTTCAATGTAAACTTTAGTGAGTAAATTAAATGTGTTGAAGCTCCATTCACCAAAATAGGTTTACGAGTAAAGCTCATTGATGATTTACGTAATTTACTCTAAATATTATTGGGTCATCATTTGGTTTATTGATAGTGCATACATTGCCGGTGCATTAAATATTCATTCGAATTCGAATGTAAGAATAACTTTCTCAATCCAATTTACTACATTCAGAACATTATAATTTAATTGATGCGGTAGCCGATACTATTGCATGTCTGGTTGTATTAGCTTTCGCCAATGTTGTTCAGAAGATTTCTTTTGATATTCTTGAGCTTTGAAGCCACATTCTTCATATCCATTCTATCTTCAGGTAACTCTGCTGAACAGTTTAAAGCCAATTCCATAATTGATGATATGCAGTTCGCTTTAACAACAAAATATTGATCTTCTTCCTGCAGTATGCTGGAATCTCCTACACCATTTATTCCATCAGAAACTGACATTTTCACCCAATGCTTCATACTCATTTCCCCAGAGAATCTTTCATCTGTTGGCTTCTTCCCTGTGAAGGTTTCCATTAACAGAATACCGTAACTGTAGACATCGCTTTTTACAGAAATAATCCCAGCTGATCCATATTCTGTATGTTAAACATAGAATTGAATCATAAAAATGGTAATATCTATTCAAGTCGGTAAAGAAAAACCGAAAACGAAGACGAAAAGATCACCTGGTGCCATATAGCCGATGGTGGCGAGTGTCATGGTTTGCTTGATGGAATCCCCTTCTCCCAATAGTTTAGCAATTCCGAAATCTCCCACATGTGCAACCATGTCCTTATCCAGTAACACATTGCTTGGTTTCAGGTCACAGTGAATTATGGGAACATGAAATCCAGAATGGAGATATTCTAACGCCAATGCAATATCGATGGCTATGTCGATTCTTTGCAGGATGTCCAAAGCATGGTTGTCGGAATATAACCATTTCTCGAGACTTCCATTAGGCATGAATTCAAGAACCAAGGCTTTGAAATCAACATTAGAACAGCAAGTTATGACCTTGACAAGATTCCGATGAAGGATTTTGCCCATCACTTCACATTCAACGTCAAAACTGGTATATGCTCCATCTATTTCCAAGTTGAAAACTTTTACTGCAACTTCTGTCCCATCTGAAAGTAATCCTTTGTATACAGAGCCAAAACTTCCGGAACCAAGTAAATTGCTTTCGATAAATCCATCCGTCGCTTCTGATAATTGATGATAAGACATTCTTCTCCATGTCTTGACAGGAACAACATCAGCTTCAACAATTGTCAAACTTGTACTCTTCTTTTGCCATTTCTTGTAGACAATTACGGAGGCTATAAGTACGATAATCGAACCAAATATCGGCAAAACATATTTCAGAACATGCAGAAGGGGCCTGTTGGATTGTCGATGAATGTTACTCTTACAAGGTTGGACCTGTAATCTAGGTGAGCCACAGAGTGCATAATTTTCCATGAACGATTTGGATGTGAAGTTGACAAAACACCCCCTGTCTGGGATTTCACCTTCCAATCTATTATCAGACACATTAAAAGACCTGAGATAGGAAAGTTTTTCCAGAGACTTGGGAATGACTCCAGAGAGGTGGTTATCAGATAAATCCAGTTTCACCAAGCTCTTCAAGTCACCAAATGATTCCGGAATAGGACCTTCGAATCCATTATGAGAAAGAAGAAGGTCTTGTACATCAGTGAGACTTCCAAAAGCTGGAGGGATATCACCTGAGAAAAGATTTCTTGACAGATTCAAAACTACAAGCACCTTCAAATTCCCGATGTCCATCGGAAGCGAGCCGTTAAAGTAATTCGACGCCAAGTCAACTTCTAAGATATCTTTCAAGCTCCAAAAACGTGAAGGTATTAATGAATGCAAGTTGTTGGAGGAAAAATTTAGCCTCCTCAGAGAAATGAAATCACCCAAACATGCAGGTAAAGGCCCATCAAGCTGATTAGCAGCTAATGATAACTCATACAACCCCTTCAAGCCACAAAGTTCATGTGAGATAGAGCCTTGTAGCTTGTTTTCAGACAAATCCAAAAGCTGGAGATTTCTCAGATTTCCCATTGTTGCAGGAACAGAACCTGACAACTCATTGGTAGAAAGGTCCAATGATATAACATTGTTTAGACTAGCAATTTCCATGGGAATGCTGCCTCTAATATTGCAGGCTTTGGCTTCAAAATATTGGAGTGATTTCGGGAGATTTGAGAGTGAAGTTGGGAGAATGCAGTTCAATGGGTTGAATGATAGTATTAGAACAGTCAAGTAAGTGCAATTTTCCAGGGAATGGAAAATGCTGGACTCATGAGTGGTCAAATGATTTGAACGGAGATATACTTGCTCAAGGAATTTCAAAGAACCAAGTGAATTCGGAATAAGGCCGGTGAATGAGTTCCCTTCTAATTCCAGTATTTGTAGCTTAGAAACATTGGAGATAGAATCTGGAATATTTCCGCTGAGAGTATTGCCATATAGGTTAAGCAGCTCAAGATTTGAAAGAGCAGTCAAGTCTGGTAGTTTACCTGATAATCTATTGACTTGCAGAACAATGTTTATCAAAGAAGAAATGTTGAAGATGGAAGTCGGGATTGAGCCAACCAGACTCATATGTCTGGCAGAAAGAATCTCCAACCTCTCCAGATTTCCAATTTCCCATGGGATTTCACCTGCAAATTAAGAAGCAACAATTCAGTATCACAAAGTTGTTCAAAAGGAAAGGGTTAGATTCTGTCTGTGTAATATTATTAAACTCTGGTTTTTATTTGTTCATTCTAATTTGATCCATTATAGTTGGTGTTTATTTATTTACTATTTATTTTGAATAATTAAAGACAAATTAAATTTTATAGTAAAAATATAATAAATTCTTAAACTATACCATTGCTTTATTTAAAAATTAAAATAATTAACTTCAAACATAAAAACTGAAATATATATACTGAGATTACCAGATAAATAGTTGTCACTGACCAAAAGAACGTTCAATTCGCGAAGATTTTCAATTTCCGGTGGAATTTCACCTGCAAATTAAGAACCGATAATTTAGTATCATCAAAGTTGTCCTCTTTCTCGATATTGCGATAATCTTTTTCAATGATCAAAATATAAGGAAATGCAAAATGGAAAGCTTGAAAAGAAGGATAAGAAATAACTTGGAACTTGTTAATTTAATTTATACTTTTACTATTTGTATGGTTTTCTATTTTCTATTTCTTTTTTATAAAATATTACATGTTATACTTCCTCTTTGTCATTAAAATTGTCACATGTTGATATTTTTCTGTTTAAATTTTTTACTTTAATTATTATTTTTAAAAATATTTTAATTAATTAAAATTTATAAAAAAATATATTTTAAAACTACTTGATTGGGGTTTTTTAAATATATATTTTTATATTTCTATCAATAATTCATTTTAAATAATAAAAAATCAAAGATAAAAATGTGTAACTTAAAAAATATCAACATGTGACAGTTTTAGTAAGACAGATAGAGTAATAAAAATATGAAAACAATGATAAAACTAGAACCTAAAATCAATCCGTGTTCCATTTCCATGAAACCCTTTTTGTTATTGCACCGTAAATTTTATATTAAGTAGAGAGATTTTACATAATAAATATAAATGTTAAAATTCAAACTCACATAACATAAGATAATTAAACATCTTTAATCACTCGATCAATTAATAAATTTCACTCCACTACATTTTTTAATTCACTTCATTAATTTTTTTCTTACGTTTATATTCTAATCGAATTTCTTATCACAGAATCAAATCTTTGTTTTAAAAGACAGTGATAACTTTTTTTTTAGTTTCTAATAAAGATATTTTATACATTCCTTTCTGGATTATCATATAATAGACTAAATGCTCAAATGAGGACCTGTGTTTTTATGGGTTGTCCATATACGAAGGCCTAACATTTTGAAACGGACAAATAAAGGTTTAATATCTTCACATTTGCTCAAATAATGGTCTAACTTTTCAAAACGATATGGTTAAGAAGTGGCAAATTCAAAAATATTTTTGAGGGTGAATACAAATCACAATATTTTGGAAGATGGACACAAATCATAAAAATTTCAAAATTTCAGGGTAGGCACAAGTCTTTAAAATTAAAAAAAATAAGGACAAACTCATAAAAATTAAGAAATTTAAAACTAAATGTGTGAATTTTAAAAAGTTCAGGGTAGGCACGGGCCCACCCAACCCTATATGTATATACGCCACTGGTTAAAGTATAATGTTTCGAATCTGCTTAAATAAAGATCTAATGTTTTCATCAACAATCTATTTTTCATTTATTATTGGCTTAAGGGCTTCATAAGCCCTTGAACTTTTGAGAGAGAAAAAATTTCCTTAAATTTTTTGCACTCAATTAAGCTCTTATACTCCAAAATGTAATCAATTCACCCCTTTGACTGTTAAATCTAACAATTTTCAATCAATTTGTGCAATGTATAGTGTTACAGTTTTATCACTTGACATTTTCAGATATTTTTTATTTTATTAAAAATCTTTAAAGATTCTAAGAATTTTAAAAAAATTATAAATTATAAAAATAGTTTTTTAAAAATTTGTAACTATCACATGACAGAATTGTAGTGTGTCATGTAACAATAATATCTCAAGAAAAGTTGTCAAAAATTGATGGTCAAAAGTGGGCAAAGTGCTTTATTGATTCAATTTATTAGTTCGGTGACTTAATTGAGTGAAAAAAAAATCGCGGGTTTAATTGATTTTTTCTCCAAAATTCAAAGGCTTCAAGCATCCTTAAGCCTTTATAATTTGAGCATATTTGAAAAAGTTAAATCCTTATTCGACTATTTTTGAACTATTAGATCTTATATGGACAACTACTAAAAAGATAGATCCTTATTTGAACACTTAGTCAATTGAGTTAAGAAATTAGGTAAAATTATCTTCCATCCCCGAAATGAAAGATTTTAGTTTAATCCACTTGTTACAAATTATACTCCATAAGTTTAGACTAAAACAACAATGAAATTATATTTTCACATTTCAAAATTGTACTTTCTGTCTCAAATTGTTCCTTTTTTAAATTTTTTTCTTCAATTTTAACTCATTATTATTCAAAATTTATTATCAATAAAATATGAAAAAATGTTTTAAAAAGATTTGAGTAATTTTAAATATATATTTTATAAAATTAAAATATTTAATAAAATATAGTTAAACTTTAAAAAAATTATTTTTAAGAAATCAATAAAAGACAATTTTAGTTAGACGGAATGAATAATTTAATTTTAGTTCTTTAAAAATTTTATGATTTCATCGTTGCCTAATCGAGTTCTTGTTTGTAATTTAGATTGTTAGTTTTCCTCGTAACGAAAATAAATAGTAAATAAATTGTTTTAAACAAAGAAAGTATGGGACTTACCTTCCAAATTATTGTCACCCAGATATAGCATTGTGAGTTGAGTTAGATTCCCAATATTCTTTGGAATGCTGCCATTTAAACTATTGCTGTCTAAATATAGCTCTTGAAGGTTTCTGCATCCATCTATACTTGTTGGAATTTGACCTGAAACACTCATTTTCGTACGAATGCTTCAAGATTAACAACATATATCTTTTGATAAACTACCATATAGAAACAAAGTACCAAAGATAACTACAAAGACAAACATATAATCATGGATGAGCATTTCATCCAACCCGGTAGAATTTCGATCTTATTTGATTGAATTTTTTCTGTACAAAAGTTATGTTCGATTCAGTTTTTTTTTAAGAGTGGGGTAGGGTAGGGTCTGAGTTTAAGGTGATAAAGATCTCACCAACCTGACATGGGACTAATAGTGTAATTTTTTTCATTTTTAGGAATATTTTGCAATAATGTCTCTTATTTATATTTTTATAGTTAGGTCCTTAAAATTTAGGTTTTTACAATTTGGTCCCAAAATTGAATTTTTTATAGGTCAGGTTGGGTTTCTTAAGAATATGGTTGGGTCGAGTTCGAGTTTAGGGTAATTATTTTTGGTTCGGTTTTGGGTCAGCCAAAAAACCCGACTCGACTCGTGCTCATTCCTACATATAATGTTTAATCTAGTTAGGGGTGAGCAAAACTCGACTCAAAAAATTGATTTTATTTTCAATTTCGAGTTATTCGATTTATTCGAGTTGAGTTCGAGTTTACCCAACTCGAAAAACTGAATTTTAGAATTTTTCAATTTAGTTCATGATTTTCTTTTTCTTCAGTTCTCTTTTTTTAAGTCTCATTTTAACCACATATTTCTAAACCAATGTAGAATACTTATTTACCTACAATTCCTCATTTCTTCAATTCTTCCTTCGTTTTAAGTCTAATTTTGAACAAACTTGAACTGAATGCTCTTAAACTATTGTAGAATACCTATTTAGCTTCAATTCATATTTTTTAAATAAATTTTTCATTATTTTAATTTAGCCCCTCAACTTTGTATGATTTCCTCATTTATTCAATTCCTCTTTTGTTTTAAGTGTATTTTGATCAATTCTAAACAACATGCTCCACTACCACTATGTAATATTGATGTAACTTCAATTCATATTTTTAACAAAAAAAGTGTTCTTTTATGCAATTTAATCTCTTAACTTTTCATTTTATTCAATATGGCCTTTCAACTATAATTTTTTAAAATTATTTCTTTTCATCAATTTCTTGACTCATTTATACTCATATCAATACTTTATCTTCAAAATTCCATTCCATAAAAATAACATTATAAATATATTTTAGAATTTTATATGATATTTTTATTAAATAACATTACAAATATTAACCACACATGTGAAGAAGAATATGATGATATATGTGTGTTGTGTATACCTTATATAATTAGAGAAAGTAGTTTAATTTACAATAAATATGTGCTATAATATTATAAATAATTACAATTAAACTTGTATAAAAACTTGACAACTCGACTCGAGTCAAAAAAAATTCAAAACCTTATATAATTAGAGAAAGTGGTTTAATTTACAATAAATATGTGCTGTAATATTATAAATAATTACAATTAAACTTGTATAAAAACTTGACAACTCGACTCGAGTAAAAAAAAAATTCAAATAAAGTTTGAGTCATAAAATTAGAGTTAACAAGAAGTTTTTTACTCGACTTGGTCGAATGTTTACTCCTAATTATCTAGCCCATGTTATAATGGTGGGTCTTGATAAAGATAGTTTAAATATTAACTTAAATTCTTAAAAAATAGACCTAAATTTAAAAAAAATCCCAAAAGAATTAAGTTTTTAATTTATTTTTAAAAAGAAAATAGAGTTAACAAGAATTTTTAAAAATTTTGGAAGACAATTTATTGAAAATATTAAAAAAATTAAACATAAAAATAGAATTTTAATTTTTTGAAGGAACAAATTAAATTTTTAAAAAAAAATCCACTAATTAGCCAAGTGGCCAAGAATGCTTATACTGCTCCATCTTTGAATCCTGACATTTACTTTGAGATTTAATATCTCTTACTTAATAAAATTAATTAATTTTTTTAAAAAAATATATACAGAGTTATATACTATTTTTTCAAAATTTAAGAGCCACCTTCTAGCCCATTACACACATTTTTATAATGCTTAACTAAAAGTCTAAACTGCTATTTTATTTAGAAACTAAAATAAATAACTCCAAATATAAAGCCTAACGGTAACGGACTTGGAAAAAAAAACATAAAACGTAACGAAATATTTGTATGGAGATTACCGGATAAATTGTTGATATCGAAATAAAGAATCTCCAAGTTTTGAAGATTTCCAATTTCTTGCGGAATTTCCCCTACAAATTAAGAAGCAATAACTCACATCATAAAACTGTCTGGTTTACGATATCTAAAAGATATATAAAATGAAGAAACATTAGGCATGATAACAGGTTAAATGTTCCCAATAATAAAAATGACGTTTTTTATTTATATAATTCGAGTTTAAATAGCATAATATATTCGACGTATTTAAATTTTTAAGAAGTTAAAAATAAAGAATTCATATTATTATGTAATTATATTAAAATATTAAAAAAATAAAAAAGTAGATCAATGACGAAACTACATAGTGCCCCTCCCCACCTGAAAAAAAAAAATTGTTTACCTTTGTTTCCGTATAAAAAATTTAAAAAAATTAAATTTTTTATAAATTTACCTTCTACTTTTAAACATTTATATTTTATCTTATCGGCTCTAAATTTTAACTCCGTTCTCAAAGTAAATAAATTGTGTTGAGAGGATGACACATGTTCTTATACTTTTAAATTATTTTTCGATGTTAGAACCGGGTGAGAAGGAAGTTGAAGGTAAAGAAAAAGAGGAGAGAAGGGAATAGAGAGAGACAAAAGAAGGAAGGAGATTTAAGAAAAAGTTATGTGTTTTTTTGATAATTTTTGTGTACTAAAAGACTACACCTTTAAAACAATATAATGGGATTAAATTTTTATCATGAATTTAATTTTTTTTTTTGCTAATACAATAAAGGAGCAGCAGAGGCTAATTCCTCCACTTAGTTTTCACAATGCCCTGCACCCCACACGGAGGTTTTAACATCCACGCATCACCATGTTGCTGTCCGGTAAATATTCGGGCAAGGAAGTCCGCCACCTTGTTCCACTCACGTCCAATATGTTGAACTTGCATCTCTCATTCCCGGTACAAAAGGCCAAATATTAGATCGACCATTACATCCCCACGTAACGCCGGAGAGTCATTCGTAGGAATCTGAATCACCTCCATATTATCCGACTCAAGATACACCTTCTTGAACCCCAACCTTCATGCATGAAATAAGGCATCATATATCGCCCATAATTTCGCCATTAACACCGAACAACTACCAATCTTGCGAGCGTAACCAAACAACCATTTCCCCGACCAATCTCGGATAACTCCCTCTATCGCAGCAGCTCTCTGCTGGCCATGCACCGAGCCATCAGCATTCACCTTCACCCACCCAATTGGAGGTCGTTGCCATCGATCTTTCACCTCAACCAGCCGGCGTGGGACAGCAGCAGTGGGTTGCACGCTGTCGAACTCCACAACAAGTTGCAAATATTGTGAAACAATGTCCCCTTGCGCAATGTAAGGCGCATCCAAGACCAAGCTGCATCTACGCTTCCACAATAACCAACATCCAATGGCAAAACGTGTCACCTATGCCGAACCACTATCCGGAAAACCACCTTCATTCCGCAAATTGAAGATTAACCAAGTATCAAATTCCATGGACTCAAACTCAGTGAACCTAGCATAAGGCACCAGACGCGTCCAAAGCAACCGTGCCGTCGAGCATCTTCGCAAGATGTGATCGACATCCTCACACCCTTGCCTGCAAATTTGGCATCCCCCATCGCTCGTCAGCTTTCTTCAAAGTCTCTCCATATTTGTGAGTAGACTCTTCCTCATCACCAACTACAAGAACGTCCGCATACGTTGAGGTAGCTTTAAACCCCACAATACCCGCCATTGGTCTTGTATCGCAGCATTCCGCGACCCCTCGAGCACGTGGTAAGCTGATCGAACCGTGAAGGTCTTATTCTCCTCCCATCTATAGCTCGGACAATCAACGCCATACCAAACCCTTGGAGGCGGTATCGTTTCAATTTTATCCAATACCACCTCCGGTAACATATGCCCAAATTAACGCCAATCCCAACCACCGGCATCACTAACCATGCTCACTACCGGAGTCGGCATTGGAGAAGATGGTAGGATGCACCTTTCACACAGAGGCCCCTCCATATCCAACCATGTGTCATACCAAAAGTCCGTACGCTCCCCATTCCTAACATTCCAACAAATACTACCCCGCACATCCTCCCAAACCTTACTCAACCCCTTCCAAAGGCGCGAACACCGACTTCGATTAATACATACTGGAACCTCCTCGTGCCACCCATACTTATCTTTAATAACTCGAACCCAAAGCTTACTTGGTTGAGTTAATATCTCGAACCCCACCTTCATAAGGAACGCATTATTCTGAGTTGACAAATCCTTAAAGCCCATACCCTCATTCGTTAGCGGCTGCCGCATAACCTTCCAATTAACTAGCGATATGCTGCGATGAGCACTAGTTCCACCCCACACAAATCGCCGAATAATCCTTTCCATCTCTCGGCATAGACCTTTCGGTAACAAGGTCGCTTGCATTACATACGACGGAATGGCTTGTAACACTGCCTTAGCCAATGTTATCCGCCCCGCTAATGTCAGTGATTTCGATGTCCAACCGGATAGTCATTTCTCCATACGATCCAAAAGATAAGCATATGTCGTCTTGGTTACCCATTTATGCAACAAGGGTACGCCCAAATACTTCCCTAAGTTTTCGACTACCTCAAACCCCAAGCGTTGCCCAACAAGTTCACGAATATTTGGTGAACAATTCTTAGAGAAATAGACCTAGGTTTTAGCAATACTTACCCGATGGCCTGAGCAAATGCAGAATTGTTCCATAACCTCATGAATGACATTCATCTGGTCTGAATCCGCCTCCGCAAAAAGAATCAAATCGTCTACAAAAAAGAGATGTGAAATCCTCGGGCCCGTCCTTGACAACCTAATCGGTTTCCACAACCCCTCATTCACTTTTGCAACAATACTATGAGCCAAACGTTCCATACATACCACAAAGAGATATGGCGACAAAGGATCTCCCTGTCGGATACCCCTCGAGGGGCGAAAAGATTCCGTAACATCATCATTCCATAATAATTGAGTCGATACCGATCCAACACACTTCATTATTAACTCAATCAACTCGTCTGATAACCCCACCTCTCTCAACGTGTCTTCTATAAAGTGCCATTCAAGACGATCATAGGCTTTTTCTAAATCTACTTTAATCGTCATGAAACCTTTCTTTCCAACCTTAGTGCTCATGGAGTGAATAATCTCCTGCGCCAATATAATATTATCGGTTATATTTCGCCCCGGGACAAAACTCACCTGATTCGCCGACACCCACCTCGATAGGAATTTCTTCAAACGATTCACCACTGTCTTCGTAATAATCTTATACAACACCGTACAAAGACTAATTGGTCGGAATTGACTGATTAATTCTGGTACTTCCACTTTAGGGATAAGAACAACGAGTGTCTGATTGATTCGACTATCCAACGGAGCCCCCTCAAAGAAACCTTTAACAAATTTGAATACGGAATCACCAACCACGTCCCACTTCCTCTGATAAAAATCCGTATGAATACCATCAATACCCGACGATTTAAGCAGATCCATTTCAAACACCACTTTCCGAACCTCCTCCATCGTAACTTCCGCACTCAAGGATCGCAGTTCCATCTCATTGAAAACATGAAACTTACCGGATAGCAGCCGCTCAGTGCAATCATGTATCCCTGCCATGAAGAGTTGTCGAAAATACTCCATGGCGTGCATCTTCAACTCGTGATGGTCATAGCACTACCGACCAGCATCCACCTTAAGAGCATTAATTGAATTATGTCGTCGGCGCTGGATCGTGCTCGCATAAAAGAACCGTGTGTTCCGATCCCCGTTTGATATCCACGTAGCCCGCGATTTCTGATGCCACAAGCTCTCTTCATCCTTCAACACCTTAGCCATTTCCAATTTTAATTCCCGTTCCAAATCAATCAAAAAATCTGAATCCCTTCTAACACGTGCCATTTCAACTCCTTTGATACGCGCAAGAAGCAGGGATTTTCGACGACCGATATGTCCAAACACCTCCTTATTCCATTATTCCCCCTTGATTGAAACTCAATCACATTGTCAAAGATATTCCTATCCTCACACCACACTTCCGTAACAAATCGATGAAAATCTGGGTGATCATTCCATGCAGTAAGGTACCTAAAAGGTCTAATCACCACATCCACACTATCATCCCCAAAATTTAACAAAATCGGGCTATGATCCGATTCAAGTCTCGGCAAATGGAAAACCTCCGACACTAGGTAAACTTCAAATCATGCCTCATTACACAAGCGACGATCAAGCCTTTGTTTCAAATCTCCCCGCTCCCATGTAAATAGAGGGCCATGGTAACCCATATCCACTAGCCCCGAATCAAACAAGAACTCACTGAATCTCGAACAAACTCCTAGGCGATGTACAAAACCACATTCCCTCTCTAATGTGCTAGCAATAACATTAAAGTCGCCCCCAAAACCCAAGTCGTCCCTTGCGCCGGCTCAAGTGCTCGCAATTGGTCCTACAAAGTACTCCGCCTACAACTATTCGAACTCGCATACACAAAAGTAATAAAGCAATGCTTCCGCCTCCCCACATCAAAACACCATCCATGTATAAATTGAGAAGACACCGCCACAACATCCAAACGTACCGACAATCTCCACAACACCCAAATACCAATCAAAAAACCGGTTGCCTCAACCCTATAAGAAAACTCAAACCCCGAGCGGCCTATGAAATTGTCCGCCTTACGACCACTTATCCGTGGCTCAACCAAAGCCACAACATCTGGTTTCTGTACTTGCACCATCAATTTAAAACAACGAAAAAAGTCAGAGCCTAGCGCTCCTTGTACATTCCAAAAAATAACCTTAACCATGGAAAATATAGAAAAGGATAAAATCAAAGCCTAGGACGACATGTCCTTAACCTCTACATTCTCAAAAACCTGATTCGAATTCCAATGAACCTGACCATTCCCCTCTGCGAACGAATCACCAGGACCATGGTTACCACCGTTCACCTCCCTTGTCACGACATTGAGTTCTGCCGTCATAGTGTTAATCCATTCCGTAAGGACCGGTTTAGGTGGCCCCTGCTCATCTCTTTTCTTCGGTTTAAGCCCCTTTGCCCCCATGCTCTTTGCTGCAAGCGGATTCTTCGCAGCACTCTTAGCTATATTCTTCCGAACCACACTCTTATCCCCACGCCCATTCACTTCGCGCAACACACCCCGCTCATCCTTGTCAACGACACGAACCACTTTATGATTGCCCACTCCCAGTGTCGATTCCTCAACGACCACCTCTTGCATCGAAGCTACAACACCATCCTTCAAAATACCGTTAGCCACCACTCCTCCAGCACCTACAACTTCGGTTTCCAATGCAGCAGCCAGCACCTCACAATTAGGCTCAACATGGTCTCTATTACTCGCCATATCCGACGAACCAGCCCCTTCGCCTCCGGTTATCTTTATCCCAGTCGTATCCACTAAATTGACAACCACTTTCTTCCCCTTATCCATCAACAGACGACCTACACCCCCTCACTTACACTCGTAGGAGTGTTAACCACGTTCCCCCCGTTCTCACTATCCAACACTTCAAAGCGTGACCCCGCACCCCTCCTCCTAGCTGGCTGCTCATTCTCTACCGCACCCGGCTGTTTACCAACCTTTAACGGCCTACGGCGTCGATTAGTCACCTGCATCCAAGGACCATACATCTCCCTCTCAGCCGGCACCTCCTCGACAATACTAGACCGACCCAAATCAGTGTCTACCACCCGGTCACTTCCTTTGCCACAAGCCTCCTTTTGGTGCCCATACTTCCCACAGGTATAGCAAATCAACGGTAATCCCTCGTACTCAATGTTCTGCCGAAAACCATCAATCATCACCCCCGAGAGAAGAGATTTCCGCAGATCAACCACCACGACAAATCTAGCAAAACGACCCCTCTTGCCTTCTAACGTATTATAATCAATCTTCACGACCTTCCCAAACACGTTAGCAATCTCCCTAAATATACTCTTGGTATAATAGCGATAAGGAAGTCCCGAAAGTCTCGCCCATACGACAATCTGCTGCGGATACGCCTCCGTCGTGGTAAACGAACGGGACCAAGGCTGCACCGTTAGGTAACTCCCATACACTACCCATGGACCCCCAGAGAGTACCCGATCATAATCTGTTTCAAGCTCAAAACGTATCAAATAATACTCATTATCCAAATCAACCAATTCCAACTTCCCCACCGGCATCCATAGCGATTTCACCCTATTCAACAACGCTCGATATCCAATCGTTTTCCCTAGTAGCCGTACAATTATCGAGCATGCAAGTTTAGCGTCAATGGACTCATGCACTCTCTCAAAGAAATCAATCCTGGGCAACGCACCATCCAAAGCAGTCTTCACATCCTCCTTAGTTAACTCCACGTCAAGTTCTTCCATGATCGCCTGATCACCCTTCTTCCCGGCGATCGGAACGAGGGTTTGCCCTGCCCAGCTCCCGGCGTACTCACCAACTCTGGCGTCCCAGACCCAGTTGGCACCACTCCAGCATCCCCTAGAGATGCCTCATGCATACAGGTATCCCCGATAACGATCCACCAGATCTCTCCTCCTCCCAACCATGCTCGGTCGATCCTCTCCCCTTCTTTGATTCCCTCTCCACGCCGTCCTCCAACGGAACCCCAGCCCTCTCAAGGCTTGCCTAGACCGGAATCCGCACTGCAGCATCCGGTGGCCTCCCCGAGATCACGTCGAGCGGCCCCATGCTAACGTTCGCAATTGCTGCAAAAACCCTAGTTTTCCTGATTTCGCGGAGCAAAAAACCCTTATGTAATGTTGGATTTGATGATACGAAATTAATTTTTTATTGGCAAGTAAGTATGATTTTATCATGGATTTAATTTTAATACAATGTAAAATTTATTTTACACAAAAATGTATATTTATATTATAAATTAAATTTTAAATTATTAAATCTAAACTTTAAACTATGGCGGATCTAAAATGTTTTTTTGAGGTGGGCACAAATCAAAATATTTTTAGGGTGGGCATAAGTCATAAAAATCTCAAATTTTCAGGGTGGGCACAAATTATATAATTTAAGAACTAATTCATACAAATTAAGAAAATTGAAGTCAAATGTATGAACTTTGAAAAGTTCAGGTGGGCACGATCCCACCCAAGCATATAAGTGGCTCCGCCACTGGACTCTAAATCTTAACGCCAAATTCTAAATATTAATCTTAAATTCTAAACACTACAACCCAAATCCCTAAATTCTAAACTATAATCTAAACCTCTAACCCCTAAAACTAAAAGGTTTGTGTTTACGCAGCCTGTGTACAAAGTTTTTTCTTTTATCATTTTATATAATTACCCATCGTGTTTTTTTTTTTGTAATTTTACATGTAAAAGTTTGATTTTATTTATATTTTAAGACATTCATCTATGTAAACCATGTTTAGATTATTTTTGTTCGATGTAGGAATTATTTTCTCAAGTTATTTTTTTCATATTTCATATTTATATAATTTATGGTAATGGTTCGTTTTTAACAAAAAATACTATTTACATAATAAAATGTTCAAATAATTTGATATAGTTATTCAAATAAAATGTTCATATTTATATAATTTATGAGTTCAATTTCACCTTCGTTCTTCTAGATCAGAATTGTTCAAATAAACTCCAAAAAAATAGTTGTTCAAACAAAAATTACGCTATGATGTTCAAATACAGTGACAAAGCTATTTAGTAGTTCAAGGGCATTCATTCTCTCCCAATTTTTAGGGTAAAAAAGATATAGGATTATTTATTTATTTATTTAAACCCTATTTTTGATTTACTTAGACTTTACTCTTCGTTTTTATGTTATTTGTATTTTATCCTACGAAATTTGATTTTTAACTCGGGGTGAATTCAAATTTATATTAGATTTAAGTGAAAAATTTTCAAAAAGAAAACATTTTATTTGTACGGATCATGAGTTTAAATTTCATTTTTTATTATTATTTATTATAAAAAATGATTTACAAAATTAAACTCGTCAAATGTTGGATTTTTTTTCACAAACAATATTGTTAGATATTTTTATATCATAAAATGAGTAGATATTTTTTTTATTTCGTGAACTAGAGATATTTGAACGGTAAATTAAATGTTGTCTGAAAAACACAATTTTAAAAAAATTTACGAGGAAAAGTCGCTTGAAAATCCAAACGACTTCATACAAAAACATTTTCAAATTTATTTATCACTGTTCAAATATCTCTAGTTTATTTCATGAAATAAAAAATCTCACAGCGTCTTGAGAATTAGGGGTTGGCATTGTCGGGTACACGAAAAATCGGGTACTCGGTTCATTCGGGTACCTCATTAAGCAGCCCGTGTTCCGGCCCATTATATTCGGGTACCCGTAAAATTCGGGTACCCAGTTTCTATTTTTTTATTTTTTTAATTCTAAAATTAAAAAAAATCACATAATAAACACAAAAATATTTAAATAAATTAAACTTAAAACTTAAAAAGAATATAATACAAACATAAAAAAAATGTAGGGATTTAAATTTAATTTAAGAGTGAAAATATTAAGAAACATAAAATAAAAATATAATTTTAAATATAAAAAATATATTAATTTTTATCAGGTCAGATACTTGGTAAGGGGAAACTTCCGGCCTGTATCCCGGTAAATTTGTCGGGTCGGGTACCCGACCCGGTCAAATAACTTTTTTCCGAGAATTATCCGACATTTTAAATTCGGATCGTCGGATTTTCGGGTCGATCAATCAGGTCGGGTATTTTTTTCCACTTACCTCAAACGAGGGGAAATAATTCTAGAAAGACATCGGGATTACCAGATAAACTGTTATTACTGACGTAAAGAATCTCCAACCTCTTAAGATTTCCAATTTCCGATGGAATTTCACCTAAAAAAATAGAATTTGTTAGTTCTCAGGTATCGAAAATCAAGATTTGTTCCGAATAAAGAAAATACCAGAAGGCACAAACCTTACCTTTTAAATTATTTTCACCCAAATACAGATTTGTGAGCCTAGTTAGATTCCCGATACTCCTTGGAATGCTGCCGTCGAATCTATTGGTGTGTAAATATAACTTCTGAAGCTTCTCCCAACCGTCTATACTTGCCGGAATTCCCCCGGTAAAGAAATTGTTACTCAAGTCGATGAGCTTCAGACGATTCAATTGCCCCAACTCTCTCGGTAAAGGACTATGGAGATTGTTGTAACTCAAATTAAGAGAGGCGAGGAACGAAAGATTCCCTAACAGCGGAGGGATTGTTCCGGTGAGATTCATGTTGGAGAGATCCAAGCCCCTGACTCTCCCGTGCTTAGCCGCGCAAGAGACGCCGGCCCAGCTGCAGACGGATGAATTGGCGGTCCAGTTGCTGGCTAATAAGTTTCGAGGATCGTCGATTTGGTGTTTAAACGCGAGAAGAGCACGTTGATCGGTGGTGAGGTTCCTAACAATCGCGGCGTGGCTAAACATGAAACAGTGAATGAGCGTTAAAGCATGAGAAAGAAGATGAAATTTTATCATTTTGATGGGCTGTGGGAAAAATCTATGAAATTGGAGATGGAGTGGTAAGGATGTATATGGTTAAGGCACTACTTAAATAAAGGTTTAACTATGAAATAAATATTTAAATTATACTTGTTTTTTTATTTAAGTGTTTTTTTTTGTTAAAGTAGTTGTTTCAAATTTATTCTACTATCATTTTCAGAGGTAACGGCCATTAAGGTACCTAAAACAAAAAAACGACATAATTTAAGCACCTATTTAAAATATAACATAGTTTGAGTATTAATTTTAATTTTTTAACGGTCGTTATCTGAAAATAGTCACAAAATAAACTTTAGGTAAATAACACTATTGGTCTCTAAATTATTCCTACTTTTCTATTTTGGTTATTATTTTTGGCAAAACCATCACTAACGTTACGTTTTCCTTTTCCTGTTTTTGTCACTAAGATAATCTTTTTCCTGTTTTGATCACCAATCTATTGTTTTTTTATCTTTTTGGTCGCTAAACTATTTGTTTTTTTCGTGAGCTTTTTAACGGTGGATGACTAAAATATAAAGAAAAAAATAACGTTTGTGACAAATTTGTCAAAAATAATAGTTTGATGGTTAAAACAGGAAAGTAATAATAATTTAGTGACCAATAGTGTCGTTTACCCAAAAATAATAGTTTGGTGATTAAAAGTTAAAGGTATATTTGTAAATGAGTCTTTTTAAATTGATTTCAGTCTCGGGCAGTCTAGTTTGCTCTTAATTATTCTCCTTTAACAGCCATTACTGCTTGTTTGCGTGGTCGTGTTATGTTTCATGCTTGTTTTAATTGACACCTAAATAATTAATGTATTTCTAATTACAAAAATCAAATATAGGTGGATTGAACATTAACAGGGTGAGTATTTAATAGAATCGAAAAAAGTATTTTGAGTTAGTGGAGTTAACGAATCCTATTTTACAATTTAAATTTTATTTTAAAAACTTTTAGTCAAATTTATGAAATTCGAGACGAATCGAGTTGTTCAAGTTTTTATTTAAATTTAAGAGTTAGCTACTGTAATGGTCACTTATTTTCCCCCATTACAGAGTTGATCACCGATTCTGAAAAACGACTAGTAAGGTCACTTACATTTTCGAGGTATAAACTTTTGGTCACTCAGTCGTTTGTTGCCGTTAAACGTTGACGACTTGTTGATCTGGCAGCAGAAAAAATAAGGGTAAACTACAACAATAGCCACTTACGTTTATCTCATGTTAATTTTTAGTCCCCGATTTTAGAAATTAAACGTTATGGTCACTACTAAAAAGGTTTATTTCTAATTTCACCCTTGAAATTTTAAAAATTAATTTTTCAACCCTAAAACTAAAGCAAACCATTTTCACGTTCCATTCAAATTCTCCATAAACACACCTAGAGAGAAAAAGGAACTAATTTCCAATAGAATGTAAAAAAATATAACAAAATTAAAATCTTTTTATATAAACAAAATTAGAATCTTAAATAAGCTAAACCAAATCAATTTCCAAATTACAACAAAATCCTTAATAAATCCCCTAAAAATATATCATTTTAGTACATAAATTTCAACAAAATTAAATTAAAATTCAATTAAAATCCAACCAAATCAAAAGAATAAAAGCAACTCAGCAACCCATTTTTAATTTTTAACCCTATGTAACACCCCGGGTTTAGGGCCCAGGAGATAACCGAGTTTAGTTAAACCAGTTCAGGTTAAATTAGTTGGGAGAAAATATTTTTTATTGAACACTAAAAGGATTTTTAATGAATAAGGGCAAAAAGGAAAATTTGGAATTTAAAAATTTAGGGAAAAGGGGTTTTCAAAAATGTGCTCATCTTTTTCTTCCTCATTTCACGTCATTTTCTCAAATACACTATTTTCAACTATTTCATTGGTGCAAGCTCATCACCCACACAAGTTTTCAAGGTAATTTCTCCCTTGTTTTGATTTTTCCTTACTTAAACTTATTATTGGAAGAATTTTTCTTAAAACCCATTGTTTAAATCTGTCCTAAATTGTTTTGAGTTTGAAAAAGAGAAAAATGATGGGATTTTCGTTTGGGTAGTTTGATACCATGTTTCAGGGTATTTTTAATCTTGTTTTGGTGTCCTAAAAATGTTAAGATAATGACTAAATGTAGGGAAACTCGAAACTAGTAAAAAAAAAAGTGGGGTTTAGAGTTGAAAATGTGGGTTTTTGGGTTGTTCTTGTGAGGAACCTTGGGCTGCTGGTTTGTAGACCTTGGGTAAGTGTTTTGGATGTAGAATGATGTAGTTTTGATGATAAATTTGTTGGGTTTTGGCTGCTAGTTGATTTAGGACGTTTTAATGGTGTTTCCAAGTGTTTCCGAGTGTGAATCGATTTGGTTTTGATGATGGATGATGAGTTTTTGTGTTGCTGCAAGTTTGGGGACTTGACTTGGGTTTAATACATCGTTTTGAATTGGCTAGAAATAGGGAAAATAAGTTTGGGTTCTTTGGACGCGAGATCGGGTAGTTCGGAGGCTTGAAATCGGTGATTCAGCTATCGTTTGGGTTCTACGGTGAGTGGAAATGTTTTTGAGAGTTTAGGTTGAGCTTGAAAGGCCAACCTAAGCTTGAGAGTAAGTATTTAAGGTTTATGTTTTACTTTTCCAGAATTCTATTTTTAATTCTTATTAAGCATTGTTGATAGGAGATGAGATGAATGTGTGTATTTGACCTATGTGTGTGATATTGTTATGATGGCTTTTATGATGTTGAGTATTGGAAAATATGAGGGTCTTACCGGGTATAATTGGCGCGTGGCCCTAGTGATGTAAGATACCATTAGGGAGGAGTACGGTGATGTAATATGCCACCAGAAGCTTTATTGTTAGACCTCAGTGATGTAAGATGCCATCATGAGTCTTGTTATTCTTATAGATTCGGTGATATAAGATGACATCGAGTCCAATCCGCGTATCCGAGTAATGTAATCATAGTTGTCATTATACTCTTGTGTGGGAATGTTGAATGTTATCTTGGTAAATGTTGAGAACCATGCCATATTGTTATATGTTGTTGCATTGCTTGATGTAAGATGCCAAGCATATGTTAGATTGTTGATAATCTTATTGTTGGAAATCGTACTTGTGGTTTTGTTTTCAAATCTTAAATGGTTTTGTTAAAACTACATTGTTGTTGTTGTTGTTGTGGTTTGAGCACCACTCACTAAGCTTTTATGCTTACGCGCTCCTTTCCAACAATACAGATCATTAGTGATTCGGGAAGCAAAGGAATGCGAGGGATAGGCTCCGGTAACCGTAGCTTAAGCTCAAGTATGGATTTTAAGTTGTAATAATGATTTAGCAATGGGAATACTTGATTTGTGATTAGGGAGGTGGTTATAAACTCTAATGTGTTTGACCATGTTTGCTACATGTTTTAAATGTCGGATCCATGCTATGTTGAGGCTTATTATGGCTTTTGGTTATATGCCTTGTGTTTTGGCTTGTTGATGTTTTTGAGTTAAAGTGTCCTTATGAGCTTTTAAGTTTGAGATTCATGTTTGTGTGTATGCATGTTTGAGGTTTGTTTTTAGGGTGTTTTGCCTCTAGATTGTTTGCTTAATATGTTGCCATGGGGTTTGCGATCTTTCTGGGGTAAGTTTGGGAATGTTTGGAGATGCCAAAATGCATTTTCGGGCCAATCTGTGCCCAGGAATTTCGAAACAGCTGGTGTGGTTTCGAAATGGCCAGGTTTTAGGGGCACTCGTATCGGAACAAGGTGGTGTCGTTTCGGTACGTTTTGCCTCTAGAGACTCCCGTTTCGAAACCATGAGGATCTGTTTCGGTATGTTTTGCCACTAGAGGCTCCCGTTTCGAAATCAGGAGGAGACATTCTGGAACAACCTAGTTTTAAGTTTTGCTGAGAGCAAGCATTTCGAAACGGGCAACCCCTGTTTCGAAACACAGGCAGTTAAAGTGGTTAAAAGGCATATTTGAGTGTTCCCAAATGTTATGTTTTAGTCCTAATGCTTGTATGCTTCCTAAGTGAGTTTAAATGTCTTGTTTGTGTTGGTCTTGCCTCATATGCTTGAAATATGACTAATAAACTATTTGGCAAGGTTTAAACTACCTTACTTCCCTTGTTTGGTGTGATTTTGCAAAATGGTCATTCGTGACTGTTTGGCTCCAATTGGACATCCGATTGATGTCCGATTGAGACATTGTTCTTTCGCAATAACCCTTAACACCATAGGACCGTTAAATTGCATTTAGACAAGATAAATTTTAATCTAGGGTTGTTAATCAGAGGGAAATTCTCGGATTTTTCTCCGGTTAACCCCGTGTGACTCTCCTGATTCGGTCTTGCGACTAGATCGAGTCTAGGGGGTTACACTCTAAAATAATAAAGCCAGAGATTTTGATTTAAACAAATAAATAAACATAAATTAGCCAAAATACATACCCCACTGGCAATGATAACCTTAGTAACAACAGAGATGAGGGTAACATAAGTGAGCCTGGCCTCCTTCTTCAACGTCATCAAGTAAGCAAAAACTACTGTGAAGAACAGTGTCATAGTGCTGATGGCCTGATTAAAACTCACCGGAAGGAACCTTAAGGCTGTAACTAGCTCGATCGTGAAGGATCTCAAATTGGTTTTCATTTTTTTGGTGTTTGAGGATTTGATATCTTTATTTTGATGGGAAAATACTGGGTTTTGAAAATTATAAGGGAATTGAAATTATATAGAGATGGATTTGTGAAATTATAGGGGGTTTGGTGAAAAAAATAGATTTTAGGGGGAATAATTTGATGAAATTAGTTTTCGAGGATCTAATTTAAGGCTTCAAGCTTCTCATTATGAAATTAAGGTACTGCAAATAAAAGGAAAATTAGAATTTTGACTAAATTTGGGGGAAAAGATTAGATTTTGAAGAAGATAAAAGGTGAAGAAGAAAAATTAGAATTTTGACTAAATTTAGGGTTGAAAATGAATTTTTAAAAATTTAAGGGTGAAATTAGAAATAAACCTTTTTAGTAGTGATCATAACGTTTAATTTTTAAAATCGGGGACCAAAAATGTACATGAGATAAACGTAAGTGCTCATTGCAGTAGTTTAACCTATCTTTTTTCTTCCAGATCAACAAGCCGTCAACATTTAACGGGAACAAACGACTGAGTGACCAAAAGTTTACACCCCGAAAACGTAAGTGACCTTACTGGTCGCTTTTCAGAATCGGTGACCAACTCTGTACTAGGGGAAAACATAAGTGATCATTCTAGTAGTTAACCTTAAATTTAATTGTAAATATTTATAATATTGTGACACTAATTAGTTTCAATATAAACGGCTTTCTATAACCATATATAATATACATATACATTTCTATATATAATGTACATATATCAGACAAAGTTGAAAGACTTAATTTAAACTTGAAAATTAATTCGCTAATTACTAAAAATTTCAAGTTATTTGAATCTCATTTTATAAATCAAACTTTATTTGAGTTTTTAAAATTACGATTGAATTCAAGTTAAAAATGAGATTGTTCTTGCTGAGACATTGAGAATGATGTAAATTTGAGTGCATTTAAATATAATTATTTTTAACTTCGGAGCTGAAAAGTTACAGATACTTTAAACATTGTAATTTGTACCTTAAAATTTTATTTGAACGGAATAAATTGAAACTAAAATATATAATTTAAATTAATTTAAAGCTTAACTCGATTGGTGATGATATTATTATGGATGGGTCTGTCACGCTCTATAAGTATCGATGAGAACTATTAACGACAAGTATCGATGAGCCTCATTAATTTAATTTATAAGGATTAAAAATTTAAAGGACTCGTCGTACAATTGTAAATTATTTAAAAATTAAAAGGTAAATTTATTAAAATATATTATTTTAATTTTAATTTTCTTTTTAAATATAAATTAAAATACTTATCTACCCTTAAATTACAAAACCTTAATTTTTGTTCATTTGAAAGTTAAGCATGCCGCTGCCATCAATATCCAAATTACATGGTCATACAAATCCATCGTTCCCATTTGAAGTTCGCTATAGTGCTTAAATAAATAAATAAACTGAAGTGGAAATGGAAGTGCTTAAACCTCTTTGACCATATCGGCGGCGGCAAATTAAACCTCTTTGAAGTTTGTGGTCAATTAATTTGTATGACTATCTATTGCCGGTAATTTCTTTTAAATATGTTCGTGTGATATAATGGTAGCATCTGTTCAATTTTTTTATTGTCGGTAAATTTTTTTAAAGTTCGCTATATTACTTAAATAATTTGCTTAAACCGCCGCTGCCGTGAATATCCAGAGGGGTTTGTTCACTTCAATGATTTGTTGGTTAGTTGAATAATAATTTACAGTCGTGATACATTAACAGGTTTTGGACCATATCGGCGGCGACGGCAGGAAGGAGCCATGACGACGGCTTAAATTTTAAAAGGATAAAAATTAAGGTTTTGTAATTTAAGGATAGATAGTTATTTTGATATATGTTTAAAAGAAAATTAAAAATAATATATTTTAATTAATTGTCCTCTTGGTTTTTAAATAATTTATAATTATACGGTGAGTCTTTTAAATTTTTAGTCTTTATAAATTAAATTAATGACACTCATTGGTGCGCATCGTTAGTGATGATCATCAGTTCTCGTTGAACGTGACAGGAAAAATTATTATTATATTATTACATTCATAAGTCATAAGTGTGTAACAATAACCAAATGAAGAGGTTAAAAGTTATACGTAATTTGGAGAATATATATGTGTGTGAGAGAGATAGGATCCAGTTACACAGTGTAACAGTTTTTAACTTTTATACGTTTTTTTGGATAGTTGGATGAGTGAAACGGATGACTGAGATTAACAGTGGGTTATGTGAAGATTATCACTTGAAAAAAAAGGTAATGAGTTTATCTGAGCCATCCATTTCCCTCATCCAACGACCGAAAAAACGGGTAAAACTAAGTTTTATATTCATTGTAAGTGGATCTTATCCCTATATATACAATTTTCTTACACTATGTAAAACTTGAAAGTTTTACACCTTTTTCGGACCTTTAGGTAAAGATTAATGGATAGTTAAGATTAATAGTAAAAAAGTGAAAATTACCGCAGGAAAAAAAGAGATAAGAAAATAATCTTAGTCGTTTATTAGTCTCATCCAAAGGTTAAAAAAGGTGTAAAAGTAATTGAAAAAAATTGAATTATTCAATTCCACTCCACGCGAAAAAATTGACTACTTGACTTGATTGAAATAAAAAAAATTAAATAAAGTTTGAATCATAAAATATGACTTGTAAAATTAAAATATTTTGACTCGACGCGATCAAATGTCAAACCCTAATAATATTTATATTTGTCATTTTCATTTGGACTTGTACATACAAGTGAAGTCGTTTTTGCGTATCAAACACGATGGTTTAGATAAATTTTCATAAATGTTTTAGTATTTATCTTATTTATTATTGTGGTTCGATTTAAATAAAATTTATATTTTACTCTTAGTTCTTATGTGTCATATCTTTACTTATTACATGTGTTACACAAGCGTAAGTTATACTCATGATCAGTAAAATTTCAATAAATTTTTATTTTAGTCACTAAATTTTAAAAGAATTTATGATCATTAAAATTATCGATAAATCACAAAATAACCATTATGAACTCTTGTAAGGTTGATGATATGACATATAAATAAAAAGACTCAATATCTGATTTAACCTCTAAACTATAACTAAAACTTCAATTTAATCCTTTTAACATATTTGTTAACCATAATTAAAACGTAAAAATTATTAAAACTTTCATAATTGGTATAATAATATATTTAACTAGTTAACGTTTACACATCATATCGCTTAAGCAGGTATTGAGTGTCTATTTACCAACAAGGATTGGTCCAAGTGGTAAGCAACTTGATATCGCTTAAGAATGAGAGTTTGGGGTGGTGGCTTGAAACGAGGGAAAATCCTAATAAGGATGTGTTCGGTTTGAAGAATCTTACATTATTTAGGGTGTGCTTGGTTCACGGAAAAGATGATTACCAAGGATAATAATCTTTTCCAGACTTACGTTCCCGTGTTTGGTTTAGGAGGATTCCCACTATGATGTATTATTCTTTTTTCAATAGTGGTTCTTTTCTCCTCAATTGGTGGGAATGTTATTCCCCTTATTTTGTTAGGTATTACATATTTCCTTCCCCTTTGGACAATATTGCCCTTAAGACAATTAATTATGTTCATGTTGGTCCTTTATTGTATTTTTAATTAGGCATCTAATTATTTATGGTGTAAATTTATTAAATATTTTTATTTAATATTAATTTAATATATAAATAGTGTTGCATATATTTAAATAATATTTTAATATTTAATGTATTTTTATTAATAGTGTATTTATGATGTTTCTAGGGTTATATGATAGATTGCATGTTGCTTGAAAGTGAATGTGTTAAGAGTTGTTATTAATTTTATTATTTAATTTATAAGATACTTTTCATCTTAAAAAATAGTAGGTTAATTTATTTTTATCATTTTCACTACTTTTAAATATGTTTTATTATTTACTTTAATTTATTTGACAAGTTCTCAAAAGTAATAAAAAATAAAAAATTTAAACATATTAAACATTTATTTTACTGTTCACAAAAATTTGAAAGGGAATAAAGGTATATAAATATAATTTTTTTTAAAAAATAATTTAATATATTAATGATATTATAAATATAAAGTTTTTGCAAATTTTATGTAGTGCAACGAAAATAGTTCTATAATTTTTTATGCAAATATTTTTAATTTAATAATTGAAGGTTTAACTTGTTAAAAATAAAATATATCACAAGGACAAGTTGATAAATTTTGCTTCCAATTAATATTATATTCCTTTAACTAAACACTGCAATCTTATATTCCTACCAAATAAACCAAACAAAGTATAACATTCTCAATAATGTGACAAGTAATATTACATTCCAATAATCATATTCCTAATAATAATCTTACCTTTTGTGAACCAAACGCCCCATAAAAATAAGGAAAATTCTACAACGGGCGACGAACATTGATGAATACCATTAATTTTTTTTAAAATTTAAAAATCTAAAGGACTAAAATTATAATTAAAATTATCTCTTAAAAAATAGAATCAAATTTAATAATTACTTTATAATATTTTTTTAATAGGTTAGAATTAAATATACTCGATTCTCCTAAACCCTAACAAAATCAATCTCTTAAAAATAGAAATTAATTTATAATTTTTAATAGATTAGAAATCATTAATTTTGTTAAATTTACTTCCATTCCACGTACCATTGATTTTGTTAGATTTACTTCCATTTCACGAATTTGTAACTCTACAGCTAACTGGGTTGCAAAAAAACACGAGAATTGAATCTTGTCCTGCTAATTGGGTTTCTTCACCACACACTGATCTTTATAATTTTCTTTGTGTTTGTTGTTTAATGAAAGGTTATTTAAGTTAAAAAATTATAAACTGATTTTTATTTTTTAAGAGATTGATTTTGTTAGGGTTTAGCAGAATTGGGTATATTTGATTCTAAACTATTAAAAAATATTATAAAGTAATTATTAAATTTAATTTTTATTTTTTAAGAGATAATTTTAATTATAATTTTAGTCCTTTAAATTTTTAAAATTCTAAAAAAAATAATGGTGTTCATCAATGTTCATCGTTAGTAGTGTTCATCAATGTTCGTCGCACGTGGTAGACTCATCCTAAAAAAAATACAAGATTTCAAAATAACATTCTCATATTTGATTTCCATCACTTCTATTAGATGATAATATAACACTTCAAATAATTATGTTAAAAATATCAGTTAAGATGTCCTTACCACCCATTTACTTGGTAATGTAACTTTCCCTATATTTTGGAACATTTTATTCCTAAACTTGCTTCGTATTTTCAACTTAATCATATTCTAAATCTTCATTTATTTTCAACTAATGTCTCGGGTATATTTAGTAATTAAATATATTTTTCTAATATATTGGTGTAATTAAATAATAGTATTTGTTCATTTTTTTAACCCTTTAATAAGGCACACATTGTGTCGAACTCGGGTCACATGAATAAAATACATTATCTTTTACTACTGAGACCACTTCACGAGTTATCAATTAAATATGCTATGTATTAATAAGAGACATAAATTTAATCGAGTTTAGGCCCGAACAAAAAGGTATTTGTCCATGGTCAAATTTTTTCTAATATTTATTATTAGATCTATTTTTAATACTTATGAGTAAGGGTGTACTATTGCAATTCATTTTTAATATTTGTTATTAGAAACTTAATTTTTCTAATACTTTTTATTAGTGACCCAATTTTTCTCTAATACTTAATTTTCTTAGCCCTTAATAAGGCACACACATTGTGCTCGAATCTGAGTCACATGAATAAAATACATCACTCTTTACTACTGAGATCACTCCACATGTTATCAATTAAATATGTTATGTATTAGTAAGAGACATAAATTTAATCCTCGACTAAATTTAGGCCCGGACAAAAAGGTATTTATCTATGGTCAATTTTTTCTAATATTTATTCTTGGATCTATTTTTAATACTTATCAGTAAGGGTGTACTTTTATAATTCATTTTTAATATTTTTTTATTAAAAATTTAATTTTTTAATACTTTTTATTAGTGACCTATTTTTCTCTAATATTTGTTATTTTTAGATCCATTTTTTCTGAACACTTGTTATTATAGTCTATTTTTTGCTAATATTTGTTATTAGGAGCACACTCTTAAAATTTAATTGTTTTTTAATACTTGTTATTAGGGGCTCAATTTTTTTCTAACACTTGTTATTATGGGCATACTCTTAAAATTTAATTTTTTTTCAAAACTTGTTAGTAGGGCCTAATTTAGATTGAGTGTCTTGAAAAGAGTTTTATATGGATTTTTATGTCAATATCCTTCTGAACATATTAAAAGAGTAAAATTCCAAAAATATAATGAGAGTTTACAACTCGGGTAAATAAATTTATTCTGGACATATTTCTAAAAGCACGAAAACTAACGCCTCTAGATCATAAATGATACCATACAAAGAATAGGTAAAAACTCTAACTCGAAGGCTCTAAATAAAATAGATACAACGACATTAAAAAAATACATATTGCAATATTAAGACACGTTGACAACACGATCATTACCGCAACTCAATTGCGAACAAGAGCGATGACTGTGTCTGTTGGGAAACGCTGGTACACCCCATGGCGCATCGAAAAATTATCTGGCGAATTCCGCCAGTGATCCATGTACAAGGGACGAATTTGGGGTGAGTAGGGATGAAATATTACCTTAATAAATCTGATATCTTGACATCCTTAGGGAGTTAGGATAAACCAAATCGAATCCGAGTCGTCACAATAGCGCTTCGACCTCTACGCAGTCCACCCGAACGAAACAAACAATATTTTCTCTTCTCTAACTGTTAGAGAGGTTTTCCAAAAAAGCATACTTTGGCTGCTAGACCTTATGCCTTTATATAGCATTCAAAAACCTAATTCTAATTAAATTCGGATTCACTAAATATACAATATATTTAACTGAATATAATTAAATATGTAGAATCTAATTCTACTATAATTCGAATTCATTAAATATACAATATATTTAACTGAATAAAATTAAATATGTAGAATCTGATTCTACTTTAATTAGGTTTCTTTAGGGATATATATATATATTTTAATAGTGTTTGATAATTACAATAATTATCTAATTATTATTAATATATATATACACGAGATTATCTATAATTACAATAATTATAATAAATTCGTCTTTAATAATTATTACGTGTACAACAAGTTTGTACACATGCTATCTAGTCGATATTTGTTCGTTTCAATCATAGGGTGTGACCCTTGTAGGTTCATGTAACGTTAGTAGTAATATCTAGAACAATTCTAATATTACAAACAATGAGTGGCATCTAGCAATACATCATTGCTACGTAAGTTAAATGAAGTCGTGGTTCGACTTTACTTTTTTCCGTGATTAACTTCTTTTATGTATTACATCATTTTGTCCTTATATCTAGATCGAACACAAGTCATGGATTAGTCACACTTGTATAGTCCGTCTAATACTTCTTGATATCTTGAGTAGACTATGATAAACGAATAACTATGATATCTCATATCAATTTATTCGAGCATAGTCATGCATTTTCTAGTCTCACTCAATCAAGTCGCCTACAATATTACTCCTATTATATAGGAGGGATAAATCCTATCTTGATCAACCATATTTCACTATATAGAGTGTGACATATCCAATATCAGTCTTTATAGAGTAGTCTGTCACAACACACGTTTGACTGCATCAAAATATGTCACTCTCGATATTGAAATAATGACGATCTCAAGTCTCAGGATCATACACTTAGTTATCACCATGAGCAATGTTGTGATTGTCACATAATAATCCAAGAAACATGCTCATAGCGGGTCAATCTAGTATGTCGTTCTTTAACACATACTTATGTATTGATTTTGACATCTCTATTTCAATAACAACAATTTGTTATCAATCAACTACATATTAGTCTTAATATATTATTATTGTCCACACCCACAATAATTCTCGACTAAGGACATTCAAGAAAACTATATTATTCTAAAGAGTTTATTATAATTCAGTTTATTTATAGATGCACAGAATAAGACTGAAATAATAATAATGGATTTATTAATAAACAATATATAATATTTTTTATACATTATAGTTTTATTTTGTACATGAAAGAAATGAAGGATCAAGATCACGACGTCCCTTCGAGGAAGAGTTGTTAGACGATGTTTGTTACTAGTCTGCCAGAACGATTACATTGGAAAGGAATCTGACAGGTCTTTGATCGGCATGAGATTGTAGTCAATGTGTTCGTGCTGAATAAGGGAGCAAAGAATGGCTCACAGTTTGGTTTTGTGAGAATGAAGACGTTGGCTGATGCAAAGAGGGTAATCGATCGTTTTAACGGGTTTCATATTATACGGGTCGAGGTTTTGGATCTCAATGGCTCAGCAGAATACACATGATTCATTTTGGAGGAAGAATATGGGATCAAATTCTTTCTCTCGAGATTCTCAAGAACGTGCGAGAGTGGGCACGTGTGTTCAAGAAGCGGTAACCAAGCCTAGTGTTGGTCATAAGTTGTGTGATCGCATTTTTGATGATTATAGATCAATCGTGGGTATTATTGATGAAGAGAAAGTGGAAATTCTACGGAATTGCGTGGTTGGGTTTTGTCGTAAGCCAATGCAGTTAATGGATTTGGCGAAAGAATTTCATCGTGCAAATTTAAAAGAATGTTCTGTGATGAGGATAGCAGGATCGTTGGTTCTCTTGATGTTTCGTTGTTTGGAGGTGAGGGCACACTATTTGGAATATAAAAAATTAGATCATTGGTTGGAGAATGTAATGGTTTGGTCCTCTAAATTGGTGATTTCGAATCGATGTGTCTGGTTATCAGCATATAGCATTCCAATTCACGCTTGGTTTGGAGGAACTTTTCGTAATATTGTCGCGCTTTGGGGTGAGTTGTGAAGGTGGAAACAGAAACTATGGCCCTACCATCATTCGAGAGGGCTAGGTTTTTGGTGGAGACAGATTGGTTCCTTTGCATTGATGAAACAATTGTTGTCCAAGTACAACATTCTTCGTATCAAATGCGAGTTGTGGAATTGGAGGAATTCCTTGGCACTTTTTGCACTTTCTGTTGTGGGACAGCGTCGTATGAGGGTTGTTTCGATAAGGAGTCTACGTAAGTGCCACTCGAAGAAGAGGAAACTGGAATCGGGAACGAGGTACAATATGAGCTTTGAAGGCAATCAAGTATTGCCTTAGTGTCATATGATCAAGGTTTAGGGTCAAATCCTAACTCTTGGCAATTAAATCGGTTATGGGAGGGCAATCATGTAATTGATTTACGTGTCGTTGAAACACCAATGGCTTCTTCTGTGTGCTTGAGAGAAGAAGAGCCCAGTAGTGATGTTGCTGAGGCAAGTTCGGTTTCTCATGTCAGTGATACGCTGTGTGACAACAACCGACATTTGGTCTTACGAGTTGTTGAGAGTCCTCTGGAGCATCAATTCGAGAATAATGGTTCCTGTTAGACCTGGCAAACTTGACCCGAGACCCGAAACCCGAACCGAAACCCGATTTTGACCCGAACATATGATTCGAAGTTGACCCGAAACCCGAACCGAATCGAACCGAACCGAACCGAACCGAAAATTTTTGTTGAACCGAAATGGACCCGAACCGAAATAGACCCAAACCGAGTAGACCCGAACCGAATAGACTCGAACCGAATGCTACCCGAACCGAAAGCTGAACCGAAAGCTGAACCGAATATCGACCCGATTTTAACCCGATTTTAACCCGATTTTAACCCGAATATCTATTGTTAACAATATAATAAATAATAAAATGAAGTATAGAAATTTGAGATCTTAGTGACCAATTTTATAATTTCATCATAAAATATAGCATAAAATTAAAATTATAGACTAAATTGACAATTTGGAAGTGGAGAAATTTGAGAGTCCAATGATCAAATTTATAATTATACCATATAAATAAATAGGGGCCAATTTTGGCTAAAAATTAAATCTTTGAAATTAAAATGAACGAAAATATCAATATATTAAATTAATAGACTAAATTACAAAGATTAGTCAATTTCAACTAAAAGTAAATTTTTAGAGACTAAATATCACTACGGGGAGGGGATTTGTATATCCGAAGTCTAAACCGTGTGAATACTTGTGACTAAATTAAATTAAACTGAAACTTAAAGTTGACTAAAGTGTAACATTTTAAATGCAACATGACCTAAAAAGTAATTAATCTTTAGCTTAAAAAATTGGTGGCTTATTTCCCTCCAAAATTTTGTCTTTTCTCTTTTTATTTTTTCCAATTGTCTTTTTTTTCAATCTAGCTTAAAAAATTGGTGGCTTATTTCCCTCCAAAATTTTGTTTTTTCCTCTCTATTTTTACCAATTGTCTTTCTATTTTTCTTGATTTAATTGAGTTTCAATTTAGATTAATTTAATTAAAAATTCACATTTAGTTTTAAAATTATTTTAATTATGTCCGTGATTTATGCTTTTAGATTTTAGTTAATTCAATTAGATACTAAGTTTAATAAATTAATTCATTTCATACATTATTATTATTATTATTATTATTATTATTATTATTATTATTATTATTATAAACTTTGATTCAATATAATTATACAAAAAAAATTATATGGATACATGAAGTTTTGATTTAAATATTTAATCAAATTCAAATGCATAGATTGATAAGTTGAATTAGAATTAATCTCATACATCAATAACTCTAAACTAAACCATAAATATTAAACCTCAAACCTTTAACCCAACTCAAATTGACCCGGAAATTTAAATGTTGACCCGACCCGAAATTGACTCGATTTTAACCCGAACCGAAAACGACCCGAACGACCCGATTTTGACCCGAACCGAAAGCAACCGATCCGATATTGACCCGACCCGAAAACAACCGATCCGATTTTGACCCGATCCAATACCCGAACCGAATCCGACTCATCACAAACCCAAATTAGACCCGAACCCGAACCGAACCGACCCGAACCGAATCTAAACTGATTTTAGATAGACCCGAAATGACCCGAACCGAAACGACCCGAACCGAACCCGAACCGAATGACCCGATTGCCACCTCTAGTTCCTGTGAGATTGCTTTGCGGTCGATTCTGAGTATGAACGTTGGGGACGGGGTGTGGTGCAATTGTGATACTGGTCTTAGAGAAGGGGAGAAAGGCAGTCGTGATTTTGCTGTAGTGAGGCATGAGGTGCAAGAGTTCCCACTTGTTGAACGTCATATTAGTCCTAATCATATGGAACTTCAAAATGATCTTGCTTTATCTACTCCGGGGGATAATTCATAAGGTTATATCAGTGAATTCTATCTAGGGGGTTGATCATCTTATAGCGAAGCGTAAGGGATGTCCGAAGAAGTCTGTCAAAGTACCGTCATCAGAGGTCGCGAACGATTCTCTATCTGATTCGGATTTTCAAAATTGTCAACAAGTTTTGTTGCGTGAAGCGGTTGCCACGATTAATTTAGGCAGATTGGTGGGAGTTCACACGATTGGGCGTGAAGAGGATATTATCAAAGACATCTCTCGGGTGATAACTGAGAGCGATCGAGGTTCGTAATCATGAGAATTATGTCATGGAACATCTGTGGCTTGGGAAGCATAACGAAACGACAAAGTGTGAAGGATGTTCTAAAAACACATCGTGTTGATATGGTGCTGGTTCAGGAGACAAAGTTGGAAGAAATTCCCACGCTATTAGTTGCCAATATGTGGTCTTCCGATGGTTTTGAATTTGCTTTTACCCCTTCTGTGGGGGCTTCGGGTGGCGTTATGATCATTTGGAAAGGTTCAATATTTGCATTGCAGTCGGTTGAGTCAGCACGTCACTATGTTCTTTTACAAGGTAGATGGGTTCAAGAGGATATAACTTGCTGCATCATTTTGGTGTACGCTTCTTGTGCCGATGGGGAACAACGTACGCTATGGGAGGTGCCTGCCTCTCGAATCTCCAGCTTTGCAGGCCTTTGGCATGTGGCGGGGATTTTAACTCAATTCGTTGGCCACATGAGCGGGTGGGTTGCAGTTTGTTGTTGAATGGTATGGCTGAATTTTCTTCATTTATTGATATGACGAGTTTGATTGATTTACAGTTATTTGGGAAACAATACACTTGATTCGGATCGGGTAATCATAGTAGTCGTTTAGACCTTTTTTGTTGCCGACTGCTTAGGTTGATTGTTTTAGTCATGTGCAACAATTAAACTTGCCGAGGGGTGTCTCTGATCACTCGCTTATATTGTTGTTATGTGACAATCGTGATTGGGGTCCGATGCCTTTTAAGTTTTTGAATTGTTAGCTTGATAGCAAGTTGAATGTCTCCGAAATCGGTACATAGTGGTGTCGCTTGACCAGATTAGGTATTGGTAACAATAATATCATGGTTAAGTTATGTCATTTAAAACAATTTTGAGGGTATGAAACCGTAATGATTTTGGTGATTTAGATGCGGCTATCACTATTTTACAAAAGAAGATTGATGAGGTTGATTCTGATGTTTGTGATGTTCCGATGGTTGAGGATACGATAGATCGCAGGCTAGATTGGATGCAAGAGCTATGAAGTGTCATGAAACGCAAAGAATCCTTGTGGCGTCAAAAAACCCGAGCCACATGGTTGAAGTTGGGCGACTATAACACTGTATTTTTTCATAGGGCTGCTAAGATAAGTGTTGTGCTTAATTGTATTGTGGGTTTACGAATGCATGGTCGTTGGGAAACTGGTCCTCGTCGCCTTAGGCAATTTGTTGTTAGTGAATTTAGTCGACATTTCGCAAGAGAGGGTTGGTTGGGGGAATGGCAATTGGAGGGTTCTTATGCTCGGCTTGATGGGGCTATTGCGGATTCGCTGGTTGTACCGTTTACTCTTGATGAGGTTCATAATATTGTTTAGAGTTGTGATGGTTCTACGTCACCTGGTCCAGATGGTTTCAACCTTGATTTCTATAAGAAAAGGTGGGAGTTTTTGTACATGGATGTTATGCAGTTTTTGCAGAATTTTCAAGTTACTAGCAAGTTACTGCCTTGAGCTAATTGCACCTTTTTGGTGCTTATTCTGAAGGTTGAGTCACTTGTGTCGTTAAATGACTTTCGGCCAATTAGTCTAGTGAACTCGATGTATAAAATTTTGGCAAAATTGTTGGCACGCAGATTACATAGGGTTTTTGATGTAAGTTATCTGAGAAGTGTTAGAGTTTGAGGGAGAGTGTAAGTTATCCGAGAAGTGGTAGAGTTTTATTTAATCTATAATTAGAGTTTATTCCCAAGTCAGTAGTTTAGATTTACTAGAAGTCTTATTTAAATTAGGGATAAATATTATTTAAATTAGAGATAAAAGTATAGTTTAACTATACTAAAACTCTGTAATTGCCTATTTAAAGGCTCACCGTACACACATTTGAAAATTTAGAATAATAAGAAAATACAGAGAAACACATTGTTCTCTCTCTGGAAAATATCCTTTCCATCTTCTTCAAACAACAAATCCTTAACCACCGATCACACACACAAACCACCATCATTAATTACATCTCCGGCCACCATGGCCCCTTTCTCACATTGGAAGGTCTTATAAGCGATTCTCAAATGGTGTTTGTCCGAGGGCGTCAAATTGTGGATGCCATCCTTTTAGCGAATGAGGTGATCCATTCACTTCGGTGTCGTGATCGATTGGAGGGTGGCTTTATCCTAAAACTTGATTTTTCCAAGGCTTATGATTGTGTTCGTTGGGAGTTTCTAGATGATATTTTGATGCGCATGGGTTTTACTTTGACATGGCATAATTGGATTTGGGAGTGCGTTAGCTCTGCTCATATGTCTGTTTTGTTTAATGGCTCGGCGACGAAGGAATTTGGTTTGAGTAGGGGTTTACGTCAAGGCTGCCCATTATCGTCTCTCTTGTTTGTTATTGTGGCCGAAGCTTTACATCAAATGTTGAAGAAGGCATCAGATGTTAGGGTGATTCATGTTGTGGCTAATACGGCTGAGTTTTTTTCTTTCACATTTGTAATTCACGGATGATACTATATTATTTTTGAGGCATCGGTTGTGTGTGCACAACATGTACATCGTCTTCTATAGTGTTTTCAGGTCTGTTTAGGGCTGAAGATTAACTTCAAGAAATCGTCATTGTTTTCATTTGGTGTTTATGAGGCCATTTTTGACTCGGTTGCTGTGGTTTTGGGATGTGGAAAAGGCGAGATGCCTCTTATGTACCTTGGTATGCCTTTGGGTGTGAACCCGGAGAGCAAGGCTGTGTGGGAGCCGATCATTGTTAATTTTGATGTGCATGGGTTTTACTTTGACATGGCGTGATTGGATTTGGGAGTGCGTTAGCTCTGCTCGTATGTCCGTTTTGTTTAATGGCTCAGCGACGAAGGAATTTGGTTTGAGTAGGGGTTTACGTCAAGGCTGCCCATTATCGCCTCTCTTGTTTGTTATTGTGGCCGAAGCTTTACATCAAATGTTGAAGAAGGCATCAGATGTTAGGGTGATTCATGGTGTGGCTAATACAGATGAGTTTTTTTCTTTCACATCTGCAATTCACGGATGATACTATATTATTTTTCGAGGTGTCAGTTGTGTGTGCACAACATGTACATCATCTTCTATAGTGTTTTCAGGTCTGTTCAGGGCTGAAGATTAACTTCAAGAAATCGTCCTTGTTTTCATTTGGTGTTTATGAGGCCATTTTGACTCGGTTGCTGTGGTTTTGGGATGTGGAAAGGGCGAGATGCCTCTTATGTACCTTGGTATGCCTTTGGGTGTGAACCCGAAGAGCAAGGCTGTGTGGGAGCCGATCATTGTTAATTTTAGGAAGAAATTGGTTAGGTGGAAGCATGTGTCACTATCTTTTGTTGCCCGAGTAACGTTGGTGAACTATGTGCTATCTTCTTTGATGGTGTATTATATGGGAATTTTTGTCATTCTGAAGGGTGTTATTGCTACAATTGATAAGATTCGTAGAGCTTTTCTTTGGGGAGGTGACGATTTACAATGGAAAATGAGTAGAGTTATTTGGGACGTTGTTTGCAGTCCTCGGCATCTTGGGGGTCTCGGTGTTACGTATTTACATGTCCAAAATTTGGCGCTTCTATCTAAATGGTCTTGGTGTTATGCTACGAATTTTTCTTCGCTTTGGCGCTCGTTAATTGTTTTCAAATACGGTGAGAATGTGCAATGGTGTCGTTTTAACACAACAAACACTGGTTCGATGTCGATAGTTTGGAAGCAAATTGTGTCATATGCTTGCTGTGATAGTGTACAGGAATATATGTGAATGTAGAGCTTTGTTTGGAAGCTTGGGGATGGTGTGAGCATCCTTTTTTGGTTCGATCCATGGTGCTCGGAATTTTCTTTGAAGGAATCTTTTCCACGTTTGTTTATGCTTGCGAGGAATAAGTTGGCGTTGGTTTGTGAGTATGTTGTGGATGGTCTGTTCGATCATGATACGTGGTTTTCCTTTTTCAAGCGGGATCTTCGTGTATTTGAATCTAGAATGGTTTCGAATTTGCGATTGCTGGTTGGCTCGTTGGCTATTAGAGATGGGTCTTGTGATACGTTGATTTGGAAGCCGGATCTTCATGGCAATTTCTCAGTTCGAGCTTTGTCTAATCTTTTAATGGTGGATAAGGTTGGTGACGACGACTTTGGAGGCTGTTTTGCTTGGAATGTGCTTGTTCCGCTGAAGTTTCAAGCATTTTTGTGGTTCATGTGGCTGCAATGGTTGCTGGCGTTTATTTTCTTGCGAGTTCGGGGCATTCCTTTAGGTGCTGACCAGGGTGTGTGCGTTTGGTGTGGGATTGCCGATGAGGATATTGATCACCTCTTGTTCTCTTGTCCATGCTTGCAGCGGTTGTGGGAATGGTTTTTGGCTTGGTGGGGAGTGTGTTTGTCGTTACCACATTCCTTTGTTGAGTTTCTTATCCCCAACTTTCATAGTTTGTTTACCGATGAGAGGAGAAATTGGTGGGTATCGAGTATGGCTGCTCTATTTTGGTCGCTCTGGCTTGCGCGGAATGAGTGGATTTTTAATAAGAAAAAGCTTCCGATGTCTAAGATTTATTTTTTTGATTAAGCTATATTCTTTTTATTGGGTGAAGGTTGCGAAGGGGGCTGTCAATTTGACTTGAGTCTTCATGGTGGAATTGTCCAAGTCAGTGTGTTGTGGTTTCACCTGCAGGTTCAGGTCATGACAGGATTCAATGGGAACCTCCTCCTTCGGAGGTTCTTAAATTCAACGTTGACGGTTCAGCGAGGGGTAAGCTCGGGCCAGCCAGATTTGGTGGCGTTCTTCGTGATGCGGGTGGTCAAATTTTAGCTTTATTTTCGGGTCCCTTAGGGGTTTTAGACTCTAATGAAGCTGAGTTACATGCTATTGCGTTTTCTTTGGATATATTTTCTAAGTCGAAGTGGGTAGATCGTTGCTTAGTGGTTGAATCTGATTCGAGTGTTTGCATTGGGTGGGTGTTGCAGCCGCATGCTCGACCTTGGCGTCTTTGGGAGGCGTTTGGGGTTATAGATCACTCTTGCCAAGGATTTTGGAATGTCTCTTTTTATCACATTTATCGCGAGGCGAATGGGCTCGCTGATGCTCTCACTAAGGAGGGTGTGACCCGTGAATTCTTATTCCAAGCCTGCTTATAAGCTTGTTGGTGTCGTTGCTGATGTGAGTCGGTTTTATTGTGGCATTTGGTGTTGTTTGTTGTGTCGGTCCTACTATGGTTGTCCGTAGTTTTTGTTGGCTTGAGCTTGTTCCTGTGCGTGAGTAGGTTCCAATGTGTGGTGTGTGTTTGCGGGCTGTGTAGGGTGTTGCTTTGTTCAAGTTCTTGTTTTCTCGATCGCTTTGTTCTTTGGGATATCCGAGTACTCTTTTCCCCCAGTTAAGCTTAGAGGGGGTTTTAACGAGGCTCGTGATATCTCCTTTATGTATGATTTCTTCCATAATAAATCATACTTTGCAGATAAAAAAAGTATGTATTTTACAATCATCTCATGATTGGTCTTTGGGCATACTCCAACACTGTGTCTGTGAGCTTGTATCCAAATCTAGTTTGAGAGTCAAAAACAGGGAGATCAACATGATAATAAAAAAAGTGTCATCTTGATTAGTCGTGGCGACGTTAAATCCAACCCTGATAAAAAATTAAAAGAAAAAGAAACGACCAATTAGGAGAAAAAAACGTGTCAAAAGTCAGAAGATACATACCAAAAGGTAGAGAAAAACGAGTCACAAGAACATAGTTATTGAATTTAAAAACTATAAAATAAAGAACTAAACAAAAGAAAATGAAAAGATTACTGGCAGTCGACAACTAGCACTAAAACTAGTGTCGCCGTCGGTTACATAAAGATAAAAAAAAAAAGAAGAAAAGTTGTAAAAGCTGTAGAGAAAAAGGAGGAGACGGCTAGGGTTCTTATTACAAATATCATTTAATAGAATTTTAGTTTTAGGTATTCTTATATTCCACCAACCAAGTATCATAAATCAAATAAAATAATGTAACATTCTTAATATTGTGTCAATTGTCGAACAAACTTATGGATGAGGTAATTGGTTTTTTTTTTTTACGATGATTGTGGCTAGTTTGTTTATTTGGCTGTTCTTTTATGGCGAGTAATATCTCGTAGTTTATTTTTGTACAAGTTCTCATAGGTACTCTTTTCTCTTATTAGGTTTAGGGGTTTTTTAACGAGGCCTATGTTAGCTTTTCCTTCCTTTATAAAAAAATATTATTCCCCGAAATAAAATTACATTTCATAAACCAAACATATCTTACAAAATTTTTTGAAGAAAAAGATAGCAAAAGTGCATTAAATAAAATAAATAAAAATATTATTTTTTTTAACTTCCACGTAACAAAAAGACTGTCACGTCACCATGTAATTCACATATAATTCAAATTTAACAGTCGACTCAGTTGTAAAAGGTATTAAAAATATTAATTATTTTCAGAAACAATTAACTTGAGGACTAAAGAGACGAATTCAAAAAGTGTAGTGCTATAATTACAACATTGTGTAGTTCAAAGATCAAAATTGAAATACAAACAAAATTCAACAACTAAAGTTGTAGTTCATCCTTTATTGAAGTACAAACTTTAAATTTGATTGTAGTACAAATACAAACAATACTAGATTTGGACGAGTCAATCAATGTGTTGTAGAGTGTTGGGTGTTCGATCGAGTCGAGTCAAAAAAATTGAGTTATTCGAGTTTGTAAGTCATATTTTACGATTCAAACTTTATTTGAAATTTTTTCGAGTTGAGTCGAGTTTATAATATCGAGTCGATAGTATTTGTCAAAAAAATATCGAGTGGAGTTGAGTTTCGAGTTTCTGTACTAATTTAATTGTACATATATATTTCTCCGTATATATATTTCTATATGCATATACGTAGCGGTGCATGTATATATTTCTATATGCATATATTTAGGGCTAGACGTTGCACATATTGATTCCAATTTCAACAACTTTTTATATGCATATATAATATACATATGTATTCCTTCATATTTTCACATGTGATATACATAACATATTAGACATAATTAATAGAATCGACTTGAACTTGAAAACTGATCAACTAATTAATAAAAATTTCGAGTTATTCGAATTTCCATTTCATAACTCAAACTTTATTTGAATTTTTTCCGAGTCGAGCCGAGTTTATGAAATTACGAGTCGAGTCGAAACTAGTCGATTTTTTCGCCTCGAGTCGAGTCGAATAATTCGGTTTTTTCGAGTCGAGTTTTGCCCACCCCTGGTTCTGGATATTATTGATTACAATTAGGGTTGTTCATTGTCGGGTACCCGAGTTTCGGGTACCCAGTTTTTCGGGTCCCCAGTTCATCCGAGTACCTCTTTTCCCGACCCATGTCTCGGTCTGTTACACCCGGGTAATCGGTTATCGGGTACCCGCTTCGTTTTTTTTAATTATAAAATTTTAAAAAATTACATATTAAACACAAAAATATTTTTTAAAAATTTTAAATTTTAAACTTAAAACTTAAAAGTATATAATACAAACATAGAAAGAATTTGGGGATTTAAATTTAGTTTTGGAGTAAAAATATTAAGAAACTTAAAATAAAAATATAATTTGAAATATAAAAAATATATAATAAAAATTGTCGGGTCGGGGTACCCGGCTCGGTCGGGTAGTTTTTTTAAGGAATTATCCGGCTTTTTTAGGTTCGGGTCGTCGAGTCGGGTATTTTTGAACACCCCTAATTACAATATATATATATATATATATATATATATATATATATATATTCAATATTATGGTATAATTACACGATAATTTTAGTCCTCACTCTTAATCTTTTGAAAAAGCACACACACCAGACTAATGCCTCTGTTATAAATTTTAAGTATTTAATTTATTTTGGTCTAATAGCAATGTAGTCCCTATAAAAATAAATATAAAAATTACAAATATAAGTGTTTATTAAATATTTAATCAAGTAGGGGTTGAACTAAAGACATATGGGTCTAGGGGTGCTTATCGAGCGAGTCGATCGCGAGTTGTGTAGTGCTTAACTCGACTCAAAAATTGTTCGACTCGTGCTCGACTCGACTCACTACCGATAAGCTCGATAAAATTTTTCTTGACTCGTGCTCATTAAAAAGTCGTCGTTCGACTCGACTCATTACTCATTAAGCTCTCCAGAAATTTTACATTATTTTTTAATATATATATATATATATATGTGTGTGTGTGTGTGTGTGTAAAATCAAATAATACTATTAGAGCTTAATATAAACATAAATTAATAAATTTAACAAAAAACAATAAAAAATATTGTATATAGCAATTCCAAAGCCTAAACTCCAAAGTAAAAATTTACAAATACGCCAAACTAACATATTACAACAATTCTTAGAAAAAAAATTGAGAAATACATAATCAATTCTAAAAATTAGGCAATCAACACCCCTACATTCCATCATTTATTGCTTGCAAGTTGCAATCATCAAACTACAAATTGGAAGAATAATTTTCTTTGCTTGATCAATATAGTTATTCCGCCAATAAAAAAAAGAGTTACACTATCGCTAAAATAAATATTCATACTTTGGCGTAAAAATGCGTTATAATATCTTATATTTAACAAATGAATTTTTTGGATTCTCGAGGAATATAGAAAGATTTGGAAATTTGAAACCCAAACGTTTTATGTGTAAATTATTTAGTATGTTACGAAATTTTTTTAAAGTTTTTAATTAGCATTTAAACTTCTTGAATTATATTTTTTTAAGGTAACCACAAAAAAATTATAAAAAAAATTATAAAATATATCAACAAACTGCTCATGAACTTATCTAAGTCGAGTTGGGCCTTGCTCGACTTGACTCGTTAAAATATTAAGTCTAGTCAATTCGAGTCGAGCGTTGACCGAGTCGAGTTCTAGTTGCTTGCGACCTGCTCAACTCAATAAGCACGAAATTGATTGAAATGAGTAATGTGGAATGAGTCAAATGTTGGCACTAGTATGCTTGAGTACAAATGATCGATCATTAGGATGTTAGTGTGCACACATGAGTCTAAATTCGCGCGTGGCCTTGGTGGCGTTGAGTCACCAAGGAGGAGTACGGGTACGCCCGAAAATTGTTATATACTAGTCGATGATGAGTGGAATCCCATCGACGGGGCGAGAGGATGAGTGGAATCCCCCCCGCGAGACCGGTGATGAGTGTAATCCCACTGTGAGGTAAAGTGGTTGTTGGATGTGAGTTCCAACGTGTTTATCCGCATATTCGGGTCATAGCTAGGTGCCAATGTTGATTGATATGTGTATCAATGTGTTGTGAAATGTGATATCTATATTTGGATGTTTATATGTGATTACATGTTGTGAAATAGAGCTTGATGAGCATGGCATATAATTGGATATTGTTCATGCATCTTTAACTTTTGGCTCTTGAGGATCAATGGTATATTTATGCATTACCTTGGTTGAGATCGTGCTTGGACCCTGCATTGTCGAGGTTTGTTTTTAAAGAGCTTACCCTCACTAAGCTTATTTCTTACGCTCTCTCTTTGTTCGACAATGCAGATCCTTAGTTTGGGGTTGCTAAGTGCAAGAAGGGGGCCTCCGAGTGTGCTTCGTGGTGCTTGTTTAGCTACCAAGTATAAACTTTTAAATTAAGTTGTAATGGTCAAGCAATGAGACATGTAATCGTGTTATGATGTTTTTAGATCATGTTGTTATGGTTGTTGCTAGGAGCATGCTAGACTCCATTTGAATGACATGTTGCTTGTAAACCATATTGGCCTTTACCTATCTTATTTTGCCTAAGTGTTGGACATGATGAAGCTTATTTACCTTTAATGCTATGTTGATGTATGCTTTTGGTAATGCATTGATTTGATGTTCCTTTATGTATGCCTTGGGGTGTTTTAAGCATGCTTGATATGTTGGTTTGCCTTAGGATTGTTGTTAGTGTGAAGTTGGAGGTTTTAGAGGGATTTAGGGGCATCCTTGTGCCATAAATCAGCTAAAACCAGTCTGCAGACAGAGGGCGTTTCGAAACGGGCTACCCTGTTTCGATACGGTCCCTTTGTTTTTGGCCGGGTGTTTCGAAACGCGGGAAGGCCGTTTCGGTACATTTTCGCTACTGGAATTTTGAGAAATTGGCGAGATGAAGGTGTTCCGAAACAGGTCTATGGGGTTTCGAAACGGTCAAAATCTCGTTGACCACGAGAAGTTGACCATGGAGGGTGTTTCAGAACGATTGACCTCCATTCCGATACGGCCTCTTTGTGTAGGCTCAGAATCGTTGACCAGGTCAAGGCGTTTCGATACACCTTGAGGGTGTTTCGAAACGACCTGCTTAATCACATAAAAATGGACTGTTTCGTATGGGTTGTCCGAGTTATTGTTGTATGAATGTTTGTTTTTCCGATGTTGTGATCACATAGGATTCGAATGAGCCTTTAGAAAAGATTAAATTAAAAAGAAATTTTTTGGGTCGTTAACCGAGGAGGAACCTTAACGGGTTTCGCTTCGGTTTTCCCCATGTGGCCCACTCAGACCGGTCAAGCGTTCGGACCGGGACGAGGGAGTTACACTTGTTGGTATCAGAGCCTAAGGTTACCGAGACCTTGGGCAGGTAAGTGAGGTAAGTTTAAGTTTTGAATTAATATGCATGGTGTTTGCTTGCTTTGTAAGTATGATTGCTTGTATGACAAGTATGTTGATTGTTTGTTTAAAAGCATGTTGTTTGAGAGTCTCATTGCTACTATTACATCGGAAAATAATTTTTAAGTGAGGGAAACGTACTTGAGCACTTGGAAGCCTTGCCTTGCTAACCCGATTTTGTATATTTTGTTTGTTGTGGTTGTAGTTATCGTTTGTGAGTGATGTCTAGGCCGAGGGGTAGGCCGAGGGTGGTTCGTTAGGAACCACGTGTTGCGGCTCCTGTTGAGCCGGTGATTGGAGTGGAGGCTCACATAGAAGGGCCGGTGGCCGCGGGAGTTAGAGCTCCTCCACCACCTCCCCCACCACAACCTCCTCCGCCTGGAGTTGGAGGCGAGGATGGAGCTGAAGGAGAGGGAGCTCAAGGTGGCCAAGGTCCAGCCGGAATTGATATGACTCTGCTAGTGCAAGCTATAGCGGAAGCATTTCAGGCCGCAGTTGCGGGAGCTCAGGCTGCAGCTCAGCCTAGGTGTGACGATGCTAGTCTACCTTTAGAGAGGGTCGAAGAGTTCAGAGGATCTACTCCGGAGAGGTCGGAGTTATGGTTGGAGAAGACGGTTTATATCTTAGCTCATATGGGTTGTGTGGGTACACGTAGATTGGGCTGTGTGATTTCCTTGCTTCAGGGTGATGCCTACACCTGGTGGGTCACCATTACTACTGGAGTTCCAGAGGCAGAGATTGATTGGGATTTCTTTGAATCTGCTTTCAGAAAGAGGTACTTGGGACTGAGGTATCTAGATGAGAAGAAGCGGGAGTTTATGACTCTTGTTCAGGGAGATACTACTGTGACTGACTACGAGATCCGCTTTGTTCGTCTGAGTCAGTATGCTTCAGAGTTGGTGCCTACTGAGAGGGCTCGATGTGATCGTTTCAGATATGGACTTCATGAGGAAGTTAAGAGGTATACCTTAGCTTCGGATTATTCTGATTTTGATGTCTTGGTTGCTAGAGCCAAGGACATTGAGCATAGCTTGTGGCTGACCAAGCGTTCTGGAGGATCTAGTTCTGGTAAGAGGCACAACAACTTTGATGGTAGAGATGCCAAGAGGCATGGAGGTGGCGGACATCAGTTTGACCATAGACGTGGCGGTGGACATCATGGTAGGGGCCATCAAGGCCATAGAGGAGGAGGGCGTTTGCCCGAGTGCACACGTAGTGGGAGACAGCACACTGGTGAGTGTTGGGGTAACTTCCATGCTTGTTGGAATTGTGATTCGAGGGACCACTTCAGGAGAGATTGTCCGCATCAGGCGGCACAGGCACCGAACATTGCTAAGGCTCCTGCGAGAGCGAATGATTTTCAGAGAGGCCGTGGGCGCGGTCGTGGCTACTTCCAGCCTAGGGCTGATGCACCTAGGGTAGATGCTCAGAGGAACCTTACTCATGTTGTGGCAGTGCAGCCAGAGGCAGGAGGACCAGCGAGAGTTTATGCTCAGAGAGAGGCCGAGAATGACACTGATGTGATGGTAGGTAATTTTGAGTTACAGTCTATGTCTTTGCTTTCTTTGGTTGATTCGGGTTCTACACATTCCTACATTTTGAGTGAGCATGCACGGAAGTTAGATATACCTGTTGAGATTTTAGATGTAGGTATGCATGTGACTAGTTCTTTTGGTGAGACAGATGTGGTTAAACGTATGTATTAGAGATGTCCATTGAAGATTCAGGGTCATGTGTTCTCTGTTGATATGATGGAACTTCCTTTCTATGGTTTTGATATTATTCTGGGTATGGACTGGTTAGTTGAGCACCGGGCTAGTGTGGATTTTGAGAAGAAGAGAATTTCCTTAAAGCTTTCTGATGACTACGAGGTAGTAGTAGTAGGCGAGAACATTAAGTTCTTGTCTAATGTTGTGTCAGCTTTAGAGGCTCATAGGTTGATGGATTCCGGATGTGGGGCTTACTTAGCTTATGTTATGAATCCGAATATGAGTGAAGCTAGACCGAAAGATATTAGAACAGTTTGTGACTTTCTGGATGTGTTTCCTGAAGAGTTGCCGGGTTTACCTCCTAACAGAGATGTTGAGTTTGTGATTGAGACTGTTTCAGGGTCTAATCTAGTTTCGATAGCTCCGTATCGTATGGCTCTGAAAGAGTTGAAAGAATTGAAGAGTCAGTTGTAAGAATTATTAGACCGTGGTTTCATTAGGCCTAGTAGTTCTCCTTGGGGTGCTCCTGTGTTGTTTGTGAAGAAGAAAGATGGTAGTATGCGCATGTGTATTGACTATAGACAGTTGAATCAGTTGACTGTGAAGAACAAGTATCCATTGCCTCGCATAGATGATTTGTTTGATCAGTTGAGAGGTGCTTCAGTGTTCTCGAAGATAGATTTGATATCCGGGTACTACCAGTTGAAAGAGAAAGAGTGTGATGTTCCGAAGACAGCTTTTAGGACTAGATATGGTCATTATGAGTTTCTTGTGATGCCATTTGGGATCAGGAATGCACCTGCAGCATTCATGGATATGATGAACAGAATTTTTAGAGACTATCTAGACCGTTTTTAGTTGTTTTCATTGATGACATACTTGTGTACTCGAAGGCAGAAGAGGAGCATGATGAGCACTTGAGATTTGTTTTACAGAGATTGTTGAGCAATCAGTTGTATGCGAAGCTTAGTAAATGTGAGTTCTGGATTCGAGAGGTTGTGTTTCTTGGCCATGTTGTTTCGGCCGAAGGTATCCGTGTTGATCCATCGAATATTGAAGCTATTGTTGAGGGGAAACAGCCTAAGTCTGTGACCGAGATTAAGAGTTTCCTAGGATTAGCCGGTTACTATAGGAGATTTGTTGATGGTTTCTCTAGAGTAGCTGCTCCTTTGACTAAATTGTTGCAAAAAGGAGTTAAGTTCGAGTGGTCAGATGCAAGACAGAAGGCCATTGAGAAATTGAAAGAAGCTTTGACAAATGCTCCGGTGTTAGTGCAACCTGTTTCAGGTAAAGAGTTTGTGATTTATAGTGATGCTTCATACATAGGTTTAGGATGCATTTTGATGCAAGAAAGAAGAGTTGTTGCTTATGCTTCTAGACAGTTGAAGGTTCATGAGAAGAACTATCCTACTCATGATATAGAGTTAGCCGCAGTTGTGTTTGCATTGAAGATTTGGCGTCATTACTTGTATGGTGAGAAGTGTATATTTTACATTGATCAAAAGAGCTTGAAGTACTTGATGACACAGAAAGAGTTGAACTTGAGACAGAGAAGATGGCTAGAGTTGCTAAAAGATTATGATTTGACCATTGAGTACCATCCGGGTAAGGCAAATGTAGTAGCCGATGCTTTGAGTAGAAAAGTGGCCGTTGAGTTGAGAGCTATGTTTGCTAGATTGAGTGTGTCCGATGATGGTGGGTTGATCACCGAGTTGCAAGTGAAGCCTTCTTTGATTCAGTTGATTAGAGAGAAGCAATTGTAAGATGTGACTTTAGTTCCTCATGTTCAGGACATAGCCGAAGGAAGACCGACCGGGTATAGTTTCAGTGGTGAGAGCTTGCTGTGCTTTAGAGATAGAATTGTTGTACCAGATGATGTTGAGTTGAGACGTCAGATTCTGAGTGAAGCACATTCGAGTCCTTTTTCTATGCATCCGGGTAGTACCAAGATGTATCGTGACTTGAAGAATGATTACTTCTGGGTTGGTTTGAAGAAAGATGTAGCCGAGTATGTGAGCCGTTGTATGGTTTGTCAGAGAGTGAAGGCAGAACATCAGGTTCCTTCAGGTTTGTTACAACCTTTGAAGATTCCGGAATGGAAATGGGAGAGGATCACCATGGATTTTGTGTCGGGGTTGCCTTTGTCTCCTTCGAAGAAGAATTCCGTGTGGGTGATTGTTGATAGGTTCACTACGTGTGCTCACTTCTTAGCAGTGAACACTACGAATTCCTTAGACAAGTTGGCAAACTTGTACATCCGTGAGATTATGAGACTTCATGGAGTTCAGAAGTCTATTGTTTCAGATAGAGATTCTAGATTTACTTCGAGGTTCTGGGGTTGCTTGCATAGTGCTCTAGGTAGCCGTTTGCATTTCAGCACGTCTTATCATCCGCAGTCCGATGGGCAGTTAGAGCGAGTGATACAGATTCTAGAGGATATGCTTCGTTGTTGTGTGATTGACTTTCAGGGTTCTTGGGAGAAGCACTTACCGTTAGTTGAGTTTGCTTACAACAACAATTATCTGTCTAGTATTCATATGGCTCCCTATGAGGCTTTGTTTGGTAGACGATGTAAGACTCCGATTTGTTGGGCTGAAACAGGCCAGAGACAGTTACCTATGCCAGATTTGCTTAAGGGGACTACCGACAAGGTGAAGTTGATTTGTGATCGTTTGAAAGCAGCTTCCCATCGTCAGAAGTCTTATGCAGATTTGAAGAGGAAAGAGATTGAGTTCTCCGTGGGTGAGAAAGTGTTTCTGAAAGTATCTCCATGGAAGAAGGTAATGAGATTTGGCCGGAAGGGCAAGTTGAGTCCGAGGTTCATTGGTCCGTATGAGATAGTTGAGCGGATTGGGCCTGTAGCTTACCGTTTGAGGTTACCTTCTGAGTTAGAGAAGATCCTTGATGTCTTTCATGTGTCGATGCTTAGGAGATATAGGTCAGACCCTTCTCATGTTATGCCCGTTGAGGAGATAGAGTTGAATCCGGATTTGTCTTATAATGAAGAGCCCGTTGAGATACTTGCTTCTGATAGCAAGGTGTTGTGTGGTAAGACCATAGAGTTGGTCAAGGTGTTGTGGAGACATAGAGGTGTGGAAGAGGCCACGTGGGAGAGGAAAGCTGATATGGTTGAGCAGTTTCCCTATTTGTTTCCGTCAGGTAATTTCGGGGATGAAATTCCTTAAGTGGGGGAGAGTTGTAACACCCGAGTTTAGGGGTCGGGTGAAAATAATATTTTAATATTATTTCGGGTTCGGTTTTATAATTAAAATAATCTTTTAAGTTTCGGGTTTCAAAAACAAATAATCGAATGTTGGACTAAATTGAATTGTTTTACATCTTGCATAGAGATTTTGAAAAGAAGGGAATTGCCATTTCATTAATGGCAAAACCGTAAATAAGGGAACTTCATTTTAAAACCCTATTTACTAAAATAAAGCATTGTCTTCTTCCTCCCCTATTTCACATTTTGAACGACCAAAGAGCTCTCTCTCTCTACAAATCACTATTCCATCACATAGCTTCTCCATTCCAACTCATTTCCGAAAGGTAACACCATTTTTGACTTCTCCTCAACCTCCTCTCTTCAAAAGTACACTTAGTTTTCATTTTCCTTAAGATTTTTGGAAAATGGAGTTTTGAAGATTTTGATTAAAAATGGAAACTTTATGTTGTTAAGCTTAATGTTTTGATTTAATATGGTTAGTTATGAAGTATAGGAGCTAAATGGTTCAACATATATGAATTTTTCTTGGTTTTAAGCAAATTCCCAAAATTGGGTTTAAATGGGGTTTTTGGAGGGTTTTGGGTGAGTTTTGGGGGTTGTTTTAGGTTGGAATTGATAGGCTATTGATAGTGCTACGGTTAGGGGTTGATTTGGGATCATTTGTGGGTGTAAAAGGTGTTGGAAACATGGGTTTTGGATGAGGTTTTGGGGCTGCCCGAGTTTGCAAAATGTGGGGTTTGTTTATGGCTTGAAATTGTGTGAATTGTGTTTGAATTGTGTCCCGGGTTAGTATTTTGATGTTTGGGCTGATTCGAGGTATTTGAATTGTATTGAGGTTGTTTAGAAGCAAGAACTTGGGTCGTTCAAGCATCGGGAAGAAATCCGGAAGCTTGAGGGTGGTTGCTTGCTTGGCTTGGAGCTTGGAGCTTGGAAGCTTAGGTGAGTGGTTAATGGTTTAAAGTTGTTTTAAATTATTTGGTTCGAGCATATGGACTAGGTCGGGCTTGGTAGACCCACTTAGAGTTAGGATTGGGGTGGTAGCCTAATCCTAAACTTAATCTAGAGCCATTGGTTGAACTTGTATTCGATGAATATGCCTCGTAATAATTGTGATATGATTGCTTATGCATAATGTGTTATACATGTGAGATGAGGCATGAATTGTGATGCTTATGGTATGCATGGAAATGGTTCATGATTGTGATCATGGTGAGTACGTGCTAAGCACGGAATTGATTGAAATGAATAATGTGGAATGAGTTAAATGTTGGCACTAGTATGCTTGAGTACAAATGATCGATCATTATGATGTTAGTGTGCACACATGAGTCTAAATTCGCGCGTTGCCTTGGTGGCGTTGAGCCACCAAGGAGGAGTACGGGTACGCCCAGAAATTGTTATATATTAGTCGATGATGAGTGGAATCCCATCACATTGTCGAGGTTTGTTTTTAAAGAGCTTACCCTCACTAAGCTTATTGCTTACGCTCTCTCTTTGTTCGATAATGCAGATCCTTAGTTCGTGGATTGCTAGGTGCAAGAAGGGGGCCTCCAAGTGTGCTCGTGGTGTTTGTGTAACTACTAAGTATGAACTTTTAAATTAAGATGTAATGGTCAAGCAATGGGGCTTGTAATTGTGTTATGATGCGTTTGAATTATATGGTTGTTGATGTTGTTTAGGAGCATGTTAGACACCTCGTTTGTGCTTGTTAATTGGCTTTTGAGATGTATGTCATGCTTGTAACCATGTTAGTATTTTGCTACCTAGGATTGTCTAAGTGTTGGCTATGTTGAAGCTTAACACCTTTAATGATATGTATGGATGTATGGCTTTGTGATGTTGTGCCTTAGTGTTTAGCCTTGTTATAATGATGTTCAAGCATGCTTATATGTTGGTTTGCCTTAGGATTGTTGTTAGTGTGATGTTGGAGGTTTTGGTGGGGGTTTAGGGGCACCATTGTGCTTTAAACCAGCTAAAACCAGTCTGCAGCAGGGGGCGTTTCGAAACGGGCTACCTTGTTTCGATACGGTCCCTTTGTTTTTGGTTGGGTGTTTCGAAACGCGGGAAGGCCGTTTCGGTACACTTTCGCTACTGGAATTTTGAGAAATTGGCGAGATGAAGGTGTTCCGAAACGGGTCTAGGGAGTTTCGAAACGGTCAAAATCTCGTTGACCACGAGAAGTTGACCAGGGAGGGTGTTTCGGAACGGTTGACCCCCGTTCCGATACGACCTCCTCATGAAGGCTTAGAACTGTTGACCAGGTCAAGGCGTTTCGATACACCTTGAGGGTGTTTCGAAACGGCCTGTTTAATCACAAAAAAATGGACTGTTTTGTATAGGTTGTTCGAGTTATTGTTTTATGAATGCTTGTCTTCCCGCTGTTATGAACACATAGGATTCGAATGAGCCTTTAGAAAAGATTAAATTAAAAAGAAATTTTCTGGGTCGTTAACCGAGGAGGAACCTTAACAGGTTTTGCTTCGGTTTTCTTCGTGTGGCCTACTCGAACCGGTCAGCCAGCCAGACCGGGACGAGGGGGTTACACTTGTTGGTATCAGAGCCTAAGGTTACCGAGACCTTGGGCAGGTAAGTGAGGTAAGTTTAAGTTTTGAATTGTTATGCACGGTGTTTGCTTGCATTGTAAGTATGATTGCTTGTGTGACAAGTATGTTGATTGTTTTGCTTAAAGTGTGTTGTTTAGAGTCTCATTGCTACTATTACATCGAAAAAGAATTTTTAAGTGAGAGAAACGTACTTGAGCACTTGGAAGCCTTGCCTTGCTAACCCGATCTTGTATATTTTGTTTGTTGTGGTTGTAGTTATCGTTTGTGAGCGATGTCTAGGCCGAGGGTGGTTCGTCAGGAACCACGTGTTGCGGCTCCTGTTGAGCCGGTGATTGGAGTGGAGGCTCACATAGAAGGGCCGATGGCCGCGGGAGTTGGAGCTCCTCCACCACCTCACCACCACCACCTCCTCCGCCTGGAGTTGGAGGCGAGGATGGAGTTGAAGGAGAGGGACCTCAAGGTAGCCAAGGTCCAGCCGGAATTGATATGACTCCGCTAGTGCAAGCTATAGCGGGAGCATTTCAGGCCGCAGTTGCGGAAGCTCAGGCTGCAGCTCAGCCTAGGTGTGACGATGCTAGTCTACCTTTGGAGAGGCTCCGTAGTTTGGGGGCCGAAGAGTTCAGAGGATCTACTCCGGAGAGGTCGGAGTTATGGTTGGAGAAGACGGTTCGTATCTTAGCTCAGATAGGTTGTGTGGGCGCACGTAGATTGGGCTGTGTGATTTCCTTGCTTCAGGGTGATGCCTACACTTGGTGGGTCACCATTACTACTGGAGTTCCAGAGGCAGAGATTGATTGGGATTTCTTTGAGTCTACTTTCAGAAATAGGTACTTGGGACCGAGGTATCTAGATGAGAAGAAGCGGGAGTTTATGGCTCTGGTTCAGGGAGATGCTACTGTGACTGACTACGAGATTTGCTTTGTTCGTCTGAGTCAGTATACTTCAGAGTTGGTGCCTACTGAGAGGGCTCGATGTGATCGTTTCAGATATGGACTTCATGAGGAAGTTAAGAGGCATACCTTAGCTTCTGATTATTTTGACTTTGATGTCTTGGTTGCTAGAGCCAAGGACATTGAGCATAGCTTGGGGCTGACCAAGCGTTCTAGAGTATCTATTTCTAGTAAGAGACACAACAACTTTGATGGTAGAGATGCCAAGAGGCATAGAGGTGGCGGACATCAGTTTGACCATAGACGTTGCGGTGGCCATCATGGTAGGGGCCATCAGGGCCATAGAGGAGGAGGGCGTTTGCCCGAGTGTACCCGTTGTGGGAGACAGCACGCTGGTGAGTGTTGGGGTGACTTCCAAGCTTGTTGGAACTGTGGTTCGAGGGACCACTTCAGGAGAGATTGTCCGCAACAGGCGGCACAGGCACCGAACATTGCTCAGGCTCCTGCGAGAGCGAATGATTTTCAGAGAGGCCGTGGGCGTGGTCGTGGCTACTTCCAGCCTAGGGCTGATGCACCTAGGGTAGATGCTCAGAGGAACCTTGCTCATGTTGTGGCAGTGCAGCCAGAGGCAGGAGGACCAGCGAGAGTTTATGCTCAGAGAGAGGCCGGGAACGACACTGATGTGATAGCAGGTAATTTTGAGTTACATTCTATGTCTTTGCTTTCCTTGGTTGATTCGGGTTCTACACATTCCTACATTTTGAGTGAGCATGCACAGAAGTTAGATATACATGTTGAGATCTTAGATGTAGGTATGCATGTGACTATTCTTTTGGTGAGACAGTTGTGGTTAGACGTATGTATAGGAGATGTCCACTGAAGATTCAGGGTCATGCTTATGGTGTTTGTTTTTAAAAACAAAGCTCTTTAATGTTCTCACCTACTACTACTACCTCGTAGTCATCAGAAAGCTTTAAAGAAATTCTCTTCTTCTCAAAATCCACACTAGCCCGGTGCTCAACTAACCAGTCCATTTTCTTTAAAGTTCATACTTAGTAGTTACACAAACACCACGAGCACACTTGGAGGCCCCCTTCTTGCACCTAGCAATCCACGAACTAAGGATCTGCATTATCGAACAAAGAGAGAGCGTAAGCAATAAGCTTAGTGAGGGTAAGCTCTTTAAAAACAAACCTCGACAATGTAGAGGATATGCTTCGTTGTTGTGTGATTGACTTTCAGGGTTCTTGGGAGAAGCACTTACCTTTAGTTGAGTTTGCTTACAACAACAGTTATCAGTCTAGTATTCAGATGGCTCCCTATGAGGCTTTGTATGGTAGACGATGTAGGACTCCGATTTGTTGGGCCGAAACAGGTCAGAAACTGTTACCTATGCCGGATTTGCTTAAGGGGACTACCGACAAAGTGAAGTTGATTTGTGATCATTTGAAAGCAGCTTCCGATCGTCAGAAGTCTTATGCGGATTTGAAGAGGAAAGAGATTGAGTTCTCCGTGGGTGAGAAAGTGTTTCTAAAAGTATCTCCGTGGAAGAAGGTAATGAGATTTGGCCGGAAGGGCAAGTTGAGTCCGAGGTTCATTGGTCCGTATGAGATAGTTGAGCGGATTGGGCCTGTAGCTTACCGTTTGAGGTTACCTTCTGAGTTAGAGAAGATCCATGATGTCTTTCATGTGTCGATGCTTAGGAGATATAGGTCAGACCCTTCTCATGTTATGCCCGTTGAGGAGATAGAGTTGAATATGGATTTGTTTTATAATGAAGAGCCTGTTGAGATGCTTGCTTCTGATAGCAAGGTGTTCCGTGGTAAGACCATTTAGGGGTCGGGTGAAAATAATATTTTAATATTATTTGGGCTCGGTTTTATAATTAAAATAATCTTTTAAGTTTCGGGTTTCAAAAGTAAATATTTGAAATTGGATAAAATTGAAGGAATTGCAAAGTGGAGAGTTTTTTAAAGGATAGAGAAGATAGTCATTCATTAATGGCTATTTTGTAATTAGCCCAACTTTTGATTTTAAATCCCCCTTCCTATCAAATAGTCACTATTCACTCTCTTCTTAAAAGAAAACTAACGGGTTGGAGAGCTCTCTTCACACAATCACTATTCCATCACATAGCTTCTCCATTTCAACTCATTTTTTGAAAGGTAACGCCATTTTTGACTTCTCCTCAACTCCCTCTTTTCAAAAGTACCATTAGTTTTTATTTTCGTCAAAGTTTTGGAAATGGGGATTTCAAAAGGTTTGATTAAAAATGATGCCTTTGTGTTGCTAAACCTAATATTTTGATTTAATATTGTTAGTTATGAAGTATAGGAGCTAAATGGTTCAACATATATGATTTTTTCTTGGTTTTAAGCAAATTCCCGAAATTGGGTTTAAATGGGGTTTTGGAGGGTTTTGGGTGAGTTTTGGGGGTTGTTTTAGGTTGGAATTGATAGGCTATTGGTAGTACTATGGTTAGGGGTTTGTTGCGTGTAAAATAATCTATCGCAATGGTAGTGCAAGTATACACGACGCAAGTAGTAAAGTGATACGAAGTATCGGATATCGTCTCCACAGGGATTGGGCTAATAGCTTCACCTTAATTCACTGCACGAAAGTAAAGAAAATAATTGAGAAGTTGTCACGAAAATAATAAAGTAAACGTAAATAGAAGAGTAGGGAAATTAAGATAGAGAGAATGGGCTGGTATTGAATTGCTCAGTAGTGCAGGTATTGCATAGTTTAGGAAATCCAGTTCTGTCGTCGTCCCTGTCGCGGCAGCACCTGTCACGGCAGCAGTCCGTTGCTTATCGCGGCAGCGAATACTCAACTCAATACTTCAAATTTGGCAAGAATCCTAGATGTGCCTTGGCCTATCCCTAGGTCTAAGTCTGTCGATGATCACGTCTTTGATGATACCTCCCGGCATGAATCGAAGGATGAACACCGATGTTGATGAATTCTTCTTTAGCCACTTAACCTCGTCCTATCCCTAGGTCCGAGATAGTTCAACTATAAGCTAGAGAACTTGCTCTTATTTCTTTCGTATACTTAACTCTCCCGATGCTAAGTAAATAGATAACCTCACAATGCTCTCCCGATGCTCTTGCAAGATATTAATAACCAAAATAAGAGAACTTGAAGTTTATTTTATTGAACTGAAAATTCCTAAAACAAAACAACCCTTGCAACTACTTTACAAAACAACTCGTGGCCCTAGGGGGAATTTAGAACATGTTGAGGGAAGAAAACGGCTAGGGTTTTGGGAAGAAGCTAGGTAATCGGGTATATGCCTCCTAGGTCGAAATATATGCCCTTATATAGGCTTTGGGTCCAAGTTATCTAAAATAGCAAGAATACAACTTTAATTGAAAGTACAATTCTAATAAAGACTAAATCTTCAAGGAATCTACTTTCCATCCGTCATCTTTCTTGCTTGGGATTTTCTCTCCTTGAACTTTGGGCTTGACATTCCTTTCGATCTGGGGCTTGGAAAAATATAGTGGTTTCACACGACAAACGGGCTGAATTTTCTCTATCTGTCGAGGTCCACTTTGCTTCTTCTCCTCAAAACTGTTGTCGTCCTCTGCTGTCACGGTGGCAACCTTGGCAGCATCGTCCTCTTTGACTGCTCGTCCAGTTCCAGCTCTTCTGCTTCACTGCCCAGCGCCTGCCCTTTCCGTCTGCTACAGCAGCAACCTGCAAAAACATCTATTTTTAGTAGAAACTGTGCCTTTTAATATATTTGTGATGTTTTGCTGTAAACTGACCTAAATGTAGTAACTAATGCTTAAATGCAGTAGAAATATGGGTTAAATAGGGTGTAAATAATAGAACTTTTACACACTCAACAGGGTTGATTTGGGATCATTTGTGGGGGTTAAAGGTGTTGGAAACATGGATTTTGGATGAGGTTTTGGGGCTGCCCGAGTTTGCTAAATATGGGGTTTGTTCATGGCTTGAAACATTGTAATTTGTGTTCGAATTGTGTTCCGGGTTAGTATTTTGATGTTTGGGCTGATTTGAGGTTATTTGAATTGTATTGAGGTTGTTTAGAAGCAAGAACTTGGGTCGGTGAAGCATCGAGAGGAAATCCGGAAGCTTGAGGGTGGTTGCTTGCTTGGCTTGGAGCTTGGAGCTTGGAAGCTTAGGTGAGTGGTTAAATGTTTAAAGTGGTTTTAAATGGTTGGTTCGAACATGTGGACTAGGACGGGCTTGGTAGACCCACCTAGAGTTAAGATTGGGGTGGTAGCCTAATCCTAAACTTAATCTATAGCCATTGGTTGAACTTGTATTCGATGAATATGCCTCGTAATAATTGTGATATGATTGCTTATGCATAATGTGTTATACATGTGAGATGAGGCATGAATTGTAACACATGGGTTCGGGGGCTGGGAGAAAATAATATTAGAATATTGTTTTCGGGTCTCGGTTTATGATTAAATAATATTATATATTATTTGGACCTTGTGTCTTCCTTTATTTTCAAAATAAACATTTTTATGTTTGGACTAATTTGAAACGAAACTAAAATTTCTTGGATTTGAAAATAAGGGGGAGTTGTCATCTCATTAATGGCAAAGTTGTAATATTGATGATTTTTGAAATAGCCCAAAAGATTAAAACAAAAATAAAACCCCCTTTCACCATCTTCTTCCCATTTCCTTCTCTTAAAATGTGAAACCCTCTCTTTTTCCCCATTTTGATTTTCCATCAAATTTTGCCTTCATTTTTGGAGCTCTTGCAAAGGTAACAACAAATTCTTTATGTCCTCAACTTTCCCTTTCTTCCCATGCCTTTAGTTTTCATTGAAATTCATGATTTAAAGTTTTGTGTTTTTGGGGTTTTGAAGAGAAAAATGTAAACTTTACCATCCATTGCTTGAGCTTTTGATTCCTTGTTAATATATAAATTAATATTAACCCAAGAGGTCCAATATATGTAATTTTTAAAGTGTTTTCTAAGGATTTCCGAAATTGGGTTTTGGTGGGGTTTTATGAAGGTTTTTAGTTGAGTTTTGGGTATGATTTGTGTTGGAAATTGAGGGTGGATGTTAGGGTAATGGTTGGGGGCTGTTTTGGGAGCATTTGGATGTGTTAAAAAGGTTGAAATCATGAATTTTGGTTGGGGTTTGAGGGTTGCTCGGGTCTAGTGTTTTGGGGGTTGTACATGGCTTGAATTAATGTGCTTGTTGCTTGAATTGTATTCCGGGTTGGTCTTTTGATGTTGGGCTGATTTGAGGATTATTTGAATTGTGTTTGAGGTTGTTTAGAAGCGGGAATTTGTGTTGGAGAAGCTTCGGGAAGAAATCCGGAAACTTGAAGGTGATGCTTGCTTGGTAGTTGAGCTTGGAAGCTTAGGTGAGTGGTTAAATATTTTTAAATGGTTTTCAAGTGTTGGTTTAAGCATGTGAACTAGGTTGGGATTGGTAGACCCACCTAGAGTTGGGATTAGGGTGGTAGCCTAATCCCAAACTTTAGTTAGAGACATTGGTTGATCTTTAAAGTGTTGAATTATGCCTCATGTTTAATCATGCTTATGGTGGTTATGCTTATGTTGTTATACATGTATGTGGAGGCATGGCTTAATGCATTGTTACATGCATGTTGATGATAAATGTGATAGAGATATACATATGTATGAAATATGATGCGATATTTGTGTTATTGAGATGCATGTAGTGTTGACATGTGTAATGATGTTCTGAGGTGATTGTATGATCCGAGGATCATGGTGAGTACATGCTAGGCATGGAAATGTGGTTCGTGCATGACGGTGAGTCATGGTGAGTACGTGCTAAGCACGGAAGTTGTTATGGATTGATATTGTGATAGATTAATGAAATGAGTAGTATTGGCACTAGTATGCTTGGGTACAAATGATCGATCATTAGGATGTTTAGTGTGCACACATGAGTCAAAATGCGCGTGTGGTCTTGATGATGGTAGTCATCAAGATGGAGTACGAGTTCGCCCGGAAATCTTCTTATATATATTCGTCAGTGATGAGTGGAATCCCATCGACGGGCGTGAGGATGAGTGGAATCCCCTCCGCATGAAATGAGGCGTGAGGATGAGTGGAATCCCCTCCGCGTGAACGGTGATGAGTGTAATCCCACCGTCAGGTAATGGTTGTGTTGTTGGATGTGAGATCCAACGGTTATCCGTGTATTCGAGTCATAGCTAGGTGCCAATACAGAATATGGTTTATGTTGCCAATATGTGTTTAATTGTGAGCCAATGTGATTTGGGATGTGTTGCTAACATGGTTTAATATATGTGATTTCATATGTTGTGGATTTAAACATGATGAGCATGACATGATATTGAATATATGTTCATGCATCATTTATAATTATGGCTCGGGTGGATCAGAGGTAAGATCATGCATTTTATCTTGGTTGTAGCTCGTGCTTGGACCCTGCATTGTCGAGGTTTGTTTTACGAGCTTACCCTCACTAAGCTTTTATGCTTACGCTCTCTTTTGTTCGACAATGCAGATTAATAGCTTGTGGGTGGCAAGGGCAAGGAAAGGTCTCCAAGTGTCGCTAATGGTTAGCTCAATGTATGATTTTTAAGTGATAGAATGTAATAGTTGAGCAATGGGATAGGTGTTGTTGATTTGTGCTATTGTTGGTTGTTTAGGAGCATGTTTAGACTCCTTAATTATGTTGTTTTTGATTGGCTTAATGATGCTATGTTTGGATTGTAACCATGTCTAAATTGTTTACCTTGTGTGTTGGTCATGTGCCTTTGAGGTTGCCTTTATGTTAGAATATTGAAGTATGAGCTTTGAATGCTTGAATGCCATCTTGGGTCTATTGCATGATTTCCTTGATGTTTATACATGTTGGGTGCTTGTATGGCTATATAGTGGTATGTAAATGTTGTGTGAATGTTTGGTTTGGGCTAGGGAAGTCTTAAATTGCATTTAGATTCGAGTCTTGATCGTTTTGCTGAGTTTGGGAGGTTTTGCAGTGCAGGGGTATCGATACGGCTGGTCCTGTATCGATACCGCCTTCTTGTTTCAGGCCTCGTGTATCGATACGCGAGGGGGCGTATCGATACCTTTTTGGTCACTGGAGCTACTGTCCATTTCAGTATCGATACGGGCCTCTAGTGTATCGATACCGTCATCTTAGCGTTGACCGTGGGAAGTCAACCGTTGGGGAGGGTATCGATACACTCCTTGGGTGTATCGATACAGTCTCCAAGGGTTGACTTTGACCAGTTGACCTAGTCAAGGGGTATCAATACACCCCTTAGGTGTATCGATACCGCATGCAGTTTAAGCTTAAAATTGGGCTGTAAGATGTTGGGATGAGTTCGTTTGTTTGTCTCGTGAATGTTGTTCCGCTGTATGACCACATAGGATTAAATACTCATCTAGACAAGATTTAAAATGAAAAAAATAGGGTTGCTAACCGAGGGGGAATCCTTTAGGGGTTTCCACTCGGTTTTCCCCGTGTAGCTCACTCGGACCGGTCATCCGGCCAGACCGGGACGAGGGGGTTACATGAATTGTAATGCTTATGGTATGCATGGAAATGGTTCATGATTGTGATCATGGTGAGTACGTGCTAAGCACAGAATTGATTGAAATGAATAATGTGGAATGAGTTAAATGTTGGCACTAGTATGCTTGAGTACAAATGATCGATCATTAGGATGTTTGTGTGCACACATGAGTCTAAATTCGCGCGTGGCCTTGGTGGCGTTGAGTCACCAAGGAGGAGTACGGGTACGCCCGGAAATTGTTATATATTAGTTGATGATGAGTGGAATCCCATCGACGGGGCGTGAGGATGAGTGGAATCCCCTCCGCGAGACAGTTGATGAGTGTAATCCCACCGTAAGATAAAGTGGTTGTTGGATGTGAGTTCCAACGTGTTTATCCGCGTATTCGGGTCATAACTAGCTGCCAATATTGTTTGATATGTGTATCGATGTGTTGTGAAATGTGATCTCTATATTTGGATGTTTATATGTGATTACATGTGCTGTGAAATAGAGCTTTATGAGCATGACATATAATCGAATATTGTTCATGCATCTTTAACTTTTGGCTCTTGAGGATACTTAATGATTATGTATTTACCTTGGCTAAGATCGTGCTTGGACCCTGCATTGTCGAGGTTTGTTTTTAAAGAGCTTACCCTCACTAAGCTTATTGCTTACGCTCTCTCTTTGTTCGACAATGCAGATCCTTAGTTCATGGGTTGCTAGGTGCAAGAAGGGGGCCTCCAAGTGTGCTCGTGGTGTTTGTGTAGCTACCAAGTATGAACTTTTAAATTAAGATGTAATGGTTAAGCAATGGGGCATGTAATTGTGTTATGATGCGTTTGAATTATATGGTTGTTGATGTTGTTTAGGAGCATGTTAGACACCTCGTTTGTGCTTGTTAATTGGCTTTTGAGATGTATGTCATGCTTGTAACCATGTTAGTATTTTGCTACCTAGGATTGTCTAAGTGTTGGCTATGTCGAAGCTTAACACCTTTAATGATATGTATGTATGTATGCTTTGTGATGTTGTGCCTTAGTGTTTAGCCTTGTTATAATGATGTTCAAGCATGCTTATATGTTGGTTTGCCTTAGGATTGTTGTTAATGTGATGTTGGAGGTTTTGGTGGGGGTTTAGGGGCACCCTTATGCCTTAAACCAGCTAAAACCAGTCTGCAGACAGGGGGAGTTTCAAAACGGGCTACCCTGTTTCGATACGGTCCCTTTGTTTTTGGCTGGGTGTTTCAAAACGCGGGAAGGCCGTTTCGGTACACTTTCGCTACTGAAATTTTGAGAAATTAGCGAGATGAAGGTGTTCCGAAACGAGTCTAGAGAGTTTCGAAACGGTTAAAATCTCGTTTACCACGAGAAGTTAACCATAGAGGGTGTTTCGGAACGGTTGACCCCGTTCCGATACGGCCTCCTCGTGAAGGCTTAGAACTGTTGACCAGGTCAAGACGTTTCGATACACCTTGAGGGTGTTTCGAAACGGCCTGTTTAATCACATAAAAATGGACTGTTTTGTATAGGTTGTTCGAGTTATTGTTTTATGAATGCTTGTCTTCCCGCTGTTATGAACACATAGGATTCGAATGAGCCTTTAGAAAAGATTAAATTAAAAAGAAATTTTCTGGGTCGTTAACCGAGGAGGAACCTTAACGGGTTTCACTTCGGTTTTCCCCGTGTGGCCCACTCGGACCGGTTAGTCAGCCAGACCGGGACGAGGGGGTTAGAAGAGAATTTATTTAAAATTAAAAACATAAAAAAGAGAAAAAAAATAGTGGTGTATATCAATGTATAACATTTGTAGTGTATATCAATGTATGACATTCATTATAGACTCATCCATATTTTTTAAGTTATAAAACTCACACACAACATATAAATAAATGGAAAATTCTACAATGAATGACATATATTGATATACACCACTAATTTTTTATTTTTTATTATTTTATTTTTAAATAAATATGTAGGACCCATCAATTGTCTTTTTGCTTTTTTATTTTTGTTATTCCTTATTTATTTAATTTATGTTAATATAAAATTATGGCATAAAGATAAGTTTAACCCTAATGTTTACAATTTTTATCATTTTGGTCATTATTTTTTAAGGATAAATTTGGCCCCCTAATTTATATCATTTTGTCAAACTACTCATTTTTTTAACATCTTGATTAAACCGTTAAAAGTTTAAACGGTGATGACATGTCAATATTCTTACTTAATAAATATATTTCTCAACTATTAAAAAAATTAACAAAAAATAAGCATAAACAAACAACTAAATCATCACAGAAAATGCAACACCTAAACACAAAGTTAAAAATGAATTTCTAAACCTAATTCAAATTTCTTTAACCCTAATTTAAGTTTTCATATCAATTCGAAACCTATAATTTTTTTTTATTTTATGTCATTTTTAGTGTTTCCGTGATTTTTTAAATTTCATAAAAATTTCATTTGATATTATTTTTAAAATTCATTTTCAAATACTAAATACCAAAATCACAACCTCAAACCATCTATATTAAATTAAACATTAAAATTTCAAAACCCTAAACTAAAGAAATAAAAACCCAGTTGATTAGTATCAAAAGTGTTCTTTGATTAAATAACAAGTGATTTCTACAAGTCTTAATAATCACGTCAAATTTCTCTGTAATATTTTATCTATTGGTTCAAAGTGCTTTAAATTTTAAAGAACAAAATTTGATTCAAAGTGAATTCAAATTTGAGGGTAAAATCTTATTTGTTGTATGGTATGTACTGTTGGATTTTAGAATAAATTTACTTTGAAAATTGTAGACTGATTTCATGAATCTTAGCTAGGATTTTAAATCCAGCATAATTTATGATTAACTCTATTCTTTTCCAGGTTTTTATTTTTGTTTTAATTTTAATTATCTATAATAGTTTAAATTAGGCTTAAGAGCTCGTGAAGCCCCATCACTTTTGAAAAAAAATCAATTAAGCCCTTAAAGATTTTTCGCACTCAATGTTACCCTCAAACCCTAAAATTAACCAATCCGACCTTTTGACTGACAGAACCCATTGTTGACCGTGACAGTGCTGACATGACAGACCATGTTAAAAGAAAGTGATGGCGTGGAAGATGGCTTAATTGATTTTGTTTAAAGTGTAACACCCCGGTTTAGGGGTCGGGTGAAAAATAATAATTTAATATTATTTCCGGGTCTGGTTTTGTAATTAAAATAATTTTGGGCCTCGGGTTTTAAGACCACAAAATTTAGTTGGATCATTTTTAAAATAAACCCAAATAGCCATGGGCGTCATCCATTGTAGTTATTTTAATTCATTAAGGGCATTTAGGTCTTTGGACCTTTGATTTTAAACTAACCTAAAATAATATTATTGAGTCATCTTCTTCCCCCTCCCTGTTCTTCTTATTTCAACGACAACATAAACCCCACCCCTCCAAAATACTATTCCATCCAATATCTTGCTCATCTTTGAAGGTTTTGCAAAGGTAACTCCGTTTTTGACTTACCCATGTTATCCTCTACACGTTGACACCTTTTGTTTTCATGCATGTTTTTGAGATTTGGAAATTTAAGGATTTTGGATAAAAATGTTGCCTTTATGGCCTTTGACTAAAGATTTTGGTTTATTGTTGGTGTGGGGATTGTTTGTGGTTCATGAGACTCATCATAGATGATTTTTAAAGGATTTTATGCATATTCCCGGATTTGGGTTTTTGAGAGGTTTTTGGGAGATTTTGGGGTAAGTTATGGGGGTGCTTTATGTAGAAATGAGAGGGCTGATGGTTAGGGTATATGTAAGTATTGATTTGAAGGCTTTAGAGAGTAATTTGAGAGTTGAAATCAATGGTTTTGAGGGGTGCTTAAGGGCTGCTCGAATTTTAGAATTTTGAGCTTGTTTTCAATGGAAAAATCGATGTCTTGTGCTTGGTATGTAATCCGGGTTGATTATCTTAGAGCATGGACTGATTTGAGATTATTTGCTTGGTGTGGAATAGCTAGAAACGAGAATTTTGGTTGGAGAAGCTTCGGGGACAAATCCGGGGATTTCGGAGTCTTGAGCTTGGTCATCGATCTTCTCTTGGGTAGCAACGGTGAGTAGAATTATTGGCTTTTACATTGAGCACGATATGGATGTTTTTGGGGTTTGGGTGGAACCTTGAGAGGTCACCTAAACCCGTGTGTAAGTCTCTCTACTCTCATGTTGTTGTGATATGTTGATTGTGTACACGTTGTGATCATTGAATGCATTTTGAGTTGTTAATGTTGTAGTCGTGTTGAGTTCGTGCCTCACGTGATGGTGGTCTAAACTACGGTGATGTGTAGTCCCACCGATAGTGACTAGTAGGGTAGTACTTTGATGTGTAGTCCCATTGGAAATCCACTAGTCGAAACGGTGACGTGTAGTCCCACCGTACGTGTATGTTGGTTGTGCTTGTGCAAACCATGTGTTGTGTTGAGTTAGACCTTTCGTGCATCCATTGTTTTCTTGCATATAAATCGTATTTCGGAAAACTGCATGTTGTGAATTATAGAGCCCCTCACTAAGCTAGTTGACTTATGCTCTTTTTGTTTCCAACATGCAGATCGTTAGAGTTCGGGAGGCAAGCGGGCGAGGGAGGAGCTTTTGGAGTTCTCAAGCTAATCCACGTAGGGTTTGCATTTTGTAATAATGCCTAGACAATGGGGTATAAAGTTTAAGAGTTGGGGTCAAACTCCTTAGGAATTTATGTTGAGTATGTTAAAGTCATGGTTGTGTTATGCTTTTGTTTCATGGTTTGCGATTTATGCTTGATATGTTGCTTATGTGAACATGCCTTAATATGTATGTTGCTGGCCTATGTATGCCTTACACTTGAATATCTTTTGTGAGGAGTTCTATGCTTGCTAAGTATGCACTTTTGGGTGAAATTGCATGAAGCTTTGATTAGTATGAATCTCGTTAGATTAAATGCCTCACATGTTAAATTCTGATTGTGGTTTGGCGTATGTATGTTGGTATATGCTTAGGTGAGTCGAGAAATGCATTTAGAACCGTATTGGGGTCGTTTAAGTTAGAATTTGAGGAATTGCAGTACAGGGCGTATCGATACGCCTCAGGCCGTATCGATACGGTCTTGCCCAAAGGCCTCAGATTTTGCTTGGCGTACCGATACCCTAAGGGTATCGATACCCTCCAAAGTTACTGTAATTTGGAGAGTTGAGTGAGAGTAGAGCGTACCGATACGGGGCTCCCGAGTATCGGTACGGGTCTACTCTGTTGACCAAGAAGGGTTGACCGAGAAGGGCGTATCGATACGCTCAAGGGCTGTATCGATACGAACTCCTCGTGGTTGACTTCTTGGGTTGACCTAGAAAGGGCGTATCGATACCCCTAACTAGGGTATCGATACGGTCTGCCCTGTAAGCTTAAAAATGGACTGTTAAGCATGGCCGTGGTTCGAATGTGCTTTCCTTTGTATGTTTTCCGCTGCTGTGAATCACATAGGACTTAATATTCATCTAGACAAGATTAAAACAAAAAGAAAAAAAATAGGGCTGCTAACCGAGGGGGAACCCTTTAGGTTTCGCTTCTGTTTTCCCCGTGTGGCCCACTCGGACCGGTCATCCGGCCAGACCCGACCCGTGCCCATCTCTAAGTGTATATCAATGTATGACATTCATTATAGACTCATTCTAAATAAAACTATTTGAACTTAATATTTTAAAAAAAATAGATTCCCTTTTATACTAGGTCATTTCATTGGATTCTTTTTCTTTGAATATTTTGATAGGCTTAGTTAATAGCATATGTTCATTTTTTTTAAAATTCTTTTAAGGTGGGTTTCAGTTTAGGGGATGATTATAATTTAAAATTTATAAGTTAAAATTTAAATCTCTAACCATATTGTCATAAATCTTAAACTTTAAAATTTAACCAACGTCCATAAATTATAAATCCTTAAACATAAACCCTTAAATCTAAATTCACAAATTATAAACCCTAAAATGGATCTATAATTTTTTTTTGATCCAATCTATAAAATCTTATAAATAAACTTATTTGACACAGCGAATGTTTGTGATAGAATTCTATTTTTAATTCATTAAAGTTTAATATTTTTAAGCATAACATAACATGCCTCGGTAGATATGCATTAATTTTAGAATATTTAAATTTTCATTATCGAAAAAATGAAGCAGACATGTGCATAAAATTACAAAAGAACCACTGATTAGGGCTTTGAAAAACCTTCCACATTCTTCTCATTTCCAAGAACTGAAACACCAAGGAGGAAGAAGAAGAAAAAGCGTAGATCGGCGACGAAACAGTGAAAATCGAGGAAGATGGCGTTGGCTTTCGACGAGTACGGGAGGCCATTCATTATAATAAAAGAGCAAGAGCAGAAAACGAGGCTTAGAGGGCTCGAAGCTCAAAAAGCCAACATTTCCGCTGGCAAAGCGGTCGCTCGGATCCTCCGAACCTCTCTCGGACCTAAAGGCATGGATAAGATGCTCCAAAGCCCCGACGGCGATGTCACCATCAGTTAACTCCTTTCCACCTCTTTCTCCGTTTTTTTTCTTTCTAATTTCTTACTTGATCATTAAGTTTCTGGTTACTCGATTAGGGTTTTTCGAAAGGTGATTTTCGGTTTCGGATCTGTTTGACATGAACTTTGAAATGCGAAGGTAGATGGATTAAGCTATTTTGAAGATGAGTGTAGGTTTTAACGGCACTTCTAGGATTTGTATTTACTATTTTACTTTATGGAACTTCACTGCTTTTTGAACTGCATACTTTGGTTTAGGTGAAGTTACCATAGATCTTTTTTTTTTCCTGAACTAGGGTCATGAGCTTAATGTTTCAGTTACATAGCTTCTTGAAGTTCATGTTTCCGAAGTAAATGCTAAATTTAAGGATGTTGGATTTGCTAGTGGAATTATACATTTATTGTCTTCAAAGTTTCCTGATGTCTTCTTCATGTTCTTGTTTGATATTGCCAGCAAATGATGGGGCCACGATATTGGAGCAGATGGATGTTGACAATCAAATTGCTAAGTTGATGGTTGAGCTGTCTCGAAGTCAGGATTATGAAATTGGTGATGGAACAACTGGTGTTGTCGTCTTGGCTGGGGCACTTCTAGAGCAGGCGGAGCGGCTATTAGAGCGTGGGATTCACCCCATCCGGATAGCAGAGGGTTATGAAATGGCTTCTAGAATAGCTGTTGAGCATTTGGAACATATTGCTCAGAAGTTTGATTTCGGACCTACAAATTTAGAGCCTTTGGTTCAAACATGCATGACCACTCTGTCCTCAAAAATGTAGGTTCTCTAGCTCTTTTTTTCTCCGTGGTCTATTGCTGTACTATATACAGTTTCTATTTCCTTTAGCAATGTTCAGATCACAATAATACGTTACTAGAAAGTAGAAACATTATTGTTATAACTATAACAGGATAATACTAGCTAGCTTCTTATGTTGCCTGGCTAATTTTTTTCTTGCGTTTTACTCTGCTTTAAGGAGAAAATTTTGTTTAATTTGTTTCAAGATGTTACTTTTCTGAAGGCTAATTCATATGTATTTGTCATCCATCACGTGTGTCTGCTAATTGTGATATCCTTTCTCCACCACCTGGATTTGCCAATCAGATTAGATGATCATGGCTTCCATCAGTATGATGTTACAATTAATTGGCTCTCTGTAGTCTGTATTTCCTCTCATATAGTAGTTTGGAACTAAAGTGGGTGGCACGTGGCTCGATTAAATAGCTCTTGCAATTCATAAACTTGTTAGTATTGAGAAGTGAAGACTCCTATATTGGGATTCAGGAAAAAATGCTCAACAATAATTTTTTGTGAATCAAATGCTAGACTGATTATTTTGTTATATTTTTTTGTATTGTGGATGTGTAAGCATTTTTAATTGTTTTGTAGTGTGAACCGATGCAAGCGTGCTATGGCTGAAATTTGTGTTAAAGCAGTTCTTTCTGTTGCTGATCTAGAGAGGAAAGATGTCAATTTAGATCTGATCAAGGTTGAGGGAAAAGTTGGAGGAAAACTGGAAGATACCGAGCTAATATATGGAATTACTGTTGATAAGGATATGAGTCATCCTCAAATGCCCAAGCAAATTGAAGATGCAAAAATTGCAATATTAACTTGCCCATTTGAGCCACCTAAGCCAAAAACTAAACATAAGGTAGATATTGATACAGTGGAAAAGTTTCAAACTTTGCGTCAGCAAGAGCAAAAGTATTTTGATGACATGGTTCAGAAATGCAAGGTATGGCCACAGATTGGAGTTCTGAGGAATCTCCTTTTTCAATTTTCAAGTTGATGTTTCACATTCTTTCTTGCTTCAGATTATCCTCTCTTTTTTATGTGGGTGGGTGGGGGTGGGATTGGGGTGTGTGGAATTATTATTTTGGTCACCTTAGTAATTTTGAGATAGGGTTGAACAACTTGTTCTGATTGTAATATTGTTTCAGGATGTTGGTGCCACCTTGGTTATCTGTCAGTGGGGGTTTGATGATGAGGCAAATCATTTATTGATGCACCGGAATTTGCCTGCTGTCAGATGGGTTGGTGGTGTGGAATTGGAACTTATAGCAATAGCTACAGGTTTGTTTCTCTTTAGTTTTTCATTTGGTATCATGCTGGCAAAGTTCATGTTAGATTAATATTTAGTTTCTCGTACAATGTGCAACCTTAATCTGCAATGAGTAATCTAATAATATTTATCTTTATAGGTGGAAGGATTGTGCCAAGGTTCCAGGAGTTGACTCCAGAAAAGCTGGGAAGGGTATATTAATTGTTCCCTTGTCTATCCTACCTTGCTTAGAAAAATGTGCTCGATAAATTCCTCGTTTGGAAATTTTTTCATGCATTAGATAATAGATAGAGGGCAACTGGCAAAAGCTCAAGGGAGATGATTTGACATTTAATGACTTTTGTTTTAAGCTAGCACTGAAGCTTTGCTCATTTGGACCAGCAATTAATTCGTGTTCGATGAAGTTTTTATATTTTGGAATCTCAGGTTAACCCCCTGGCATATCATCTGTATCTTACAGGAAAAACTTATTTGCTCCTTTTTTCTATTTTCTTAGGCTGGTTTGGTCAGGGAGAAGTCATTTGGCACCACCAAAGATAAAATGTTGTACATTGAACACTGTTTGAATTCAAGGGCTGTAACGATATTTATTCGAGGAGGTAGATTTTTTCTCCTTGTTCTATTTGGTTGCAGTTGAGTTGTGGTTTATTACATTATGTTCACTTTTATCTCTAATCAATCATTAGAAACAATATGAGTGTTCATGGCCTTGTGATTTGATTTTGTATCTGTAAGCCCTACACTTGGTCTACCATGTGAATTACTTCTGTTTATTTTCCTGTTTCTAAATTCTTGTTATGCCTCGTAGTCTACACGGTAGAGGTCCTTTGGCATCTTTAATTCTTTATTGGAGACAGTTTCGTAGTGAGGCTTTTTACCCGCTAACTTTAAAACTGGATGAACAAATAGGAAAATGAATGCAATCTGCTGCATTCTTGCTTTCATTTTAGTAGAATACAATCTACTGCATTCTTGTTTTGAGATGTTCGGACATTTTTTCTGTTCAATACAGAATTGATTGGGCATTTTTGAAAGTTTATTGTAGAGAAACTGATGTAACAAAGTGATGAATATACCTAAGTGTAATGCACTAAGCTGGATTGAGATGGTTAGGCTTATATGTATCTCATAGAATGTTTCCGTGTTTGATGGTGCTTTAGGAAACAAGATGATAATAGAGGAAACAAAGCGCAGTATCCATGATGCATTGTGTGTTGCTAGGAATCTCATTCGCAATAATTCTATTGTCTATGGTGGTGGCTCAGCTGAGACTGCTTGCTCAATTGCCGTAGAGACAGCTTCAGATAAATATCCTGGAGTTGAGCAAGTAAGAAGTAGCACCTTGAATCATCTAATCGATAGCGTTCCTTTTTTGTTGTGGTAATTATATTTTCTATCAAAATTTTATATGCAGTATGCAATCCGGGCATTCGCTGATGCTTTAGATGCTGTCCCAATGGCTCTGGCTGAAAATAGTGGGCTCCAACCCATTGAGACTTTATCAGCAGTGAAATCTCAACAAATTAAGGTAATTACTAAGTAGTACAGCGATGACTTCGATCCTGTAGGATCTTCACCTCCATGGAGTATTATCATTAATTTTGCTTTTATATCTGATGTGCAGGAAAATAATCCGCACTTTGGAATCGACTGCAATGATGTTGGGACTAATGATATGCGCGAGCAAAATGTCTTTGAGACACTGATCGGGAAGCAGCAGCAGATCTTGCTTGCAACACAAGTTGTTAAAATGATTTTGAAGATTGATGATGTCATTTCCCCATCTGACTACTGAGCATCACGGTCAGCTGGAGGTTAGCCTATTTTGATGGTTTTGTATTCTTCACCGTGTGTTAACTTTAGACGTCAGAGAAAGCATGTTTTGCTTATAATTTTTGAACCGCCAGTCTCTTGGTTGACAGAATTATCACTCTTATTTAATGTGTAATTCGAATTTTGGTTGCTTCCATCAAATATATCGTCTTTGCATTAGTTAATAATATGATACGAGTGTAGTTGATTTTTTAAAAGTATTTTTATATAATGGGAGAGCAACAATATCTTTAGCCATGTCAAAGTATGATTAGTTTAGACAATGAAGACTACACTATAATCTGACTCAGGTTTTAGGGTAACTATTTGATACCGAAATGTGTTCAACACAAATATGGTTGAATTTCTTTGAAGTGTTTTCATATATTTAGAGGTTGCAATCCTATATCCATGCGTTAAATTTAAGAATGCAACTTAAATAAGTAGGCAATGAACCTTAATGGATATTTTGAACTATTAACAACTTTTTATGGTGTATGTGCTAAAACTATTTTCTTAGGAAATCAACCCTTTGTAGCACTGCTTAGGGACCCTTGCTAACCAAACTTGAATCTTCACAGCGCTTCTGTTGGTTTCTATTTACAACACAAACAAAGGAAACCTTAACATCAAATGCAATTGAGTGGCATGATAAGTTGGAAAGGATGACATGGTCTAAGCGATTAGAGGAGAAATTCAACTGAATTTCTTAATCGAGATTGATATCGACTCGCTCGGGGTTTCCCCTTTCTGTCTGATTGTCCATTAGCTCTATGCCTAGCTGACCTTTATCTCCTGCCCCAAATGCGTAAAGCTTCCCCGATTCAGTGAGTGCAAATGTATGGGCATTCCAGTGTATCGAATTTGTTAGGCTAATCTGCACCACCTTTTCGTTCACTTGCTTCAAGGACTTCACCAGTTCTGGGCTCAACATATTGGCATGTCTGTTTCCCTGCCACATTAGCAATGAACCGAAATGTTCATAGTTTCTGGATCACTAAGGATCACATCTTCACACATATACCCGAAAAATGTATGCCGGGAATAGGTGCCGAACACGGGTGCTTTAGATCACATAAATAGTCCATGTAACTTTCCAAAATTATTAGAAAACAATGAAAACTGAAGTTTCAAGGGAATGGAAGTTCAAACCTGTCCTTCAGCTGCAGTATTATGTCCTAAGCTAGCAGATTCCCCACAACCGAAAGAATATACATCACCATCTTCAGATACCACAAAGGTTGTATAGTCCCCTGTAGCAACATGAACTGCTTTGGCATTGCTTAATGCCTCTACCACCTTTGGGACCGATTCACACTCTTCATTTCCGTGGCCTAAGCACCCATAACGTCCCCAACCCCATGTACAGACCCTTCCATCCCGACCCACGACAGCTGCATGCCAAGCACCAGCAGCAACCACCATTGGCTGAAGGTCCAAAAGTTGAAATTGTTCGATTAATCGAGGCTGCTTTTCATCCGTTCTTGAGTCGTGTCCTAGCTTTCCACCCAAGCCACACCCAACAGAGTACACCGACCTAATATTTCAAAAAGAAGGGTACACTAGTAAGTAATTATTCCTACAGCACATTCAAACAAAATGACCAAATAATGGCGTATGCCTATTTACTTTAAATACCCACGTCTAACACATATTCGGATACAAGTATAGGGATAACATTAACAAGATGAATGGCCTTTGAGTTCCTAGAAAACGCCAATACTATTATAATGCAATAAGTAAAGGACCATCATTCATTGTTTCAAAATTTTGGGATGGTAAATCAGGAAGCTAATTCTGATATGAGAGCTCTATCAAAAGGTGTTCGGATACTGACATGCCACTTGGTTGACAAGCTAGGCAAAGAAGGTAGCAGTATCCAGCTGCAATTTGCACAACCGGTACGTTCTCTAGTGCTCCCAAAAGAGGTTGAGGCTCAACATCATTTGGTTCGGTTTGGTGACCAAGTTTCCTATCTTTTCCCCAAGAGAATGTGTAAACTCTGCCCTCTCTTGACAACACGGCTGTGAAAAAGTTTCCGATCGCAGTCTGCACAACGAATATGTCATTCAAAGACTCAACGAGTTGCGGAGTCGTAACTAGGTTAGTTCCTTGAACCCCAAATTCCGCTTCACCAAATGAATCCTTTCCGAAAGCATAAACTCTACCAGCATCACTAACTAGCATTGTCCTATCAGCCCCAGCTGCTGCTTGAATAATTCGAATGCCTTGCAGAGATCTACAACATAACAGAGTTCCATTAACTCTTTGCATTTACACTTTCACACATGCATACACAGTGATTAAGATATTGGCAACCTTATGTGCCGAGGCCGCCATTCTTCTTCTGTGGTGCCATGTCCTAACTGCCCTGAGCTATTAGATCCAAAAGAGTAAACTACTCCGGTTGATGTCACAGCAATGCTGTGACCAGGCCCTGCAATTGCCTGTGATTTTTCCCTCCTGCAACATGTTTCCCCAGCCAGCAGAAACCTGAGGACCAATTTCCACGAATCCCCACATTTTTGCTTCAAGCTTTGACGTTCTTCATCAGTCATCGGCTTAAATATAGCTCTTTTCTGGCACATATCAAGAGCAGCAAGCTCTGATATCGACAAGTCATAATCGGGGGCAAAGTTTGCCGGTCGCTTAAAGAAGGAACATGTTGCCTGGGAATAACAAATTTACAGAATCAAATCAGCCAGCATTATCAATTCTAACATTTAAAAACTGCTTCATCTTCAACTTGCCTCTAGTTTTGCAAGATCTCGAGGGTCTAAATTACACGTAGTAAGGACATGAAGAACAATGAAAGGATTTGCAGCTAAGGGGAATTCTCCGGGAGACGAATCCCCAAAGCGATGACAAACTTGACGTGGAAATGCCGGTACAGAAGTGGCAACGATAGCACTAATATGTTGATCGGGTATGTTATGGCATCTTATACTCGGAGTTCTGCTTGTTGTGGCTTCCATGGGCACTGCCCAAGTTATGCAGCGCCCCCCAAACTTGACTATGATATGATTCAAATTGCTGGAAAAAAAATGAAAAATGGGGTTAAGAAATCAACATAAACAAATACCCCTAAATGATCCAATTACTTCCTAAACACTAAATCAATTTGTTGGTTCAATTTACAAATGCCAAGAACACCTACCTTGAATATGGATTGATTCAGCAAACTTCAAGTCTCAAACCTACAAATAGGACAATGAAAATAAGTTGACAAATTGAACTCATAGTTCAATTCAGTTGATTCATGTCACCACTCTTAAAAGATGACAATAAGATGATCCGAGATTCGAATCTTAACATTTTGAACTCATAGTTCGAATCTCAGCATTCGACCCCGGGTTACTTATCATCCAATCTATGTCTTATTATCCATTGATTGACCAAAGCTAACAAAAACAAACCAGGTTTGATGATCCAAAATGGCTAAGAACAAAGGTAATCAAAACAGCAACAAACAGAGGCAGGAAAGCCCATAGAGATGATCCAAAAACTGCAGTTTTTTTTTTGAAAAAAAAACTTTGAAGATAAGAACACTAGTCCTTAATGAAAAGAATATTATTCTAAACTCAAATGAAAACCCAAACAAAAGGCAAACAATGATCATTGACCTGATAAAAAATCAAGCAAAATCAACATCCACCGTTTAAAAAACAGGGAATTTGATTAAAAAAAAGCTCATATTTTTCTTGACAAACAATGAACTTAATGAAAAACCCAGATCATCAAAAATCATCACACAACAAAAAAAATCCAAAGAACAAAACAGAATTACATGTTTAAATAATATGATCATTAGCTCATTAGAGATTGAAGATTACATGTTAGAAAGACCCATGATTCTTCAAAACCCATCTGCATCTGTCAATAAATAAAGAGAATTACAACCCAAAATTCAGAAGAGAAATAAAAAAAAGAAGAAGCAAAATTTACATCAAATTGGAAGAACAAGGAAGTGGGTACAAGTATAATCAAAGTCTATGCTCTGTTCTTATACTTGAGAAATGGATTGTGAATAGGATTTTTCAGAGAAAATTTATTTATTTTTCTATAGCTTTGTGTGAAGCGATGAGATGCCATAGGCATACATCCCCATTCTTCCCGGGGGACAACTTTTACATGTCAACTTTCTCTTGACTATTGTAATTACTTCATTTAATTTTCCCTATCAAAGATAATTGATAAGAGATCCTAAGTTATACGATTTCGATTTAAAAAAGAATTTCAATTTAAATTGATTAGTGTTTGAATTGTTTATTTGTGATAGTCGATAATTTAAGTTTTTTAATCGCTTAAGAGTTAAATAAGTGTTTAAACTATTTTTTTTCTTTCAGTTAAGTGCTTAAATTTTATTTTGGGCTAAATAAGTGTTTAACGTCCACGCCGCTGCCTATCACATACGTCGCTGGATCATCATGATCATTTATCCCATCATTTTATTGTCGAAAATTGACCGACGCCTTGCGAATCGTCAAAATTATCATATAATTTATCCGAACGATTCGTGATGAATGGCGACATAACGGACGATGAACGATGTGTGAGTCGTTCGGCTAGGGAGCGCTTCATTTCGTCTTCAGAAACACGACCAACGCCGGTGGAGTGGCCGGATTTGGGGACTATTTAAAAATTTTAGGATATTTAAAAAATTTTGAGCCATTTTTTTAAAAAAATTAGAAAATATTTAATATTGGCACATGTTCGATTTTGATTGGATAATGGAAAAAATTAACGTTCGCACGACCAAACCTTAAATGTATCACGGAATGAAATGTTAGACACCTATTTGACTCAAAATATAGTTTGGGCACTTATCTGAAAAGAAAAAAAAAGAGTATAGTTTGGACACTTATTTGACAGTTAACTCTTTTTAATTTTTAAATTAATTAATATTTAAAAGTTGAATATGAAATTTAGTATCACTTAAACAAGATTTGAGTTTGAGGTCTTGTGTATACAAAAAAATTATACCGGGAGATTCACTTATTTATATCAGGTGTGCAACGATCGGGATTAGTTAGGATAAAACCCTAAAAAATTGATTGGAAAAAAATATGAAGCTGCCCCCTACCCTTTTCTTAGAACCAAATTTCTAGATTAGATGTGTAATTTGTTCAATCAATTTAAAGGCTCATGACAAATAATATCAAGAATGATCTTTTTAACTGTTTAATTTCATACGAATGATTTAGTGGGTTGTAATTTTCTTAAACTGTCTAATGTAATTAGAAAATAAAATATATTATTAATTTTAATTTTTTGAAAATACACGTTATATAGATAAACTATTAAAATAAAATGATTCTATACATGTATTGTATAGAAGATATCGATAATTTTTTGCGATTTTAGATTCTTTTATATTATATTTAGAAACAATAATTAAGTACATCAATTGAATTAATTTTTTTATTTTAAAGTTTTAATTTATATTTTTTATGAGTGTTGTTTGCTCGGCTCGAGTGAGCTCGACTCGGGCTCGGGCTCGGCTCGAAACCTTAACAAGCCGAGCCGAGCTTACCCAGGCTCGGCTCGAAAAACTCGTGAACAGGCTCGGAATCTACATATGCACTAAAATAAATTTTGTGTTTGTATTTTCTTTCATTAGTTGATTGTTGTTTGATTTTGTATTTTCTTTAATTATGTATTTGTATTATAAGAATATTTATTGATTATTTGGATTAATCTAATTTTTGGTATTTTTTCCCCTTTCTGGTCATTAAATTTCGTTTTAGTGTTGGTTATTAAAGAGATTTTTAACGAATATTTTATATAAAAAAAACTATAGCAAAATTTTCCATTTCGAGCCAAGCCTGACGAGCTTCGAGCCCGAACCGAGCCCAATAACAATGTTTTCGAGCCGAGCTCGGCGAGCCTCGAGCCCGAGCCATTTCCGAGACGAGCCAAGCCTGACCAGGCTCGGGCTCAGCTCGGCTCGGCTCAGCTCGTTATCACCCCTAATCTGTCACATTATTGGCTTATTGCCGACAAAGCAAACCATTTGCAGTAAAAGGCAGTATTACAAGCAATGATATTATTCATTGTGTCAACATTAAAAAAAAAACATGATTCATGTGCTTCTTCATGCGAAATTGAGGTTGTCTCTTCTTACTAGGGGTGATAATGAGCCTGACCGGCTCGCGAGCTATTCGGGCTCGGCTCGGTCAAAACTCGGTCAAAGCTCGGCTCGAGTGAGCTCGACTCGGGCTCGGGCTCGGCTCGAAACTTTAACAAGCCGAGCCGAGCTTACCCAGGCTCGGCTCGAAAAGCTCGTGAACAGACTCGGAATCTACATATGCACTAAAATAAATTTTGTGTTTGTATTTTCTTTCATTAGTTGATTGTTGTTTGATTTTGTATTTTCTTTAATTATGTATTTGTATTATAAGAATATTTATTGATTATGGATTAATCTAATTTTTGGCACTTTTTCCCCTTTCTGGTCATTGAATTTCGTTTTAGTGTTGGTTATGAAAGAGATTTTTAACGAATATTTTATATAAAAAAAACTATAGCAAAATTTTCCATTTCGAGCCGAGCCGAGCCTGACGAGCCCAATAAAAATGTTTTCGAGCCGAGCTCGAGCCTAAAATTTCGAGCTCGGCGAGCCTCGAGCCCGAGCCGAGCCCAAATACACTGTTTCCGAGCCGAGCCTGGCCTGGCCAGGCTCGGGCTCGGCTCGTTATCACCCCTACTTCTTACACTGCAACAAAAATGATTAAAAAAATAACACGACACACATATAAGGATTGTTTTCACTGGTAAATTATATACATGTGACGATGAATATCGTATCCAAACATATCCACATCCGACACTTACATTCAACGCTTTCGAATAGGAAGTATGATGCTTCAAATACACTGAAAAATAAGTAAAAATGAACATACCCGTGTCGAAACACACTCATAACGGATGCATCCAAATCCGGACAACATATATGATGTATATTCAAGCAGCGTACCAACTTTACTTGAATCCCAAAATGGCATCTAATTCTCACTTAAGGGCTTTGAGGTATAGCGCCAGAGAAGCCCTCCAACAAGGTTGTTCAATGCATGGGAAGCCATGGGAACGATAACGCTCGAAGATACGATTGTCGCATAACCATACACAATCCCAACAAAAGTTGCCCTGGAACATTGAACATCACCTAAATTATATGATCATACAAGCTTAGTAAAATCTAAAGTGTAACCTATGTTATTCCGACTCTTTGATTTTGTTGATATACACGTATTAGACACATATGTTCGACATATATATGGACATAGGCATGAAGATATGACCCCAAGGATCCTCCAAATGCATGGAAAAGCAACAAATTATACTCAATGTCAGACACATACTTATATCTGACTCTCACACTCGAATCTGAGTAACATAGGCTTTAACATTATTCTAACATACTAACATTAATAGCCAAGGATGAGAAAACTTCCACAAGCCTCAATTCTCGGTTTTGTCTGCATATTTATAGCAATCGTGGAAGATATGAACAATACTGAAATATAGCACCGACTTATTACATATATTCCTAGATACACGGGTCAATGCTACATCAGCATTTAAAAAGATGTTTTGATTAATTTATGATGTTATTTGTACTTGAAAAAGAATCATAATATCTAGCATTAAATCTGCCCAAGTTACTTGGACTCGGATATGTGTCTAACATGGGTATGGTATTTTTTTTAAAAAAAAATTCCATGTATTTGGAGGTTATCCTCATATCCAAGTCTTAGATATGAATGTCGAACACAAATACTTCAAGAAAAATGATGAGTCGGAGGAACATAGGAATCAGTAAGGTGTTAGAATCATATACCATACTGCAAATGAATACTTTCTCCCATTGCCCAAGTGCAAAACACCAAAAAGTGTGCTTACAATCAGGACACTCTTCCAGTCAAATCCGAAAACCGGAAGAAGTGCACCACGAAAAAGGAGTTCCTATACATCATGCATATTGGGTTAGTAAGGTATATCACAGGTCTGAATTATGAAAAAACAAGAGTTCTCAGGACTCAGAAACAGTTTTTTGGCTACCTCACTCATCCCAGGCAAAAATGCAACAACCAAGTAATCGTAAGGTTGTAGTGAAGAAAGAACCTGCAAAAGGGAGGAATATGTCTTTTGAAGTTCAGCAAAGCAGTAAAAAGATGGATATATATTATCAAAATCATAATATCATCTCAACTATCAATAAAATTGAAAACCGACCAAATAAACAAGTTAAAACCAAACTATCAGACCATATAAAACCAAGACTGAACAAACTGAGCTGAATGAACCATATTTAATCAATTTCTGTAGGTTTACTAGGTACATTGACATTTTGTTCACCCTATCAACAGTAAATCAGTTAGGAGCCTGGGTAAAGACTGATGCATGAAAGCAAGCAGGCTAACCTACCTGCTTATTGGCTGTTTCACTTGACTCGGAAAAGTCAGGCCATGTCTTCAATAGTATATACCGGCATGAAGAAATCAGCACAACCAATCCAGTGATTAACTCAAGATGCCATATCTCAAAATCAACTGCAAACAATTGGAGAGGCAGTTATTATGTTTGGCATATGATAGCCACATCACTTGGATTCAAGTGCAAGTGCCTGGTATTTGTTAAATTTTTTTCTAAGTTTTTTCATGTGTTTAGGTCATATCCTCATACTCATGTTCAAATATTTGTTGGTCATGGCCTCATGGGTATTAAAAGAAAAGTGTACAGTCCGAGCCACACTGTATGATAGTCCAAATTCTCCCCAATAGCATAATACAACACACATGAACTTAGTTTTGCACGCTCAATCGCATACATGAGAAACCTTAAAAAAAAGATTATTTTATATCAAACTACTCCAGCTTCTTCATAGTTCATACAGCTCTGGCCTACATTGTTTCTAGAAAGAATCAAACCATTTCTCATAAATTTATAAACTGAATGCATTTTAATTACCTAAATCAGGTTTCAAGTTCTATGCAGAACTAGTGGCCTCATTTCAAGTGTGTGACAGTTGTTCTCAAAATTTTGAATAAATAAAGTATCGAAACAAATATGCACAGATAAAATGAGACACACACTTCCAGCACTCAGTTCAAAATTTCTCTTGTTCCCCTCACCTCCCTTCCCTTCATTTCTTCTCTCTCTCCATGGCAAAGAGGAATTTCCAAGATCAATTGGAGTTTGTTCAATAGAAATCCTTTCATTGACAGATTAATCAGCAATGGTCATTTTTGAAAAGTCCCTAATATCTAAGCTGCATCTAGGGCTACGATGTCCATTTGAAAAAAGAACCCGCAGACCAGAATACACTACGCCATTCCACAAGCAATGCTAAAGCTGAGACTTCAGGTGGCTATTTTCACCATGAACATGTAAAAGTTTTTTAACAGGGCAATCCACGGCCAGTGGCATCCTATTTTGCAATATCTGACATTAATGGCGGAAAGGAGGAAATTAAACCAACTTCTGAACTCAACTTATTTAATATTATCAAATTTATACTCATGAACTCAACTTATTTTTAAAAGGGTCATCTCCTGCTATGGAAATGCAGTTCCATCTAACATTAATGGCAGAAAAGAGGAAATGAAACCAACTTCTGAAAACCGTTTAGAATGGAAGCTTAAAATGAAATATATACATGATACTTCCATAGAGCAGTCAAGAATCGGCAATCCCTCCATCGACCCAACATGAGATACCTGCAGAATACAATTAAAATATACATCTTACAGAGTGACTTATCGAGATAAGAAAAATTCAAGTCACAAACTCATTGGTTTGGGCCGTTTGGCCATGCTGAACTAAAGAAGCCAAATTACTTAAGCTACTATAAAGCGATGGATGTAAAAAGAGGCCGAAAAGAAAAGAATAAGATAATTGAAATCAAGCTAGAAATCGTGTGTGCTGAAGCAAACCTGTCTAATTATTAAACCCAAAGCAGCTATCAACCCAGAAGTGATGGTGCAGGCTTGAAGCACATTGCTCCTGGAAGGGAGGGAAATTGAATCCCGTGGAGCTGAATCTACACTTTTTCCATTGTTAATATCATCCTTAGAGGGATTTGTTTCAGCTAGGACATTGCTATCTCCTGGTAAAGTCTCTTTAGTTTGCAAGGTGAAACTTTTACTCTGTCGTCCCTCTCTTCTTGATTTGTTTGGTGATTTGCGACTAGCAAAAGTCTTTACACTAAATCTAGGGCCCTGCTGATGAAAGCAGATACGTTTAAAACCTGTAGGATCTGAAGGCTACAACTTTTCAAATACAGCAAACACCAGATAACTTGCACAGATACTAAAGAAGAAGAGAAAGATAGCTTACACTGACTAAGTTTTGGGGTGAAAGCTCTTTGGTTCCATAGTAGCTAACAAACTTCCCACCTATTCAAATATCACCAATTGTGCACACTAAGTCATCAACTAAAGAAACTCGATTTGGCTCGGCCATTGTTATGTTGAGCTCAAGGTCAAGCTGTCGAACAAGTTGCATTCAAGTGCTTGACTTGAGTAGTTTGCATGGCTAGTTGAGCTTTTTTAATATATATATAGGGTTAGGATCCATTTACACTGTGTAAAGCTAAACTATTTTACACTTAACTTTTATTAGATAAATGAGCTTAATTAAATTTAAGCGAGTATAATGAATCAAGTTTTAAGTTAAGCATGAGAACTGAGCTTATTCTTCCCAGACAAACAAAATTAAGAAAACAAGTGAAAAATTGAGCAAAGCTCGAGCAGTCTTTTTATCTTGAGCTCGAACTTTAAAAATTAAAACTCAATTAAATTTTAACTAAGTTTCAGAATTTTGAGTCAAGCTCGAGCTTCTTATAGCTTGAACGCGCATCGGCTCAATCACACCTCTGCCAAATATGATACACAGACATTCAAAAACTAACATGTAAACATCGAAACTTACCCAATTTTAGCATTCTTTTAGATAAACATTCTGGTTGGTGAAACGGACAGAATAAGAAAAGGAAGTCGCAGAGAAGAAGCACTAACAGTTTATAGCGAGCAAACCCATAGCCGGTTTCAGTTCAAAATCGAAGTGGATGCACCCTTTAAGCTGTCAGACCCAAAATCCACAGAAAAAAAAAGATGATCAAAACATGGAAAGAAAGAAACACAGGAAGCGTTTGTGTTTATGTCAGAAAGAGAGAAAGAGGCAAACCTTTATTCCTGCAGTTCCCAACTAGAATTTCAAAATGAGAATAGCAAATTTACCCAAACAAGAAGAGAGAAGCAAAAATGTCATGTTAAGGATTTAAAGGGAAGGGAAGGGAAGTCGGGGACTGGATGAAGAAGTTAAGAGCACAAAAATATGAGATATCTTGTGCTTTTGAAAGCAACCACTAAATCTGACGATTCATACATTTTTTTTTTAGGGGTAATTGTTCTATACACAATCGCTCTTGAAATTTTTTTTACACAAACGCCTTAGTTTTAGGGGTTAGAGACTTCGTTTAGGGTTTAAAATTTAGGGGTATAAGTGTAGTCATTTTGAATTTAGGGATTGTTGATATAATTTTGGGTTTAGGGTTAAAATTTAGGGTTTATAGGTTAAAACCTAAATCCCCACCCATATTACCCTAACCCTAAACCCTAAATTATAACCCTAATTCCTAAATTATAAACATGAACCTTAAATTCTAAACATTTACACTAAAACCCCTAAACTCTAAACCCTAAACCCTATAATTGAGGCGCTTGTGAAAATAAAAGCTTTCCACCGCCAGTGTATAGGATATTAATCCTTTTTTTATATAGAGAAAACTATGGCCCTGTTTGACAATTAGCGGATAGCTGATAGCTGATAGCGGATTACATTAGCTGATAGCTGATTGCATTAGCTGATTTGACTAGCGGATTGTATTAGCTGATTGTATAAACGTGTTTGGTAAAATTAATTGATAGCTGATAGCTGTTTGATTATTTAAACAAGCAAAATGACATATAAGGACATAAATATTAATTAGATTTGTAAAAATTATTTTTAATATAAATTTTCTAAACATATTTGAAAGATTTATATATTAATTTATTATTTATATAATTATTAAAAAAATTATATGCACATATAAATATGTGATAATAAAAAATAGAATTAACATACAAATATCACCATATAAATTAGTAGTAACAACAAATAAGTCGAATATTTAATATGTTATTATTTATATTAAAAAATGTTATTATTTAATATAAGTTATTTGGAGATTTTTGGTAATTGTTAAGGGTAAAAGAGTCATTACAACTCTAATATCAAACCTCTAATCTCAAAAAGCTCATATTAGGAGCTTTTTCAAAATTAGTTTTTTCACCCCAATCCGCTCTTTCAATCCGCTATTTACCAAACATCAATATTAGTGGATTTGATTAGTCAAACCTCTAATTATACCTCAAACCTCTAATTTTTGCCCAAACCGCTATTTACCAAACATGGCCTATATATTTAGCACTCAATAATGTTTGCGTGATTGTTTGTTTTGGGATACTGTCATTAAAAATTAACGGAAATAATAACATGACTTGATATAATTATATTTTTAGTCTAAAATGTATATATATTATTAATTTAGTCTAAAATTTATTAATTTAAAATATATTTTAATTTTGAGTAAAACATCATATTAATTTTGATTAAATTTTGTTTCATCTTTTTTCTCGTCCCTCTTATTTTTATCGGTATCACGATCGTGGAGTTTGTGTCTTTCAATAGACCTGCAACAGCCCCTCATTGATCTGCAAATCTTAAAATTTTAATTGTCCATAGCGTGTTTTTTAAACTTCAAAACTCAAAAAAGTGTTCGAACGGAAGAACAAAAAATTGAAGAATGTATAAATTTAGTCCAAAAATTAAAATAATGTTAAAAACATTTGGTACAATTTTACCAAAAATAATAATTAGAGTACCAAAACAATAACACAAACATAGTTAAGGTACTAAATATGTAGCTTTCTCTTATTTTTTATATTGTATATTTTTTCTGTCATAATTCTGTTTTATATAGTTTAACTAAAAAATTTCTCTATTAAAAAACTTTAAAAAAGGTAAACTACATCAGTAATCATTAATTTTTTTTCTTTTATTTTAGTCACCAGACTTTTTTAGCAAAAAACATCACTAATGTTACATTTCGTTATTATTTTGGTCACCACCGTTAAATATTTAATGAAAATTGTAACGTGACATAGTTTAATAATAATTTTAATCTTCAAATTTATATATTATATTAATTTAATGCTAATACAAAATAAATCATCAAATATTTAAATTAAACTCCAAATTTTTCATCACTTTTCTTATTTACTTTCCTATGCAACACTATTTTTTCTTTTTATTTCCTCTCCTCGCCGATTCTTAATCCTCACACAACTAAAATCGATTGTAAACAAGCCACCGGAATAAACTCTATAATTCTATTTTACTACAAACAAGCCCAAACAAAATCGTTGATTCAATGATTTCTTTGTTCAAGGGGCTTGAACCGAACTTTTTTTATTTTACTACCATTTATCTGAAGAAACATAATTCTTGAAACGAATTCCCATTTACCCTCACTCATTGTTTCTTTGTTAACAATTTCAGTGTTAAAACTTCATTAAAAAAACCTCAAATTGAAGACAAATGCATTTTAACAATAAAAAAACTAAGAACTTTTGAAGGGAAAAAATCTGTGTTTTTTTTTAAGTTTTTGATTCGTTAGTAATGGTTTTGTGAAATGAAGAGGAATGAAAACCAAACTAAGCAAAATAATAGAAAATTCAGCAAAAAAAGAAGAAGGTAAATTTAATAAGAGAAAAAAATTCTTAAATGTTCAGTGATGAAAAGCATAAGCTCTTCCATAACCTTTAACTCCATTTTTTCTTACTAATGAAACCTTCCCAATTTTCAAATCATGGTCTCGAATTTGTACAGTTCAAGTTTGTTTTGGGGTGAGCCAACCGAAAATTTGTGGATATGAGGAGAGAGGAGATTAAGAATTGGTGAAGAGGGGAAATAAAACGTCCAAATATCATACCTACTTAATAGAATGTATTAATTATGGGAATAAAATCGTTATTAAACCATGTCGCTTTACAATTTTCGTTAAATATTTAAGCCAATAACCAAAATAGGAATGAAATGTAACGTTAGTGATGTTTTTGTCAAAACAAAATAATTTAGTGACCAAAATAAGAAAGAAACAATAATTTGGTGATTACTAGTATAGTTTACCCTTAAAAAATCATCAGTTATCTGACTTTGGTTTGAATTTGGATGTTGTCATTTATTTGTAAATTAAATTAAGAATGTCACTTTATAGCACTTTAGTTATATTAACAAACAATTAAATACAATGAATGGTTATAGTAGAAAAAATGGTACTTATTTTAAGAGATCGGGTTCAATTAATTTTGCATGCATGTATATTATCTTATTACCTTAAGACTATTAAAAGAATTAACAAATAATTGGTTTTATTATTATTTATTTAAATAATAAGAGAAAAATATTTTAATGCATAGACTGTGTAAACTAAAAAATAATTTATACAAATTTATCAATTTTAAGATTTATGGGATGTTTATAATTTAAAGTTTAATTTGGAATTTAAAATTTAGAATTTATACTTAAAATAAATAAGTAAGGTAAAATAAATTTATTTCACATCGTCTGTGTATAACTATCAAGAAAAATTAAATGATATAATTTAAATAGCTAAGTAATATGGTTGACAAATTAAATAAACTAATGGTTAAATTAGAACATCACCCATAATTAAATAATTATTCGTGCAGTTTACCTTAATTTTAAACAATAATCTTTATCAATATTGAATAAATTCTTTTAGATAAATTATATTCTAAGATTGGAATAATAGTAATAATAATAATAACAATAAAATTACTGATAAAAATATGAATAAGGGTAAACTACCCTATCAGTCATTGAACTATTATTTCTTTCCTATTTTAGTCGCTGGTCTATTTCTTAGTAAAAACATCACTAACGTTATGTTTCGTTCCTATTTTATCACCGGACGTTAAAAACTTAATGATTATGTTGACGTGGTTTTTTATTTTTCATGTTATTTTTCTCCCTCCTCGTAAGCAATTCATGTGTTATTTTATTATATTTTTATTCGAACCAATAGGATAATGATACGTGTCACCACCTATTGGTAGAATAAAATGAAGGAAAATTTTACTTTCTCTCACAAGCCGCGGAAATCAATCCAAATACCCCTTGCACAGGAAAAATTATTATATGATCCCGGCCCACCATGTCATCCATGGTCCCGTCCACTAAAAATAAGTCACATAATTTATTTTTTCTCCATGTCATTTTTTTTCAAACATGAATCTTTACTTTTTATGACATGTAAATAGGTAGTGGGTGGTTACATAGAAGTCAATTACGAATGGATTAGTGTTATGAAAAAAGAGGATTAGTTGGTTGTTTTTTAGTTGATGGGGACCATAGATGACGTTGTAAACCCCAATCCCACTAGATCTGAGACGTTACATTCAGGCCTCCTCTAACACGACCTGAAATTAAACATCGTATTTCAAAACAAAGTAAATAAAGTTATAGACCGACTACATTAAGGTTTTATGGATACATAGCCCAACTACTAAAATCAAGTATTGTACTCGAGTTGAGTCGGTGCTGAAAAATCCTCGTTGATGTATTCCCCAAGCGAGTAACTTGTCAACCTACGCACAGAAAAACAACATATTTACACACTAAACTAACAAAGCTAAGTAGAACATAGGGGTGGGAATTGTCGGGTACCCGGGATTCGGGTACCCGGAAAATCGGGTATCCGGTTCGTCCGGGTACCTCTTTAAACGGCCCGTGTTCCGGCCCATTAAATCCGGTTACCCGGGATTCGGGTACCCGTAAAATTCGGGTACCCGGTTCATATATTTTTTTTTATTTTTTTTTTATTTTAAAATTAAAAAAATCATATGTTAAACACAAAAATATTTTAAAAAAATTAAACATAGGAAGAAAGACTACAAATTTGAATTTGGATTGACTGTGGGGTGATTCATTCGATCTTTTTCCCCCACATAAAATTACAGTTTGAAAGTAGTTTTAGTTTCTTGGATATCATCATTTAGAAATCTGGGTTGAGGACTGAAGAATTGAATTTGCACTTGAAATTGATGTTTTTATTGGAGCCTGATGAAGCAGAATTTTAATGGTTGTTGGTATCAATTTGGCTGGTTGCCATTTTCACTTTCAAGAGATGTATTTCTTAAAACCAAATGCAATTTCAGATATTATAATAATTCCATAGGATTTTATTCCTTCTGTTGAACTAAGCAAGTAAAACCATGCTTTGATGATAAAAAAAATTAAACATAAAACTTAAAAGAATATAATACAAACATAGAAAAATATAGGGATTTAAACTTAATTTTAGAGTGAAAATATTAAGAAACATAAAATAAAAATATAATTTTAAATATAAAAAAAATATAAAATTTTATCGGGTCGGGTCGGGTACCCGGTAAGGGAAAACTCTCGGCCCGTGTCCCGGGAAATTTGCCGGGTCGGGTACCCGTCCCGGTCGGATAATTTTTTTTCGAGAATTACCCGGTATTTTTGTTTCGGGTAGTCGAGTTTTCGGGTCGGGTATTTTCTCCCACCCCTAGTAGAACATGCCTACTCTACTCTACTTTAAAACGTTCATAAAAGTAAGCATACAATATAAGTAACAAGTGTATGTCATGAAAAAGAAAAGGAATTGACAAATACCATCACAATGGTCGTCAAACATGTAAACATGAGACTACCTCGACATCGAGTCCTTTCATTTGCTATATACCCAGAAACATCTAGTCATAGGGTAGTAGCAGAAGTCATTTACTCGGAAACACGTAGCAATCAACAGGGACGGAGCCAGGATTAAACGAGAAGGGGGGCAGACCGATTAATTTTAAAATAATAGGGTTTTAAAAAGTAAATAAATCATAAAAATTAAGGGAGTTTAGGTTTAATTTTATAAATTTTAAAATTGAAAGGTCTTAAAATGTAATTAAACCATAAAAAGAGGGGTTCAAAGTTAAATTTTATTAATTTTAGATTACATGGCTTTGAAAAATAATAAACTATGAAAATTTTGGGAGGGACAAGGAAGAAAAAAAGACTTAATTGCAATGGTTTCAAAATTTTAAGGACCTAAAGTATAATTAACCTATATATTTTGGGTGGGGCAATTGCCCCTCCCACCATAAACATAGATCCGTCCCTGGCAATCAAGTAGAGAGCAACACATAGCAATTGAGTAGAGAGCAACACATACTCGAAAACGTGTAGCCATTGAGTAAGGGTCATCGTATACTTGAAAACACCCAGCTACCGAGATGCCGCTATTTGAAAACACTTAGCCATCGAATAATGAGCATCTCGAACTCAGAAACACTTAGCCATCAAGTAATTTAGGAAGAACGAACACGCACTGTAGTACAACTATTGAGTATCTAAATCCCATACAAATATATCACGAAATCAATCAAAGGCTCACAAGGTTAATATACGATACAAGGCAAGGAAAGGCCATATAATAAGGGCATCCAAAGTCGTAGTTCAACTCAATGCTCAGACTAAAGTTTATCATGTTTGATTTCATACCCATAGAACCCTTTTTAGACCTTATTAAATCATTTACAATTAATTCATCAAATTGGACAGTTTCATCAGTGGGTACCGGTACGGTCCAGGGCGTACCGATACCAAAATTTGCTACTAAAATTTGGGGAAAGCATACTCGTACCGATACACGGGCTCGGGTATTGGTACACTCCTTGTGAAACAAATATTTTAATTTTGATATAACTAAAAACCTAAGGACTAAATTAAAAAAAAAGTCAAAACGAATTTTAAGTCCTAAAAATATCCCCATATAATTTTTATATTATGCCTAAGTTAAAAACATACTTTTCCAATTATTTTTCTAAGTGTTTCAAGCCAAAACAGTGGTTTTCACGTACCCGTTCTGAAACGGCCTCAAGGCGTTTCGAAACAGTTTCACCACTGTCGACCACAGTTCTGATACGTGTATCGAAACACTTGAAAGCGTTTCGAAACGGTAAACTCGTTTCGAAACTGTTCTTCATGAAGGATTTAAAATGGGTTATTTTATTTCAAATATTTCATATTTTCAAACATATAAGGGGTGTTTCGAAACGGATCAAGCCCGTTCCGAAACGACCCTTTGACAGTAGCCATTCCGTTTCGAAACGGATCACTCCCGTTCCGAAACAAGGGCTAGGTTTTATTTTGAATAAAATGACCGTTGTATGTTTAACTGAATTTCAATAAACCGTTAAGGCGTTTCGAAACGGGCTAGGACCGTTCCGAAACGACCCTTTTCCAGTGGCAAAACCGTTCCGAAACGGCCTTAAGGCGTTTCGAAACGGGCTCTTAAATGCACCCCAACGGCTCTTTCTATTTTAGTCCGTTCCGAAACAGGTTTCCCGTGTTCCGAAACGGGTTGGTGCAGACAGCATTAATGGTGGCAAGAGAGGGTTCCAACAGCTCCATTTATGTTCCCAACCACCCAAACGGCTAGAAATCAATGAGAAGGTATAAAAGGGACATCCAAAAGCATCAGCAACAACTATTGAACTTCAAGCAAACATCCAAACATCAAATTCAAGCATTAGAGCAAAAATCCCAACTTGTGTAAAATCCCAATTTGTGTTCTTCATTCTTACTTTGTAAAATTGGGTTGAGTGCTTGTATTGGGGCTATAATTTGTATTGAGAGATACCTAATTAGCCTACAAATTCCTTTGTTCTCTTGTGTGAGGGTTGGGTTGATTTTTGGGTAGAAAAATCAACCGATATTGTAAAGGGTTGCCTCCTTGTCCTAGAAAAGGGGAAGATCAATTTAGTGAAATTGTTGCAAATCCTTAGTGAGACTAAGGTAGTGGATGTAGAGTTCATTTGGAACTTGAACCACTCTAAATTCCTTGTTCTTTAATTTTAATTTGCCAATTTCCACTACAATCCTTCAAATTTCCAATTCACCCCCCTCTTGGTAAATATCGATCTTTCGATCCACTCAACAATTGGTATCAGAGCTTAACTCTTTGAGGATTAACAACCATAAGAGGAGATCCTTGGAAGAGTGTGATCATCAAATTATCAAGAAATGGCTTCAACCTCCGGTTCCGGCATGTATGAGTCACAATCAACCACCAAGCCTCCTTTCTTCAATGGTGACAACTACTCCTTTTGGAAGAACAAAATGAGGCTATTCATCAAGTCAAGTGACTACCTTGTATGGGATGTCATTGAGGATGGGCCATACATTCCATTGAAGCAAGATGATGAAGGCAAGATGGTGTTGAAGAAGAAAGCCGAAATGAGTGAAGAGGAGAGGAAGAAAATTCAAGTCAACGATAAAGCTCTCCACATGTTATTTTGTGCTTTCGGTCCGGACATCTACTCAAAGGTCTCATCCATTGAAAGTGCCAAGGAAGTGTGGGACACTCTTGAGACCACTTATGAAGGCACCAACGATGTCAAAGAAACTAAGATTGGACTTCTCAATCTTAGTTATGAAAACTTCAAGATGGAGCCCGATGAGACGGTGTCAAAGATGTTTGATCGTTTCTCCACAATCGTCAACGGTCTAAAGGGATATGGAGAGATCATACCGGAAGACAAGCTTGTCCGAAAGCTACTCTATTCACTTCCCGAAGCTTGGGATGGGAAGAGAACCGCTATCATCGAAGCGAAGAACTTGAAGACATTAAAGCTTGACGAGCTTGTGGGTTCTCTCCTTACTCATGAGATCATGAAGCAAGGAAGGGAAGATGAGAAAAAGAAGGAAGAGAAAAGAGTAGAGAATCTCGAGGTTGAAAAGAAGAAGAAGATGGGAATAGCTCTCAAGGCTAAAGCTTCACAACTTGATGAGAGCTCATCTAGTGATGAGGACGAACTTGAAGAATTGGCTATGATAGCCAAACGATTCTCACGATTCATGAGGTCCAACCAGGGTAGAAAAATCCAAAGAAAAATGGACTTCAAGAGCAAGAACAAAGAAGAAGGAAAGGATCCCATCATTTGCTATGAGTGCAAACAACCCGGCCACATCCGTTCGGAGTGCCCTCAACTCAAGAAGAAGAGCTTTGAGAAGAAGAAGAAACTCAAAGCCAAACTTGCTACTTGGAGTGATGAGGAGTCATCGGAGGATGACGAACAAGAAGTGGCTAACCTTTGTCTCATGGCACTTGAGGAAGATTCCTCCTTGGTAACCTCTAACTCATCTACTTTAGATTTTTCATTTGAAGAGTTAAATGATGCATATGATGAGTTACAAGAGGTATATGATGAATTAGTTGAGAAGTTTAAGGAGTCGGTCATTAAAAACAAGAAAATCATTTTAGAGCTAAATGAGAAAAATGATTCACTCACTCTAGCTAATTCTAAATTTGAGAAAAAGATTTTAGGATTAAAAGATGAACTTAAATTCTTTCAAGATGAAAATGTTGATCTTAATAATCTTTTATCTCAATGCAATATTGAACACCAAAAGGTGTTAGGTGAGCTAAATAAGCTCAAAAAGTCCTTAAAAATGTTGGAAGTGTCAAACATGAAATAGGAGAATCATCTAGAACACACCAACCTAAGAAAAGGACTAATTACTACAAACAAGGTAGCTACCCTAGACATAGTAAAGCTAAAAGAATTAGAAGTGTATGGGTTCCTAAGGAACTTGTAAAATCTAATAATATTATTGCTATGTCATCTTGGATCCCTAAGGGAACCAAGGTTTTGGGAGCTAACACTCATGGACCCAAAATGATTTGGGTACCAAAAACCAAGGTTTAATATCTTTGTTTGTAGGGGAGCATTGCTTCAAGGCCAAAGCACAAAGTCAAAACTCATGGTACCTTGATAGTGGATGCTCGAGACACATGACCGGAGACAAGAGTCGATTCATGGATTTAAAGCCAAAAAGTGGAGGAGTAGTAACATTTGGTGACAACTCCAAAGGCCACATTAAAGGTATTGGCTTCATAGGTAATCACTCTACCATTCTCATTGAAAATGTCTTGTATGTCGATGGTCTTAAACATAATTTATTGAGCATAAGTCAATTGTGTGATAAAGGATTTAATGTTCTTTTTGATAAAAATGGATGTAAAATTGTAGACATTAAATCAAATAGTATTATGCTCATAGGTCATCGCATAGGAAATATATACATGGTGCATTTAGATGACATTCATACATCCCATGCATGTTTAGTTGCTCAAAATGAAAATGATGTATGGTTGTGGCATAGGAAGCTAGGACATGCTAGCATTAGTGTTTTGGAAAAACTAGTCTCTCTAAATCTAGTTAGAGGTTTGCCCAAAATAAAATTTTCAAATGATAAAATTTGTGATGCATGCTCAAAGGGTAAACAACATAAGTCTTCCTTTAAATCCATTAATGGTGTTTCTACTAGTAGATGCTTACAATTAATTCATATGGATTTGTTTGGGCCTATTAGGACTATGAGCTTGGGTGGTAAATCTTATGCATTTGTGTTAGTTGATGATTTTTCTAGATTCACTTGGGTTCTCTTTTTAAGTACTAAAGATGAGGCTTTGGAAAAATTCATCACATTTTCAAAATTGACCCAAAATGATCTTGATCTTAGAATTTCACACATTAGAAGTGATCATGGAACCGAGTTTCAAAATTTAGGGTTTGAAGAATTTTTGAATGAAAATGGTATTAGCCATAATTTTTCGGCTCCTCGAACTCCTCAACAAAATGGGGTAGTTGAGAGGAAAAATAGAACTTTACAAGAAATGGCTAGAACTATGCTTTGTGAAAATAATTTACCTAAATATTTTTGGGCGGAAGCCACAAACACCGCTTGTTATATTGTAAATCGAGTAATGATTAGGCCAATTTTAAAGAAAACACCTTATGAGATTTTAAAATCTAAAAAGCCTAACATTAGCTATTTTCACCCTTTTGGGTGCAAGTGTTTTGTTTTAAATAATGGAAAAGACAACTTAGGTAAATTTGATGCAAAAAGTGATGAAGCTTTTTTTATAGGTTACTCTTTAACCTCTAAAGCCTATCGAGTATTTAACAAAAGAACTTTAGTAGTAGAAGAATCTATTCATGTTGTATTCGATGATAACCTCCTTCCTAGGAAGGATTCTTGTGATGATGATGATGTAGGAATCATAAATGCCTTTGATGGAGGTCAAACTTCAAAGGAGGATGAGATTCAACCAAAGAAAGAAGACACACAAGATCCACCTCTTGAAGCCTTGAAGGACTTGGCTATTGAGGAAAAGGAAGTGAGCTACCCAAGGGAGCTGAACTATGTCAAAGATGGTGAAATCTTGGGTGATCCATCCAAGGGGGTAACCACTCGTTCTTCTCTTAAATTAATGAACCATGTTGCATTTATCTCATGCATAGAGCCTAAAAACATAAAAGAAGCATTGAAAGATGACTTTTGGATTATGGCTATGCAAGAAGAGTTAAATCAATTTGAGAGAAGTAATGTATGGACATTAGTTGATAGGCCTAGTAATCAATCTACAATAGGAACTAAATGGGTCTTTAGGAACAAACTAGATGAGAGTGGTAACATTGTGAGAAATAAAGCTAGACTTGTAGCACAAGGTTACACTCAAGAAGAGGGAATAGATTTTGATGAAACCTATGCACCCGTAGCTAGAATGGAAGCCATTAGGATGTTGCTTGCATATGCATGTTATCATAATTTCAAGCTTTTTCAAATGGATGTTAAAAGCACTTTTTTAAATGGGTTTATAAATGAAGAAGTGTATGTGGAACAACCATCGGGTTTTGAAAATACAAAATTTCCAAATCATGTTTTTAAACTTACCAAAGCCCTTTATGGTTTAAAACAAGCTCCTAGAGCTTGGTATGAAAGGCTTTCAAACTTTTTGATTGAAAAAGGTTTTGAAAAAGGTAAGGTGGACACTACACTTTTCATAAAAATGTATAAAAATGACATTTTAGTAGTTCAAATTTATGTTGATGATATAATTTTTGGTTCTACTAATGAATGTCATTGTCAAGAGTTTGCTAAGCTAATGCAAGGTGAATTTGAGATGAGCATGATGGGGGAGCTCTCATTCTTTTTGGGACTCCAAATCAAGCAAAAGAAGGATGGCACCTTCATCAACCAAGCAAAATACATAAAGGATATGCTCAAGAAATTTGGCTTGGAGAATGCAAAACCTCAAGCCACTCCTATGAGCTCATCTACAAAGCTTGACAAAGATGAAGGAGGTAAGTGTGTTGACTCTAAGCTTTATCGTTCTATGATTGGATCTTTGCTTTACCTTACCGCAAGTAGACCGAATATCTTGTTTAGTGTTTGCTTGTGTGCTAGGTTTCAAGCTAGTCCTAGAGAGTCTCACCTTATAACCGTTAAGGGAATCTTTAGGTATCTTAGAGACACTCCTTGTTTAGGTCTTTGGTATCCTAGAGTCTCTACCTTCAACCTACATGCTTACTCGGATGCGGATTATGGGGGTTGTAAAATTGATAGGAAAAGTACTTCGGGAACTTGCCAATTCTTAGGTAGTATGCTCATATCTTGGTTCTCTAAGAAACAAAATAGTGTAGCCTTATCTACCACCGAAGCCGAGTACATATCCTTAGGGAGTTGTTGTGCTCAAGTCCTTTGGATGAAACAACAACTCTTAGATTATGGAATTAAAGTTGGAACCATACCCCTAAAATGTGACAACACTAGTGCAATATGCCTAACTAAAAATCCCATCCAACACTCTAGAACCAAACATATAGAAATAAGGCATCATTTCATTAGAGATCATGTCCTTAAGGAAGATGTGGTTATAGAGTATGTAGACACCTTGAATCAATTAGCGGACATTTTTACAAAACCCTTAGACAAAGAGCGTTTTTGGTCCCTTAGGAGAGAGTTAGGTCTAGCTAGCCTATCTTGACCTTTTAGGACCTCTTTTGTGCTTAAATATGCTTGATTTTGTGAAATGCCATGTTGATGTGTTTAATCTCCTAATTTCATCCATGCCTATAGTTAGGGGGAGTTTGTTTATGCTTATATATGTTTTGCCTGTTTATTCATGACATTTATGCATGTTAGGCCTCTTAAAAGATCATTTTTCTGCACTATTAGAGCCTCATCTGCACTTCCAGGCCCAGGTGTATCGAAACAGGTGAACCCGTTTCGATACGGATACCTTAAATCCAGTTCTGTGAAGAGGGCGTTTCGAAACGCCTAAAAGCGTTCCGAAACGTTTTTGATTCTGCCAAGGGGGTGTATCGGAACGCGTTCCGATACGGGTCAAAGGGAGTTTCGATACGGTCAACAGCGTATCGAAACATTCTGTTTATGGTTTTAAAATGGTCAAAACCCTAGCCGCCCGTTCCGAAACGGTCTTGACCGTTCCGAAACGGCATCGCGGATTGCTTTATCTAGGGCTTTTAATGACACAAATACACTTTTTATCAAACTCTAAAACCCTAAACCGCCTCCCTCTCTATAAATACTCTCTAAAACTCTTTGTTTTTCACAAAATTGTGAGGGGTTTTAATCTTCAACTCAAGTCTAAGCAAGTTTCATCAATCTTGTGCAAGGATTTCTTCAAAATCATCCAAAATCCCAAATTAAGGTAATTTTTCAATTTTTCTCTTTTCTTTCAATTCATGTTCGAATCTTAGGTTAGAAAATTTTAGTTTTGTATAAATTATATGTTTTTGTTGTGGGTTTTCAAAATCTTGTGAAATTTTTTTTCAAATCCCAAAATTTTTGATTCGAATATAAAATTTTTTAATCGTATTTTTTTTAAAACTGTTTTTCTTTTAATTTTGTTTTCAAAAACCTAAGTGGGATTTCTTATTGGATTGATTTTAATTGTCAATGCATACACTCAATTTTAAAACACTTGCTTAATGTTTTTAGATGGCGGATCAATCGAACAAAAAGCGCAAGGCCGTTCAATCCGGTGAATCGAGCATTCGTCCGAATCTCACTCTGCTTTTTCAGAAATCCTTCAAAACTTCGGAGGCACGTGCTCGCTTTGCTTATGTCAAGGATTTCGCGGTTCGTAAGGAACGTGTTATCGATCTTGAATTCCTCAATTCCGAGCGATTCCTTTTTCGTTATCTTCCTCGTTTGGATGAATGGAATCTCATGGATTTCTTGAGCCTTCCGGATGTTTGCTACAAAAATATGGTACTCATCTTTTACTCTAATGCTCACTTTCTTTATGATGAGTCCAAAACCGAGATCATAGGGGTTGAGTCATCCTTGCTAGGCAAAAAGGTTGTCATAAATGTTAAACTTTTAGAGTCTGCTCTTAAACTTAAAATGAGGGTCTTGAGGATGAGCGCCACTTTGGCACTTTCACCGGGAAAGCACTTAATTTGGATGTGCATGATCGTGTTCTTCACTTAATGGTCTCTTGGTTTATTCGCCCTTCCGACGGTAAATATTCCCATATCCGTCAAAGAGATCATTTTTGGTTAGAGTGTTTCCGTAAGGGTGAGCGCCCAAATGTGCCTAAGATCATCTTTGCCGAGATAGTCAATAATATCAAGCTTATTGACACAAATGAGTTGACATCCTTTACTTATGGCATTGTCTTGAGCGCCCTATTTCACCATCTCGGTATTGATTGTACCTACGACTCTCCGGAACCTCGTAAGACCAAGATTGGTGAGTCATCCCTTCGCAAGTCCGGGTTCCATTATGTGAATGGTATTTGGGAAAGAATTGATAGAGAAGCGGATCCTCCTCTTGTTGCTCCTCCACCGCAAGTTCAAGCCGCGAACAATGATGCCCTCACGGCTTTCCTTACCGAGCGTTTCAATGCCTTGGACTCTCGGTTCGATGCTTTGGACACTCGCATTACTTCGGGCTTTGAAACAATGGGCAATCGTTTGAAGAATGTCGAGGATCGTCTTAGTTCTCTTGAAACTTCTCATTCCAACTTGGATCTCTCATTCTCCACTCTCTATGGGCAATGGACGAAGTTTCAACGTTCTCAAGCCAAGGACGATGACGATGAGGATGACGAGGATGATGATGACGAGGCTTAGGATCTTCATATCATATCATATTATTTATGCTTTTTAGGATTTAGATTGCATCTTATGTTTTATCATGTTTTAGGACCTATGCTTATGGCTATTTTATTTTGGGATTTTGTTGTTTGAATTATATTGAACTTAATGTTTTGAATTATGTTTTGGATATTTTGATTATGAATTTATGGTTGCTTATTATTGCTTATTGGTACTAATCTTTTATCTTCTCTATGAGCTTATGTTATTCTTTTTGATCTAACAAAAAGGGGGAGAAAAAATTTAAGAGCCACAACACTAAAATTCGTTTTTAATTTTTAAAAGGTTTAAACTTCAAATCAAAATTGTTTTAAAAACCTATCTTAAATTAAGGGGGAGTTAGAATATTTTCAAAACTTTCAAAATTCTCAAAAATTCTAACTTTGATTTTGTTATATCAAAAAGGGGGAGATTGTGAAACAAATATTTTAATTTTGATATAACTAAAAACCTAAGGACTAAATTAAAAAAAAAGTCAAAACGAATTTTAAGTCCTAAAAATATCCCCATATAATTTTTATATTATGCCTAAGTTAAAAACATACTTTTCCAATTATTTTTCTAAGTGTTTCAAGCCAAAACAGTGGTTTTCACGTACCCGTTCCGAAACGGCCTCAAGGCGTTTCGAAACAGTTTCACCACTGTCGACCACAGTTCCGATACGTGTATCGAAACACTTGAAAGCGTTTCGAAACGGTAAACTCGTTTCGAAACTGTTCTTCATGAAGGATTTAAAATGGGTTATTTTATTTCAAATATTTCATATTTTCAAACATATAAGGGGTGTTTCGAAACGGATCAAGCCCGTTCCGAAACGACCCTTTGACAGTAGCCATTTCGTTTCGAAACGGATCACTCCCGTTCCGAAACAAGGGCTAGGTTTTATTTTGAATAAAATGACCGTTGTATGTTTAACTGAATTTCAATAAACCGTTAAGGCGTTTCGGAACGGGCTAGGACCGTTCCGAAACGACCCTTTTCCAGTGGCAAAACCGTTCCGAAACGGCCTTAAGGCGTTTCGAAACGGGCTCTTAAATGCACCCCAACGGCTCTTTCTATTTTAGTCCGTTCCGAAACAGGTTTCCCGTGTTCCGAAACGGGTTGGTGCAGACAGCATTAATGGTGGCAAGAGAGGGTTCCAACGGCTCCATTTATGTTCCCAACCACCCAAACGGCTAGAAATCAATGAGAAGGTATAAAAGGGACATCCAAAAGCATCAGCAACAACTATTGAACTTCAAGCAAACATCCAAACATCAAATTCAAGCATTAGAGCAAAAATCCCAACTTGTGTAAAATCCCAATTTGTGTTCTTCATTCTTACTTTGTAAAATTGGGTTGAGTGCTTGTATTGGGGCTATAATTTGTATTAAGAGATACCTAATTAGCCTACAAATTCCTTTGTTCTCTTGTGTGAGGGTTGGGTTGATTTTTGGGTAGAAAAATCAACCGATATTGTAAAGGGTTGCCTCCTTGTCCTAGAAAAGGGGAAGATCAATTTAGTGAAATTGTTGCAAATCCTTAGTGAGACTAAGGTAGTGGATGTAGAGTTCATTTGGAACTTGAACCACTCTAAATTCCTTGTTCTTTAATTTTAATTTGCCAATTTCCACTACAATCCTTCAAATTTCCAATTCACCCCCCTCTTGGTAAATATCGATCTTTCGATCCACTCAACACTCCTACTATATCAATACCAAAACACATCACTGAAATTTTGTAAGACCCACGAGTACTGGTACGGGTCGACCCGTACTGATACTACTTGAGCGACATATCGATGCTGATTGAATTTCGTACTGGTGCATTACCCTCAGTTCATCCTTATTCTTTGAGTTAATAAGGGGTATCAGTACGTGCCTTCCGCATGCCGGTACTAAGCCCAAAAATAACTTCTCAAACTACGGGATTTAACTTAGAATCCCAAATTTAACCTATATATATAGTTTCATGCTTCCTAAAGGCTATTAGGATTTTATTAGCATGTTATGACCATTTAAACACATTTTTAACACAAGGGTAAAAACAAGATCAACCAATAGTTATCATGCTTGAAGAACACCCAACACACAACAAATGCTTAAACTTGCAAAGCAATCATAATTACAACATGTATGAAACACTTCAAAATTAGAGATGTACTAACATTAAGTATGGACTCCAAGGACAACTATGATCAATTCTCTAGAGCTTTTCAAATACTCATCTTCTTTTACAATTCACCCTCACTTTATATTCTCTTTATCACGTCACATGCTTTCTCACTCTTGGATTTTTCATGAAATTTAGGGTTTACTTAAACCCAACCAATAGCCTTAAAAATATATCCATTTGGTAAATAATGATGAGATAAACAATTCTTCATCTCACAAACTTACCCAAAGTCTAATTAAATAATGAAGAATTTGAAAAATAAAGTTTGGATCCCTACCCCATTTTACCCTAGCTTGTCATCCACTCTTATGGAAGAAAATAAAGACTTGACCCATCAATATTATGCTCAAATAAAAGAAAATAAACTGAAGATCAATTTTATATTTCACAAATCAAACTAAATTTTAAGTTGAATAAAAGAAAAAGGCAAGGGAAATAAACACCTTGAAAACCATCGAGAAGAAGATAACTTTTGTTTCATCTTTTTTCTCCCCAATTACATATTATAATTTTTTTTTCTTACATGTTTGGTAAAAAGAAGTTTGAGCCAAAACTAAAAGTTTAAGTTAAAATTAGAAGTTTGACCGATGAAATTCGCTAATTTGGATGTTTGGTATAAAGCGAATTGAAATAGCGGAATGAAATGAAACCTCTAATTTAAAAAAAATTTGTTAATAGGAGTTTTTGAAATTAAAGATTTTAATATAAAAGTTATAAAACCTTTTTTACCCAAAATAATTATATATTTTTTAAATAACCTAAATTTAATTATTTTTATTTTAATTCTTCAACTTCAAATATTTATATTATGACATTTATAAAATAACATTAAGATAAAAAAAACTAGGTGAAAAAAACTCAGACAAAAGAAGAAGAAGTTGAAGGATATGTGAGCAAAAACACGTGAAAAAAAAACTTTTAATTTATTTCTCATATATTAGTGGTGTTTTAGGACTTTTGTCAGTTTTGTGGGGCGTAATAACTAATAAAGTGTTTTTTTCTTTCTTTCTTCTTTTTATTATTATAAATGTGTCTTTGCAACAGAATTCATAAATATGTTTTTTACTACTTTATTTCCCATAAGAAAAAAAAACTATATTATTCATGAGTATTTATTTTATTATTATTATTATTATTATTATTATTATTATTATTATTATTATTATTATTATTATTATTATTATTATTATTATTATTATTTGTTGTATCCTTACCGTACTCGTACTCTATAATTTTGATAATTATCGTTTTTTGTCCTCATTCTCGTATATGTCCTCGTATTCATATCAATGCAACATATATTAAGTTATGCAACATATATTAAGTTATGAGCCACATATTGTTTCCAGCTCCGTTGTTATGATAGGTCTAGCTTTTAGTTGGTATAATGTTTATTTGAATTATAATTTTAATTATTTGAACAATTTGTGCAAACTTCTTTGAACGTTTGTGCAAATACACTTAAATACGCTACTGCCATGTGGTATGTTAACTTATACAATTGTTGAAATTTTTACCAAAATTAGTTAGCACATATATGTACATGTATCAGTGATCCTGGGTTGCAAACAAGTTAAAACTCGACCAGTTTTGCCTAAAGGGTTATTAGGGTCATGTAGTTCTGAAATAGAGTTTTGCTCAAATAGATTTATCAATTATCAATGGTTGTAAGACTAGTCTTGTTTGCTTTACATGATTGAATCATTAATCTATGGACCTTGATGTTTCTAGCTGGTTGTCTGTTAAAAACAATAATGTTTTATTAACCGTAACATTATTCTGAACTGGTTACTAAAATCCAGGAAAACACGGTATTTGGACTTTGTAAGAGTACACATGTAGGAACATTTGAATATAACACACATGCATTATGAGTAAGGAACTGCTTTCCAAGTCATCTTTAATTTATACGAGGCCTGACACCCTTTCTTGTCCTCCTATGTCGATGTCCTAAATAATAATTGCTTTATGTCATCATTTTGTGCAGCGAATTGGACTGAGATCCGGGAGAGATTACCTGGAAAAATCAATTTCATTGGTTACATCCGACTATGGGAACAGGAATAAACGACCTGCTAGCAAGAACATGAAGAAAGGGAAAGCCATTGTAAGCCGAGCTCTAAGAGTACCAAGACATAGTGGAAAGATGTCTATTAAGATTAATGAAGAAAGTGGTTTTGATGACAAAAAAGCCGGTCATTCCATTGCGTTTAGTATTCTCGTCATTCTTCTTTATCTCTTCGTCTTTTTTGTCATCATAACTACTTTCTTCGTCCACTATGTCTTGGTTATGATGCCATTGTAAGCACGGGCATGGAGTGGCCTGACAATCTAAATCCCTAACCCTAAAGCTTAAATTTAAAACACTAAATTCTAAAATTCTATGAAGCATGTGTACTTCAATCTAGTGCCATACCATGTACCCAATACGTCCATGTACCGAGGACATATTAGGTACGGCTTGGATACTCCACAGTATTTCATCTCCCTTCCTATTTCTTTTTCTTATCCTTTTATCCTCTTACATTTTTTTAGTATTTTTCTTATTTCTTTTGACTTTCTCTTGATTCAACTATAAATATATAACTATGTGTGATGACATGCTTACATGATTTTATTTATGAATTTTTGTTTTTATATTTTCTAGAATATAAAATTTATTTTATATTTGTCGTACTCATAATATACTCGTACCTTATAATTTTAGAAATTGTCATTTTTCGTCCATGTTTCCATGCACGTACCCGTCTATATCCGTATTGGTACAACATAGGCAGATGAAGCCTTGACCAAAACTACAAATTGGAAGATAATTTCTTGGTATGATGTTTAAAATTTATAAATAATATGAATTGTGATAAAACATTGATTTGCATTAGGTTTGCATGTAGTTTTATCTCTTGAATATGAAGCTAGTTATTATCATCCCATCAATTATTAAGAGTAAATTGTTCATGAGTCATGATTACCAATAAAACTCTTAAACCATAAATTAAACCTCTAATTCTTAAATTAGACTCATTTCTAAAAATATATTTTTACGTGCATGAAATATTTTTTCAAATATATAATTTTAGTTTTTCTCATATATATATTAGAAGTAGGCACAATTTGCTAGGTGAAAATAAAGTGGGCTTAAGACATGGTTGATTCAGGCCCGTACAGTTTACTACAGGCTTTTAGTGTGTTCATTTTTCCCAAAGGCTAGAGGCCCATCTGAAAGCGGCCATTGTAGAGAAAACCGAAGAGATGGAAACGACCGTAAGAAGAAAAAAAAAACCCTCAAAATCTCATTTCATCTGTTTGGTAAGCGAGAAGAGAAGAAGAAAGATCTGGTTTTCTTCGTTGGAGGAAATCCATGGCGCCCAAGACTAAAGAAAAGCCAAAAGCGGCTGCGGCGCCGTCGCAGCCTCCTCCCTCTATCGAAGATCTTTTCACTTCACTCAACAGACATATCCAACGATCCGAATTCACACAAGCCGTCAAAGTTGCAAATCAAGGTCCATTGCATTCGTAATTCTGTTTTAACTTTTTTACTATTTCCAAAATAATCAAATCTAGTGAATTGTTTGAAATTCTGAACTTAATTTTGAATTTTACGCAGTTCTGTCAGTTGCGCCGGGAGATGAAGACGCCGTTCGATGCAAAGTTGTGGCGTTGATAAAGGCAGATAAGATTGAGGATGCTCTCTCAGCAATTCAATCTGCTCAGAAGGTTTCTTTTGATTTCAGCTTCTACAAGGTCGGTCATTTCCCGCATTTTCTTTTTATTTTAATCTGATTTTAGTTTCAGTTCCATGCGATTACTGAATCTTATTGAACAATGAAAAACCGAAGTATTAATTGTTTGTTAATAGCAAAAAAATGCGGGAATTCGCCAGTCTATATGGGAATTTTGTGTGCCAATCTTGTACATGGAGTTATTTGCACATTTTGATTATAATTAGTTTTCACCGAAAACTAAATAGCAAAATGGTAATCAGACAGAGTTTAAGTTAATTGTATTTACTTTGATCATTTAGTATATTTGGGAAGTTTGCTCATGATCATGATTTGGAGTTCGAGTTCGTTCTTACTTTTATGATTGATTTATTTCACTTTTGGGTAGTCTGTAAGAGGTTTTATGGTATGAGACTTAAATGCAAGTTTTTTAGTTTGGTCTTATCATGTTCTTTCATCGCTCATTTTCTATTTAATGGATAACACATTTGTATACTGTTATCAGCTTGACCTCGTCTATTCACGTTTCCCTCCTATGTTGCTGTAACTCTTCAACTTTTCTGTAGTTTCCATGTCCGACACATTTTGGACCTGGGCATGAGGATGTGAACCTCCAAGACATGAAAAAACTTTTTAAAAAATAAAAATGGCCGTGTCGGGCACATCCTGTTTTTGACACAAACGGAACTGAGTAACATAGTTTCACACTGCACCTCATGTTTGCGTTCTTGATATTTAATTTATCTAATCAATAATATAATTGCCACAATTTGGGTGCATTGATGTTCCATAACTGATTACTATTTCTATTAACATATCTATTTTCTTGCTATCTCTAAATAGGCATATTGCCTATACCGACAAAACAAGTTGGATGAAGCTTTGGAGCTTTTGGAGAAGCAAGATAAGACTCAATCTGGCATGTTGTTAGAATCTCAGATTCTATATCGACTAGGAAAAATGGACTCTTGTGTTGATATCTGTCGAAATCTTCAAAGAGCAAAGATTGATTCCTTGGAAATAAATTTGGTTGCTGGTTTGGTTTCTGCTGGAAGAGCTTCTGAAGTGCAGGGAACTTTGGATGCCATTAAGATCAAAGCTACTAGCAGCTTTGAGTTGGCATATAATATTGCTTGTTCTTTAATTGAAGGAAATAAGCTTAAGGATGCAGAACAACTCTTGCTCACTGCCCGAAGGTACTTCAGTATTTTAATGTTTGGATATGTATTATCATGAGATTTTTTTTCTTATTACTCAATATTGGTTGGCGGATCAATGTTTAATTTTATTAGTGGATGAACGTATTACTCGTGTTTTTGGGCTAGCATTATGTCAATAATGTATTTAGATTTCAGAGAAACCGAGAAAGAGTATCAAACATATGTTGGTGGGCCTTCTTTATCTTGGAACTTTCCATTATAACAATAGTTTAGTTATCCTAGTTGTCTATATTTGTAGTTTGATTTGTTTTCTAATTGTTTTAACTTATTTTATTCTCATTACCAGTTCTACTTGAGTGGTATCACCTACTGTGATTTGACCTTCAAAATAAAATTACAATTCTTGATAATTTTATTGGGTTCTAGGTGTTGTAGCAGACATAAGTAGGTTTTCCATGACTGATCCCATGAAAGTTCTCTTGAAAAATAATGTTATAATACTTCAGAAATGCATTTCAATTTAGCATAAATGTGAAAAAAAACACCTATATATTCTTTTGAATACAAAATGCTTCAGAAATTCCTTTTCAAACAAAACATAGTTAAAAAACAGCTTTCAGATGGATTAGGTTCCAGCACCACCTTTTCAGACGCGGAAAGGAGTGCTCTAGCTTCTCAGGGAACTGATATAACATACTGCTTAGCTTATTCATTGGATATTAAGATGTATCCAAATAGTGGACCACAAATCTACTGATATCAGATGCTGATACATGTTCCGTTTCTTATTTCTCTCTCTCTCTCTCTCTTGTTAGAATTGGTCAGGAAACACTGACAGAAGAAAACCTTGCTGATGATGACATCGAGAATGAACTTGCTCCTATCGCTGTCCAATTGGCTTATGTTCATCAGGTAAAACAATAGCACCATGTGATCATTTTCTGTACTATTTCCCTTTTTTATCTCCTTCCTGTGAATGGTGTTAATGCAGCAGCCACTAATGTGTGTTTACTTGCTTTATCAGCTCCTTGGTCAAACACAGGAGGCTATTGGAGCTTATACAGATATTATAAATCGAAATCTGGCAGATGAACCATCACTTTCGGTGGCAGTGAACAACCTTATTGCGGTGAAAGGTCCAAAAGATATATCTGATAGCTTAAGGAAATTTGATCGGCTTAAAGAGAAAGACTCGCAGAAGTTTGAGCTTGCGCATGCAATTGACTTGAAGCTTTCATCAAGACAGAAGGAGGCAATGTATGCAAATCGTGTTCTACTTCTTCTTCATGCAAATAAGATGGATCAGGTTTTCTGTTTTGGGATTTTGCATTTAGCACTTTTGATATGCAATGGTTTTTCAGCTCTCTTTTTTGAGGGGGAAAGAAAAAAGAAGATATCTAATCAATTTGTTTCCTTTTTCTGTTGATGAATATCTGCAGGCTCGGGAACTTGTCTCTGTTCTGCCGGAGATGTTTCCTGACAGTGTGATGCCAGTACTGCTTCAAGCTGCTGTTTTGGTTAGAGAAAACAAGGCAGGGAAAGCTGAAGAAATTTTGGGTCAATTTGCTGAGACATTTCCTGAAAAGTCGAAAATCATACTCTTAGCAAGGGCACAGGTTGCTGCTGCTGCTGGTCACCCTCAAATTGCAGCTGAATCCCTTGCTAAGGTGCCCGATATCCAGCACATGCCTGCCACTGTTGCCACTCTTGTTACTCTCAAAGAGCGTGCTGGAGATATAAATGGTGCAGCCACTGTGCTCGACTCCGCAATCAAATGGTGGAAATCTGCTATGACCGAGGACAACCAGCTCAGTGTTATTATGCGAGAGGCTGCATCCTTCAAGCTCAGGCATGGCAAGGAGGAGGAAGCTGCCCACTTGTATGAGGAGCTTGTAAAAGGTCACGGAGATACAGAAGCATTGGTTGGGCTGATAACTACAGTTGCTCGTGTGAATGTTGAAAAGGCTGAAGCTTATGAGAAGCAACTGAAACCGTTACCAGGTTTGAAGGGGGTTGATGTGGATGCTTTAGAGAAAACTTCTGGGGCAAAACCTGTTGACGGTGCTTTTCGTGGCGGGCTTGCTGATGCTCAAGAGGATGGTAAGACCAAGGAGAAACCAAAGAAAAAGAGGAAGAGAAAGCCGAGGTATCCCAAAGGGTTTGACCCGGCAAATCCTGGTCCTCCACCAGATCCAGAAAGATGGCTCCCAAAGAGGGAAAGGTCAAGTTACAGGCCTAAACGAAAGGATAAGAGAGCAGCTCAGGTCAGGGGATCTCAGGGTGCAGTGGTTAGAGACAAGAGTGAGACTAGTGCTTCAGCTGCCAATTCTAGTACTTCGAACCCAAAATCGAACCAAGCCGCTAGTTCAAAAGGAGCTTCACAGAACACCGAGCCATCACGACCTCAATCTAAGTCCTCGAGAAAGAAGTCTAGAAAGTAAACAGGAGAAAACAACATTTTTGGGGTAAGAAAGTTTCAAACTGTTTCACTTTAACATTATTTGTTTCTTCATGGATCGTGATGGACGATAGTTGAACTAATCAATGATGTTTGCTTTCATATGAAAACTCTATCTAATCTTGAGGATATTTCTTTTTGAGGGAGAGTTAAGTGTTTCATAATTTCACTGGATCTTGTTATATTCTATTCTATCTCTGTCATTGGTCATCTCAGAACAATGAGCTCTGTTGTCGAGTCTTTAAAGGCGTTTCGAAGAAGCTTTTAGAGTTTTAAGATAATTGTCTTCTTTGATAAATAAGGTTGATGGGACTGGAGGTCCAGCATTTATGGAGGTAGGGTTTTTAGTTTTTACATGTTATTGTTTAGTGTGTCTTTCAGGATTGTAATCAAGTCGAGCCAAGCTCGACCAATAAGAAGTTGAACTTGACTCGAAATCCAGGTTTAGCTCGCTTGAGTTTGATTCAGCTGATGTAGGCCAGCATGTATGGAGGCAGTTTAGTGTTTCTTTTCCCCGGAGTTGTAATCGAGTCTCGCTATGTTCGACCCAGGGCCGTCCCTGGGCATGGGCAATAGGGGCGCCCGCCCAGGGCCCCTACCCTGCCCAGGGCCCATTTTTTTTGAATATTTATAGTTTAGATTCAATATTTTTTAATATTTATTATTTAAAATTTAATTTTTTAATAATTGTTATTAGAGTTCTATTCTTAAAATTTATTTTTCCGATATTTTTATAAGGGTATATTTTTTTTCAATACTTGTTATTATAGGCTATTTTTTCGAATACTTGTAATTAGGGCCCATTTTTTATTATTTATTGTTATTTCAATATTTGTTATTAGGGTACAAATTTTTCACTACTTGTTATTATGAGGCCATTTTTTCAATACTTGTTACTAGGGGCTTATCTTTTCTAATATTTGTTATTAGAGTTATACTCTTAAATATTTATTTTTTCTGATACTTGTTATTACGAGTCTAATTTTTTTCAATATTTGTTATTTATAGTCTACTTCCCTAATATTTGTTATTACATGCCTACTCTTAAATTTTAATTTTTTAATACTTGTTATTAGGGTTCCATTTTTCCCTATATTTGTTATTACAAGAATACTCTTAAAATTTATTTTTTTTTTCAAAATTTGTTAATAGGGACCCATTTTTTTTTATATATCACTTGTTACTAAGGGTTTAATTTCAAATTATATTTTTTTTTTCTAATACTCGTTATTAGGTGAAAGGGTGAGAAAAACTCCACTTGAGTCGAAAAATTTAATTTTTTCGACTCAACTCGTCTTGACTCGAAAAAAAAATCAAATAAAGTTTGAGTTGTAAAATAAAAATTCTAATAACTCAAAATTTTAGTATTTAGTAGATAAATTTTTAAGTTCGAGTCGTATGGACTCGTAAACTTGCATAACTTGAAATTTTTTACTCAACTTAACTTGATCGAACGCTCACCCTTAGTTAGGGGCCTATTTTTTAAGTTTGCCCATAGGCTATCAAAATCTTAAAAACGGTTCTGGTTTGACCGGTAAGAAGTCAAACTTGACACGAAATCCAGGTTGAGCTTGAGCCGGTATTTATGCAGGTAGGATTGTCACATCATATATTTAGTGCTTTAGTTGTGTAATCTATCCGTGCCAAACTAATCTATATGAAGTCAAACTTGAGTCAATCTTGATCAAATTTTATCTGAGCCAAACTTGATCTTAAGTTCGAATTGGGTTTTTTTTCACTATTAGTTCTTGAAAATGAAAAATAAAAATTTAATGAAGTTCGCTAATTATTGAAATTGAACAGTAGCATACTTGAATTTAGTTCAACAATCTGAGTTATCGATGCTTCAATGATCGATCTTCCATTTTTATCTTTCGAGACAAAGGGAGCACTGATACAGAGAGAGAGAGAGAAGGATTAATCTTATATAGTATAAGAGGATATTATATATATGCACTGATAGAGAGGGGATTAATATCCACTTATATTGCGTAAAATTTTCAAGTTTTATATAGTGTAAGAGGATATATATATATATATATATATATATATATATATATATATATATATATATATATATATATAGATAGATAGATAGATAGATAGATAGATAAAATTCACTTACATAAAATGTAAAACTCATACTTTTATACGTTGGATAGGGAAAATGGATGGACGAGATTAATTCCTTATTTTTTTTAAGTGATAATTTTATATATTTTATTATTAAACTCATCCATTTGTTTCACTCAGATTTAAAAAATATGTAAAATTTAAAAAGAATTTATGGAGTTGAAAAAAAAGCAAAAGGATTTTATGGAACATTAGAATGGATTTTGGAAGATCCAAAAATAGTGGTCGATTTTTGTTTTCAATTCATATTCAACAAAAAATAATAATTATTTCTAAGTTTAATTATAAAGTAGATAATTTGCTTTAATTTATAGGCTTAAATGACAAATAAGTATCTAAATTATAATTTTTTTAGATAAGTGTCTAAAATATTTTTTAGGCCAAACGAGTATCTAACGTTTTCAACATTACTCAAATAGGTGTCCCGCCGTTACTGTCTGTTAATTTTTACCGTTAACTTTTATTATTTGACACGTGCCATCTTCTTAAATTTCAAAAATTATATTTAAAAATTAATAAAACAAAATAACCCTAAATTTCACAAAATAACCTTAAATTTTAAAGTCCCAAACACCTCAAAAATCATTTCGCCACCGATTGCCATGTTGCCATCTATCACATTTGTCATCGTACTATCACGACCATTTACCCCACTATCTCGTCACCAGAAATCGACCGGTGTCGTGTGAAATATCGAAATCGTCGAATAGTTCATACGAATGATTCGTGACGAGCAACAACATAATAGACGATAAACGGTGTGTGGATCGTTCGGCGAGGGAAGAGTCCATTCCGTCGTTGAAAACGTGACCAACATTGTGGCCAAATTTGAAAATTTATAGATTTGAGGACTATTTTAAGATTATTTAAAAATTTTAAAATATTTTGAGCAACTATCTAATGATATATATATATATATATAGTTTTTTTTAATAGTTTGAGCACTTTGAAAAGGGTTGTTAACTGCCTCAGTCGCTCGCTCCTCCCCGACCGTCTACTGCTGAACGCTTTCTTCTTCTTTCTTCGGATTCAAAATCGCTATGTACTTATCGGAGAGGTCCCGCCGCCGCCAGTGACATGATCACCGATGTTTCCACATCACCAGCAACATCAATGGCAGATGATCTTACGTGAAAGCAGCGGAGAGGAGCTTGAAGTCAAAGCCCCGAAGAAACGAGCGGAGACATGGCCCATGGGTCCAAGACGAAATCCGCAGCCTCATCGGGTTGGAAGAGAAATGGAAGTTTGAAATTCAAGAAGCAGTTGTGGGATCAGATTTGGGTTAAGATGAGGGAGAAAGGGTTGGATAGATCCCCTACCACGTTTACTTGTTGAAAGAGTTTAAGAAAGATAGAGGGAGAGGGAGTGGGTCGGCCAAGATGTCTTATTATGGGGAGGCTACACAAAGTTGACAATACGTATGCTGTATGCATGCCGGATATTCTAACATTCGCTCTGCTGCATTATAATTTATAAACATTGTGATTATGTTGTACTAATCCGATTATCCCAACCTTGTAAGTTGTAACACCACTGTAAAATTGATACTGATGTTATGGAATTAATCTTGATTTTTAGAAAACAAACCTTGTAAATTTGTATAGGGTCGAGATACTATTTGGCTTATTATTGTTATTCAGCTGCCAATTTCATCTTTGCTTCGGTTTTCTGTTTAGAAGTTGAAATAGATAACCTATTATTCAATGGGTAATTATTCCATAATTCTACCCATTTTAGAGATGGTCACGGTATATATCATTGCAGCCTAGTGAGAAAGCTAGGGATTAGTGGGTCTGTCTATTTTCATGCATATCAGAGAATAAAAATGCAACGTTTTCCAGTTCCTAAACCCGACATGAAAAACCTAGAGAGGAGAGGCTTACCCGGAGCTTGAAAGAGGAAGAAGATGAAGAAGGCTTACCCGGAGATTGAAAGATTTCACCGGCGCCGGTCTCCTTTAGGGATTGTCGACGGCGAGGCGAACGCCCAAGAACGCCGATGATGAACAGCAACGCGCGCGAGGAGAGGCAATGAGAAAGCTAGGGATTTTTCGATAGATTTGGGGGGTTTTCGATATAAAAATTAGTCTGAGATCAAAACGGAGAATTTTTTAAATTTAATCTATGCCGGCGTTTATCATAACAAACGCCACTAAAATATATATATATTGCGGCGTTTTTTTATTAAAAACGCCACTACCATACTAACTATTGCGGCGTTTTTAGCCAAACGCTACTGACATGATGCCTATTGCGGCGTTTATAAACTCAAACGCCGCTATAACAGACCCATTGCGGCGTTTATAAATTAAAACGCCGCTATAACAGACCTATTACGACGTTTGTATAGTAAACGCTGTGAAATTTCCCATTTTGTGGCGGTTGTCATCCAAATGTCGGTATAAGTGGAATGCTTCTGGCGTTTGCTATAAAAACGCCACAAAAACCGCCGCTATATATCAAATCTGGTGTAGTGCATGCACAAGAACTTTAGTTTTAGGATTTATGGGATCTAATGTAATAATTTTGAATTTAGTAGTTGCTGATAGAATTTAGGGTTTAGGCTTAAAATTTAGGATTTATAGGTTAAAATCTAAATCCCTAATCATATTACCATGAAACCTAAACTCTAACCCTAAATTCTAACACTAAACCATAAATTATAAACTCATACACTAAACCTATTAAACCCTAAACTAATAAACCTTAAAATTAAGGCACTCGTAGAAAAAGAAATTTACCCCAAAATAATAATCCTTATTCAAATAGAACTAAACCAAATTTATTTTTATTTTATAAAGTAAATATTTGATTTTAGTTTAGAGGGAAAAAACTTTAATATATATATATAATGACATTGTTTTAAAAATAAAGAAAATGACGAACTAATGCCCTTTTATAAATAATTTGAAAAAATCCACTCAACTGAAAATTAATTTTATTATATACTATGAAAAATAATTTGTTTTGGGATTATCAAAATCAAGACTTAGGTTTTGTTTGGTGCAAATGATAAAGTGAGCGGGAATGGTTTTTCTAATAGCCTGATAGAATATGTTCTTATATATTTTTAATTTTTTGACACACATAACATATTACAAATAAAACGATTGAATTCAGGTTCTTTAAGATAAACATTATTTTATTTTTTATTATGACTTGTTGGATTCCAAAAATCTTATTAATTAAATTGTTAAGATTTATAATTGTTTGATTAACAAATTTTACGTCATTGTACCAGAAAAGTTTTAATTCAATTAGTTCATACAATTGTTTGTTAATTTGTCAAGAATGTGATCGATTGATCAAGAAGAAGGGTAAAACCCTAGAAGGTAGAATTGGGGATTTTCGGTTTACAGACTGAATCGAGGAGAAGAGAGAGAAACAAACGTAAAATATTTTTATTATATTCGAATGAATTACAAAAAAAATAAACCATGTGCTGTTTTATAGTAGTCAAGAATTTACATCTTTAACCCCACAAACAAAGCTAACTAACTCCTAACTTTATCAACTAACCCTTAACTGATTTCTCTAATAGCCCCCCTCAAGGTGGAGCATACAAGTTTTGTATGCCCAGCTTGGAAATTGCATCCTTGAAATGTGGATTTGTGAGAGCTTTAGTAAAACAGTCAGCAAGTTGGTTGTGAGAAGCAACTGAAAGAAGCTTTATTGAACCCTGTCGAACCTTTTCACGAATCAAATGACAATCAATTTCCACATGCTTTGTTCTCTCATGGTGCACTGGGTTTTCTGCAAGTTTAATAGCAGATAGATTATCACAAAACAAGTTAGCAGAAGAACAATGCAACTGTAAATCAGAAAGTAAATACTGCAACCATTGAATTTCACAAGTCACATTAGCAAGGGCTCGATATTCAGCTTCACTGGAAGATCGAGAAATGGTTTGCTGTTTCTTGGACTTCCAAGATATTAAGGCAGATCCTAGGAACACACAAAAACCAGTTGTGGACCTTCTTGTGTCAGGACAAGAAGCCCAATCTGAATCCGAGAAAGCATTCAGAACTAACTGGTTTTGAGCAGGGAAGAAAATGCCCTGACCAGGGGTACCTTTAAGATACCTTAAAACTCTATGTGCTGCAACCATATGCTCAGAAGTAGGAGCAGACAAAAACTGTGATAATTGTTGCACAGCAAATGAAATATCAGGCCGGGTATTAGTTAGATATAAAAGTCTTCCTATTAGTCTTCTATAGGATGTGATGTCAATTAAAGGATCACCATCAGTCTTAGACAGTCTTTTCTTAGAAACTAGAGGTGTAGATGCAGGCTTTGACTCTAAAAAACCTGTATCTTTCAACAACTCTAATGTATACTTTCTTTGAGAAAGATTAATTCCCATATTAGAACGAGCAACTTCCAATCCTAGAAAATATTTCAAGGTTCCTAAATCTTTAATTTTGAAGGTGGCATGTAAAAAGGTTTTGACAGAGTTAATTTCATTTATATTAGGCCCAGCAAGTATAATATCATCAACATATATTGCCAAGACAATGAAACTTTGACCTTCACCTTTAATGAACAAACTAGAATCAGAAGCTCCCTGTTTAAAACCTTGACTGACTAAAGATGCAGTAAGCCTTTCATTCCACTGCCTGCTGGCTTGTTTAAGGCCATATAGACTCTTATTTAACTTGCATACTAATCCAGGTTTTGCAATGAATTCAGGTGGCAATTCCATGTATACTTCCTCACTTAAAAAACCATGAAGAAAAGCATTATTGATGTCTAACTGATGCAGAAACCAGTTTTGAGATGCAGCAACAGCCATTAAGGTCCTAATAGATGTAATTTTGGCTACAGGACTAAATGTGTTTAGAAAATCTACTCCTGACTGTTGTGTATAGCCCTTAGCTACAAGCCTAGCTTTGTACCTATCTAGGGAACCATCAGATTTTAATTTCACTCTAAATACCCACTTACATCCAATGATTTTCTTATTAGGAGGTAAAGGAACTAAATCCCATGTATGATTAGTCTCTAAAGCCAAAATTTCTTCATTCATAGCAGCTTTCCAACATTCATGCAATATTGCTTGCTTGTAAGTCTTAGGTTCAATTAAAGTATCAACAGAAGCAATAAAGGATTGCTGAGAAGAGGATAGGTTTTGATAAGATAGCACCTGATTAATACTGTGAGGAGTTGTCCTTGATTTTGGAAGTGTGACTTGATAATCATTTAGCCTTTGAGGCAATTTGATTGTTCTGGATGGCTTTGTTGAAACAGGAAGAACACTTGAAGACTGATTTTCAGTATTTGAAACAGAAAAAGGCATGTTAACTGGAACAACAGAAGGATCTGCTGAAACAGTACTTGGAATTTCATAAGAACAAGAAATATCTGGAGCATTAGAATTAGACTGAAAATCAGAATTAAATGAAGAAAATTCAGCAGGGAAAACACTATCAGAATTCAAAGCATTGTTAGGAATATGATTAGGAAGGACAAGCTTGTTAGATTTAGATTCTGGAAGAAAAGGAAAGGAATCCTCAATGAATTTGACATCTCTGGAAATAAAAACATTTTTAGATTCTAAATCAAATAACATGTACCCTTTTGTATTCTTAGGATATCCAAGAAATATGCACCTAACAGCTCTTGGATGCATTTTTGTTTGTGCCTTAGGCAAAACAGATGCATATGCAAGACATCCAAAAAATTTTAAATTTTCTAGACAGGGTTTCTGTTGAAATAACATTTCATATGGAGTTTTATTTTCCAATATTGGAGTGGGAGTAATATTAATTAGAAAAGCAGAGTGTAAAACACAGTCAATCCAGAAAGAAAGGGGCAAATTAGCTTGAAAACGCAAAGACCTTGCAACAGACAGCAAATGTTGATGTTTTCTTTCAACAATGTTGTTCTGTTGAGGAGTATGAGTGCAGGAGGTTTGATGAATAACCCCTTGGGAATTAAAAAAATTAATGAGATTAAACTCTTTGGCATTATCAGACCTAACACTCTTAATTTGTTTTGAAAATTGAGTTTTAACAAAATTAAAAAATTTAATAACAAAATCCTTTGAATCAGACTTATGTTTCATAGGAAAAACCCAAACAAAACGACTTTTGTCATCAACTATAGTTAAAAAATATTTATGCCCATAAAGACTCTCAATTGGAAAAGGCCCCCACACATCAATGTGAATAAGGTCAAAGATAGACTCAGAGATAGAATTACTCGAAGGAAATGGAAGTCTTTTGTGTTTAGCAAGGCTACAAATATCACAAGGACCAGACTTACAAGGAACAGAAGGAATCTTATCACACAAGGCATTAAAAAACTTCATTCTAGGACCTGAAGGGTGTCCTAGTCTAGCATGCCACATTTGAAAAGAATTTATAAGACTATTAGAGGTACTAGAACTATCAAGATTATCATTAAACAAAGCAATAGAAACATCAGAATTATTAGATATATCACTTGTAGACAAGAAACCAGTAGCATTAACATTGCAAATATTAGAACTACTACAACTATTAATAACAGAGGAATGAAATTGATACAAACCAGTACACTGCCTAGCTATACCAATCGTCCTCCAGGGATTGACACCCTGTACAAAACAATATCCATTAGAAAAAATCAAAGAAATATCATTGAACTTAGTTAACAATGACACAGAAATTAAATTGAAACCAAAAAATGGTATATGAAGAACATTGGATAAAACCAAGCCATTAGAAAGAACAACAGTACCAATATGCATGACTTTAACCAATTGACCATTAGGAAGTTTTACAAATTTGTTATTAACAACAGAATACTCTTGAAAAAGATTCAAAGCATTAACAATGTGGTCAGTAGCACCGGAATCTATGACCCACATTACAGAATTCAGATCACAAGAATCAAGAGCAAGACAAGAAAGAATATTACCTTGTTCTTCTTGGACTGCTGAAGTAAAGTTGGAAGAAAGGGCATTGACTGAAGAAACAGAGTTCTGAGCAGAACTTGGAACAATAGAGGTATTGGCAGAATTAACAGAACCTTTTTCTTGTAAAATGTTTAAAAGGCCAGCATACTGTTCTTTGGTAAACATGACAGAATGACCCTCATCTTTAACAACATGATTTTCAGAAAAATTGAGATCCCCAACTAAATTTGATTTAGACTGAGACTGAGATCTATACTTATAGCCAGGGGGATAACCATGTTTCTTGTAACATTTTTCAACCGAATGACCATACAAACCACAGTAGGTACAAAGAGGTCTTTTATTAACACTATTTCCAGAAAATTTCCCAGACCCAGCACTCCTATTATCATACCTAGAATTAGAACGTTCATCCTTTTTGGAATTATACCTATCGACAAGAAGAATATTGGAATCATGAAGAACAGCAGAAGCATTAACAGTTCTTTCATGTTGGACAACAACAGAAAAATCTCATTGATAGGAGGAAGAGGCTTGGTCATCAGAATTTGGGATTTAGGGATTGAAAATTTTTCATTTAAACCACGAAGAAAACGCAAGATAAACTCTTGTTTTCGATATTTAACCGCATGACACGAACAAGAAGATAAAGGACGGAGATTGCAGATCTCGTCCCAAATGACTTTCAATTGTGTGTGATAGGTAGTGACAGAAAGGCTACCTTGTTGGAGATTATAGAAATCTTGGAGAAGATCAGAAACACGCAGCAGATCTCCTTGCTTGAATCTGTCAAACAGGTCTGCCCACAGCTCATAAGCCGTGTCTATCCAAATCACTCCTTGAGCAATTTCAGGAGCAATGGCTCTCTGCAACCAGGATAAGACTAAGTTGTTGCATTTCACCCACGAACTATAGCGAACACTATCTTCAGAAACTTCTTTGATCGACCCGTCCACGAACTGGAATTTGTTCTTAGATATCAACGCCATTCGCATGGATCTTGCCCAGGCATGATAGTTGCTACCATTAAGAAGAACAGAGGTAAGGACGAGAGAGGGATTTTCATTTGGGTGAATGTAATAGGGATCGGAAGTATCATCACTAAGAAAGATCCGATGAGATGGAATGGATTCAGATGAATGGGAAGCGGCTGAATCAACTGATACCATGTTAATTTGTCAAGAATGTGATCGATTGATCAAGAAGAAGGGTAAAACCCTAGAAGGTAGAATTGGGGATTTTCGGTTTACAGACTGAATCGAGGAGAAGAGAGAGAAACAAACGTAAAAGATTTTTATTATATTCGAATGAATTACAAAAAAAAAACCATGTGCTGTTTTATAGTAGTCAAGAATTTACATCTTTAACCCCACAAACAAAGCTAACTAACTCCTAACTTTATCAACTAACCCTTAACTGATTTCTCTAATATTGTTCAAATAGAATTTAGCTTCATCGTAGTGTTTCAAATGTGTATAGAATTTGAATAGTAATAACCACGATTCCATTGATCGTATAATTAGAGTTAAGGAAGGAATTGAAAATATGATATAAAAAAATAAATAAAACTGATAATTTTTATTAGTTGAAATCATAAATGACGTGATGAGCCGAACTTATGATATAATTTCTCGTTGAACTATTAACATTCAACCCAAATAAGAACAAGAAATAAATTAATAAAGTTTTTTTGAAATAAACTAAACAATTTAATTTATATTAATTTCAGAAGCGAATAACTAAATATAATAGACTATATTACTCTCTCTTTTAATAGTTTACAAATAATTATAAGATAGTATTTGTTCATAAATATTCTTAATCCTTTGACAATGCACGCATATATCTTGTAGACAAAACGATTTAAACTTGTGTCTCTTATAATAAATATTACACATTTTCGCTGAAACACTTGTTGAGTTTATAATACTCTCCTCTTCTTATCAAATTATCTTACTTTTAATGATATAATAATATATTTTCCCTCAAAATTTTAACACTCAAGTATTTGAATGTTAGGTCAGTTTGATATTAGGGTAAACTATATAAGTGACCACCATACTATTGCAAAAGTCGCGATCTGACCACTTTACTTTTTTTTCAAAGCAATTAAATCATCATACTATTAAATTGGGTGCAATTTGACCACCAGTCGTTAAAGGTTAACGGCAGGGTGACGTGTCAGTTAAAAAAATAAGGGTATAATTACACATTTGGCCCTTACTACTTATACATTCTTTCAATTTAGTCTTAATTTTAATTTAATAAAATAAATTAATTATTTATTTAGGTGGTGACATCACTACCTTATTGGAGGGATTTAATTATTTATATTTAATTAAATAAATTTATTTTCATCCTCCAATAAACTGCTAGCTTACCACCACACCAAATGTTGTATTATGATATAGTTTGTGCAATATATTATATCTAAATAAACATAAAAAACTGATTTTCTTATTGAGGCTTGAACTTTACCATTTCAATTGTGGCTATGCCGGCGCTACTGCCTTGATTCTAATCGATCAAACAAGAGTAAAATAGGAGCACATAGAATAAGATGGTGGACCAAATATATTGTAAATGTTAGAAATAGAAAACTTTGTCCTTTCAGTTTACTCTAGTTGGTATTGCCTGTAGCCTTAATCTCGCCTCATGAGGATAACGATTGATATATTTGACAAATATTTCCAATGCCTCTGCCTTTCAGTTCATATACAGAGAATTGTGGATTGTAAACAAAGGTGGTATGTGTAGCTGTTTGTGCCGGAAAAGGTTTTAAAGAAGTCAATAGTGTAGTTTTTTTTTTTCTCTCATTTCAGAGAGGTTAAGATGGCAAATTGAATGAAAACTAAAAGATCTCACAGAATATTCCCATGAGAGTTTACTAGGATATTTCGGGAGTCTAGAACATCAGAAATACTATGTGTTTTTAAGTTGCATAATTTCGCAGAAAAACACAGAATAGTGGCTTCATCTAGTGTTAAGCAATGTTGGTAACATTGTGTTTATAACTATAGTAATTGGAGAGTACCTTAGGGCCTATTCTTTCTTTAAATCCTCCTCACATGAACAGATTTTGTACTGTAAAAGGCTTAATTAAGATAGAGTATTATTTGATGAAATTTGTCGACTTGTCTTTCTCTCTTTCTTCAGTTTTTATGTTTATTTATATATGATATATTGCAGAAAATATATCATAATACAACATTTGGTGTGGTGGTAAGCCATCAGTTTAGGTTGTTAGGAGACACAAGTTTAATCCCCCTACATGCATTTGTGAATTTTTTATTAAATATAAATAATTAAATCTCTCCAATAAGGTAGTGACATGTGTTACCACCTAATTAAATAATTAATTTATTTTATTAAATTAAAATTAGGACTAAATTGAAAGAATGTATAAGTAGTAAGGACCAAATGTGTAATTATACCCTTATTTTTTTAACTGACACGTCACCCTGCCGTTAACCTTTAACGGCTGGTGGTCAAATTGCACCCAATTTAATAATATGATAGTTTAATTGCTTCGAAAAAAAGTAAAGTGGTCAAATCTCGACTTTTGCAATAATATGGTGGTCATTTATGTAGTTTACCCTTGATATTATTATCCAAACCCCACCGTTTAAGATAAAAGTAGGGCACGTCTCAGAGGGGCATTATCGCTAATAAACGAAAAAGTTGGGGGCTAACAACAAATTGGAGCAACAAAAACCCCGCGAACCCCATTCGTTTCCATTTACTTATCCAAAGCAAAGATTTTCCCGCCATTTCCCGCATCAGCAAAACGGAAACCCTAGACTAGATTGACAGAAACCAACCGACAGAACCAGAAAGAACGACGGAGGCAGCCATGGAAGAGGAGATCAAAGCAGAGTTCTTGAAGAGTGGGTTTACTCTTGACGAAGAAGAAGAGATACTCAAAAAATGTGACTTTCCTTTTTTAAAAATTTCAATTTTATCGTTTACCCCATTCTCTTACTTTAACTAACGGTAAACAAAGATCTGAATTCTTTGTTTGTTTTGGTAAGGCCATAATTTTTGTCAAGATTACAGTCTCCAGCCTTCCGATCTCGTTTCAAGCTGGGAGGTTTATTATCTCAATCGGTAATTCTACTGATTTAGCTAACCCTCTTTTGTTTTGTTAGTATTTGTGAAATGATTTCTTATATGATTTCGTTGTCTTTGTTTTTGCTTAAATTTTGAATATTTATTAGGTTTATTGAAGTGTCAATACTCTTGATTAAAAGCCTACTTTTGGTGCAGACAACTTGATGAACCTGTTGTAAGGGATGCTGAAATGGATGGGTTTTTAGGACACCTGCAGAACGAACAAGTAGGGGCGGGTGTTAGAAAGGATGCTGGTTTGCATATCTACTCTTTTAAAGACGTTCACATGTGAGCATTTTTTTCATGCTATATTGTCACGTTTACTATTATCACTTGATTCTTTTGCATTTGATTCTTGTGTACACTTGTTGCTGAATCCAAGTAGAAATCATATGGCAGAGTTTTTAAAATAATCCGAACCTATTGTGTTCTGGACGGACCCTAGAGAAGTGGATTTCTGAAAATCGGGTTCTAGTTAGGCCAGGTGGTGTGGGTTTTCTATTAAAACTTTTGGGTTCCGGTTGGAATGGTTTTAGATAAAATCCACCAACCTGGGATATTTACTAAGATACCTCTCTTTTAATTTTAGAACTATTTTATACATTTTAATTATAGTTTTGTTAGGTTTACTAAACTCTACCATAGGTACTTTTTATATTTAATGATCTGTATTTGGTTTAGTTGGTAGGCTTTTAGAATGGAGCTTAAGTTACGGGACAGCTCACAGTTATTTGGGGGGGGGGGGGGGGGGGGGCTGTTCATTTTGGGGTCAGGTTAGGGTACTAGAACTTAAATTAAGTTCGGGTCTGGGGCAGAATGTGGGATCGGTGGAAAGAAATGAATCTCTACTTGTGGTTGAATTTGTCAGTAGAATCCATATGGCATTGGTGGATGTTCTCATTTTGTTTTTGTTTTTTTTATTTGGTAATTGTGGTTGAATTTCTCTTGAAGCATTACTAGGCTTCAAGAGCTGTGTTTTGGATTACATGGCATAGTTTCTGATTTAAGTTTAGGTTTTAAACTATGGAATGTGATTTTCCCAGGGTTTTAGTTGCTGAAGATGAAGATACAAACAATGTTATTCTTGGAACTCCAACAGAGAAATCTGAGAAACTTCATTTGGACCTATATGACTCAGCACATAAAGCGAATGGGAACATTTATTCTTCTGAGAGAAAATCAAAACTAGTGACACCATTTGGGACACGAAGTAACAAATTTTTGGTCAAATTCAACATTGATAATCTTCCTACTATAGAGACTGCCAATGGCATTGAAGATCATGAGAATCTTGAGGATGGCATTATTAAAAGGATTCAACCTCAGAAAAGCTGTTCATTGATGGTCCACGGATCAGGGCCAGAACGAGGTTGCAGGTTCTTGTATGACAGGATTGAAGACAGGGTACCTGATAGTTATTATATCATATATGTTTCTTTTAACTGCATCTATGTTACTAAGATTTCTTATCATTGGTACAGTTCAATGCAATTGAAAACAGGATCAAAAAGCATGCAGCTGCATTTGTTGCATCTACTCTCTACGAAGAACCAAAGGACCCATCAATTTCTTCACAGGTAGTTTGTTGTTTCACCACTCCTCATCTCTCAGAGAGTCTTTAATTGTCCAGCATCTAAAAGAATGTATTGCTTCAGAGGAGCATATTTGCCGTTGGGATGATCTGCTGTGACAGTGAGGGTCATCTAAATGATAAATCCATCTTCTTGCAAAGCAGGTAAAATGTCTTAGGCCTTCTATTTATTGTATTCACGTACATCAACCAATTAAGAGGGAACCAAATAGGTTTCCTTTATGTGTTAACTGGTCTAAGCATAGTCAAAGATAACAGAGGATTTTATTATTGATGAGTCAGCCACATAATAAATGAACAATCAAACATTTTAACATGTGTGTCATTGTAATTAAATTCTGTATGGACTTTCGCCTAAATCTGGACTTTCGCCATACCTTACTTTATTATTTAAGAGCCTCACCTTGTAAATGAAGGTCTGGACTACACTCGACACTATTCACATTAAGAAAATAGTATTCATATATGCTGTTCTAACTTTCCCTTCTGGGTGTCTCTTATCGTTTTGACAGTGTTGAGCATTCTGGAGGACGTCGTGCTCGACTAGAGTTAAATAAACTGAGCCACTTTTCTTTTTTTCCTGGACAGGTAATAAACATTATAAAACATTGTTGGTCTTGTTTGGTTTGTTGAAAAAATCCCTGATCAGCTTGGAGACATCTCTTCTATGCAGGTTGTAGGTATCAAGGGTCACAATCCTAGTGGCCATTGTTTGATTGCATCAGAGCTAGTAGATTATATTCCTTTATCCATTGCTGCTGATACGGATCTGCCTCCTGCAAAGAAGCAAGCTTTAGATGAGGAGATTCAGGCAACAAATCTTTCCTCCACACCAACAGAGATAACAATGGTGTGTAGGATAATCTTCTATATCAGATAACTATCTTAGATATGTAATTTCTGGACTCATGCAGCCATGACAATCTGGAAGTCTCTTTAATGACAATTCCAATGTTGTTCTGACTCTTTATTTTTCTTAAAGTACCCTGTCTGATACCTATAGCCGACACATTTTTGGATATGAGTATAGGGATATGATCCTTAGAAAAACTTAGACAAAAAATTTAAGATACCTCTGTCGACACATATCCGTTCATGATACTCATACCCTGAGTCTGAGTAACATAGGATGGTTTCTCTTCTCTTAAGTTTCTGGATTTTGTGTTTTTAACAGATTCTTTAAATGTGATGAATGTTTGAACAGATTATTGCTGCTGGTCCATTCACTACTACAGACAACTTATCATTTGAGCCTCTTTCAGAACTGCTCGCGTATGCAACCAGAAACTCTCCACAGTTGCTTATACTGGTGTGAACCCACTGCACTCCCCCCCCCCCCCCCCCCCAGTTCTTTTTGTAGAATTTAACTGTTTTTACTAACCAGTGGGCTTCTTGATAAATTTCAGTTAGGACCTTTTATCGATTCTGAACATCCACAAGTCAAGAAAGGAACTGTTGACTTGAGTTTTGATGATATATTCCAATCGGAAGTTCTTAGAATGGTATATATATAGCAAAAGTTACTACTGATGTTTTCTGTTGCTCTTACCCTTCATTTTTCTTGAAGAGTCTCTGTTTGGCATGTATTTGGTTATGGGTACAGAAGCATGACACCCAAATCCGAGTAACATTAACTTATGCTTCTTTATGACACACCTGAATCTGAGTAACATAATTTATACGTCTTTAATCATCTGTTTTTCTTACTGGTATTTTCAGGTTAAAGATTATTTGGAATATATGGGACCCACTGCTCGGTTGGTTATGATTCCATCCGTACGAGATGCTAATCACGATTTCGTTTTCCCTCAGGTGTTTTTCTTTCTTTTGTCAAATAAAATGAATTGTACTTCTGTTCGATATGTTGATATTTTGAAATAAAGCAAATGCTGAAATTCATATTCGAACTTTATGCAGCCTGCTTTCGATCTCAATTCTCTCGATGTTAGACATCAGGTCTGCTGATCTAGTGATGAATTCCTACACGAGTCCCCAATTTGTTTTTCATAAATAATATGATCATGTTTCTCCATTCTTATCCAGATAACCAGTCTTAATAATCCAGGGATTTTCGAGGCAGATCAGGTAAAGCAATGGCAACTTCTACCTGTTATGTTGCTTTATTTACCTTTCACTCGAACTTTTGCTTTATAGCTAATGTTACTTGGAGCCAGAGGTCAGTATTGGATACGAGTATGCATCCAAAACTGATATACTCGTTTTTTTTCTTCTTTTAAGCCTTTAATTATGGAGCGTCACCATGTCTGTATATGTTTTGGACACGAGTGCTCGACAAGGATACTTCAAGCTGAAGAGTCAGATTAAGATAGCTTAATGGAGCTTAACTCCTAAACATGATATCTAATTCTGTAGCTTTTAAACTAGTTGCCAAATTAAAATGGTTTAACCTGGAATAACAGAGCATGTAAAAGTACATTCCATGGTAATTTTAGGCTAGTTTCTGATGTTCAATGCATATCTAAACATGATATGATAATATAATCCTCCAAGTACTCTCCAAAGACATGAAAAACTTGAACATATCTTTGTTAGATTCATAATTGGTAATTGACACTAACACCCATGTTGAAGTCATATTCAAACATGGTATGAGGATATACTTCTCCTGTGCCTTGTAAATGTATATAAGAATTTGGAGAAAAAAATTAGACATACAAGCCTTGGATACACACTCGTATCTGACATACCTAACCTTAGTAACATAAATTTTCAATTTCAGGTCAAGATAGGTTGCTGCACGGTAGATATTCTCAAACATCTTAGTGGGGAGGAGATGTCAAGATATCCATGGGACGGAAAGCGTAATGATCGCTTGAGTAAACTTGCCAGCCATATTATTAGCCAACGGAGGTATCTTTCAATAAGTTATTATCTTTGTTGAAACTCATTTCTGTTTATAATTTCTTAGTTGGTTCAGTAATATGATATGTTAATTAACCTATCAAAAGTACTTTATTTTATTGATTGATGTTATGAGACAGCTTTTATCCGCTCTATCCACCTGCTGAAGGTGTCCCAATGGATTTCTCCCTTGCTCCTGAAGCTCTTCATATTTCTTCGGTTCCAGATCTTCTTATCTTACCTTCAGACATCAAGTATTTTGTCAAGGTTAGTGACGATCCCAAACCGTCCGATGTTGCATGTCTGACATATTGGTCATAGAGATTGGGATATGATCTTTAAGGATCCTCTATATAGAAAAACTTAGAAAGATAGTTAAACATACCCATATCGAATACAGCCGGAGCCCTAGTAACCAAGAAATTGCTCGGTTCCAACTTCAGTTAAGAGAAAAAAAAAAGGAAACATAGCTCCAGTATATCTATATTTGCTTTAACTGTTTATTATTTCATTTAAGTACTCATGTTCGTTACTTGCGTTGGGTGCATACTCATACGTCTTTCTGGTTACAGGTGTTATCCGTAGGGGGAACAAACGAAGGAGAAGAACAAATGAAAAGATGTGTTTGTATTAACCCTGGAAGACTGGCTAAGGGAGAAGGCGGGGGCACGTTCGTAGAGCTCAAATATCAAGGGAGTCCTGATAAGATGAATGCTTCAATTATTAGCATATGAGTTAGTCTCTTGAATTGTCTTAAAAATGCAAAAGACATTCTTCCTAGAAATGGGGAAACCAAATGCTAGAGGGAAGATGCAAAGAAGGTAAATTGAAGTTCATGAAGCACTGATATAAGATATGATATGGAGATTCAGAATGTCTTTTTGTTATTTAACAGGACTAGATAGAAAAATAGATAAATTAGATGGTATTTTTTGTTAATTTATGTTTAAAATGTATGTTGTGATCATCAATTGTATCTAATATGCGTTATTTTGTGCATGTGATTTTATCCTCAAATGGGAATAGATTTGTTTTCAAATTGGATTATTTGTATTGAGGCCTAAAAAAATTGATATCAGAGGGGATTGGATAAAAGATGAATGAACTCATTTGAAAAAACAAATCTGGTTTTGATTTTGGATTATTGACATTAGTTTGAGTTCTTACAAGGTTTCGACTTTTAATATGAAATATTCCTAAAGGTAAATTAGTAACTTTAAAGGCATCCCTATTCGAGATGAATCAATACAAAACTTGCGAGGTCAATACAAAACTTTGCTTCAATAAAAAACCTCAGCAATGTCTTTGTACTGGCGTTTCAATTGAGGTCAATCCCCCTACTGAAACCTCATTAATTAACAAGCAAGGAAGTGCTAGCGTGTAGAAAAAATTGAAGAATCGGAGCAACACAAAATTCTGAGGCAAAGAAAAGAACGCAAAGTAGATATCTTATAGCTCACAATCAAGTGAGAGACAATGAAATCATTAGAGTCAGACCGTACAAACACCAAGATGCCTAAACCACTACACCCTAAACTAAGCCCCTAAACCCTAAAAGTAAGGCACTTGTGGAAACTTTTAGTAAAAGTTTCCATAAGCGCCTTAGTTTTAGGGTATAAGGAGTTAATTTAGGGTATATGGTTTAGGAGTAGGGGTTTAGAATTTAGGGATAGTTATTTCAATTTAAGGTTTAGGGTTATAATTTAGGGTTTATAGGTTAGGGTTTAGTTTTTAGGGTAATATGGTGAGGATTTAGGTACCCTAAACCTTAAATTGAAACAACTATCCCTAAATTCTAACCCCTAAACCCTATATCCTAAAACTAAGACACTTGTGGAAACTGAAAGTTTCCTCCGCCTGTGTATAGAATATTTATCCATATATATATATATATATACAAAACCAAGCAAAGAAACAACCAATAAAGATTCGTTATACTAGGTCAAAGTTATATCGCGACATGCATGGCCAAGCCCCAAGGTTAAACTAGAGTAAGTGCTGATGTGATCCACCTTAGCACTCAGCCTAGTTAATCTTCAGGCATTGTTTATAGCCAGCCAACAGAAAAGCTTATCGAGTGAAGGTACCACAATTTTACATGACCATTCCTCCATCAATGGTGAACACCTGCAAAACAACATCCCTAGGCTATCAGCTATTAGTAAAGAAAAGGGGAACATAAACAATAACACTCATAGGATCCCGAGGCACTGTCAGAACAAGGTCAGAGAAATGGATCACGGGACATGAAGTGGATTGACCATGGTCACAAGGCTAAGAACTGATCTGATTTTTTTTTGTTTCAATAAAAAACCTCAGCAATGTCTTTGTACTGGCGTTTCAATTGAGGTCAATCCCCCTACTGAAACCTCATTAATTAACAAGCAAGGAAGTGCTAGCGTGTAGAAAAAATTGAAGAATCGGAGCAACACAAAATTCTGAGGCAAAGAAAAGAACGCAAAGTAGATATCTTATAGCTCACAATCAAGTGAGAGACAATGAAATCATTAGAGTCAGACCGTACAAACACCAAGATGCCTAAACCACTACACCCTAAACTAAGCCCCTAAACCCTAAAAGTAAGGCACTTGTGGAAACTTTTAGTAAAAGTTTCCATAAGCGCCTTAGTTTTAGGGTATAAGGAGTTAATTTAGGGTATATGGTTTAGGAGTAGGGGTTTAGAATTTAGGGATAGTTATTTCAATTTAAGGTTTAGGGTTATAATTTAGGGTTTATAGGTTAGGGTTTAGTTTTTAGGGTAATATGGTGAGGATTTAGGTACCCTAAACCTTAAATTGAAACAACTATCCCTAAATTCTAACCCCTAAACCCTATATCCTAAAACTAAGACACTTGTGGAAACTGAAAGTTTCCTCCGCCTGTGTATAGAATATTTATCCATATATATATATATATATACAAAACCAAGCAAAGAAACAACCAATAAAGATTCGTTATACTAGGTCAAAGTTATATCGCGACATGCATGGCCAAGCCCCAAGGTTAAACTAGAGTAAGTGCTGATGTGATCCACCTTAGCACTCAGCCTAGTTAATCTTCAGGCATTGTTTATAGCCAGCCAACAGAAAAGCTTATCGAGTGAAGGTACCACAATTTTACATGACCATTCCTCCATCAATGGTGAACACCTGCAAAACAACATCCCTAGGCTATCAGCTATTAGTAAAGAAAAGGGGAACATAAACAATAACACTCATAGGATCCCGAGGCACTGTCAGAACAAGGTCAGAGAAATGGATCACGGGACATGAAGTGGATTGACCATGGTCACAAGGCTAAGAACTGATCTGATTTTTTTTTGTTTCAATAAAAAACCTCAGCAATGTCTTTGTACTGGCGTTTCAATTGAGGTCAATCCCCCTACTGAAACCTCATTAATTAACAAGCAAGGAAGTGCTAGCGTGTAGAAAAAATTGAAGAATCGGAGCAACACAAAATTCTGAGGCAAAGAAAAGAACGCAAAGTAGATATCTTATAGCTCACAATCAAGTGAGAGACAATGAAATCATTAGAGTCAGACCGTACAAACACCAAGATGCCTAAACCACTACACCCTAAACTAAGCCCCTAAACCCTAAAAGTAAGGCACTTGTGGAAACTTTTAGTAAAAGTTTCCATAAGCGCCTTAGTTTTAGGGTATAAGGAGTTAATTTAGGGTATATGGTTTAGGAGTAGGGGTTTAGAATTTAGGGATAGTTATTTCAATTTAAGGTTTAGGGTTATAATTTAGGGTTTATAGGTTAGGGTTTAGTTTTTAGGGTAATATGGTGAGGATTTAGGTACCCTAAACCTTAAATTGAAACAACTATCCCTAAATTCTAACCCCTAAACCCTATATCCTAAAACTAAGACACTTGTGGAAACTGAAAGTTTCCTCCGCCTGTGTATAGAATATTTATCCATATATATATATATATATATACAAAACCAAGCAAAGAAACAACCAATAAAGATTCGTTATACTAGGTCAAAGTTATATCGCGACATGCATGGCCAAGCCCCAAGGTTAAACTAGAGTAAGTGCTGATGTGATCCACCTTAGCACTCAGCCTAGTTAATCTTCAGGCATTGTTTATAGCCAGCCAACAGAAAAGCTTATCGAGTGAAGGTACCACAATTTTACATGACCATTCCTCCATCAATGGTGAACACCTGCAAAACAACATCCCTAGGCTATCAGCTATTAGTAAAGAAAAGGGGAACATAAACAATAACACTCATAGGATCCCGAGGCACTGTCAGAACAAGGTCAGAGAAATGGATCACGGGACATGAAGTGGATTGACCATGGTCACAAGGCTAAGAACTGATCTGATTTTTTTTTGTTTCAATAAAAAACCTCAGCAATGTCTTTGTACTGGCGTTTCAATTGAGGTCAATCCCCCTACTGAAACCTCATTAATTAACAAGCAAGGAAGTGCTAGCGTGTAGAAAAAATTGAAGAATCGGAGCAACACAAAATTCTGAGGCAAAGAAAAGAACGCAAAGTAGATATCTTATAGCTCACAATCAAGTGAGAGACAATGAAATCATTAGAGTCAGACCGTACAAACACCAAGATGCCTAAACCACTACACCCTAAACTAAGCCCCTAAACCCTAAAAGTAAGGCACTTGTGGAAACTTTTAGTAAAAGTTTCCATAAGCGCCTTAGTTTTAGGGTATAAGGAGTTAATTTAGGGTATATGGTTTAGGAGTAGGGGTTTAGAATTTAGGGATAGTTATTTCAATTTAAGGTTTAGGGTTATAATTTAGGGTTTATAGGTTAGGGTTTAGTTTTTAGGGTAATATGGTGAGGATTTAGGTACCCTAAACCTTAAATTGAAACAACTATCCCTAAATTCTAACCCCTAAACCCTATATCCTAAAACTAAGACACTTGTGGAAACTGAAAGTTTCCTCCGCCTGTGTATAGAATATTTATCCATATATATATATATATATACAAAACCAAGCAAAGAAACAACCAATAAAGATTCGTTATACTAGGTCAAAGTTATATCGCGACATGCATGGCCAAGCCCCAAGGTTAAACTAGAGTAAGTGCTGATGTGATCCACCTTAGCACTCAGCCTAGTTAATCTTCAGGCATTGTTTATAGCCAGCCAACAGAAAAGCTTATCGAGTGAAGGTACCACAATTTTACATGACCATTCCTCCATCAATGGTGAACACCTGCAAAACAACATCCCTAGGCTATCAGCTATTAGTAAAGAAAAGGGGAACATAAACAATAACACTCATAGGATCCCGAGGCACTGTCAGAACAAGGTCAGAGAAATGGATCACGGGACATGAAGTGGATTGACCATGGTCACAAGGCTAAGAACTGATCTGATTTTTTTTTGTTTCAATAAAAAACCTCAGCAATGTCTTTGTACTGGCGTTTCAATTGAGGTCAATCCCCCTACTGAAACCTCATTAATTAACAAGCAAGGAAGTGCTAGCGTGTAGAAAAAATTGAAGAATCGGAGCAACACAAAATTCTGAGGCAAAGAAAAGAACGCAAAGTAGATATCTTATAGCTCACAATCAAGTGAGAGACAATGAAATCATTAGAGTCAGACCGTACAAACACCAAGATGCCTAAACCACTACACCCTAAACTAAGCCCCTAAACCCTAAAAGTAAGGCACTTGTGGAAACTTTTAGTAAAAGTTTCCATAAGCGCCTTAGTTTTAGGGTATAAGGAGTTAATTTAGGGTATATGGTTTAGGAGTAGGGGTTTAGAATTTAGGGATAGTTATTTCAATTTAAGGTTTAGGGTTATAATTTAGGGTTTATAGGTTAGGGTTTAGTTTTTAGGGTAATATGGTGAGGATTTAGGTACCCTAAACCTTAAATTGAAACAACTATCCCTAAATTCTAACCCCTAAACCCTATATCCTAAAACTAAGACACTTGTGGAAACTGAAAGTTTCCTCCGCCTGTGTATAGAATATTTATCCATATATATATATATATATATACAAAACCAAGCAAAGAAACAACCAATAAAGATTCGTTATACTAGGTCAAAGTTATATCGCGACATGCATGGCCAAGCCCCAAGGTTAAACTAGAGTAAGTGCTGATGTGATCCACCTTAGCACTCAGCCTAGTTAATCTTCAGGCATTGTTTATAGCCAGCCAACAGAAAAGCTTATCGAGTGAAGGTACCACAATTTTACATGACCATTCCTCCATCAATGGTGAACACCTGCAAAACAACATCCCTAGGCTATCAGCTATTAGTAAAGAAAAGGGGAACATAAACAATAACACTCATAGGATCCCGAGGCACTGTCAGAACAAGGTCAGAGAAATGGATCACGGGACATGAAGTGGATTGACCATGGTCACAAGGCTAAGAACTGATCTGATTTTTTTTTGTTTCAATAAAAAACCTCAGCAATGTCTTTGTACTGGCGTTTCAATTGAGGTCAATCCCCCTACTGAAACCTCATTAATTAACAAGCAAGGAAGTGCTAGCGTGTAGAAAAAATTGAAGAATCGGAGCAACACAAAATTCTGAGGCAAAGAAAAGAACGCAAAGTAGATATCTTATAGCTCACAATCAAGTGAGAGACAATGAAATCATTAGAGTCAGACCGTACAAACACCAAGATGCCTAAACCACTACACCCTAAACTAAGCCCCTAAACCCTAAAAGTAAGGCACTTGTGGAAACTTTTAGTAAAAGTTTCCATAAGCGCCTTAGTTTTAGGGTATAAGGAGTTAATTTAGGGTATATGGTTTAGGAGTAGGGGTTTAGAATTTAGGGATAGTTATTTCAATTTAAGGTTTAGGGTTATAATTTAGGGTTTATAGGTTAGGGTTTAGTTTTTAGGGTAATATGGTGAGGATTTAGGTACCCTAAACCTTAAATTGAAACAACTATCCCTAAATTCTAACCCCTAAACCCTATATCCTAAAACTAAGACACTTGTGGAAACTGAAAGTTTCCTCCGCCTGTGTATAGAATATTTATCCATATATATATATATATATACAAAACCAAGCAAAGAAACAACCAATAAAGATTCGTTATACTAGGTCAAAGTTATATCGCGACATGCATGGCCAAGCCCCAAGGTTAAACTAGAGTAAGTGCTGATGTGATCCACCTTAGCACTCAGCCTAGTTAATCTTCAGGCATTGTTTATAGCCAGCCAACAGAAAAGCTTATCGAGTGAAGGTACCACAATTTTACATGACCATTCCTCCATCAATGGTGAACACCTGCAAAACAACATCCCTAGGCTATCAGCTATTAGTAAAGAAAAGGGGAACATAAACAATAACACTCATAGGATCCCGAGGCACTGTCAGAACAAGGTCAGAGAAATGGATCACGGGACATGAAGTGGATTGACCATGGTCACAAGGCTAAGAACTGATCTGATTTTTTTTTGTTTCAATAAAAAACCTCAGCAATGTCTTTGTACTGGCGTTTCAATTGAGGTCAATCCCCCTACTGAAACCTCATTAATTAACAAGCAAGGAAGTGCTAGCGTGTAGAAAAAATTGAAGAATCGGAGCAACACAAAATTCTGAGGCAAAGAAAAGAACGCAAAGTAGATATCTTATAGCTCACAATCAAGTGAGAGACAATGAAATCATTAGAGTCAGACCGTACAAACACCAAGATGCCTAAACCACTACACCCTAAACTAAGCCCCTAAACCCTAAAAGTAAGGCACTTGTGGAAACTTTTAGTAAAAGTTTCCATAAGCGCCTTAGTTTTAGGGTATAAGGAGTTAATTTAGGGTATATGGTTTAGGAGTAGGGGTTTAGAATTTAGGGATAGTTATTTCAATTTAAGGTTTAGGGTTATAATTTAGGGTTTATAGGTTAGGGTTTAGTTTTTAGGGTAATATGGTGAGGATTTAGGTACCCTAAACCTTAAATTGAAACAACTATCCCTAAATTCTAACCCCTAAACCCTATATCCTAAAACTAAGACACTTGTGGAAACTGAAAGTTTCCTCCGCCTGTGTATAGAATATTTATCCATATATATATATATATATACAAAACCAAGCAAAGAAACAACCAATAAAGATTCGTTATACTAGGTCAAAGTTATATCGCGACATGCATGGCCAAGCCCCAAGGTTAAACTAGAGTAAGTGCTGATGTGATCCACCTTAGCACTCAGCCTAGTTAATCTTCAGGCATTGTTTATAGCCAGCCAACAGAATCATGGATACTTGTGAGTTGTGGCACAGCACAAGCTCATCAAGTCCACGTAAATATTTTATATAAGAAGGCAAGATGATAATTGATAAAATAAATTTATAACCTGTCCTGTGATATAATTAGAGGCAGGATTTATGGCCAAAAATTCCACCAGTCCAGCAACTTCTTCGGGTTGGCCATACCTTCCTGTATCCATACCAAATATAGTTAACCACTGCTGCAAATATGTTACTAAGCATTACTACTCGAAACATTCAATTTGAATCTGTGGAAACTAGGATATCACGTGATAATACAAGTTCATATTATAATGGAGGCAATGAAGAAGGTTGTATGAAGCGTCAAAATAACAAATATGCATCATATTTGGTACATTGCAAGATTAGCAGCAATAAGAACTCTCAGGCATTTCAACCAAAAGCTAGCAAATATTTGGTGACGTTGTAAGGGCCTGGGAAAGCTAACAATTTAAGAAAAACTAACAAGAAAAGTTCACAAAGATGGAAATAACGAAATTTTATTGTGGGAAAGCTAACAATTTAAGAAAAACTAACAAGAAAAGCTCACAAAGATGGAAATAACGAAATTTGATTTTATGTAATCATCCTAAGCTGCTAGGACTAGAGTGTGAGTGCCAAACAGAGATTCGTTCAATCTTTTTCAAGATTTTTATGTATTTAGAGATCCCGTTGAGAATCATACCCCATGCCCATGTTCACATACATGTGGGGGCACAAGTACTTCAAGAAAAGTTTTCTTACCTAAGGGAATTGTTGCCAAAATTTTCTTCTCAATGTCATCCCCAAGTTTGGCTGTCATATCAGATGCAATAAATCCTGGGGCAACAGCATTGACCTGGAAGAAAATTTCCATATTTCGGTATCAGAGTAAGCATATCCCAGCAGCATAAATCTTACTCCCTCGGCCTCGTATCAGGACGGTGCCCTAATTGTTCACTGTTCAGTTTTTATCTTTCTTCACATTATCTGTATCACATTATTCCAATTCTTTTTCCTCAAGAACTGGAGCATATTACATCTTGAAAATTTGTGCAACAAAATTCCAAAACACATAACCCTGGTTCCTGGATCTTTCTTTTCAAGTACTGAAAGTGGAGTAGCTTGGGAAAACTTACATTAATGTTTCTGCTGGCATATTCCTTTGCAACAGTCTTTGTCAAACCAATAACTCCTGCTTTAGCAGCACTATAGTTGGCTTGCCCGATGTTGCCAACCAGACCAACAACTGATGCTATGTTAATTATCTTTCCCTGAAATTAGAACAAATATTGAGACATGGCACATGTTCTAAAACAACAATCTTGAAGCTAGCTTAAAAAACATTTCCTTTATTTCCTGGCACTATAGTTGACTTGGATGCACGGAGTTCAATAGCAAACAAATTGGCAAAGCAACCATACTACACGTGATCTTCTAATGAGAAATATCCAATTACCTTTTTCTTCTTCATCATGATTTTGGCTGCTGCCTGCAAAGAGAAAAGGCAACTAAGTTTGCATAAATGAATCAAACATCCACCGGGAATTCTTACTTAGATGTCCAGCATTCAAACCTGTGTACAAAGAAACACTCCTGTAAGATTCAGATCAATAACTTCCTGCCATTGTGATTTCTTCATTCTCATCAACAAAGTATCCCGAGTAATTCCTGAAACAATGATCACCAACTTAAGGGGTATGTCAAAATCAACAATTGAGTAACTGATGCAAAAAGAAAGAATTTTTATAACCTGCATTGTTTATCAATATATCAACAGTCCCCCATGTATCAATAGCCTGCACACATAAAGTCATGACCCATGAAACATACATCTACAATTAAATTACAAAATATAAAAAGGGAAAAGTCACTCACAGTTTTCATCATTGCCTCTACATCAGCTTCTTTTGAAACATCTCCACCAAAAGTAATAGCCTGACCACCATACGACTCAATCTACAAAAAGTACATGCAGTATGATCTAATAACTGTCTAAAGATCATTACAAATAACAAAAAAAAAAAAAAAAAAAAAAAACATAAGGGCACTTTGCTAAAAGATTTTAAAGCAGGACTTAAGGTGACAAAAGGTTCAAAATATCCAACAATTATTATCTGGAAAAAGGGTCATATTTGCAATTATTTTCCCCTATAGATGCATGCAGCCATACGCAAAAACCGAGCACAAAAGGAATCCTAGAATTAGATTTCATGCACCCTACAAACTCTCATCTGCAAGTAAAACTAAAAAGACCCCAGTCAATCAAACATAATTCCAGGTTACTCATGAATTCCTATGCATCAGTGGACAAAATTCCGCGAGCTGAGAAAAAATAAGTAAAATTCCCACTCAATTTTGATATACATTTCTTTCAAGGGCGTATATTTTACCTCTTTCGAAACTTCCTCAGCCTCCTTCGATGATCTGGCATAATTCACTAGGACCTGCAATAGCACAGAGGCAGCAACAACCATCACTTTGAAGCATATAGGCATATAACATAGAAAAAATTTCTTTATCTGTTTAAACAGTTCTTAAAGTACTTGAAGGACACTTGAGATGCAATTATTGTCAGTGAAGAAGCATAAAAGGCTTCAGGACAGTGTATAGTGCATAATGGGCCACATTTAAAATTTGAACAAGATTAGACAAGTAAATTATTTCAGATTATGGTAATCATGAGCGGTAGTGGTCTTGGGAGCGCAATTGCTAGAGCAAGGGAGAATGAAGAGTGGTGATTTCAGCAAGAGCAGCCGAACGGATAGATCAGAGTTGAGTCAAAAGGTATGGTATAGCAGCCTTTCCGAACGAGCCTCTGGGAATAATTGATGGGATGATAACCAGTTTCATATTCAAGAGATAATTACATGCAAACCTAATGAAAATCAAAGTCTTATTATAATTTATATTATTTATAAATTTTAAACATCATACCAAGATGTTATCTTCCGATTTGTAGTTTTGGACCTTTGGTCAAGACTTCAGCTGCCACAAGTTTCATTCTTCGTATGCTTTACATCAAATTAAGGCAGAAATGACAGTAAGATCCTGAAAAGGAACACTCACTAACCTTGCAACCAGCTTTACCGAGAGTCAATGCAACAGCTTTACCAATGCCTCTAGAAGCTCCAGTAACTATGACTACGGGAGCTTCCACTTTTTGAGCTGCTTCAGAGCTGGCTTGTTCAACAGTGGCAACCTGAGCTTTTACACCTGAAAAAAAATCAAAAGCCAAATTATTAACTAGATATATATCACTCGTAAATTATCAATGATGACTCAGCTTACTAACAAATGTAGGCTGTTATCAGTTAGACTAGTAAACAACAAAATTCCACAAACTCCAATAATAAATATGACTGCAACTCATCATCCTTGAACTAAATTAACTAGAAATAGCTCTCTCGTAATTCATCAATAATCTTTCAGATTATTAACATATATAACTTATTAACAGTTAAATTAGCCAAACAACAAAATTACACAAGCTCCAACTATAAATTTGAAAATAATTCAGAATCCTTAATTAATTATCAACCATACTGAGCTTTCTGCGAAATGAGCATAAAAATATTACGTAAGCATGAAAAACAAAGTGCTCAAAAGCAATAGACAACAAAATACCGGATGAAGCAAACGACCGTCTCGATTTGCACTGGAGTCCGATGCTCGACCGAGCCTGAACCGATCCGAAGCCGCCGGAAATTGGAGACCATTGCCTAATCTGAACAAACTTGCGGTCACTGGAATCAGGAAACCTCGCGGCGGATTTCAAAGCAACGACATTGGATCCGGCAACAGCAGCCATCGGGATCGGAGCTCGGTGGAATCCGCGAACGGCGAGGAGAGAATAAGAACGAGGAGCGAAGAGAGTAGCCAGGAAATGAAAGCTTTAAATAAAGCTTAAAGAGCGGAGAAAAAGAAAGGTTTTGAATATGGCGTTTCGAAATTTTGTTTGGCTTTTGCTTTGGGAAGTCCGGAGAGTGTTAAAACTAAAAGCGAGGGCGAAGCTAACGAGGTGAGTGTGGGCTGTTGTTATTCAATTCCGAGGATTGGTTTGAACTTGATAATTTACAGTAATGGGTCTTGGTTCTGCTGTTAATTACAATGCAAACCAATTCCTTTAAATGGCCGATGATAAAGCGGTAATATCCTCTGGGTGGCAATGTAGTAAAATAAGGAGTGTTCTGGGCACTTTGTTGTAAGTTTATTTCGTTAATTAGTTGAAATTTAGGTTAAACAGGTCAACAGGCAAAGGGAAAGTCTAACGTAAGGATTTAAATAAAAGAAGCTCAAACATGGGGTGATTCTAAGGGTAGGTCCCTTTAGGTTAATTTTAGGTCCCATCAGTACTATAGTTAAATTTAGGCCAAATTAATTTCAGTCGTTGACGAAAAAAAGGAAAAAAGGGAAAAAAAGGACTAGGTGAAATCGGTAAATTGGTATTTCAAAATTTCTTTAAGACCTTCATATTGGAATAACATCGATACTGATAAAATAATTTCAAAAACAGTGGCTTTCCCTTTCACTCCCTCGTGAAAACTTCAAAAAACTTTCTCCTTGTTCAAACTTTTCGTTCATCTTACAGGCGAAAATCGTTGGTTGACAAATTCTTATCTCTTAAATTCATGTTAGTAATGTTTAAGATTTCGTGTTAGTCAAATCCAAAATGAAAAATGTGTATGAAAAATTATTAGGGTTTTTAGGGAAAATGAGGGTTCAATAATGATTTTGAGAGGTTAAGATTAGAAGTTTAATAATGTTTACTTATTATACCGAAACACATCAATTTCTATATAGTTTAAGGATTAGGTTTGGTGATATTTGTTACGAATGCGGAGGTTGAGAAACGGTTCTAAGAAAATAGCATCTGTACTATTCTTCAGACATCGATGCTGAGAGTAATTGGAATGACATCGAATGAGAAAATAGTATCAATATGTACAAGTGATATCGGTACTAATAAGTAAAAATATCGGTATTGTAGTAGTAGTAGTAGTAGTAGTAGTACAGATATGGAAATAATTTGAATAACATCGAATGGTAAAATGGTATCGATATGAGTAAGTCATATCGGTACTAATAGATAGAAATATCGATATTGTAGTAGTAGTAGTACATATATAGGAATAAATTGAATGACCTCGAACAGGTAAATGGTATCGGTATTTATAAGTAATATCGGTAATCGATAGAAATGTCACATATGTAGGAAAAATATTTATTTGACACGGAGGGAGACATGTTAATAAATAATATGGTATGATAAACATTAATAAAATGTTGTGTTGTGTTTTATGTGTGGTGTAAATTTATGTGATATAAATGAACTTATGTTTTATTGGTAGGTGTGTGAGCATGGAGGATGAGACGGTGAAGGTCGTGGTGGCTAAGGCTCGTAAATCTGTGTTTGCCTTTATGAACTTTTAGTAAGTTAAAGTTGAATTTGTATTTAATATTTGAAGTTGGTTAATTTGTTAGATTGAAGTTTAAATATGATATATTTGAATGAATATATGTATAGTATAAATGAATGCAAAGGGAAAAATGGTGGGAAGAAGAAAATGACTAATGAGGTAAGTGTAAAATTTCGAATAGTTGAATGTGTTTGTTTATTTTTTTAGTAATGTGTATATGAGGTAAAATTGTAATATCTTTTGAATGATAAAGGTGAGGAAAATATTGGGAAGAAAGTGAGGGAAAATGGCTGCTGCTGAAAAAGGTCGTATATTAAAATGCACATGCAGCAGAAGAAAGCATAGATAGAAGCAAAATCAAAAGGTAAAGATACGACTATTGTTAAGAAGGTTAAGAAGGTAAGAGTTACATTACTTTTAGTAATAATTGTTAGTATTTTATAGATGCCTAATGTTGATGTAAATAATTGTATGTTTGTAGGAAGTACCCACAAGGTGTAGCATAAAGAAGTTGTCGAATTTGTTTGAAGAAATGAAGAGTAAAAAGATTGATGGTGTAGTCGTAGAACTTGGGTTTGAGAATTTACTTGGATTAAAACCGCGCGAAATTCTTCGCGATTTGTGTCGTGAGTTAGTGGAAAGCTTTGATGTCGAAAACTCAATGATGAAGTTTGATGGCCACGGTATTTTTGTAATGGTGGAGGATGTTGAAGTTGTTTTAAGGTTAAAAAATTAAGGTCTTGATGTTGGACACGTGAGTGAGAAATGTAATGGGAAAGAACTAGGTTTGAAGCATAAAGTCAAACCGAAGGTTTCATATGTTGATTTAGAGGCAGAAATATTAAGTGGTGAATATGAGGGAGATGAATTGAAAGCCAGGGTGATTATTTACATTGTTGGTGTCTTTTTTGCTCCAACTTCAGACACGATGACCTCAACAGAAAGTTTGAAGTTATTATGCTCTGATGGGTTGAAGGACAAGTTGAATTGGTAAAAATTTGCGTATGAAAGATGTGAAACCAAAATTGATTTTGATATAACATATAAACTTAAGGACCAATTTGCAAAATAATAAAATTTTAAGTACTCTTTAAAGTCTCATAATTGACAAGTATTTTAAACAAAATAATATCTCAAGACAAGCTCTTAAATAGATAAAAATTTCTAAGTCTTTTCCTATGATTTTCAAGCCAAACTATACAAAAACGCCCAGACGTATCGATACCCTTAGGCATATCGATACGAGTTTTAGCCACTGGAATTTTAATGGACTTAGCGTACCGATACAGAATCACCCTGTATCGATACGACATTCATCTGGGCAACTCTTTCAATGAATCCGTAGCAATACGCTTTGCAACCGTATCGATACGATAAGCTTATCTTTGAAAAATCTTTGCATTTAATTTTTGACCGTTGACTTGTCAGTTGTTTGGTTTCCCAATTTTTAAAAGACCGTTATACCGTACCGATACGTTTGGTATGCGTATCGATACGATCTTTAAGAAAACCAAACTTGAGATTCCAGTGAGCAAACACCGTATCGATACGGCCATCCGTACCGATACGCCCCTTAAAACTGTACCGGTACGCTTTCTATGCGTATCGATACGCTCTGTTTTCAGTCACAACGGCTCTTTCCTCTTTGATACAGGTATAGATACGCCCTCTACGAGTACCAATACGGTAGGCTGTAGAGCTACATTTATTGCAGGAAAAATGCTCCCAACGGCTCTATTGATGATCCCAACTACCCAAACGGCTAGAATTCAATGCAAGGGTATAAAAACAAGTTTCAATTGACCAAGCAACAACTATTGAACCTACAAGCAACATCAAAGCATCAAAATCCAAACCCTAGTGTCTTTCATAGTCAAGTTCTTGTACCCAACTCTTGTGATCTTATTGTAATCTTGTATTGTGAGTTTGGGAAGTTTGAAATTGTATTTGGGTAAACATTTATCCTTTGAGAGGAACTTTTAGAGTTTACCAAATTCATCTCTTTGTAAAAGTGAGTAGATTAAGCTTTGAGTAGAAAGCTTAATCAATTTGTAAGGTTACCTCCTCATCCAAGAAAATGGGAAGAATTCAAGTAGTGAATTGGTTGAAAATCCTTAGTGGGAACTAAGGTAGTGGATGTAGAGTTCATTTGGGGAACTTGAACCACTTTAACCACTTGTGTCACTTTTTATTTTTCACTCTTACCTCCTACCAAATTTTAAATTGCCAATTCACCCCCCTCTTGGCCATTTGCAATTTTGTGACCAACTCAAGAAAAGATAATTGATTGTATATCGAAACATAATTTTGATGACGATCAATCATACATGACCGGGTGCATAGAAATCTTAGAGGTAAGATGGTAGTAAAATGATGTATTGTGGTAGTAGTGAAAAATTTAGCATGGATTGAGTTTATTAATGTTGTGTGTAATTTGAAATGTAGTTGAGATTATATGATTATTAGAGAGGAGTTTCTAGCAGAGGAACTTGGGCTGTAGACCGTGTTGCTCGCATTCATGCATGGGGGAGAAGGAAGTGAAAAGACTTGTTTCCTGCATTAGGGTAGAGTGTCCTACGAAAAAATAAAAGTAAGTAACATGTTAAATATGTGTAGCGTGTAATGAATAAAAATGACATAAAATAAATGTAATAAATAAATATAATTTATAAGTTATTAGGTCAGATGGTGGTCGGAATGAAGAAAACAAGGGTGGAGATACGAGTTCCTCTACTGAAATGATAATAGAGGTATTTAGTAAAGTCGTTGCAGATGTGAATGAAATGAAAGAGACTATGAAAGCTGGACTAAAAAAGTAAAGTAAAATCGAAAAGATGTTGAAGACTTTGAAGGATGAATTGAAAATGGTGGTTGATTAAATAGTTGGTATGAGTGTGAATTTGATGTACTTGAAGAAGGCTTTACATGTTGTTGATGCCAAATTTGGCATAGGGCTTGATGAAAAGAAAGTGCGGGAAGAAAAAACTGATGTTTCTATGTGTAAGGGCAATGAAGAATTTAGTATCCATGCGGATGTGTTTGTTGATGATTAGAATGTGTTGAAGGAGGACAATGTAGCAGTGGTAACGAAAAAGAGAAAGATAAAACTTTATTTTAGTGTATAGATTAAATCTTAATGTTTGTTGTTGAAGTACTATTAACATATATTATATTTATAGAGTAAGGCGAATGATGAAGCAACGAGTAAGGTTAGTGGAGAAGGAAAATCAGGACGAATGAAAACTCGAAACAACGATGATAAAAATATTTGATATTGATCATCGTTATTTAATGTAATATCATTATATCCTGAAGATTGTGTGTGTAATGAGACGTAAATTTCTTGATGGTAATTGCATTTTCCATTTTATTAGGAGTTGGTTTGGATGTTTGAGTTTAGTAGAACTTTAGTAATGAATTTAAATGTAATGTACTTTATTTTGAATTACATAGTTTAATTAATTTTGTTTAATAATTTATAAATATTGGTACAAATAGTTATTATGTTAATGTTGTTACCTTTGTATATATATATATAATAGCATTGACTAATTTATGTGCAAGTTTGGAGTGTTTTAGGTACTGCCTTGTGTTGAAATAAGTGATGGGGTGAGGGCGTCTTCAAGAGCCACGTGTGACTATATATAGAATACGTTTTTTTCTCTGAAAAAGTAAGCTATATATTGTTAGTGTAATGCGTAACATTGATAATAATTGGTAAATAATATATATTTGTACAGAAAAATCGTCATTCATTTTGGCCACATGTACGTGACTGTAAGTGAAGCAGATACGTTACGTCTCGGATGTTGGGTTAGTGATGTGGTTAGTATAATTTATAGCTTAAACAATGAAATGATTAAATTTAAATTAATAAGATCATATAAAATGTTTAACATAGTTTTGCATTATTTAGATTGTTGACATTGTTGGGTGAAGTATGGTTGTTGAAGACATTGCAATGAAGCGTAGTGCAAGGATAGGGTATCTTATGTGCTGCTTAAGTGTAAGTTCACCGTTTACATTCTTTATGTATAGTAGAAAAGAATACATTGTTGTATTTTGGAAGCTTAATAAATAGTTTTGTGAAACGTAGACGCAAGTTATAGATGGTGCAATGGATGGTGGGCAACTTGCTCATTATTAGGATCGAATATTAAAAAATTATAGGACGCTGAACGATTGTAAAACAGTAAGAATAAATTTTGTCCCATGGTACCATCTGCATATGAAATTTTGTGTTTTTATTTTATTTTAAATGCATACTAAATACAAATGTATTTGCAGATATTTATCCCCATTAATCACAACAATCTACATTGGGTTCTTTGTGTTTTGGATATGGGTCTTCGGGAAGCAAAGTTACTTGATAGTTTACCAAGTGCCCGAGGCAATGCTAGTAGAGTACTTCTTGTGAAAAAAATTGGTAAGATAAAGACTTGTAGCATGTAAGAAATTATCACAAATGCTTTGTACAAAATTATGTAGTATGCGAATAATGATGTGTTTGTTCATGTAAATTAAATAATTAGGAGAATGTTTTGAGAACGAAAAGTTCGTTAAAGTATTTGGCTCACCACGGGTACCAATGAAAGAGCTGCGCGTGGTGGTGCCAAAAGTAAGAGTGCAAGATAATGAGTATATTGTGGCATTGATTGTAGATGTTTAATCCTTCTAATTTTGTAGCCATGTTATTAATAAGAAGGCATTAAATCAAGGCAATGTTTAATTTCTGTGTTAGTAGGAACCAAAATGATACTCAGATATGAAATATTTCTAGGATTTTTGAAAAATTTAGTGTTTTACTAATGATTTAGAGGGATTATTGTAACGGTGGGTTTAATAATTTTTCATTACTAAAGTGAAACGCATCAAATCGCGTTTAGTTTTAGGGTTATATCGCTTATATTTGTAAGGAATGTGAATATCGAGAAACATGTCTGGGTTACTAGTATCGGTACTTTTCAGCGGATATCGATAAGAACATAAAGTGAATGGCATCGAAGCTTTAAACTATATCGCTACTAGTTAGGAAAATTGCACATGTGTAGTTTAAAATTTTTTTTCTCGCATTTATATTGCCTATATAGGTGGTAGTCCACATGGATGTTGTAACTTAATATTTAAATAATTGACGATTATAATTATCCCTATTATAGAGATTACAAATCATAAACCTATCAACAATCATTTTCGACTAAAAAGAAGTACACACGAATTACAAGTGTGAAGGACATGGCTGCAATGGATGAGGCTCACAAAATTTCGATTTGCAGGTGCGACAAGGAGGTAATGTTGAAGACTGCATGGACATATGATAACCCAGGCCGACAATTTTATGGGTGTTCGAATTAGAGGAATAGATTTCGCAAAGCCTGTAATTTTTTTTCTGTGGTACGACCCTTCAATGAATCTTCAGATAAAATTTCTTCTTCTCAGTCTCTTGAAGAAAATCAAAGGCAACGACAGGGACAGACGAAATAAGAGATTTGCTTGGGTTTTTGTAGTCACAGGTTCAATTGTATTGACTCTATTTTTTATGGGTATGCAATGAAAAAAGTGTGGAGATAAGGGTTTCTTTTTGTCAACTGGTGTTTCAAAGCTACGAGGGAAAAAATAATTTAAGCGACACTGGTATGTAATGAATCTTGGGTGGGTTATGTTAATGAAAGACATGGTTTAAGTTATGTTTGTATGATGAAATGGTCATATTTTATAACATTTTAAGCCTTAAATACTGGTATGCAATGAAAATTTAGTTTATTATGATGCAATGTTAATGAAATTTATGGTTTAAGTTATCAGATGTTTTGTAACGTATAGAGTAACGCTTTAAGATATAAGGTAGCCACAAAATACCTAACTATAAGTAGGGAGAGCTTAAGATTATAAGATACAACATGAACAATACCAATATGAAATGAACAATATCGATTCAAAATGTGGAGAGATTGTTTAATATGGACATATGGGGAGGTAAATTTGGTAGTTACATTTTTTACCATATAATTTATAATGAATCAGGTAGGTTTTGTGAGATATGTTGTAGGTATCGTTTTTATCACGCGTTTTGTAACATATAGAGTAATCCTTTAAGAGATAAGGTAGGTACAAAATTCCGTACCATAAGTTGGGTGAGTTCAAGATTAGGACATATGGGGTGGTAAATTTCGTACTTACCTTTTTTACCATATAATTTGTAACGAATCACGTAGGTTTTCTGAGATATGTTGTAGGTATCGTTTTTATCACGTGTTTTGTAACATATATAGTAATCCTTTAAGAGATAAAGTAGCTACAAAATTCCTTACAATAAGTTGGGTTGGTTTAAGATTAGGACATGTGGGGTAACAAATTCGGTAGTTACCTTCTTTACTATATATTGTGTAAAGAACTAGGTATGTGAGATGAGATATGTTGTAGGTACAAAATTTCTTACGCGTTTTCTAACATATAGATGTTGGGATTTTAGGGGCTCGATTCGATCAACCAATTTAGCTCACCAAGTGGTGGAGAGATGGATTTTTGGGTGGAAGGGTTTAGGAAGCTAAAAAGAAAATAGACACAATGATTTATAGTGGTTCAACCTTCTAACCAAGGTCTACATCCACTACCTTAGCTCCCCACTAAGGATTTCACAATTAATCCACTATTGATTCGTCCCCTTTTCTAGGATTAGGAGGAAACCCTTACAACCGATCAAGCTTCTACCCAAAGCCTTGATCAAAACCCTCTTTACAAAGAGACAAAGAAAGCAAACTTAAAACCCTCTAATAGGTGTTTGTTTGCACAATTAAGCACTCACCCAAAACCTAAAACACTTGAGCAAATTTTGACAATTTTGGCTCACTAGTGTTTGTCTATACAAGAATTGACAATTCAAGCACTAAGATACTTTTTGATCATTTGATGTTCGACAATATGAGCATTAGTCTTCTCTTGATGCTTGGAGGTCCCTTTTATACTCCAAAATGAGTTTGTAGCCGTTACTAGCCGTTGGGGATGAATTGGAGCCGTTGAGGACTTTATTTCCCTTCATAAATGCTGTTCTGCAGCTAGTCGTATCGATACACGTGACACCGTATCGGTAAGGGCTTCATAGGAACTAGCCGTTGAGGACTTTATTTCCCTTCATAAATGCTGTTCTGCAGCTAGTCGTATCAATACACGTGACACCGTATCGGTACGGGCTTCATAGGAACTAGCCGTTGAGCTTTTGCCAGCTGAGGCGTATCGATACGCTTGAGGGCGTATCGGTACGGGTTCATATTTGAATAGCCGTTGGGGTGGTTGAACTGGGATCGGTACGCTTACCTGGCGTATCGAAACGACCCCGATCCGTATCGATACCCTAAACCCTCGTATCGATACGAGTTTTGACAGTGGCCAAACTGAGGCAAAAAGGTATCGGTACGGGTACAATCGTATCGATACTGGTAACGTGAAATCACAAGTTTGGCTATTAAAAACATGAAAAATCTTTGCCAAAAACCTTTCAAAATACCTCAAACATAAATTCAAGTTGTTTGGACTTAAAAACAAGTTTTAAATTCTTTTCAAATTAGTCCAAAACATTTTCAATTATTATATCAAAACATTAGTTCTATAATCTCCCCCTTTTTGATATAATAAAACTAACTTGAAAAATTGTTTGGGATTCTCCCCCTTAAACTTTAAAAATGTGAATAAGAGATTAAATGTATGGAATCAAATAAAGCCCCCCCTTATTCATTTGAAAATTCAATTTTTCAAACCATTTCTCCCCATTTTTGTTATATCAAAAAGAATTTAACACATTAAGTTCAAAATAACAATAAAGGTAAAAATTTTGACAAAAATAAGAATTTGGTTTAAAAATGGCTCCCCCTTACTCAAAGCATCATCAAAAATGTTAGTCCATCATATATGATCATCTAGTTGAATAAACTAAAAATAAGACAAATTAATTCAAAACAACTAGAAATTTTACTAACACTTGAACCCAAGGGAGGATGTGAAGCCTTCATTCTTCAAGTGTTCTTCCTTGTGTGCATGGAGCTCCCCCTCAATGTTTGACTTGTTGAACATCTCCATCACACCTAGCAATAGACAATCAAGTAATTTTTGGTATCCAAATTGCTTTGGATCCATGAACGTTAGTAGCACAAATTTTAGTCCCCTTAGGAATCCATTTTTCAATGTCATCCTTTTTAATTGAAGTACTAAGTCCTTTTGGGACCCAAATACTTCTAAAACATTTCCTTTAATAAATCTAGGGGCACTAGATTGTCTAACATAAAAATTTGATTTTCCAAAATTGTTTTTCCTTTCAAGCTCTTTGGAAATCAAATCTTTTTCTTCTTGAACATTTTGAAGCAATTTTTGTAAATCAAAATATTTTAATTCAAACTCTTCAAGTTTTGCTTCAAGTTCAAGTTTGGTTTTAGAAAGCAAATCATTTTGAATTTTTAACTTTGAAATCAATTTATTGTTTTTCAAAATGTGGCTTTTAAAATCTAAAACCAAATCATCATAGGCATCTTGTAATTCATCAAAGGAATAAGAACATGAAGTAGATGAATTAGAAATTACCCTTGAATCTTCTTCGATGGCCATAAGGCAAAGGTTGGCTTGTTCATCGTCGGTGGAGTCCTCATCACTCCAAGTAGCCACATGTGCCTTCTTCTTATGGCTTGAAGTGCTTGCCCTCTCCTTTCTTTTAGGTTCTCGTTCAAGCTCTCTCAAGGCTTTCTTCATGAATGGGGCACACTTCTTGAAGACATGAACTATCTCTTCATCTTCATTCTCCTCTTCACTTGAGTAGACATGATGGCAAGTGGAGGATTTGAGAGCCATGACACCTGCATTGATGCCAAGCCCTTTGATTTTCTTCTCTCCCATAGCTCTAATTTCTTCCCTCTTCTTCTCATCCTCCTTGTTCTTCTTCATGATTTGATGAGTAAGGAGTGACCCCATGAGTTCATCAAGCTTCAAAGTCTTCAAATTTTTGGCTTCGATGATGGCGGTCCTCTTTGAGTCACAAGACTCGGGAAGTGAGTAGATGAGCTTTCGAACAAGCTTTTCCTCCGGGATGGCTTCTCCATAGCCTTTGAGACCATTGGTGATAGTGGAGAACCTATCGAACATCTTCTCAATGTTCTCTTCCGGATCCATTTTGAAGTTCTCATACTCCAAGGTTAGGAGCCCAATCTTGGTCTCCTTGACTTCATTTGTCCCCTCGTATGTGACTTCAAGCTTGTCCCATACCTCCTTGGCACTCTCACAAGAAGACATCTTCTCATAGATGGTTGGGTCAAATGCACAAAATAGAATGTGTAAGGCCTAGCAATTTAGCTCCATCTTCTTGCGATCGTCGGCACTCCACTCCGCTTTACTTCTTTGAGGCACGAACGGACCATCTTCAACTATGTCTCATAGCTTGTAATCTCTTGACTTCAAGAAGAATTTCATCTTTGTCTTCCAATGGGCATAGTGGTCTCCGTCGAAGAAAGGCGGTTTGTCGATTGATTGTGCCATTGAGCCAGTTGATGAAATAGTGATCGAGCTTGCCGGATCTTCTCAATAGGATGTGAATCCTCTTCGATTGAGCCAAGCTCTGATACCAATTGTTGGGATTTTAGGGGCTCGATTCGATCAACCAATTTAGCTCACCAAGTGGTGGAGAGATGGATTTTTGGGTGGAAGGGTTTAGGAAGCTAAAAAGAAAATAGACACAATGATTTATAGTGGTTCAACCTTCTAACCAAGGTCTACATCCACTACCTTAGCTCCCCACTTAGGATTTCACAATTAATCCACTATTAATTCGTCCCTTTTTCTAGGATTAGGAGGAAACCCTTACAACCGATCAAGCTTCTACCCAAAGCCTTGATCAAAACCCTCTTTACAAAGAGTCAAAGAAAGCAAACTTAAAACCCTCTAATAGGTGTTTGTTTGCACAATTAAGCACTCACCCAAAACCTAAAACACTTGAGCAAATTTTGACAATTTTGACTCACTAGTGTTTGTCTATACAAGAATTGACAATTTAAGCACTAAGACACTTTTTGATCATTTGATGTTTGACAATATGAGCATTAGTCTTCTCTTGATGCTTGGAGGTCCCTTTTATACTCCCAAATGAGTTTGTAGCCGTTACTAGCCGTTGGGAATGAATTGGAGCCGTTGAAGACTTTATTTCCCTTCATAAATGCTGTTCTGCAGCTAGTCGTATCGATACACGTGACACCGTATCGGTACGGGCTTCATAGGAACTAGCCGTTGAGCTTTTGCCAGCTGAGGCGTATCGATACGCTTGAGGGCGTATCGGTACGGGTTCATATTTGAATAGCCGTTGGGGTGGTTGAACTGGGATCAGTACGCTTAACTGGCGTATCGAAACGACCCCGATCCGTATTGATACCCTAAACCTTCGTATCGATACGGGTTTTGACAGTGGCCAAACTGAGGCAAAAAGGTATCGGTACGGGTACAACCGTATACTAGTAACGTGAAATCACAAGTTTGGCTATTAAAAACATGAAAAATCTTTGCCAAAAACCTTTCAAAATACCTCAAACATAAATTCAAGTTGTTTGGACTTAAAAACAAGTTTTAAATTCTTTTCAAATTAGTCCAAAACATTTTTCAATTATTATATCAAAACATTAGTTCTACAATAGAGTAATCCTTTAAGAGATGAGGTAGCTACAAATTTCCTTACCATAAGTTGGGTTGGTTTAAGATTAGGACATATAGGGTAACAAATTTGGTAGTTACATTCTTTACTATATATTGTGTAACGAATTAGGTAGGTGATATGAGTTATGTTGTAGGTACGAAATTTCTTACGCGTTTTGTAACATATATGGTAATCCTTTAAGAGATAAGGTAGCTACAAAATTCCTCATACCATAAGTTGGATTGGTTTAAGATTAGGACCTATAGGGTAATAAATATGGTAGTTACCTTCTTTACTGTATATTTTGTAACAAATTAGGTAGGTGAGATATGTTGTAGGTACGAAATTTCTTACGCGTTTTGTAACATATATGGTAATCCTTTAAGAGATGAGGTAGCTACAAAATTTCTTACCATAAGTTGGGTTGGTTTAAGATTAGGACATATGGGGTAATAAATTTGGTAGTTACCTTCTTTACTGTATATTTTGTAACGAATTAGGTAGGTGAGGTGAGATATGTTGTAGGTACTACATTTCTTACGCGTTTTGTAACATATAGGGCAATCCTTTAAAAGATGAGGTAGCTACAAAATTTCTTACCATAAGTTGGGTTGGTTTAAGATTAGGACATATGGGGTAATAAATTCGGTAGTTACCTTCTTTACTGTATATTTTGTAACGAATTAGGTAGGTGAGGTGAGATATGTTTTAGGTACGACATTTCTTATGCGTTTTGTAACATATAGGGTAATCCTTTAAAAGATGAGGTAGCTACAAAATTCCTTACCATAAGTTGGGTTGGTTTAAGATTAGGACATATGGGGTAATAAATTCGATAGTTACCTTCTTTACTATATATTTTGTAACGAATTACGTAGGTGAGGTGAGATATGTTGTAAGTACGAAATTTCTTACCCGTTTTTTAACATATAGGGTAATCCTTTAAGAGATAAGGTAGCTACAAAATTCATTATCATAAGTTGGGTTGGTTTAAGAATAGGACATATGAGGTAATAAATTCAGTAGTTACATTCTTTACTATATATTGTGTAAAGAAATAAGTAGGTGAGGTGAGATATGTTGTAGGTACGAAATTTCTTACGTGTTTTCTAACATATAGTGTAATCCTTTAAGAGATGAGGTAGCTACAAATTTCCTTACCATAAGTTGGGTTGGTTTAAGATTAGGACATATGGGGTAACAAATTTGGTAGTTACCTTCTTTACTATATATTGTGTAACGAATTAGGTAGGTGATATGAGATATGTTGTAGGTACGAAATTTCTTACGCGTTTTGTAACATATAGGGTAATCATTTAAGAGATAAGGTAGCTACAAAATTCCTTACCATAAGTTGGATTGGTTTAAGATTAGGACATATGGGGTAATAAATCTGGTAGTTACCTTCTTTACTGTATATTTTGTAACGAATTAGGTAGGTGAGGTGAGATATGTTGTAGGTACGAAATTTCTTACGCGTTTTGTAACATATATGGTAATCCTTTAAGAGATGAGGTAGCTACAAAATTTCTTACCATAAGTTGGGTTGGTTTAAGATTAGGACATATGGGGTAATAAATTTGGTAGTTACCTTCTTTACTGTATATTTTGTAACGAATTAGGTAGGTGAGGTGAGATATGTTGTAGGTACTACATTTCTTACGCGTTTTGTAACATATAGGGCAATCCTTTAAAAGATGAGGTAGCTACAAAATTTCTTACCATAAGTTGGGTTGGTTTAAGATTAGGACATATGGGTAATAAATTCGATAGTTACCTTCTTTACTATATATTTTGTAACGAATTACGTAGGTGAGGTGAGATATGTTGTAAGTACGACATTTCTTACCCGTTTTTTTAACATATAGGGTAATCCTTTGAGAGATAAGGTAGCTACAAAATTCATTATCATAAGTTGGGTTGGTTTAAGAATATGACATATGAGGTAATAAATTCAGTAGTTACCTTCTTTACTATATATTGTGTAAAGAAATAAGTAGGTGAGGTGAGATATGTTGTAGGTACAAAATTTCTTACGCATTTTGTAACATATAGGGTAATCCTTTAAGAGATGATGTACCTACAAAATTCCTTACCATAAGTTGGGTTGGTTTAAGATTAGAACATATGAGGTAATAAATTTGGTAGTTACCTTCTTACTGTATATTTTTTTAACGAATTAGGTAGGTGAGGTGAGATATGTTGTAGGTACGACATTTCTTATGCGTTTTGTAACATATAGGGTAATCCTTGAAAAGATGAGGTAGCTACAAAATTCCTTACCATAAGTTGGGTTAGTTTAAGATTAGGACATATGGGGTAATAAATTCGATAGTTACCTTCTTTACCATATATTTTGTAACGAATTACGTAGGTAAGGTGAGATATGTTATAAGTAAGACATTTCTTACCCGTTTTTAACATATAGGGTAATCCTTAAAGTGATAAGGTAGCTACAAAATTCCTTATCATAAGTTGGGTTGGTTTAAGAATAGGACATATGGGGTAATAAATTTAGTAGTTACCTTCTTTACCATATATTGTGTAAAGAAATAGGTAGGTGAGGTGAGATATGTTGTAGGTACGAAATTTCTTACGCATTTTGTAACATATAGGGTAATCCTTTAAGAGATGAGGTAGCTACAAAATTCCTTATCATAAGTTGGGTTGGTTTAAGATTAGGACATATGGGGTAATAAATTCGGTAGTTACCTTCTTTACAATATATTTTGTAATGAATTATGTAAGTTAGGTGAGTATGTTGTGGGTACATGATTTCTTATGCATATTGTAACATATATGGTAATCCTTTAAGAGATAAAGTAGCTATAAAATTCCTTACCATAAGTTGGATTGGTTTAAGATTAAGACATATGGGATAATAAATTTGGTAGTTACGTTTTTTAATATATATTTTGTAATGAATTACGTAGGTGATGTGAGATATGTTGTAGGTACAAATTTTCTTACGCGTTTTTTAACATATAAGGTAATCCTTTAAGAGATAAGGTAGCTATAAAATTTCTTACCATTAGTTGGGTTGGTTTACGATTTAGAGAAATGGGGTACTAAATACGGTAGTTATCTCATCTACTATAATATGTGTAATGAATTACGTAGGTGGGTTGTGATATGTTGTAGGTACGAAATTTCTTACGCATTTTTATAATTTAAGGGTAATCCTTTAAGAGATAAGTAGCTACAAAATTCCTTACCATAAGTTGAGTTGATTTAAGATTTGGAGAAATATGGTAACAAATTCAGTAGTTACATTCTTTACTATATAGTTTGTAACAAATTACGTAGGTGAGGTGAGATATGTTGTAAGTACAAAATTGCTTACGCTTTTTGTAACATATAGAGTAATCCTTTAAGAGATAAGATAGCTACAAAATTTACTACCATGATAAGCTTTTCAATAACTACCATTTTTCTTACACATACTGTAACAAATTAGGTAAGCGTATCATAACAAATTTTGTAGGTACTGGCTACCGGTATTACTGGGAGACCTAAGATTAACCTAATTTTAAGGGTCCTAACGCTAGAATCACCATCAAATATGCCTTTACAAAAATATATAAAAATAATTATCATCTAAACTAATAATAAAACTATATTTTATCACTCCCAACATTGTAAAATTATCAATACCATTGATATGTAAAAATAATTATTTGAGAGATTCGGGTTCAATCACAAAGTCTGCAAGGTGTGTGCTTTGTCAATGAGTTAAGAATAGCTATAAACAAATGCTATCTTGTAATCACCTTTAGACTATTAAAAAAAATTATTTATATCATTACAAGCTAGTATATGTTTATAGATATTCTTAATCCTTTGAAAATGCACATACACCTCGTGGACATTACGATTAAACTCGAGTCTTCTAGGATGAACATCATCCATTCAAAAAAATATATTTATACCATTAATATATAAAAATAACTATCTATATCATTACAAGCCAATATCTGTTTATAGATATTCTTAATCCTTTGAAAATACACATACACCTCGTAGACATTGCGATTGAACCCGAGTCTCCTAAGATGAACATATCCATTCAAAAAAAAATTATCTATACCATTACTAAAAGAGGATTAAATGGCTTCTGGAATTTTTTTGACAAAATATAAAGATTCTAAAACAAACACATTTTTTTTATTTTTTTACCCTTCTGATAATATTATTTCTAAAGTTTGAAATAATTTTTCTTGTTTGAACTATGATGACGAAACACCAGATGTGTTCAAATAATTATTTATATCTGTAGAACTAATGTTTTGATATAATAATTGAAAAATGTTTTGGACTTATTTAAAAAGTATTTAAAATAATTTCCAAAGTCCAAATAACTTGAAACTATGTTTAGGGACATTTTATAAAGGGTTTTGCATGTTTTCAAAAGTCAAAATACACAAACCTTCCAGGCGTTTCGAAACACCTTAGGGCGTTTCGATACGGTGCATTCCAGTAGCAAAAGTGTTTCGATACGGGTATCGAAACGGGCTTTCCCTGGATGAGGATTTTGCCCAGCGTTTCGAAACGGGCTATGCCGTTTCGATACGCCTACGTGGCTTCGACCACAACGGTCATAAACCCCAACGGCTATTTCCCAACTAACATTTAAATGCAGGGCGTTTCGATACGGGTCTAGGCGTTTCGATACGAGTTCCGAAACGGCCAGGGGCGTTCCGAAACGGGTGCCTTGTCAGACTGCAACGGCTCTTTCTACTTAAAGGGTGTTTCAAAACGAGTTCGAGCGTTTCGAAACGGTGAGCTGCAGAACTGCATTTATGGTGGGAATTAAAGTCCTCAACGGCTCCAATTCAACCCCAACGGCTAGTAACGGCCATAAACTCGTCAAGGAGTATAAAAGGGACCTCCAAGCATCAAGTAAAGGCTAATGCTCATATTGTCAATCAACAAATGATCAAATATTGTCTTAGAGCCTAAATTGTCAATTCTTGTATAGGCAAACACTAGTGAGCCAAAATTGTCAAATTTGCTCAAGTGTTTTAGGTTTTGGGTGAGTGCTAAATTGTGCAAACAAATTCCTATTAGAGGGATTTAAGTTTGCTTATTGTTTCTCTTTGTAAAAGAGGGTTTTGATCAAGGCTTTGGGTAGAAAGCTTGATTGTGTATAAGGGTTTCCTCCTAAGCTTAGAAAAAGGGACGAATCAATAGTGGATTGATTGGAAATCCTTAGTGGGGAGCTAAGGTAGTGGATGTAGACCTTGGTTAGAAGGTTGAACCACTATAAATCATTGTGTCTATTATCATTTTAGCTTCCACAACCCTTCCACCCAAAAATCCACCTCTCCACCACTTGGTGAGCCATATCGGTTGAATTACAAGCTAGTATATGTTCATAAATATTCTTAATCCTTTGAAAATGCACATACACCTCGTAAATATTGAGATTGAACCCGAGTCTCCTAAGATGAATATCAATCATTCAAAAAAATTATTTATACTATTACTAAAAGATGATTAAATGACTTCCGGATTTTTTTTTTGATAAAATATGAAGATTTTAAAATGAACACATTTTTATTCTTTTCTATTCTTCTAACAATGTTATCTCCAAAATTTGAAATAATTTTTATTTTTAATGACAAGTATGATTATTGTTGAGACTCAATCTTCAATTTTTATTAAAAACAATACTAATTTTTTTTCTAATATCTTTTCTGATGTTTGGATAGTTTGTAAGATGTAAAATTTTACAACAGGCGTCACATACCGCTGAACACTACTAACGCAATATACCATTGACAAAAAAATAGGTTGAATTTATAGTTTTTGATATTAAGGAGATTTTGAGATATTTGATTCTAATATATCAATTAAAAATATTATAAAGAAATATAAAAGGAGATTTTGACTCTAAAAACTAAACCATACTCTCTAAACCCTAAAATCTAACCATAAACCTTAAGTTCTAACCACCATTTCTAAATTCTAAACTCATACACCCTAAACTAAGTTCATATACCCTAAAACTGTGGCGCTTGTGAAAACTTTTAGTTTCCACCGCCAGTGTATTAAATATAAATCCAATCTAAAATTTAAATTTCTGACCTTAAAACCTTAAAAATATAACCACGAACCTTAAACCTTAAATTCTAACAATGAATCCTAAACTCTAAAACTTACAACCTAAACTCCTTACCTCTAAACCCTAACCCTTAAATAACCCCGCTTCTAGAAATTTTGTTATCCACCGCCAGTGTATACTGATAACAATCCATTTATAATTTCATGCCATATATACTACAATTATATTTAGAATTATTATTCTGTACACAAGCGGTGAAAACTGAAAGTTTCCGCAAACACCTTGGTTTTAGGATTTAGGGTCTTAATTTAGGGTGTATGATTTAGAGGTTTAGGTGTAAGGGTTTAGAATTTAGGGATAGTGATAAGAATTTAGAGTTTAGGGTTATAATTTGGGGTTTATAAGTTAAAACTTAAACCATAAACATATTACCCCAACCTCTAAACCCTAAATTCTAACCACCATCCATAAATTCTAAACCCCTAAACCCTACACCCTAAACTAAGACTCTAAACCCTAAAACTAAAGCGCTTGTGAAAACTTTCAGTTTCTACCGCCAGTGTATAAGATATAAATCCTTATATTTAAATCATTATATATATAAAAACAATAATTTATGTTATACAAATTTTAACATATTTTTGTATTAATATCGTATTTGTATTACTCATTTAATTATTTTTCTCGTATAGTATTCATGTAAGTGTAATGTACATATCCAGCACTGTCATGTGCAATGGTTTTAAGGCCTTATTCTCTGCTGCAAAACCCGTAAGCCTTTTCTTATAACTTTTTTGAACCATGAAAGTATACTTTATTTGTTTATAGGGTTTTGGGAAAATCATTAAGCATTTCATTGGATGCAGCACTGCTTTGACAGATAACTTTTTTAGTTGTTTTTGATTAATGGGGCTTTTAGAGAATTTTTAAACATGGTGATTAGTTAGTTTAATGGATAAATCTCACATGGGTGTTGGGACCCTTTACTGCTTTGATTCTTGTGAATCCAAGTTTCAGATATTTCAAATGAGTTCCTGTTGAGACTTGAGAAACATTATTGATCTTTTGTTAGCTATAATAATAATCTGCCATATGTGCTTTAATTGTTTGTAAAAATGTCTCAGAGAAGTTTTCTCTTTGCAATGAGTAGAGCTTTTTGTAGATTTAGGCTCCGTTCATGAATGATTTTGAAACGAGAATTTAGGTGAAAAGCGGTGAGAATAGTAGTTTGGAAAAAAACTGAAATTTCCAGCATTTCTAAAAGTTTGGTTTGAAGACCAAATCAGATGCAAAAGCTGGTTGAAACGGCGAGATTTTTGACTCGTTCAGCGCAGTATTTCCGTTGTCAACCAAAAATTGGTTTCAAACTCTGAATTCTCTATATTTCTAAACCCGGATTTAGTTTCACTGATTCATGCAGTTATTTTTAAATGTTATGTTCAATAAATTTGAGGTTCGAATCCTAAGTGTATTGGCAGTAGACCTGGCAACTTAACCTGAGACCCGAAATCCGAACCGAATTACCCGAACCGAAACCCGATTTTGACCCGAACATGATGATTCGAAGTTGACCCGAAACCCGAACCGAACCGAATCGAACCGAACCGAAATTTTTTGTTGAACCGAAATGGACCCGAACCGAAATAGACTCGAATCGAATAGACCCGAACCGAATGGACCCGAACCGAAAGCTGAACCGAAAGCTAAACCGAATATCGACCCGATTTTAACCCGAATATCTATTGTTAACAATATAATAAATAATAAAATGAAGTATAGAAATTTGAGATCTTGGTGACCAATTTTATAATTTCATCATAAAATATAGCATAAAATTGAAATTGTAGACTAAATTGACAATTTGGAAGTGGAGAAATTTGAGAGTCCAATGATCAAATTTGTAATTATACCATATAAATAAATAAGGGTCAATTTTGGCTAAAAATTAAATCTTTGAAATTAAAATGAACGAAAATATCAATATATTAAATTAATAGACTAAATTACAAAGATTAGTCAATTTCAACTAAAAGTAAATTTTTAGAGACTAAATATCACTACGGGGAGGAGATTTGTATATCCGAAGTCTAAACCGTGTGAATACTTGTGACTAAATTAAATTAAACTAAAACTTAAAGTTGACTAAAATGTAACATTTTAAATGCAATGTGACCTTAAAAGTAATTAATCTCTAGCTTAAAAAATTGGTGGCTTATTTCCCTCCAAAATTTTGTTTTTTCTCTCTCTATTTTTTCCAATTGTCTTTTTCTTTTTTTTTCAATCTAGCTTAAAAAATTGGTGGCTTATTTCCCTCCAAAATTTTGTTTTTTCCCTCTCTATTTTTACCAATTGTCTTTCTACTTTTCTTGATTTAATTGAGTTTCAATTTAGATTAATTTAATTGAAATTTCACATTTAGTTTTAAAATTATTTTAATTATGTCCGTGATTTATGCTTTTAGATTTTAGTTAATTCAATTAGATCCTAAGTTTAATAAATTAATTCATTTCAGACATTATTATTATTATTATTATTATTATTATTATTATTATTATTATTATTATTATTATTATTATTATAAACTTTGATTCAATATAATTATACAAAAAAAATTATATGGATACATGAAGCTTTGATTTAAATATTTAATCAAATTCAAATGCATAGATTGACAAGTTGAATTAGAATTAATCTCATACATCAATAACTCTAAACTAAACCATAAATACTAAACCTCAAACCTTTAACCCAACTCAAATCAAATTGACCCGAAAATTTAAATGTTGACCCGACCCGAAATTGACCCGAAATTGACTCGATTTTAACCCGAACCGAAAGCGACCCGAACGACCCGATTTTGACCCGAACCGAAAGCGACCGATCCGATATTGACCCGATCCGAAAACAACCGATCCGATTTTGACCCGATCCAATACCCGAACCGAATCCGACTCATCACAGACCCGAATTAGACCCGAACCCGAACCGAACCGACCCGAACCGATTCTAAACCGATTCTAGATAGACCCGAAATGACCCGAACCGAAACGACCCGAACCGAACCCGAACCGAATGACCCGATTGCCACCTCTAATTGGCAGAAGTATTTTGCAGACTTAGTAAGGTTGGCAAACTACAAGTTTTCTGTGGTTAGCTTTCAGTAGCTTCAAGATTCTCAAAGTTTTGAACTCCGTTTTTTTCCGGTTCGATTTATGTAATCACCTCTTATAAGTAGCATGATTCAGTAGATCTGGAATTCTGATCCTAGAAGTTTTTTCCATGTAATAAGTAGAAGTTATGAGTGAATTGGTGGAGAAAATTTTTGCATTCTTCACTTAAGGTTAGCTAACCACAAGACTTTGGTGGTTTGCTTTTAGTATCTTCATGATTCTCAAAGTTTTCAACTTTATGTAAATACATAAGGTAACATCCAACGATTTAGGGTTCGAATCCTAACATTTGTCAACCTTTTGCGGGCTTTGGCCTTTGTGGTGTAAGCAAATTCTCATCGGTTCATATATAAGCTTTTGTTCATTAGAAATTGAGATCAACTGAAGATGAAGGTTACTATGAGATTTCAAGCAGCAATGGTTTCGAGTTTCATAGAGGGAATGGGGATAACCGTGGTTCTCATCAACGACCTGGCTTCGGCAAACCGACACCTTCGAAATGGGATGAAGCGCAGAAATGGCTGGTGGGGCTGTCAAGAGGTAGAAACAAGAGCAAATCCGAAACCACGCCTTGGAACTCGAATGCTGATGACCGAAGATTGATAGCACCTGTTCCACAAACAGAAAAAGATTGTTCAAGCAGTGAAGGTGAAGGTTCAGCAGCTCAAGAAACAAATGGCTGCCACTGCTGTTGCAGCAATGCCATCTGAATACCAAGATGAAACAAAACAGGTGCATTGTGATGAATCGGTTTGGCGAATCAATTACAAGCCTGCAAATAAGAACTCAACATCGGTTGTTAGATCAGTATGACAGTATGTGTGAGAGATATGGGACCAAAATGACTCATGTTGTGTAACACCTAAAAATTACGCCTAAATTGTAAACACTAGATTCGAAAAATCCCTAATTTAGAAACTTAATTTTGAAATCCCTAAATGAAAACCCTAGGAATTGGGAATTTTTTAATTCAAAAACCTTATTTGAGTTTGAGGGTTAAGTTGAGAAAAATATAGATTTATGATTCTTAATATAGAAATTTAGGGTCAATTTATAAATCATGAAAAGCTTAGGTGTTCGTTTGCAAATCCCATTTAATTCAATACCTTTCCTTGTGATTAACCCTTTTCATCAATTTAAATTTTAATTCCCAATAGTTTCTGCCACCCGTCTCTTTTTTTAATTATATACTTTTTAAGTTTTATATGTTTTTTGGATCGTTGGATGAGGAAAATGGATGGCTGAGATTAACTCCTTATTTTTTTTCCTAAGTAATAATCTTCACATATTTTATTGTTAATCTCATCCATCCGTTTCACCCATCCAACGATCCAAAAAACGTGTAAAACTAAGAGAGTTTTACACTGTGTAATTGGATCTTATCCATATATATATATATATATATATATATATATATATATATATATATATATATATATATATATATATATATAGGTTAGGATCAGCTTACACTGTGTAAAACTCAATTATTTTTACACAGTTTTTGGACCGTTGGATGATGGTAATTAATGACCCAGATTATTTCCTTATCTTTTTTCCGAAGTGATAATCTTCACATTTTTTAATGTTAATCTCATTCATACATTTCACTCACCCAATGGTCCTAGATTAATGTAAAACTAAATGAGTTTTACACCATGTAACTTGATCCCATCTCTATATGGGTTAGGATCAACTTATACTGTGTAAAACTCAATTACTTTTACACAGTTTTTGGACCGTTGGATGATGGTAATTAATGGCCCAGATTATTTCCTTATCTTTTTTCCCCAAGTGATAATCTTCACATTTTATTTTTCTAAAAATTATATCCTTAAATCAACCACTATATTTCTCTTTTTCAAAACCAAGCTTGAAACTGTAAGAACTCAAATCAAAGAAAAAGAATTAAAATGAGATGAGAAGATAGAAGAGCATAGGGAGACGACAGAAGCAAAATTTTAGAGAAGAAAAAGACAGTTCATTTCATTCGATAAACTAAAAAAAACTAGAGTATCTAGCTGTATAGCCTTACAAAGCAAAACGACAACATTTACAAGTACTATAAAATAACTAAATGCAATAAACGACATTGTTTTAGTGGCTAACTAAAATGGTGCGTTACAAAACTTCCCACTCGAAAGAGTATCTATGCCCTTATATAAGCTTTGGGCTCAAGTATTCTAAGTTAACAAGGATTACAACTTTAATGAAAAGTAAGATTCTAATAAATGCTAAATCTCTAAGGATTCCTACTTTTCAGCCGCCTCCTTGTTTCATGGAAATTCTTCTCCTTGAGCTTTGGCTTGACATATCTTTTGATCCGGGGCTTGGAAAAATATTTGGCTTTCACACGACAGACGAGCAGATTTTTCTCTATCTATCGAGGTCCACTTTACTTTTCCTCTTCATGAAGTTGATGTCGCCTTGCTGTCACGACAGGTCCATGACAGGTTCATCTTCTTCGTCTGCTTGTCCAGTTCAGCTTTCCTGCTTATCTGCCCTGCGCCTGCCTTCTTCGTCTACTATGGCAGCAACTTGTTGTCGTCCTCTGTTGTCACGGCAGTTCCATGGCAGCATTGTCCTCTTCGTCTGCTTGTCCGGTTCAGCTCTTCTGCTTATCTGCCCTGCGCCTGCCTTCTTCGTTCACGACGGCGGAAACCTGCCAAAAACAGCCATTTTTAGTAGAATCTGTGCCTTTTATATATTTGTGATGTTTTGCTGTAAACTGGCCTAAATGCAATGAAATGGTGCTTGAATGCAGCAGAAATATGGGTTAAAAGGGTGTAAATAATAGAACTTTTACACACTCAACACACCCCCAAACTCAAGTTTTTGCTTGCCCTCAAGCAACTAAGAACTAAAAGAAAAAGAAAATTTTGTTTTGGCTTTCAAATATTGAGTTTTCCCTTACCTGTCGTTCGTTCCCTGTGGCGGCAGCAACCTGTCGGATAATTTAGGATCTGTCCGGAATCTCTCTATAGTCCTCGTGCAGTGTGTGCATGCTTTGTGAACAGTTATATGCCAAGACTCTCTTAGTTTCACTAGAATATTCAACTCTTAACTCAAATTTTTATGCCAAAGTTTATCTTTTTTTTTGAAGGCACATTTTCATGCTTCTTTGATTTCTTTGTTTTGACTCGATTTCTAAAGTTTTACTAGAGCCAGTTTTAGGCACCTCTAGTTTGCTTCCTAGAGTCGGTTTCGGGCACCTCTAGGTTTTTGAGTCTCTTTTGCTAAACTTCTTTTCTAGAGCCAGTGTTAGGCACCTCTAGGGGATATTCAAGTGCTAAGCTTCCTATTCTAGTTTGGTTAAAAGAAATCTAAGCAGTATAACAGTCACAATGGTGTTTAAGTTTTCAGAACTATAGAAAGGCTCTAAACTTCTCCTTAAACTATCCTAAAGATGCTGCCACGACAGAGCTGTCACGACAGGCAAGTTCAGTTCACAATTTTCAGCCAATTTTTTTTTTTAGTAAAGTACTAAGTAAAAGACACAAAATTTAACTAAGATGTACTCCATGAATATGGAGGGTTGCCACCCCCAAACTCGAGGGTTGCATTGCCCTCAATGCAAATGAAAAAATAAAAATGAAAACATATGAAGGCAGTACATCACAAAATATATATGGCAGGCAGCAATAAGAAGATAAGAAACTTAAATTTTAATCACTGTCTTCACTGCTGCTGCTGAGGCGGATCTGGCGGCAGGTTCTGGTTCGCGGGGCAGGTTGGGGAGGTTGCTGTAAAACCTGAATATCAGAGCTGTTGCCGCTGCTATCACTGCTGCTGTTGGCCCTCGGTAGAGTTTTCTTATCTGCCATTCTTTTCTGCCTCTTTACCGGTGTAAATTCTTTCGACAGGTTCCTCTTAATAGAGGGTTCAATGTCACTGTCTGCCCAGACAGAGGAGGAAGAGAATCCAACAACAAAGGCAGCAAGGTCATCCGAGGGCACTGGTCGCTTTGTTCCTTGAGCAGATGTTTCGACATGGGTGCTGCCGGCTGCCGTCGGGGCAGGTGATGGTATGGAGGTGGCAGGTGGTATGGAGGCGGCAGGTGATGAAAGGCTTGAGGCCCAGATTCTTTGCCTTTGGAGTATAAATGAGGCCTCGTTCTTCCCACAGATCTCTGGTTGCAAAGGACTGTGGGGGAGTTGCTGCCGGTGAGGAAGTAGAGGCAGCATTGCGGTAGGTTTTTTCTGGAAGACATGTTAGTGCAAGGGTTGTGAAAAGTAATTGAAAGCAAATGAAAACTAAAGATGGAGAGCAAGTAAGAAAAGCAGAAGTGAGTGAAAATGAAAATGAAACGGGGTTTTATAGAAAAGGAATTTCTGCCCGTTGAAGCTGTAACGACAGGCGCGAATAACGGGGCGGCTGTCGAGCTTTAGCGTGTCTGATGCGTCTGACAAACGTTTCCACGTCTGTCACGCGTCTGTCACACATTTCTGCGTCTGTCGTGACAGCATGGTGACAGTCTGTCTTTTCCGCGTCTGTCATGGCAGCCGTAACGACAGGCTTCAATATTGGGCTTTGTTGGGCTGATGAATGGGTGTTGGGTTTAGTTCACTTCTCCTGTTCTTCTTGGCTCCTTTATTTCCTAAAAGCATTATTCGAATAAAATAAACCTTATTTCCTAATAAATAATAAATGATAAAAATAAAAATAAAATTTAGGTTAAATTAGGGATGCCAGGTGGGGCATCTTCTAAGGTAACCACTTCCTGCATTCATGGGGCTTCAGTCCCCTGATAATGCTTGAGGCGTCGTTTCCGGTACTTCTTGAAGTCCATCCGTACCCTCCATCTGGTGATTATTCTCATGTTGGGGGCTCCTTTCTTTCTCTTCCCTTTGTAGTCCATGAAGTCCTCCCTTCTTGGTAATGTTTCTGAGGGCATGAATATATGATTAGAAATAATCAAATTGACATTCGGCCACAAACTTACCTTGTTGAATGTTGTTGTGGTTGAATGTATCCCTTGCTGCCGTGTCTGCTGCTGCGGCAGGCAGTTATTTTGACAGTTCTTTATCAGGTTACTTTGCAGGTCAATGGGACATTGGTAAGTGCCATCACTCTTTATACCAAATTCTGTTGACCACTCGTAGATCTCCATCAGTAGAGATTTTGATGATTCTGTGTCCACCGGCTTTGGTTCCTCAAATACCTGCAATGAAATTGGTGAGTTTTCATATAATTCAAAAGGTTCGTTTATTACCTGCTCATATTCCATCGGTGAGGCATTGTCATTGGGTAGCTCTTCTAGGTGGTCGTGCGAGTGCCATGACAGGGATGGATGTGTGCAATCTTGGTCAGGCATAATCGAGGTGGTGGGTTGAGAATTTGCCTCTGATGTGGTTGCTGCTTCAGCATCAGTTGCTGTCGAGGCAGCAGTTGCTGTCAAGGCGGCAGGTTCTGTCGAGGCGGCAGTTTCTGCCGAGGCGGCAGTTGCTGTCGAGGCGGCAGTTGCTGTCGAGGCGGCAGTTGCTGTCGAGGTGGCAGTTGCTGTCAAGGCGGCAGTTGCTGTCGAGGCGGCAGTTGCTGTTAAGGCGGCAGTTTCTATCGAGGCGGCAGTTTTCGCTTTGACTGGAGTTTCTGCCTCAGAAGTGGTTGCTGCCGTGACATTCTATTGAATTTCACTCAGCGTTGTCGCGGTGTTGCTCCATTCCGGCTCCTCGATCATTGACATGGCAAATTGTTGCTCAGACTCGTCATATGTTGGGTATTCCTTCACATGGGCATCCTCGTCATCTTGCCTCGGGATTTCAGGTTCAGTCGTGGCATGAATGAGGACGGGTCTGCTCAAGAGTTCATCCATCTTGGCGATACTTGCGTTCGTAGAAGCCGACACTTTTTGAATGAGTGTCGTGAAGGCTTGCAGTGTGTCTTCTAAGGATTTTGACTGCTCTTGAGGATGATGACATTGCCAGGGCAGGTCGGGTTCTGCAGCAAAACTGTTATGGTATAAAAAATTTTGTGGGTTTTCATCGTACCATATAAAATTTTGCTGCTGCGGCATCGGCATTTGCTGCCCCTGTTGCTGTCGTGGCAGCATGTCTTTACGGTAATTGCAAGAACTTTCCCACATCAACTCTCGAATGGTTTTTCCTGGCATGTTGATGCCCTTGAACCTGTATTTTCACCTGATTTTTTTTGTGAAGAAAAAAAAATAAAAATAAAAAAAATAAAAATAAAATAAAAATAAAAGAAAAGTGCAGAAGCTAGGGTAAGAGTGTGTTGCCATTCCCCGGCAACGGCGCCAAAAACTTGTTGCGTGTAAAAGAGTCTATCGCAATTGAGTGCAAGTGTACACATCGCAAGTAATAAAGTGATACTAGAGTATCGGATATCGTCTCCACAGGGACTGGGCTAACCCTTTCCTTCGCTATCTGCACAAGGGGAAAAGAATAGATTAAGATATTTGTCACGAAAATAATGAAGTAAACGTAAATAAAAAGAATAAAGATATCAAGATAGAGAGAATGGGCTGGTATTGAATTGCTCAGTAGTGCAGGTATTGCAGAGTTTAGGAAATCCAGTCCTGTCGTCGCGCCTGTCGCCGACAGCACCTGTCGCGGCAGCTGTCCGTTGGCTGTCGCGGCAGCAAACACACCAACTCCGTACTTCAAGTTTGGCAAGAATCCCAGATCTGCCTTGGCCTATCCCTAGGTCCAAGTCTGTCGATGATCACGTCTTTGATGATACCTCCCGGCGTGAATCGAAGGATGAACACCGATGTGTATGAATTCTTCTTTAGCCACTTAACCTCGCCCTATCCCTAGGCACGAGATAGTTCAACTATAAACTAGAGAACTTGCTCTTACTTCTTTCGTATACTTAACTCTCCCGATGCTAAGTAAATGGATAACCTCACAATGCTCTCCCGATGCTCTTGCAAGATATTAATAACCAAAATAAGAGAACTTGAAGTTTATTTTATTGAACTGAAAATTCCTAAAACAAAACAATCCTTGCAACTACTTTACAAAACAACCCGTAGCCCTAGGGGGTTTTAGAACATGTCGGTGACAGGTAAACGACGGGTAAACGGCGGAGGGGTTTTAGATGTCGGTTTTGGGGTAGAATGAGGGATTCATCTCTCTAGGTTAAATCTATGCCCTTATATAAGCTTTGGGCTCAAGTATTCTAAGTTAACAAGGATTACAACTTTAATGAAAAGTAAGATTCTAATAAATGCTAAATCTCTAAGGATTCCTACTTTTCAGCCGCCTCTTTGTTTCATGGAAATTCTTCTCCTTGAGCTTTGGCTTGACATATCTTTTGATCCGGGGCTTGGAAAAATATTTGGCTTTCACACGACAAACGAGCAGATTTTTCTCTATCTATCGAGGTCCACTTTACTTTTCCTCTTCATGAAGTTGTTGTCGCCTTGCTGTCACGACAGGTCCATGACAGGTTCGTCTTCTTCGTCTGCTTGTCCAGTTCAGCTTTCCTGCTTATCTGCCCTGCGCCTGCCTTCTTCGTCTACTATGGCAGCAACTTGTTGTCGTCCTCTGTTGTCACGGCAGTTCCATGGCAGCATTGTCCTCTTCGTCTGCTTGTCCGGTTCAGCTCTTCTGCTTATCTGCCCTGCGCCTGCCTTCTTCGTTCACGACGGCAGAAACCTGCCAAAAACAATCATTTTTAGTAGAATCTGTGCCTTTTATATATTTGTGATGTTTTGCTGTAAACTGGCCTAAATGCAATGAAATGGTGCTTGAATACAGCAGAAATATGGGTTAAAAGGGTGTAAATAATAGAACTTTTACACACTCAACAATGGACGAATTCATTGTTGAATGAATTGGGAAATCCTTAGTGGTGTGCTAAGGTAGTGGATGTAGGTCCTTGTTAGAAGGCCGAACCACTCTAAAATCATTGTGTCACTTGTCTACCTTTATTTCGATTTTAGCCAATTCAACCACCAAACATTTACAACCCTCATTGACTGTTTTAGTGATCGATTCGAGCGTGCTACAAGCCCAACAATTGGTATCAGAGCTTCGTCTCCATCGAATGACTAACATCTGGGAGTAAAAATCCATTGCTCGTAGTCCACCGTTCAAGAAAATGGCAAGATTTGAAGAAGACGACTCTATCTCGTGTCCTCCGCTCTTCGAAGGAGAAGCATACTTCCAATGGAGCAATTTCATGAAGTATTTCATCAAATCTCTTGATTTTGAGATTTGGGATATCACCGAAGATGGTTACTTGGAAGCTCCTAAGAAGAAGAAGAAGCAAAGGAGTGCAAATGACATGAAGGCCAAGCTAAACGCAAAGGCGATGCACACTCTTCTTTGTGGCTTCAATGAAGACGTTTCCAAGAAAGTCTCCACATGCAAAAGTGACAAAGATATATGAGAGAAACTTGAGAAGCTCTATGGCAACAAGAAGGGAGAAAAGAAAGATGATGCCCAATTATGTGCAAACCTTCTCTCCAATCCAAAGGTGGATGGTGTTTTAGCTTTCGATGAGCTCAATGTATTTTCTATCTCAAATGAATTGAATTCTTATACATTTGATGAGTTGTAAGATGCTTTCGATAAATTATTTTTGGAATTTGAGACTATAAATTTCAAATTTAAGAAAATAATTTCAAAACTCGAAAATAAAAATGATTTTCTTTTAAAAACAAAAGTGGATTTTGAAAACTAAAATGAAAATTTGAAAAATGATTTAGAGTTTTCAAAAACAAGCAAAGATGTTTTAGGAAAAGAAAATCTTGATTTAAAAGTTAAGCTTGAAAGCTTAACAAAAGAAAAAAAATTATTTTCAATAATTCATTTTGTCATATAATGGCAAAATGCTCACATTGCCATTATCATGGTCATTCTATACATACTTGTCCTATAAAGAAGAAAAAATCTTATAGGATTAGACAATTATGGGTTCCCAAGGGAACTAAAGACATTGTGACTAACATAAATGGATCCAAAGCAATTTGGATACCAAAAATCAAGTGAATGTCTTTTGTAGGTGTGTTGGAGCAATGACAAGCAAAGCAAAATCAAAGAACGCTCAAATCACACATGAAAAGAAGATTGGGTAACCTTTAAGCTTAATGCTTTTATTTTATAGATTTGGTTATCTAACTTTTGTTTAAAGTCTTGGATTATTTGTTAAGCCTAATATGATGCTTTGAGTAAGGGGAAGCCACTTTTAAAACCAAACATTTTAATAGTTTCAAAATTTAAATCTCCATTGTTATTTTGAGCCTAAAAGTTTTTTAAATTCTTTTTGATATAACAAAAAGGGGAGAGATTGGTTTGAAAAATTGTGTTCTTCAAATGAATAAGGGGGAGCTTTAACTACTTTTCAATTTTTAATCTCTTATTCGAATATTTAAACTTGAAGGGGGAGAATCTCAAACGATTTTTCAAGTTGGTTTTATTATATAAAAAAAATGGGAGATTGTCGAACAAATGTTTTGATATAATAATTGAAAGATGTTTTGGACAAATTTGAAAAGAATTTAAAACAAGTCTTTAAGTCCAAACAACTTGAAAATATGTTTGAGGTATTTAAAAAGATTTTTGGCAAAATTTGAAATGTTTTAAAGTACTCAAAACTGACTTTTCAGCTCTACCGTACCGATACGGTATACCCCGTATCGATACTTTTTTTCCTCAGTTTTGATTCTGCTAAAACCCGTACCGATACAGGCTTGCTCGTATCGATACGGATAGGGGTCGTTCCGGTACGCCTTTAAAGCGTACCGATCCCTACTTTAACAACCCCAACGGCTATTTCCCAACGGTATTTTAAAATGCAGACCGTACTGATATGCTTCCTAGCGTATCGATACGCTTAGGCTGGAAAGAGCCTAACGGCTAGTTCTGAAGAAGGGCGTACCGATACGGTTCCCTGTGTACCGATACGATAGGCACCAAAACTATAATAAATGTGGGAAATAAAGACCCCAACGGCTCCAAAACATCCCCAACGGCTAGTAACGGGTACAAACTCAGTTGGGACTATAAATTGAAGGCTCGAACACTTGAAGAATGTTAGAGACAACATCCAAGCAACATGGTCAAGAGAATTAGAGTATAAATCTTTATTTTACTATTCTCTTGTACATAGTCTTTAGAAAGAGCTTAATTGTAAATCCTTTGTTCTCGTGTGAGCTTAAATTGTGTAAACACCAACCTTGTGAGGTATTTAGTTTACCCAAACAAATCCCTTGTAAAAGGAGAGGTTCTAGTTTAGCCTTGAGAGAAAAACTAGAGTTGGTTCTATCTTAGCCAAGTCCAAAAGATAGGGTTGTAACGGTTTCCTCCTAATTCGGGAAAAGATGACGAATTCATTGTTGAGTGAATTGGGAAATCCTTAGTGGTGTGCTAAAGTAGTGGATATAGGTGCTTGTTAGAAGGCCGAACCACTCTAAAATCATTGTGTCACTTGTCTACTTTTATTTCGATTTTAGCCAATTCAACCACCAAAACATTTACAACCCTCCTTGACGGTTTTAGTGATCGATTCGAGCGTGCTACAAGCCCAACAAATAGATGTTTTTGTGTTTTTCCATTGCTTCTAAAGCTGGAAAAGCTACCCCATCATTTTGGATCAGCTCACCAATAGCATAATCAACACAATTCTTCTCAACAAAAAAAGTGAAGGGACATATCGAAATGAAAAGAAGAAGAGTCAACACCCTTCTCAATTGACACATGAAGAAAATAACATTTGCTGCTGAACAATTTTTTTAAAGCTCTCTTAAAATTTTAAGCTGAGATTTTTCTTGATTAACCTATATGAAACCACTCTAATAAAAGAGGCGTAGAAGATTTATCGGTCAAAAAATTTCCCTGTGTTGTAATTTGCAGAATGGACCTATATTCATCCTCACATACATGAACAACAAACCAGATCACACATTTTAGCAACCTAAGTGGCTCCGCCTCATTTTCCTGTAAACTAAACTTTTTGCCAATGTTCATCACCAAGAATTCTAATTTCTGGCACAACTTTCCCACAAACTCGTTTTCAGGTATCCTCTCCTCAACTAAGCAATTAAGTAGTTGTTCATTATTTAAAGCCATGCTTACTTCCTTGTGACAGATGGTACTTTGGTTTCCATATATTTCACCACCATAAATTGTTGTTTCCTGCTTCGGATAGCTGCTATCAACTCCATATGTTTCGAAAATAATATAGCTTGACTAGCTACATGATCCCTTCTTGGCCATCCTCAAAACTGTCAAGAATAATAGAGTTCAAGTGTTCAATATTTGGCACAACGAAACCATGGATATGCATTCTCATATCCTATTTTGTACGCGTATCCTTAGTTACAATACTGGCTGCAAACTTAAAAATGTGTACAATTTTACTCTCTTTTGGCGGCCTCGATTGGAATTGAAGAAGATACTTCGCAATAGAGCAATCATCTAGCACACAAATAATTCCTACATCCCCTGACAAATATCCTATTATGCCTAGTCTTCAAGGCTTAAAATGTTGGAATCAACATCACTATATAAATACTTTCAGCTACTCAACACTGAGGTATCTTGAGTAAATAAAAAGACATCACACTCATTTAATTTCTTGGGCATGCATATTACATGGAAGGCATCTCTTGCTTTGTTGTCTTTTGCCAATAATAGTAGCCTAAAATCATATGGATCATCTCTCTCTACCAACTCATTACAATTAATAAGTATTGTTGAGCACTCTCGTTCAAGCTTTCCAAGTTGAACATCCTCAAGCTCATAACCGAGCTCTTTTAATCGGTCTTGCAAGAAACCCTACATGTCGTGTGATCCTCTATTAAGCCACGCGTTGACCCACCTCTATGGTCAAATCTAGCAGTACTGTTTATTTCTTTCAAAGTTTCGATACAATTAGATCTAGTCTTTTGATCGTGGAAAGCACGTTATTCAGTATGTTGAGTATAGCTTGGCTAAGGTGTGTTTTCTTCCAGTGCTATAATTAAATTATATTTTATTTTTTATGTGTTGGCATTTTACCTCTTGTGTGATTGTTTATATGTATTATGAATTTTATGGTTGACATCATATACATACGTTTTTAGAATATGTTTTTACTATGATTTACAAACCGTGATTTATGGACTACGATTTATGAACTATGATTTATGGGCTTATGGACTATGATTTATGAAGTATGTTTACGGAATATCAAATTTATGGAACTTTGTTTATGAAATTTGATTTTTAATCATCATATCATTGTATGAGCATGGGTTGGGATTTGTTCGGGGAAGTTCAGTGGTTCCACCCTTCGGGCTGAATTCCACTTCGAATTGGCGGTTGTAGTGAGGAGTTCTGGGAAACTTTCCTCTTGGCGGTTGTAGTTGGGTGCACTGCATTGTGCTTGTGATTTATGTGTTGTGCTTTAAAGAATTTTTAAAAATATTACTACATTTTTAAGAGTATGATTTTCTTGCACTTTAGAGACACACTAAGCTCTTTAGCTTACTCCCACATAGTTTTTCTTTTTCAGATATCCTGGACTCTAGGTGACTTGGTACTCAGAGGATCTCTTTATTTTATCGAATCTATTTTATCTTCAATATGGATATACTTTACTTTTGGGAGTATTTTATTATTAAGATTATTTTGGGATTTTGATGTAATTTCATATTTGGGGCTTATTATTTTTAACATGCATTTTCAGACATTAAATTTGAGAGTATTATTTAAATTATAAGATTGTTATTTTAACGTTTAGATTTTATAAATATCGAGACACTTTATATTATTATCATAAATAATTTATTTTACGATATTTTAATATATTATAATTCGAATTAATTTCTTGAGAGAAAAGATTTCAACGGTAACCTCCTAAATTCGGTATTTTCTTCTAGGCCGGGTTTAGGGGTTACATGTTGCAAGTCAAGAGCCATCAAGAACGGCAACACCGATCCGAGCCATGAGTCCTATTACTTCAGGATCTTCCACACCGGTTCAATATCACCGTGGACAACCCTGTGGCGAGAGCCATCAAGCAAATGCAACGGCATCAACTGAGGCCATGGCTGAACATGAAATTAATGGAGCTGCCAGGGGAAATGGATCAAATGGAGTGAATAAACAAGTATCCAGGATATATGAAAATGATAATTTGGATCAAGCTAGCAAGCAAAATACACTAGAAAGTCGAGCAGTGGCTTGGGATGAGGCTGAACGTGCTAAATATATGGCAAGGTGATGTACAGTTAGCTTAAGCCTAGGGATTTCTATTTAATTTATAATGCAATATGTTTTTTTTTAACTCAAGCTGATCTGATTATCATATGTCTTGCATTGTAGGTACAAGCGTGAAGCAATGAAGATAATAAACAAAGCTCGAGCAAAAGAGAAGTGTGCCAACAAACTTGCTGCCACGACGAGAATAGCGGAAGAGAAGCGTGCAAATGCAGAATCAAAACTGAATGAAAAGGCAATGAGAACTTCTGAAAGGGCAGATTACATAAGGAGGATTAAAAGGTAATAAACAAAGGACCTGTACATTTTCTGCTTCTCTATATGATAACCAAAGCAAAAGATACAAGAAAAGTTAAATTTACAATACACTTTTGCCACTCTTTTCAACACTGGTAAACTGTGTAGCTCTCGCTCTTCTTTAGGAAACTAAAGGCTTTCCCTATTTTTCTTCTCGATACTGATTTACGGAATGGCTTCGATTCTAGAGATGAGGCTGGAGCAGGCATGGGGTCTTCACTGCTTTCAACTGGTGGTTGATCTCGTTGCCGTTGTTCCCGAAAGAGCACCAGAAGTTTTCGTGCCTTCTCCCTCCCTCTTGTTGTCCCATTTACTGAAATCGACACCAGTGCAGGTATCACACCTTCTTGTAGGACAATTTGACTGCATTTCTCATTTTCAGTGCAAAGAAGTAGAAGGCAAGAAACAACTTGCTCTTGCTCGATCGACTCCCCGGCATCAAGGACTGATGCCAGAACACTTATGAGACCAGAAGCAGATATCATCTCATCTTTTCCTGCCGAACTCGAAGCTAAATTTATCAAAACTGCAATTGAATTCTCTGTCCAGGTATGGCCACCTGAGACCACAAGTGACTGGAGGGCATTCACTATGCCAGCAGAAAGAAGGCTTGGAATGTTGGAGTGCATGGTAGAGAGGTTATAAAGAGTGTGAAGGGCATCAAGCTTGCATTGTGGATCAGCTTCACCACCAAGTAGCCGGATTAAGAATGGTACAACCTTACTTGAGCCAATGATAGACTTGGCTTGTTCGAGGCAAGAGAGATTAAGATAAAGAGCAGTTGCTGATTCATGGGCATCGGAGTTGGAAATCATATTCTCCAGCAATTGAATCACTCCAGCTGCTAACATCAATTCCTTGTTCCTGATTTTTGTTATTGAAAAAAATAGAGAAATAAAACTGTAAGATTCACCTTAATAATTACATATATAATGACAATCAAACATAAGGAGTAACGGCATTATAAAAGGAAGACACAACAATTCTCCTCCCCCCTACTATTGTTGCCCGCAAATATGTGTCAGGATTTAACTATGCAAAGTCCTTAAACGCAAGTAACAAACCTGTTATTGTTGACAGCAAGGTTAAAGACAGCCATTGCACCAATTTCTTGAGCCATTGTATTCCCTTCATGCACAGCTGAATCCAGAAATCGCAGTAATCCCTCAACAAAGCCATTAGCCCCCATAAAAATCCTGGCCTCGTCATCATCCTTCAACAAAAGCCTTAATCGCTCCACGACTTTGCACCTTTTCTGCAAGTTCTCTTCTTCATTCAGGACATATAGGAAATCCTGATAACTTTCTAGCACATTAAGGTCAGAAACTTCCTCCTGTGGACACGGAGATTCATTTTCAGCTTTATTTCCTTCTACTTCCTCAACAGTGCTACTCTCTTCTAAAGGAACCACCTTAGCCCCCTTTAAGTTGCACGAACCGATATTATCCTTCGATCTTGAATTTGCAGTCTCAGACTCGGACAAGGCCAGTCTCCAGTAGTTAAAATCAAGAGACTCTGGAGGACCATTTGGAATAGGAACTCCATTTTGTTCACACCAACTAGTGATGAGACCCTTAACACAGTAATTAGGAGTCAAAGAGAGATGCTGGAGTTTCTGTTGAGTCTTTGGGCAGGTGTCATGCCAATCACTAAACCATTTCTCGATGCAGATCCTTTCATATGTTTGTCCAGAAGCAATTATGACTGGATCATGCATAAGCTGCAATGATATTGGACATCGTAATTCTTCAGGGGGAAGGGACATATGACCAGATCTAATGTTTGGCTTGAAATTAAAAGAACTGAGCTTTGATAGTTGCCGCTCAAATGCCAGGCCATTACCACCTGCCCCTCCACCCTCAAGAGAACCCTCAACAGTTGGGGAACAAGGTGTTGAACCCTGCGAATCATTATCATCCGAAACCTCACTTCGAAATAACTTGGAGTATTTCCTCATGAGATGTAAAAGATAAGCCACAATTGATTCCTTCCTCTTGTCTTTCTCGGCACGAGCTCTTTCTATCACCTTCTTGAGAGACCTTCTTTCAATTAGGGCTGCTCTTGAAGAAGATATACCAAGTCTTGTAGCAGCCTGGTGAAAAGACTCAAGCTCATTGTTGTCATTACAGTCATCAAATTTTCTCCCATGCTGAAGTAATTTAATTAATTCATCACCAACTTGCTTCTCAGATGGATCAAGTGAGAAAACAGTCCCCTCAAGTTCACTTGCAATCTCTGAAATCTGAAGTTCAATCAAGTAATCAGAAATACAGTGAGTATGTGCAACAGCTGCCAGAGAATGTCACACCGGAAGGATCACACTTCAGGTAAATCTAATACACCATGAAAAGGCATATTTTCTTAGAAAACTATAATAATCTTCTTAATTTGAACAAGAATTATGAATTATAAAAGAGCATTGAGATAATGTGGATAAGTAAAACACCAGCAGCAGCATAACCTTATTGAAACTGACAGCCAAAAACAGACCCTTATTATTTAAATACCAAAAAAATTAAATAACCTTTGTAATCTCAAACCGTAGGTGGGTTTGTTTTATTGGGGGTGGGGGGATCATTACCTGACATCCAATAGACTGTGGAACTATATCTTCTACGAGTCTAAGACAATCAATAAGAGCATATTTTGCCTTCTCAAACTTTGAAAGAACAGAATCTCCAGTAATAGCCTACATGAAAAAAAAATACAATTAGCAAACATTCTATAAGAGAGAAAGAAAACATAGTGGAAGACAATTAAAAAGGAAAAACCACCATACTAAGAATACACAATTGTACATATGCAATTATGCATGCATGTATCTTGTGTGTGTCCAGAAAATAAACTCTTACCAAGTAAAGTTTACTACATGTAGAACAGTGCTGAAGAACAATTTTGGCCTTCTCTATAGCTATATGCAATGAGCATAAAGCCTGAAGGCCAGACTTGCTCCTCGGCCGTGCTGATTCTAAGGAAGGGAATATTGACAATACTTTGCAATAAATTGCTGAAAGTGTCTTACACATATCTCCATGCAACTGCATAAGGGGGGAAAATCAAGAACAGAAGTAAGAAAACATTGAATGTTAAGCACATTTTGTCTTCTTTGTCCTAAAATAACACATGCAACAAGATTCAACCATTACTGATGCACTAAAAACAAAAGGCCTTTGATATTTAGAAGAACGATTAAACAGAAACTTAGGAGATGGATGCCCACAAAAGGATTGTGCAGAAAGTACATATACAAAATATAAAAGTAATTACTGGCATGCTCCCATTTTTAGGAAGTTAACTTGATTCCTTGAATTAAAGAAACAGCAAATGCAAATGTAATATGGCGGTTCCAGTACTTCAAATTTAACCTGTCCAAATGCTTTCAAATTCATACCTTGGCATCACTAGCTGCAAATAGGTTCTCTTCAACCTCAGAAATATCCATAATTTAGCATTCACTGCAAGAAACCAGTCAAACCACTAAAATGCAAGCCTATGTCAACTGAAATGCAAGAGAAAATAGAACATAGTCAGATGGTTACAAACTAACTATTAAAATCTATTTAAAAAACAACAAACAGAAAGTTGAAATCACGTGACAACCTGCCTATTTTAAGACTAAATACTAAAATATAAATCTCTAACCCTAAAAACCTAAATCCCGAATTCTAAACATAAACCCTAAATTCTAAACCCTACAACCTAAATCCCTAAACACTAAAATTAACAAAACTTGTGTATCAAAAATATTTTCCTAACTTTAAACTCTATTCCTTTAACTAACATAAAAATCTATAAAAGTTCATATTTTTTTCTTCAACACAAATGTTCATGACCAACCATGCATCATGGACATGAATAAAATTTCCCAAGCCCTATTCGTTTCGATAGCAATGAAACCAAGCTTTATTATTCGATTTTCCTAAAAAGATGCACCTTACCAAAGCAAATGCCTTCTTAGTCTCAGTTCAATAGTTTCTTTTTATATGAACAATAGAAGTATTATTCAGAAATATTCATACTTTTGAAACATTTTCTATCCGATTGGAGCACCATAAAAAATAAAAGGTCAAATGAGCAATATTGAAGAGGAGTCGGCATACAAGTACACTAGGCAGTATGAACATTCTTCAATGAGCAATTGATCATGACATCACTGTGATATCGAGAAAAAAAAAAACATGATTTTGATTTAGACATTTCATCAAACACCGGATGATAGATCCTGGAAAGAAAAATTTTCCAACACAAACAAAAACTTATGATTGGTACTGAGAAATGAAAAAAAAAAAATCTGATTTAGACATCTCATCAAACAACTGAAATATTCAAGAATTTTAACAGAAATAAAGAAACAGTTAAATCAAAAGGATCTTTGAAAATGGCCTGAAATCCCAGAGATCATTAAACAGGACAAGAAACAAGAACCGCCATAAGCTTTAATCAATAATCCAAAAACACAGTAACAAGTAAGAGACTAAGCAAAACCTATAGGAAAACCAGAACTTTCCAACGGAGAAACAGAAAACACAGCAAAAAGGAACTACAAAAATCAAAAACAAAAGAAATGCTTCCTATTTTCTTAAAGAAAAAATCAAATGGGATCGAATCTGAGGTCGGTTCCAAAATTAAAAATAATAAAAACGAAATTACATACCGGGGGAAAACGGGGATAGCCAAGGAGGCTTCATATAAAAGATTGTTTTAGAGGGGGAAATTAAGATCCAAGCATGTAATTAGGGTTTTGGGATTCAAAGATTTGTAGTTCGAAGATTTGTACGAGTAAAGAGACATATATACTATACAGAGAAACACATAAGCGTTTGTCCGAGTAAATATTTGGAAATGTTTTAGAAAATCTGTTTACTTTAAAGCGGGATAAAAAATATTAACTGCTTAAAATAGTAAAAAAAATTCAAATGGTCGTTATAAAGATTTTAAAATGTTGATTAGGCTCCGTTTTTTTGTTGCATTCCGTAAGTTAAACGAGTATTTGTCTCAAATTTTCTAGCCAAATAAGAGAAGGTTTGGCCTCTAACAGGTGTTTATCTAGTAAGTTTTTATCTCGATCGACCGTTTTTCTACAATTAATTTTTTTATTTTATTTTTAACAACAGTCATTCAGCCTCAACGTGCATTTGCCCACAACAACAAAAAAAATAAAGCCTAAATTAATTCGAGTATTATCGTAATACCTTTCAATTTATATGTGTAAAAGAATCTATTTAATACATTATAATGACCGTTCAAAAAATTAAAATAACTTGATATTTTGACGAAAAAAATATATAATATTCAAACCAATATGACAAAAAAGACTTTTAACTGATTTTTTAATTGAGTGTAGTTTTTTTATATGAACATATAAATTTCTAAATTTCTTTATAAGGTCAATGATATGAAATAAATTGGAATCAAAGTTTGACTAAATGAATCTATGAGCTTTTATGTTTTGACAAAAAAAAAACTATTTGAAGTTTTTGACTTATTTCTAAGTATATTTAATTTGAAATCAAATTTCAAAAAAAAATAAATTATTACTGAATTCTTATTTTTTTGGCAAGACATTCAAATTTTCAGAAATATTTAATTTCGGATTCTAAATTTAATCGTGGTTTAGTTATTAAGTTTTTTACACATTAATTAAACAACTTTACTTATAAATAAAATAAAATTAAAACATAATTTAAAAAAAATTAAAATAGTAAAACTAAAAGGAAAAGATAACCGTTGCACCAATTAGGTAAACACTTCTTCTTTGCACTAAAAAAAATCTCTACAGTCCATTGTAGAAAGGGTCCTTGGGAAATTATCGAAACACGAACTAAATGAAATTCCAAAGTCGATAACCACCTTTCATGCCTATTTTCAAAAAACGACGATTCACTCTAGATTACATCGGCAAACAACTCAAAAGGAAGTCAAGCTCTACATGACCACCGACAAACACGAATCAGAAACAAGCGTTGTGAGGGTTACCTTATGAACACCAAGAACCTGCAAAAGTAGGGATGGGCACGGCACCCGGACCCGACGGGTTCTGACCCGACCCGGCCCGATCGGGTCGGATATTTTTATGAAAAAATCAGGTTCGGGTCGGGTCGGATTTTTGTGTAGGGTGAGGTCGGGTCGAGACGTCGGGTTCGGGTTTTAGGGTGAAAAAATCTGACCCAACCAGACTCGGGACTAATAGTGTAATTTTCCCGTAAATTTTTTAGGGATATTTGTAATAATACCCCTCTTTATATATATTTTTATAATTAGGTCCTTAAAATTAATTTTTTATTTACATTTTAGTCCTTAAAATTATTATTTTTTATAATTATGCCTCTTAAAATTATTTTTTTACAATTAGGTCCCTAAAATTAATTTTTTTCTATAGGTCGGGTCGGGGTCGGGTTTAGAATATTTATTTTCAGATCGGGTTGGGTCGAATTTTTTTAAAGAATTGGATCGGATCGGGTCGGGTCGGGGTCGGTTTTAAGATAATTAGTTTCGGGTCGGGTTCGGGTGGGCCAAAAACCCGACCTGACCCGTGCTCATCCTTATGCAAAAGTAACCATAGAAACGTGCTACAAGGCAGAGCCGTGTCATAAAAGCATAAAAAAATATGCCACAGAGGCAGCGGAAAAAATAACATTTTATTGGCCGAATTAATTGACTAATTTTTAGTGGATAAATACCATAAATAATGTGATAAGCCGAATACATATAATAATTTTTCTAAACTAACTGAATTTCTTTGTTTATGGCTCCCTGTTTTGTCGGCCGAGAATTGCCGACCTCTTCATTGTCGTTTAGCACATTAGTCTTAAATGCTATGAAATGACTCAATTGTCCTTTTTGAGATCTAGCATTTAACTAAGCCTTATGGTTTGGATTTTCTTTATAAAAAATTTACATCAATAAATTGACGAAATCTGTTAAACGGTATAAGTTATTTAAATAAGATTTAAAATTAAGAATAATAAATTTGAAATAAGTATGCCAAATTTCATATGTTTAAAATAATGGGAGAACGGGAATCATAATTTAATATAAAAATATGTAAATATGACTTTTTATAAGAAAAAAACAATTTCGGGAGACGAGGGTTGGCGGGAATGTCAAACAAGCCTTCCACGTGGGCATTTTAGAACCATGACTTATAAGTGATATTTTTACGGACCAGTCAGTTGTCAATTCCCGACATTCACGGAATTCCTACTTGTTTTTGTCCTATTTTTTTCACCCCTATGTCAGAGGAGTGTGTGAGTGAGATGTGACTTGAAAATTATGAAGAAAATAATTAATAATTAAAATGTGTTGGGATCTTTGGAAATTTTATGATCATGAAGAAAATTTCCCATCATTAAGTCTTTGAATTTTGTTTTTAAAAAGTAAAGTTATTAAAATTTTCCTTGCACCGAATAAAAGTTTTAAATTAACTTTTTGGATCGATTAATGTTATACGTCGTGTTACAGTATTGTCATTTAATATTTTAAAAAATAATATTTTATTTTTTTAAAACTCCTAAAAATTTAAAACAAAAAAACTTAAGAAAATTATAAAAAAAATATTTTTAAAAAATCTATAGATGTCAGAATTGCAGTTTATCATATCACAATAATACTTAAAGAAAAACTGTTAAATTTTAATTGTCAAAATTGTTCAAAGGGTTTAATTCATTTAAGTGCTTAATAACTTTAAGTGTTTAATTGATTATTTTTTTCAAACATTCAATTCAAGGGATCCTTACACGTTCCTTAAGCCAAAAAGAATAATATTCTTTTCCTTAATGTAGTTTTGATTTAAAGGTTGTTTAGATTTATTTTTGGAAAGATGTATTATCGTTGATATTGGATCTTAGAAAAAATTCAAAAGTTATTTGTTTAAGATTGGATGATAATCGATCCAAAATTCAAACATAAAATTTGATTTTCTTTGTGTTGATGTAATTGAATTTTAAAGTGTTTGATTTAAGGGTCGTCAAGACTTATTATTGGTTGAATAAATTTGCTTCAAACATATGAATAGTGCAGTGAACTGAATCATGCAATAGATTATATATCTCATAAAATATGATACAGATTAACATAATAAACATGTAATTCAAATAAGCACAAAATAAATCAATGAGATTTTCCTATACTCACAATTGATGATGCAAGTTAAACAAAGCATACCAAAGAAGATTCACAATATGTACATGGGGGGCTTTAAATGAGAAAAGTATCATTTTAGTCCCTCCTAAATATTAATGATACAATTTAACCCTCTCAGCTCTTTTACTAAATGGGAAATTATGTTTCTTGCCCTTCCTAAACGTTAATCATTTAATTTTAGTCTCTTTAAAATAATTTATTTTAGTTCTGATCCCTCTGAAATTTTATAATTTTATACTTAATCTCCACACAGTTTCTTTCATCTTGAGACCTACAAAAAAGACTAATTTGGGTGAAAAACCCTTTTTATTAATTATATATATTTTTGGCTCCCTCAAAGAATTATTTGGAAAAATGACCCCCAAATTTGCCAAGTAGTTGAACCTCGCGTTCTCCAGAAAGCGATGATTGAAATCACGTTCTACAGAGCGCGAGTTCCATCTACCTGGCATCGTTGTTTGAAATAATGGTGTCTCAAGAACTCGCGTTTTGCAGAACGCGAGGTCCCCGAGAATTTGAGAAGGCGGCTAAATATATCGCATAGAAATCGCGTTATGCAGAACGCGAGGTTTGTGCGATTTGGGTTGAAAAATAAGGGTGGGTAGGCCTGTTCGAGCCCAGTTTCGAGCTTATAAATCGTAATTTTTTAGCGAACATCGAGTTTAAGTTCGTAGTACTGGAAATTCTCTATCGTATGACACCAACACTGTCAATTTTCGTCCATTCTAAACTCGCTTAAAATGGCTTCCCAAACCCTATGATATCATCCTTTTTTGAATGGAATTGCCTTTGAACAACAATTGATAATTTTGGTTTAGTAATCGCATAAAACTAATAAAAAACTAAAATTAAATAAACATTTAAAAGTTTAATTATAATAGATAAAAAAAATTAAAATACGATATTTAAAAAAACCAAATGTATGGAATAAATATATTAGAAACATAAGTACAAATGCATTATAAAAAAAGGCTAATGATGTCTATGTCCACCCGTTCCGCAATCGGGTGGACGACGATCTCGATCTGGATTCCTCCGAACAAGCTGTGCTGTATCCTCTTGGTCCCGGTCCTCATCAACATCATCTGCGATACGAGGACCTGTGTTGGGCCCGGGCGGGGAGTAAAACAAGCTACCTGGCGGCGTTTGCAAGACAATGCTATAGTCAAACTGAGATGCCAACGGTGGAATATCGATCAACGGAGGACCACTCGTCGGCATATGGGGACGGTAGGCATCTGAGAAGTCGAAGTCGAGTGGAGGCCTCATCTGTTGGAAAGTCGAAGGAGTACTCAAATTCTGAAATGTTGTGGCAGAAGATGAAGCCCCTGTAGTGTCAGTTCGTGGTCTTGGACCGCGCTGCCTCGACTGGCTCTAGCTCTGGCTCGCTCGACATGTAGGGCGTGGGTGGTTTCGGGGAGCCTGGGGAAGCTGTCGCTCGCGCTCCTTGGGAGTAAGAATATACTGCTTCCCATAGTGCCCATACCACTGAAAATAATCGAAATTGACCGAAAGAGACCAATACAGAATGGGTCGGAGGATGCGTGGGCGACTGACAAATCGGTCATTTCAACGCTGAATCCAGTCAGTGTGGTAATGGGCCCAGTCAATCTTCGTCTTCCTCTGGCGCGTCAGATGGTGGAATATGTCCAAATTTGGTGGTTCCTCTTGCGGAATCCCTTGGACGTACCCGAACTGTCGGAGAACCCGATCCGTAGGATGCCACACGACAATTTCATAGTTGATCAGCGGCCCTGTTGCAAGCCATACGTGCTGGTCACGCAAAATCTCGGGTGGAGTAATTTGCTGAATCACCTTAGAAGCGTAGGCCATCCACACGAACTAAAAAAAATTATAATGTTTCTAACGGTTATATGAAATATTATTGGAAAAAAATATATGAAAAATTCAAATGAATTTTCGGATTACCTGATCGTTCGTCATCTTATCCATAACAAGCCTGTAGTCTTCTTGGTTTTTCGGCAGGCCCTAGTGGGCCAGTGTTTCACTCCACCTATCATTAATGGCAAATAAAAAAATCGTTAAATAAAATAATTTAAAAATAAAATAAATATAATAAATTAAATAGTACCTCCGAAGAAGCGGAAATAAATAGGGGATGGCTTGTCTAGGCTGCGGGTTTAAGAAAGGCATCCGAAACCAAGCCCAAGACTGAAGGAGTAAACAACATCCTCCAATAGCTGCTCTGGCATGGTTGATGTTTCTGCAGAGCTCTCTAAAAAGAAACGCCAAAACAGCTGCTCCCTAACATTTTTTCTAGCTTCATCGAAATTGATAAGATGATAAAGCCACATCACGTGCATTTTGGTGCGGGATTTGTCTGGCATTAATATTCCGCCGATAATGCACAAGATGTGGGCACGCGCAAACCGCTGTGAAAATAATAAATATTTAATAAACAAAATATATTAAAAATGGTAAAATTAGTGAAAAAAAAGAAAAAAATACATGGAGTGTTTCGTCATCCGCATGGGGGGAAGGTTTTCAAATTTAGCCTCCAAAAAAGATAGTTCTATTTTCCCACCGTCCCACGCATCCACTGGGGGCGCCACTCCCATTATTTCTGCAAATAGATCTGGCCAATTAGCCAACGCTATACCCGTAATAAGGTTGTCGTCCGTAGGCAACCACAAATGATAGACAACATCCTCCAGCGTTATTGTTGCCTCGCCTATCGGGAAATGAAAAGTGCGTGTCTCTGACCTCCATCGTTCTATTAGCGCGCTAATCAACGCTGGGTTACACTTCTCACCCGCTAAGATCCTCGTTACGTGGCCAAAACCAGCTCGATCAATCCACATCATGACAGCGGGATCAGGTGCGTGGTTGATACGGTTAAGGTAACAAATTAAACAGCGTTCGTATCCCTTCAAAAATAAAATAACAAAAAATTAAATAGTTGGCAATGCATGTAAAATAAAAAAATAAAAGAAAATAAAAAAATAATACCTCTTGTGTTGTCCTAAAATAGTTACAGCAATGTTCCGCGTCGTTTCTTAAGCCGCCATTGTATCGAAAGAAAATTAAGCAAATATAGTAAAAAACTGAAGAAATCACGTTCTATGTGTGGTTGATATGGGGGTATGGCCACCAATTTATAGAGGAGATTGCTTCCTTTGGGAAGCGATGTTAATGAACCTCGCATTCTGGGCAACGCGATTTTCTTCAGACCTCGCGTTACACAGGACGCGAGGTTTATTGATAAGACGCGTCACGCAACAGACGTGTGACCTGAACGGGCAGAAGAGACCTCGCGTTCTGTACAACGCGAGTTTCTAAATACCTCGCTTTCTACAGGACACGAGGTCGTGGGGTTTTTAAATGATGACTTCCCGCGCGGGAAAGTCATTTAATATCCAATTAATTATATATTCATTATTATTATTATTATTAAATAAATGTAATAATAATAGTTATTAATATTCTAATAAATAGTAATTTATTATTATTATTATTATTATTATTATTATTATTATTATAAGAAGTAGTAAATAGATTATTATTAGTAATAATAGTTTATATTAGGATTAAAATAAAATGTTATTATTATTATTATTATTATTAATCAATAAAAATAATTATATTTTTTTATAATTGAACGAATTTGAGTATTTCATAATAATTGAATGTATAAAATCGTTGTTACACCGAACCCAACATTTTTTAAAAGATCATCAAATTGTCCTGACGTTGATGATCATCATGAAGGTGGAATTCGTGATGATATTTGTTTATAATGACAAGTAACATGGCCTTTCATCGTATTATGGGGTACCTTAAAAACCTGTATTTAACTTTTGGTAAAACTCGTACTTGTCTTCCAGATTCGCAGATATTGCGATTTGTTGATGTCGATCAAAAGCGATAAAAAATTTATGCGTAGTTAACCCAAGAGGGCGTGGATATGCAACTACAAATAACAACATATCGCAATATCTGAGAAATTAGTTTGAAAATAAACTTCCTAGATACACGATATGTTGCAATTAGTAGCTGCAATTGAAAATTGCGTACGTGGATATGCTGACGTATATATACAACTACAAATAACAACATATCGCAATATTTGAGAAATTAGTTTGATAATAAACTTCTCAGATACGCGATATGTTGCAATTAGTAGCTGCGATCAAACATTTTATCAATTGATGGGTGGGTGGTCCTTCCCTCCCCAAGAGTTGGCTATTTATAGATGGAGGTGGATATGCTGACGTGGCAATCTCGCATTTTGTATAACGCGAGTTCACTGTGACATCATATTTCTGTCAAAATCGCTTTATACAGAAAGCGAAGTTGGTCTATATAACTGCACCCGATGGATTTTCGTATCCACTAAAGTTGTTTCAAATGAGTTCGTGTTTTGCTAGGTTTTTTAAGTTGGAGTTGTTTATGTATTTTCTGTTTGTTCGTGATAGTTGGAGCTGTGTCATGATTTTGTGTTCTGCTGGGTTCAAACCCCCGCATGATACGTTGATTGAAGAATACTTACCGACATATCGTAATATCCGGGAGCGTGTGGCCGTATGCTATTTACTGCCAAAAAGTGCCTAGTAAGTTTTCATTTAAACTTTCTAGGCACTTCTTGATGACTCTTTTGTGAAGTTCGCCGCTTGCCCTCATCATCTGATAAAAGTCTAGACTGAAAGAAGCGAGGGCGGATTCAGATCAACCATATTGCGGATGTAGCCATATTTTGCTAATACGGCCGGTGCCGATTACATTTACTAATGTAGGTCAAAGCTGCTACCATTTCAGAAGATGGTGATTATCGCGCTCTGCTTCTTTCACTCTAGACTTTTTGCAGATAATGTATCGACCGATTGGCATGCAGATGCAGCCCTATTTTGCTAAGGAAGACTTGTTGAAAGTTTTGTTAAATGAAAGTTTGTCCTTCGAATTAACTATAGGAAACTTGTTGAAAGTTTTATTAAATGAAATGCGAATTAAATGTTTCATTCAATTTAAATTTACTTATGTGGTGTTTTTCCTTTACTATAAATACCCACCAATTTCATCATCATTTACTCATTTATGTTTCTCCCAAAAACACCCAACGCTAATATTTGCTCCTCTTATGACAAAATTTCACGCAACATTTTATTTTCTCGGTACTTATTTCGAATCAACAACTACCAGCAAAATGTCACTCAAAAATTTGTTAAAGTTGACATCAAGCGAGGTTAGTAAATGCACCAACAAACAAATTTCTTCCTTAGAATGTCGAATCCTAACACCGTCAGCAAACGAAACGCACTATGTTCTGAAGCTTACGAACGAAACAAATATTCGTAACATGTATGACCAGCTCAATTCTGTTGGAGCTAAATATGTCGATTTAAATGTTAAGTTTGATGAGGTCAACGCCGACGAAGGTAGTACGTCTGCACCCGTACAACATGCTCCGACCAATGAACAAGTTCTGTCTTCACTGGATGTTGATGCAGCTACCGACGCGCCGTAGCTTTTTATGTACAGGTGTAGAAAAAGAAAACAACAGATGACCGAAGAACTAAACTTAAGTTCAGACGTGTCAAATGACTACGATGATTCGGATTAACCATAAACTTCTTAAATCATCGTCGAATTATGTTATATGACGTCTTTTTCCATCCTTTATGAATGTTCAAGGGACCTCGCGTTATGTAGAATTTGTATCTAATTATATTTTCTCAACACGTTCCATTTATCGTTAAATGACTCGAACAAATTACATTACTAGTCTCCAATTGTCTCAAATGTTCAAACATGTACTCAATTATTCAAACATAACACGAGTACACAGTACGAGTATTATTAACTCTGACGGAATCTCAGCCTTCTCAAAGTAAAAGCGACCTCGCGTTCTATACAATGCGTGGTTTCAAGGAACTCGCATTATACATAACGCGAGGTCATGGAATCTCCAGGTTCTCGCGTTCTATAGAACGAGAGTTTCACAAAACTGTATCCCGGTACAATAATTTCCCTTACACACCCGGAGTCTCCGTGATTTCATGTACCAATAATAAGCCATAAGTGTCCCCTTATATGAAGCAGAACCATAAACCGTAAATATATGTTTGAATATCCAAAACAAATCGTCAAAATTTTTAAAGTTTTAAAATTTCACAAGTCTTTGAACAAATATTCAAATGGCAAGACGAGGAGGAGTCACTACTCTAGTATACTACTGTTGAGTGTGTAAAAGTTCAATATTTTACCCCCTATTTAACCCATATTTCTGCTGCATTCAAGCACAATTCATTGCATTTAGGATAGATTTCATTCATACATCACAATTATATTAAATGGCACAGTTGCTACTGAAATTTGTCACTTTTGCAGGTAGTTGTTGTAGCAGACGCAGGACAATGGAGAAGCAGAGCTGGAACACAAGACTGTAGACGAGAAGAAGGATGCTGCCATGGCTACTGCCGTGGCAGCCAAAGACGACAACCATGTTGAAGGAAAAAAATGAAGTAAAGCTCGACAGAAAGAGGAAATTAAGCCGGTCTGTCTTGGAGCACTCATATATTCTTCCAAGCCCTAGATCAGAATGAAGGCCAAGCCCAAAGTTCAAGGAAGAAACTCCAAACAAGGAAAGAGGACGGATTAAAGACATCTACTCTGAAGATTTAGCATTTAAATAGAGTTGTACTTTAATTTAAACTTGTATTCTTGCCATATTAGAAAACTTGAACCCAAGGCCTATATAAAGGCATGTAATTCGACCTAGGGAAAGATATCTTATTCTCTAACCGTCTTCCCCTAAACCCTAGTCGTTTCCCCCTTCTCATCATGTTCTAAACTTCCCTTAGGGCTAAGGGTTGATTCTGTAAAGTAGTTGCAAGGATTGCATTTGTTTTAGGAATTTTTCTGTTCAATAAAATAGACTTCAAGTTTGCTTATTCTGGTTTCAACATCTTGCAAGAGTATCGGGAGAGCATTGTGAGATTATACATTTACTTAATATCGGGAGAGTTAAGTATACGAAAGGAATAAGTATGGGTTCTCCAGTTTATGGTTGGACTATCTCGGACCTAAGGATAGGACGAGGTTAAGTGGCTAAGGAAGAATTCAACAACATCGGTGTTCATCCTTCGGTTCACGCCGGGAGGTATCATCAAAGACGTGATCATCGACAGACTTGGACCTAGGGATAGGACAAGGCACAACAGGGATTCTTGTCAAGCTTGAAGTACAGAGTTGTGTGATCGCTGCCGCGACAACAACAGACCGCTGTCGCCGCAGGTGCTGCCGCGACAGGAGCAACGACAGAACAAAAAGTCCTAGACATTGCAACACCTACACTACTGAGCAAATCAATATCGACCCATTCTCTCTATCATGATTCCTTTAATCCTTTATCTTCAGTATTCTTTAGTATTCCTTTACAAACAATTAAAATTATCTTCATTTTTGTGCAACAATTCAAGGTTAAGGCTATTTCCAGTCCCTGTGGATTCGACATCCGATACTTCGTGTACCACTTTACTACTTGCGTCGTGTACACTTGCACTCTATTGCGATAGACTCTTTTACACGCAACAACTACGATGGGCAGATAAACGTCGATCCCGAACTCGGTGTTGTTTTTCAGTGCGAAGATCCAGTAACGATAAAGATTTTGAGGAGATTATCGTACAAGAATTTGGTTAAGGAACTGGAGAGCAAGGTCCCGCATTTCGAAAACCACCATTTGTCCGACGTGAAGTATCGATTCCAATATCTATAGCTCCTTTAACGTACTTTGTATGCATCATTGCGGACACTACTAATGTGGAGTTGATGCTGGCTACCCATTTCGAGTATTCATTGGGCGGGCCCCTAGAGCTATATGCATCGTTTTCAGATTCTAATCCTGTTATCGAAATACCAAGTTGGGGTCAGGCGAATTTCAACTTCGATCTGAATGCCAACGTTGATAGCCCGACCGCAAGTCTAAGAAATGATTTTAACCTGTTGTGCAAAGACAACGGGTTTGGTGCATCGTCATTTGCTGTGCCAAGACATTCATGCGTAGCTAGTATCAGGTTCGACCTGAACCAATCTACAAACGATGAATTCGATACGCCAAGAAATGCAACGTACGCTCCATACAATCTGTATAGTTTTAGAGGGGAGGGAGCGTCCTCGTCTTACGTTACGCACGACCATGAAGCATTCAACCCCTTCAATGATTCCTTATATGGATGACACTCAACGTATGTCCCTAGCACGGAGTACGTTCAACCATATATAGGGAGACATTATTCTTTTGGTGCTCTTGATTTTGGTCTTGGAAATGCGGTTCCTGAGCGATCTCGTGAGAGGCCTCGCGATCGTCGACCACCATGCTCGCCTCCAAGGATAGCGATCGACGAAGCTGTACTATACCAGGTTCCAGGGGATGCTTTTGACGAAGAACCGATTAGAGAACCCGGGCCCGCCAACGACGAGCTGGGGCCATTCTATGACGAACCAAAAGACTTGACTGTTCCACCAGAAGACTTGACCGTTCCACCAGCATATTTCGAAGAACAGCCGACAACAACCAACTTTCCCGTTTCAGCGGCACCTATTTCTATGTACCATCCACCATCCCACTTCACAATGGTTGATATGGATGCCATAGACGTTCCTGAATTTTCGCATGACCAAACAATTGACGGCAAAATCAACCGTGCTGATGGTGAACTGGCCATTGGTATGACGTTCTTGACAAAAGAACTAACGATGGCCGCAGTTAAGCAGTACAACATCCGCCAGGCTGTTCAAACGACAGTGAAGAAAACCCAAGCGAAATATTACAAGGCGCACTGCACCCAAAAGGCTTACGACTGTAAATGGAAAATTCGTATATCACAGTTGAAGAAGGCAGACGACCGTTGGAGAATAACAAAACTTGTAGGGCCTCATACATGCACCGTTGGTAGCCTAAGCCAGGATCACAAGAACCTCGATGCAAAGTACCTCGCCGACATCTTTATGCCACTGGTCAAAGCAAATCCCAAGGTGTCGGTCGGCCCATGTCAGACTGCAGCTGAAGGTGTCACCGGCTACCGTCCTGAATATTACAAAGCATGGTATGCAAAGAAGTGGACCGTAGAACAATTGTTTGGCCGATGGGATGATTCTTACCAAGAGTTGCGCCCGTGGCTAAATCTGCTGCAGAAACACATCTCCGAAATGGTTGTCAAACTTGATACGGTTCCGGCATACGAAAATGATCGTGTCATTCGAGGTGTGTCTCAATTCCACCAGTTATTTTGGACTTTCCCGCAGTGCATCAATGCATTCAAGCACTGCAAACCGATGGTCCAAATCGATGGCACATGGTTGTACGAAAAATATACACAGACCCTACTACTAGCTATTGCACAAGACGACAATAAAAAATGCGTTCCTGTTACATTCGCAATCGTCCCGAAGGAGGATTTGGAGTCTTGGATGTTCTTCCTTCGGCACCTACGAAAATATGTCATTGATCCTGTAATACGGGCAAAGGACGGTAGGGTTTGTGTTATTTCTGACATAGACACAGCGCTCTTCTGGGCGCTAGAACGTTTGGGTGAGTATTGGCAGCCTCCATATATTTACCACCGTTTTTTCTTGCAGCACATAGCCGCAAACTACCTGCAACAATTTAAGAACCGTGATGAACGTGAATTGGTGCTCACAATGGGTACGTCTTTTATGTCATTTTCATTTAGTATATTACTTGCTGCTCGCTTTCATTTACGACCTCTTTGCATGGGTTGTTCGCCCATAACTATTCAACTGTCATCCCTTAGGTAACTCGCACTACAAACAAGAGGTGGAGGAGGTGTTCGAGGAACTGAGAGCGAGAAACAAACATGACGCAAACTACCTTGAAAAAATCCCAAGGGGAAAATGACTTCGATCGTATGACGAGGGTAAACGATGTGGTCACATGACAACGAACTTGGTTGAGGCAGTGAATTCATCACTGAAGGGAGTGCGGAAGTTGACTATCACTTCCATTGTCAAAGCGACCTACTATTGTTTGGCTACCCTATTTGCAACCTTGGGAAGACAAGCAACTGAGTACATGGCAGGTGGACACATAGTCCATCCGGATTTCCGCACAAAACTATATACTCAATTGCACCAATCAAGACAGATGACTGCAACTCTCTTCTCGCGCGAAGGACACACGTTCGTGTTTCAGAATATTCCAGGCGGTTGGAAGGCATTCAGCACAACGCGTACGTGGTAGATCTCAGGGCAAGAACATGCGAGTGTAGAATATTCCAAACATTCAAATACTCATGCGCACACGCCATTGCTGTTTGTGCAAACCAACGGATAGACTACATGCAACTGGTTGATCCGGTATACTTGCTTCAAACGGTGTTTAAGGTTTACGAAAAAGAGTTTCCTCCAATCGGAAATGAGGTTGATCCGAATGCCGTTGACACTGAACCGACCATACGCCCTGATCCAGCACTATTGAGAGACAAAGGACGTCCACGGTCTACACGAATATACTGTGCCGAGGATATGGTCGAACATCGAGAAAAAACCGGACAAAAGAAGCATTGTAGTACATGTAAACATCCTGGACACACAAAGAACAAGTGTCTTAATCGCTCGGCTCCTCGTCTTAATTAATTCATTGTAATTTGTTTAAGCGAGTTCACCCATAACTATGGTAGGATACCGTTTTCTTAGCGAATTTAAGTCAGTGTAGAATGGACGAAAATTGACCGTGTTGGTGCCATATAATAGAGAATTTCCCGTACTACAAACCTACACTCGATGTTTGCTAAAAATATACGATTTATACGTCTGAAATTCTGCTCGAACATGCCTATCGACCTTTGTTCAAAGGCAATTTCATTCAAAAAAGGATGATAGCATAGGGTTTTGGAAGCCATTTTAAGCGAGTTTAGAATTGACGGAAATTGGCCGTGTTGGTGTCATACGATAGAGAATTTCTAGTACTACGAACCCAAACTCGATGTTCACTAGAAAATATGATTTATAAGCCCGAAATTTGGCTCGAACAGGCCTACCCACCCTTGTTTTTCAACCCAAAATCGCACATACCTCGCGTTCTACATAACGCGAGTTCTGTGCGATATATTCAGCCGCCTTTTCAAATTCTCGGGGACATCGCGTTCTGCAGAACGCGAGTTTCTGAGAAATCGTTATTTCAAACAACGATGTCAAGTAAATAGACCTCGCGCTCTGTAGAACGCAATTTCAATCCTCGCTTCCCAGAGAACGTGATGTTTAACTACGTGACAAATTTGCGAGTCATTTTTCCAAATAATTCTATGAAAGAGCCAAAATTATATATAATTAATAAAAAAGGGTTTTTCACCCAAATTAGCCTTAAAAAAATAAACACTTTGATACCAAACGCAAAGTTATATCACCATATTGTATGTTCAACAAATTCTACATTCCGTTAAACGAAAAAGATAGACAACGACCTATTGGCCGATTAATTCAAAATTGAATACTACAAAAACCATTTTAATATATATATATATATATATATTGTTTATCTAAAAATATATTATAAATTAAATAAAGGTGTTAGAAATAATTTCCAATTTAACTCACCAAGGTAAAGGTTTATAAAGAGAAATATAAATAAGAAATTTCAAATTCATCATTAAATAAAACATCTAAAATCTAACTAGGAATTCAAGCTTACAAACACCTGTGATAGTTTTACCGAGATAAACTTACTGTTACATCATAAACTATGTAACACTAGAATGGAAGTGGAAGAAAAAGAAAGAAAGTATATTTAAAAAAACTTAAATAATCCCGTATGTGATACATTCTCGTATCAAATACACTCGTATTCGGCACTTCTACTTTGGATAACAATAATAACATAGAGTGAGGAGTATAATCACTAAAAGATATAGGTAGAGAAAAAACTGGAAAACGCAGTGACATCTGCCCAGGGTGGGAAAAGCCCTTTCAACTTCTTTGTTTCATCTACCAAAACTTGGTCAAGCACTGCCAAATCCACCCTTAAATCTCCAGACTTGCTGGCCTGAAAATCCATATAGAACAAGTTTGCCATGGAAACCGAAGTTCCTCGGTTAGAATAATAAAAAAAGCACTCAAACAAGGCATAAAAACCAGATAGGAGGTTGAATCGACTAAAACGTCCAGTTTTCGGTTCAACTGATAGAGCCAAGTGGTCACTCCGGCTTCTACACCATATTAAAGGATAAGACTTCAATACAGTAAAAGTATCGAGGCTTATGAACCTGGGGATTAGTTTAGTTTTTATGAACCTGGGCAGTAGTTCATGATTCAACCAGCTGGTTCGGTTCTTACAACACTGTTCAGGGTTTACTTAAAAATATACAGTGCTTACTGCTTGCTTAAAGTCAAATAGTTTAGGATTTTCTTTTTTCGTAGTCTGTGCAAAGTTTGATTTAGTGCTTGTGGGGAGGATAAACTTCAATGCATACCTCTAACCAGAAGTTCCATTTTTCATGACTGGCTCCAGTAAGTCTACATATGTACGACGGCGGACCGCCTTCGCTAGTTTCCGGGACTGCAAAATTTATCACAACGATCACAAAAACCAGATTAAACTTCCAATGCAAAATATAAATAGAAAAGAAGAAAAAAAGCATTTTATCTACCTGGTAGCTTATTGTCAGCAAATGACCAATTGGATAAAGGACCAGTAATGTTAAGAACTGCAACCCAAACCTCCTTTAAGGAACTGCAAAGGAAAAACCCCAGGACATGTAATGTCTGTAAAATTTAAGAATCTGCATTATGTTAAAACCGAGGACAGTCCAGTGTCTAGAAGTCTTGACTCACCCTAAGGAAAGTTCCAAATAAACTCTCCGAGAGCCATCGCTAGACGTCAATTGTGGCTTATTAGTATACAAATGAGGAAATTGTGTATATTGCTTCAAAATCTCATCAATTCTTGCAGGGAACTTCAAACTTCTTGAGAACAAAAAGTTGACTGGAAAAAGTGTCTGCAAAGAAATAAAATTTCTGTTCGTCATATGCATAGATGAGGCGGTTCTCTATGTTAATTGGACTCTATGTGATTGCTACGGGTATAGGTTTTTGGAAAATCAAATCCCCTGTAGACACAGATACTTCAAGGGAAATGAACTGCCAGAGCAACATAGTGTGTGTGTGTGTGTGTGTGTGTATAATTCAATGAGTAAAGATATGAGAGAACAAGTGAACCTAATATGGACACATAAAATTACGAAATGAAAACCAAATAAAGAATACTTCTATGAAATGAAGAAATGAAAGTAAACATTGTTATTGCCGGACATTCGGCAAACAAATCCCTAAAGAGCCTTGTGATAAATTATCAAAGAATCTATAGCAATCATTTGGTCGAGGTCGAAAATAAACAGATATAGGGAACTTCCGTTGCGGGGAGTTCAACTGGAGAAAGAAAATGATATCACAACAAACAAAACCAGAAAGGAAGCAGCAAAGAAGAAGGCAATTATGTTCATACAGATGAACATAAGGAACCAACCATTGCATGCATATGCATCAAAGTATAGAAAGGGAGGCCATTTTTTTCTCCTCCTAATCTGACAAATTATCATGGGTTATGAGAAATTTATAAAAGTATTGACACAATAAGTATGACATACCAAAAAGGTCTGTTGGTTAGAAATTTTAGCAGTCTCAAAAGAAAACTCGGGGTCAATGTGCAACTCCTTTGCCACTTTGGGTGCATATTTAAAAAGAAACAGCAAAGAGTTGGAATCCACCACAGAAAAGTCATAACTTGAATCAACAACCCGATTTGCATCTGTCAAGCGCAGAAGTAAAACAATGTTTAGAAATAACAGTATTGAAACTTTTCGACATATGGGATATTACAGTTCTAAACATCAACTAAAATTCTAGTCATGAACATCACTGATAAAAAGAATTAAGCTCGTATAAATCAAGTAACTAATACGGATTTCAAGAGGCTTCTGAATAGCAGCTGTAAATTTTAAAATACCTGCAGTCAGAAATGTATGCTGCATCACAACTCTCTTAGGTGCATCTGTACTATAGGGAAAGAATAGCGACGACAAAGCCAAAGCAATCACACTAAGATGTAGCAAGAATTGCAAGATGGATGACCTGGCTAACCATTTGCCAAAAATAGGTATCAGGGGGCCCACGCACCAACTGGTAGCAACACCAACAATTGCTGCCACCACGATATCAGGAATGTAATTCCCTGCAGGCAAAACATTGAACATCATCGGATTCTGACGTTTACTTATACAGAAATGAGTCCAACATTGGATTGTTTAAGTTTTTCCATGTATTTGGAGGGTCATATCTCCAAACCCATGTCATATGTGTTGAACACGGATGTCGAGAAGAACTAACCATAAGGCGGTGGAAGAGAGCCCATCATACCCATCTTCTCAATCAAAAATTGAACAAGAAACCCACCAAAATAAACAGAATATACAAGGCATGGAATTAGAGGTATCGCATAAAAAACAGTTGACCTGAAAGAAAGAATTTATCAGTATATATGCGGCATGTACTATATTAATGCTATTCTACAGTAAGACATAGAAACTTAAGATTGAAAAAATAAGTACGCCTATGAAAGAAGAAATTTACTTCCGAACATGAGATGAACTTTCTGGAATAAAAATAAACAATGTCAAACCTCCAAATCTGAAGCTAAAAGAAATGGAATCATAAACAAAACTTTTTGTCATATCATCACTGAAAGTCGTTGGGCCAAAAGTTCACTTAACCATATTGGCCAATCTTGGGGTAAATTTTTTTCCATAATACCAAAACAGATTTCTGTTTTCTATCATGGTTAAAATCCCTTACAAACAAATGGGTACAACAAGAAAGACAGTGGAAAAAGACAAGTAGTTATAAGATAGTGTGCAGTTTCATCATTCATCAGAAATGGAGAAGGGGAAAGAGGGGTTGAGGACTCCGGTGAAAAAATGATCGGTAGCAACTAAAAAACAACCATATGCTCATAGTTTATGAAAAGGATATACAATTACAAATTCACTCAAAACGATACCTGACTGAGTGATGACCATGAAACTTGATTGATAGGGAAAAGGCAATCCATCCAAGAAGCATAGACACGGATGTGAAAAAGTTCAAGAAACCCCCACTTAACCCAGCTACAAGATAAGCCTGCCATTTCAAATTTGTTTATAGAAGTTGAGAATATTAATGCAACAAAAACCCATGATTTGAACTAGCGAATGAGAATGATCATGCCACGTACCAAAGTTAACAAAGCATAGAAACCAAATGCTCCCCAGAATCTTGCCTCCTCAAACAATGCCTGTTTATGCTATGTTTGGTTACATAAGTGTTAACATAAAGAAAAGCTTAACTATTACATGAGTTTTAAAATAATTTGTCATAACATAAAGAAGAATTAGTACAAATCTAAACTTGAAATTAGAAAGATAATAAAAACTCAAGTAAAAAAGAATACCCCAAGATAGAAGAACATGCATAAGTCTTTCTCTTTGTTCAAACTAAGTCATATGAGTGAAAAATAACACTCCTACCAAACATAGCATTGGTGATATACTTCTTCAGTGACCATAAAGAATTTTACTTAAACAAACTAAAAGTCTAAAACCATTACATGCATAAGTCTTCCCGATCCACTCAAAACTATATGTTTAAGTAATTCAGTGTTTTTTGTAAGATTCATGTTTGCAATAACTTGAATTCTGGGAAACTTGACGGGGTATAACAGCGCAACTCCTACATAACAAAACCACACAGGAACCTTTTTGTAGAAGAACATGCAATAAGCTAGGTCTCAATCAATTTATTAAAGAAAATTGAATCTATAAAGTTTACCTCTTTTGATGTCTTGAGAGCTGAAACATTTTGGGAGAGGGGAAAACCAGGAAAAACCGTCCTTGGAAATAATAGACCAACAAGTGAAACGGGAATGAACATCATGAAAGCCAAGAAAGGATTTGCAAACCTGCATGCAATTTCAGCACATCAACTAATATTTCAAACATTTGATCATTCATTCACTATCACTACTATGAGAAAATATTCATGTTCTTCTTCTAGCTTAAGATGTACAACCAACCAGTTCATTCCATAACTAGAAACTAGCAATCTCAGGACAGAAAATATAACCGGGAAGATAATAGCCAGCATCATTCCAGCAGTATGGAGGATCATTCCTGCAAAATCAACAAATTCGAAAATTTATGGTAGTCCAATACAGCTTGAAGAGAACTACAATACACTATTAAGGACCGAGAAGCAAAACTGGTTAAAGGAAATTATTAATTAATTACAAAACAGATGAACGATATGTGGTCATTTACCTTTCACAAAATCATAGAAGGTTGCAAAACAACACCCCAACCCAGAATTCCGAAAACAAGAAAAGAAAGGCATAACGAGAAAGATGACGATGGGAATGCTATGAAGTACCACAGCTATCCTTCTTGAGTAGAATATCTGAAACATTCATGATAAAAAAAAAACAATTGATATATCCATCATTGATTATATGCAATTATTATCCAAGAATAAAAAATTCCCAGTAAAAGTGCATATTATACAAATACAAAACCTACCATGAACCAAGCTAAGTAATCAAAGAACACAGCTCGTCCATCATCATATTCATCACTAACACCAAGGGATTCTCTTTCATGTGCATTTTTAAGCTTAGAAGACTCCGCAAAGGCCTTAACTGTGCTATACAAATTGTCTCCACGAGCTTGCATGCTACCTGGTCTGCATTAGAAGTGGAAGGCAAGAGCTTAATACCAAAATATATATATATATATATTCCCAATAAATGAATTCTATAACACAGGAGCAGATGTAATGCATACACTAGTCTGTCCACCGTATCATAGCTAGTATGGTAATAATAACCACCAAGAAGAAAAATAATATCCAAACCAGGAATATTGCCATAATCTTCAGAAAACATTCTGTAATCCGTATCTCCAGGAATAACAGGGAACACATCCTGCAAGAATAATGAATAATTTGTAATTGACTTTTACAACGTCGATATAAGCAGAACAGAAACAGAGTACACAAATTTAAGAGTCAGCAAAAATAAATTGCAGTGTGATAACCTTCACAAGAACATAAATACTCGCCAGAGCATAGATATAAACTGGAAAAGGATAAAGTAAAACCTGGGCTGCACTATGTGCCATTGGATGAATTGCTGATTGAGCATAGACGGAAGAAGGCCAAGAACCAGGCCCAGATTGGCAGACTAGATCTGTAGTGTCAACAAATATGTAACTCAGGCATGGAAATTCAAAATGGAACTTCAAAGATGTTCATATACAGAAATACCCAGAGAAAGAAAATACATTAGCATTGCTTTATATCCTACCAAGACCTCCCGACCCAGACGCTTCCACATTTATAAAAGCTCCTATGGAATCACGCCATTTATGAGTCCTCACGAAACCATTTGCAGCCTAAAATATCAGAAGCAACAATTTTACAAGTCTATATGTAGGATATTCAACAAGATTTGGATCTTCAGGCAATAGTAACAAATAATGTCAGCTTGTGGTTTTATTTTATATGTTGCTTCTTTGATATGTCCCAAAATAAGAATTGAGACATTATTTCTTCAAGTTTATGATCTATCCTTTAAAGAGAAAAAACTGCACTACATTAAGACAAAGCATTAATATATTCCTTACCAACAAGAAAACTTCTTCTGCACCATTGAATAATAGAATTATAGGCCGAGGTGGAACCCAGCCGGAGTCTACAGTTAGTCTTGCAATTTCCAACAATGACGCTGCAATAATACAAAGCATCAAGGAGGTGACTACAATAAAATAGCTAGTGTAATTTCAGCAATCAAGCTAAAAATATTCAATGTACTTACCAACACATGAACCACAATCACCAGCACCAGGGGAACCAAGAGGACTATCAAAATGAGCATTCATTAAAACTGATGGATCAGTTTCTTGTGAATCTATTGAGGATATCCTGCCGTTATATAAAATAAAGAAGATAATGTTATTTTCCAGAAAAGGTGCATACTAAAATAGACTGCTTCGCCATGTTCAACCGCAAAGATGCAAGATGTTTATTGCCTCTTAAAGCATAAAACAAACAAAAATTTGGGAGCCTAAAGCCTAATGAATCCTTGACATTGATTCCATCATAAGAGATAAGGTACAATTTACTCACCACTTCTAGAATTCCATAAATGATGCTATCAATAACTCCCATCATTTTTTGTGAGGCGAGCACATTAAAACTTTCCAGTATGCTGTTCAAATTTTTTTAATCCATGATCAAGCTTAAATAACAAAGTTTCACACACAACTTTGACACCCTAAATGCTATGGCAGATGCACATGCAACCTATGTTACTTGGACTCGAGAGAGTGTGCGGATACGGGTATGTATGTATGTGCTCTGATTTCTGTTTTGCCATATGTTAGGAGGATCCTAAGGTCCCCATACTCATGTACAGAAATGAGTTTAGGACATTGGGAACTTCAAGAAAAATAAAGAATCAAAACAACTGCAACTATGGCTTAGTCATGATGTATAAAAGAAGCATTATCACCAGAAAGAGGATATGGATTTTCCCAACTATTATTTCTTTCATTAATCGTTACATTAAAAAAGGGATTTAAAAAGTGGCTGGCTGTTATTTTAAGTGGACCCCATCAATAAAAGTGGACCCTACTTTCGTTCAATGGATGCCTTTAATGATAAGCAATAACTGATGCAAGCAAAAGGAAGGTAAGGAAATTTCCTAATCATTCCCATGAAAGATTGACATGGTACTGCAATATAAATCCAATCTGGAACTCTATTCAGTTTCGGAGATTCACCTCATCAATATATTGGTATGATTTCTGTAACCAAATGATATACTATGGCCTAAAAACATCATATTGAATGACCCGGCAACAACATTCTCTTCAATCTCAATCCTGCAAATTCATGAACCTAAACAAAGTTAAACCAGAAACTTTAAACAAAATTAATGAAAAACAGCAAACTAATATTTTTTTTAAAAAAAGTTGAAGCCATAAAATCTAAAAAAGATTAATGGGAAAAAACCCAATTTTAAAATTAAACACTTAGCCATAAAACAAGTGTATAAAAACCTGAAATTTGATCCAGCTCTCTCCTTCAACCTTTCCAACTGTTCCTTAATATACTCAGCTGCTTCTCTTAAACCCTGACGCCCTTCCTATTGAAAAAGAAAACCCAGACTCGTCAATATAAATTCCTATTCTGTTACACTAATAAATTTGATTTTTTTCATTCCAGCTCTCCCAAGAGTTCAACTTCAGTCGAAGTAGCCTTCAACCAATTAAAATTCGAATTCAAGAAGAAGAAAAAAAACATAAATGAGAATAAACTATTATTAATACTAGTTAAAAGAAGAAGTTGACTCACTTGTCGACCGTCGATTTCATGTGCTAAGACTCGAACATGCTCGATAGCTCTGGCCTCGGAGAAGCGATCGAGAGGCGCGTCGATCCCCAACGGCGTGATGAACTTTGTGTAAATCACGGAGTGAACAAGCATCGACATGAGACTATACATGATCGCCAATGAAAACAAGAATTTGAATCCCGAAACATCTCTGGCGTCGAGCCTGAACGCCATTACCTAACCAAAAAGAGAAACAAAAACAAACCCAGACCTCGATTTCACAGTACTTTTATCTCCCCTTTCTCTTTTACCTCAAATGAAACACAGAAAAAGGAAGTTCTGGGATTTAAGAGTTTTCCCAGACACCCCAAAAACAAGAGTGTATAGAAAATGGAGAGAGGTCAAATTAAAGTAATGTGTAGGAGAAGTTGGCAGAGTTTGTAGTTGTAGAGGTGCTGAGTGAGAAGCGTTTCGATTCCCTCCACTGAAACGTTGCTCTTGTCTTTTGTTTCGTTTGTTTCCCCCCAAGTTTTTATACTAAATAGTATTTGCTTAGAAATTGGTGTATTTAAGTAAGTTTACTTGTACCCGATGTTCTGTCTGTGCAAACTACGAGTTTGATTCCTTTACAGAGTACTAATGTTTTTTTAACAAAATGTTACATATTAAAATAATAGCGAAACACAATGTTAGTAACGTTTCTATTAAAAAAAAGTGAGTTAATGATAAAATAAAAAATTAAAAAAGTTTGGTGACCAACTAGTGTAGTTTACCCTATTATCTAATCATTATTAATATTCAATTCAAGTTGTATTAATGAGTAAACCGAACATAAAAAAAATATTAAAGTTTAAATACGTAAAAGTTTTTATACTATTTTAAAATTTAAAATTAGTTCATAGATTTTATTTTCGTGAAGTTAAGTCTCTATATTATTATTTTTATTTGAAAATTTTAATCCTTTTCTAATTTATGTTCATTGTTAATTATTGTTATATTCTAACTCAAATTCTAATTGGTAATTAAGTTGAATTTTATTATAATTTTAATGGTTGGAGATTATTTGATAATTAGGATTTATTTTAATGAGTAAATATTTATTTTAGCTAGGAGATCTTATTGAATAAGGTTTTTTTGGTGACCAAGTATTTGGATCTATAAATATATACTAGGTTTAACATTTTGAATCATGAGAGAATAAAGAGATAGAGAGAATTCTTCTCTGGAGAGATGTAACTACTTTTAGGTTCTCTACAACTATTGTGTTTACGTTGTAGAGATGAGTATTGTAGGGTTGTTGGGAATAGCGTTTTGGTTCCATCGGGTCATGGGATTTGTTCACCAAATTTGGGATTACATGGGTTATCATGTATTTGTACTCTTTGTGTTCTTTACGTTGATGGTGGATTGTCTGTGAAGGTAAGCTATTTGAACCACATTAAATCTTGTCTCTCATGCATGTCTTGGTTTATGTTGTTATCGCTTTGATTATTTTGTCGCATACCAAATTCCTAACAAATGGTATTAGAGTTATGGTTCGAGCTAGGCATTTTAGAAGAAACTTTTTGCTGCGAAATTTGTGGAGCGATTGTTGAGTTGATCAAACAATGCAATTTGGTCAAGAAGGAATGAATTGGCAATTAAAATTTTGAATGGAGGGAAATGGATGAACAAAAAAAAATTTGGTACAAGAGATTTATAGTGGTCCAAGTTCTCCAATGAACTCTACATCCACTACCTTAGCTCCCAGTAAGGATTTTCAACCAATCCACTATTGATTCTTCCCCTTTTCTTGGATTAGGAGGAAACCTTACAAAGAAATTAAACTTTCTACCCAAAGCTTAATTTGAAACACTCTTTACAATAGAGAAAATGGTATACCTTACAAATTCCTCTAATAGGATGAATTATTTACCTAAATACAATTTATCACTCCTTAAACTCACAATACAAATAAGAATGAAACACCCAATTGAGTTGGGTACAAGGATTTGACAATAAAAGGCACAGAGGTTTGGATTTGATGCTTGGATGATTCTTGTAGGTTCAATAGTTGTCGTTGGTGCTCAAAATACTTGCTTTTATACATTCTCATTAATTTCTAGCTGTTTGGGTGGTTGACATTATAAATATAACCGTTGGGACTTCATCTTCCCACCATTAATGCTGTTTTGCAACTACCCGTACCGAAACATCATCACCTGTATCGAAATGGGGTAAAAATAGAAAGAGCCGCTGTGAGCATTTAAGAGACCGTATCGAAACGATCGTGGTCGTTCTGATACTGAAAGAGCCCATTTCGAAACGGGACAAGGTCGTATCGAAACTTGAAACTGTGAAAACTCGTATCGAAACGCACCTAAAGCGTATCGATACGCTTAACTAACTTTCAATAAAACGGTTATGACAAGCAACAGTCGTATTTTTAAACCAACTTTCAAAATTCGTACCGAAACGAGTGAGACTGTTTCTATACTACCGTATCGGTACGAGTTCTTTCATTTTGAGCCCACACTTGACAGTTTCAAATTGTTTCGAAACACCTAAGGGGTGTATCGAAACGACTAGTCAACAATCACTTTACAGTTTCAAATCGTTTCGAAATACCTAAGGGGTTCATCGAAACGGTTAGTCGAAATTATTGTTTTGGCTTAGTAAACACTTAGAAAAATTTATGGTAACTTGAGTTTTAACTTAAACATTTTTCTTGTCAATTTTGGGAAGTTTGAGGACTTAGAAATTTATCTTCTTTTCAAATTAGTCCTTGAAATATTTGTTATATCAAAATCAAAGTGATGATTTTACAATCTCCCCTTTTTGATATAACAAAACCAAATATAAATTTTTAAGTTTTGAGAACTTTGTAAAACTTACTCCCCTCAATTTAAGATAGGTTTTTAAAATTAAGTTGCAAAGTTTCAAAATTGGCTCTACTTTTCTCCGTTTTTGTTAGATCAAAATAGGCATAATTCAATGAGAAATAAAAGGGCAATTAAATCAAAGCAAACACCATAGTATATTAAGTTCATGAATTCAAAGCATAAAACAAAAATCCAAACTCAATACCTAAAAACATGACATAGGAAATAAACATAGTTCAAAAGCTAAAAATGTGTGCATAACAAGAAAACTAGATGATATGTTACGATATGCAAACTAATCTAGGGGTCCATATCACCACCATCCTCATCATCTCCATGATCATCATCTCCGTCTTTATCTTCCTCTTGACTTCTCCTAAAGTGTTTCCATTCTCCATAAAAACAGGCAAAGGAGAGATCCATTGAGACATGTTGATTTTCAAGAGAAGTCAGACGATTTTTCACATTAAGAACACATTCCTCCAAAGCAATGAAACATGTGTCAATGGCAGCAAATTCAGAAGAGATGTCGCTTTGCAAGCCGATGAATTACGTGTTGAGATAAGCCATAAGCGCATCATTGTTTTGAGGAGATGTGGAAGCTTGAGAAGCTTGAGATGGAGGATCAATCGAAGGATCTGTTGCCTCTCTATCCACACGAACCCACTCACCAAGAACGTAGTGAAACCCGGACCAAATGAGGGTACTTTCATCGAGCTTTTGCTTGAGAGACTTCAGATAGTCACAAGAACAATCAATCCCGGACTTGAAGAAAATATAGCTCAATGCAGTCCCATAAGTGAAGAATTGGATGATGTCGGAACCACGATGCCTAACCAAATGCACCATCTCGGCAAACATGATCTTCACGAGGTTCGGTCGCTTTTCTTGATGGAAGCACTCTAGCAAAAAAATTGTCAACTTGGCGGATGTGAGCAAACTTGCCTTTGGAGGGACGAAACCACCAAGAGATTATGAGATACAAGTACCGATCATGAACATCTAAGGAGAGAACCGAGCCGGTCCTAGAGCCCAACAAAGTCTCATCTTCAATGCCTTCATTGACAATGCCTAAGAAATTGACCAAGGTTGATGGCTCAATTCGGGCCTTTTCCCCCATAAGATAGGACTTTATGGCTATGACTTCGGAATGGTCTTGGTTACTCACTAACCGGGCATTAGCATAAAGTAGCAAAACAAGGTCACGGTAAAGAATGTCGGGTATAGTCATGAAAAATAAAAATCTCCAACGATGTAAAAGAAGTAAATATTTGAAGTAAAAGCGTTCAGAGTCAAGAAAGGTCATATCAACCATACGCTCACAACGAATGATGGTGTCTTGATAGAGCTTGAAGTTTATGTGAGCGTCGTTGTTTCTGAGACTCTTAGTGAAAAGAAGAGCTAGGTTAGGAAGAGAGGAATCATCAACAGCAACTTTAGATCTTTCGTCCGTCTCTTCGGTCTTTCGCTTCTTGTGAGCCATTGAAAAAGCCTAAAAATGTTTTAAGCAAGCAAAAATTATGTATGCATTAAAATTCACATTCAATCCAATGGATATCCTATAATCAAGGTTTAAATATATACAATATAAAAAAATTTTAAGAAGCTGATTTGAAAAATTGAGAAAAAAATATACAGTTTAAAAATTTTATATTCGAATAAAAAATTTTGAGTTTTGAAGAAACTTTTGCAAGAACTTTGAAACTCATAGTATAAATATGTAATATATACAAAAGAAATAATTTTAAATCATAGAATTTAAACGAAAATTGAAAAGAAAGAGAAAGTAGAAAAATACCTTGATTTGAAATTTTGGAAGAATAGATGAATGGAGATGTACAAACTTGATGAATCTTGCTTAGATTGGAGTTGAAAACTAAAAACCCTCAATATTCTAGTGAAAAACGTTTAAGATTAATGGGTATTTAAATGAAAAATTAGGGTTAGGGTTTTGAGAGGTTTGAGTTTAATGAAAAGTTTTTTTAAAAGATGGAAACCATTTAAATAGAGGCTTTTTCGGATACGCGTTTCAATACAAGTAGAGTCGTATCAAAACAAGCGTATCGAAACGAAATCGACCATTTCAAAACCCTATGACCGTTTCGATACAAGTTTGACTATATCGATTCTCACAAAGATGCTCGCATCGAAACAGATGGAGGATGTTTCGATACAAATTGTTCCAGAACCAAAACGTTTCGAAACGTTTGTGTCCATTTCGTTACAGTTTGGTTCTATGGTCTCCTTTGAGGTAGCCTTTATCGAAACAGGGGTACCCATTTCGATACACATATGCCAGAATGTGTAGTTTGGGCACAAAGTTGCAGAAAAATCAATTTTTAATCGATTCAAAATGCATGATTAAGATGAATGAGCAAAGACTATAGGTAAAAACATTTACATACTCCCCTAGCTACAAGCATATAAGCAAAATAATGCAAATTAATATAGGCATGCATATCAATTAATTTCAAGCAAGATTTTTACCATTTGGGACCTAAAAGGGTCAAGAAATGCTAGTTAAACCTAACTCACTCCTAAGGGTCCAAAAATGCTCTTTATCTAAAGGTTTGGTAAAAATATCCGCTAATTGATTTAAGGTGTCAACATATTCTAGAACTACATCATTTATCGCAACATGACCTCTAATAAAATGATGTCTAATTTCTATGTGTTTAGTTCTAGAGTGTTGGATGAGATTCTTAGTGAGACAAATGACACTAGTGTTGTCACACTTAAGAGGTATGGTGTCTACTTGGATACCATAATCTAAGAGTTGTTGTTTCATCCAAAGGACTTGAGCACAACAACTTCCTAAGAATATGTACTCCGCTTCGGTGGTAGATAAGGCTACACTATTTTGTTTCTTAGAGAACCAAGATACGAGCATACTACCTAAAAGTTGACATGTTCCGAAGGTACTTTTTCTATCTATTTTGCATCCCCCATAATCCGCATCCGAAAAAGCATGAAGGTTAAAGGAAGAATTCTTAGGATACCAAAGGCCTAAGTTAGGTGTGTCTCTAAGGTATCTAAAAATTCTCTTTATGGCTACTAAGTGTGATTCTCTAGGACTAGCTTGGAACCTAGCACACAAGCAAACACTAAAAACAATATCCGGTCTACTTGCGGTAAGGTAAAGTGTTGGGTTTGTAGCACGCTCGAATCGATCTTCTAAAATCGTCAAGAGGGTTGAATTGAACTCCCGAAAGAATTGGCTAAAATCGATAAAAAATGATAGACAATTTGCACGATGATTTTAGAGTGGTTCGACTTTCTAACCAAAGTCTACATCCACTACCTTAGCACACCACTAAGGATTTTCCAATTCACTACTATGAATTCTTCCTTTTGAGGCCAAAGGGATAACCTTACAACCCTATCTTTTCAATGGCTAAGATAGAACCACTCTAGTTTTTCTCTCAAGGCTAAACTAGAACCTCTCCCTTTTACAAGGTAGTTGTGTAAACAATGAAAACCTCACAAGGTGGGTGTTTACAAGAATTAAGCTCACAAGAGTGTAAAGAATAAAATAATAAAAGAACACTCTATATACAATATATACAAGAGAAATGAAGAATAAAGACTTAAATGTTATTTCTCTTGATCATGAAGCTTGGATATTGTCTCTAACCATCTTTAAGAGTCCTTGTGGTGTTTATATAGTGTGTAATGAGTTTCTAGCCGTTTATGGCCGTTGGGGATGAGTCATAGCCGTTGGGGATGCAAAATAGCCGTTACCTACAAAAAGTTCAGCATTTATAACACGAGGGATCGATCATTTTACAAAGGAATCGATCCTTTCTTATGAAAAATATGACCGTTGGAAAAAGGTATCGATCCCATAAACCAGGGGATCAATCCTTTTGCACTGAGACAAAAAAGGAGTGAAACTGTCAATCAAGGGATCGATCCCTTTTATCAGGGGATCGATCCTTTTTGCCTTGGAGACTGAAAAAACAACTTTAGTGCAAAAACGGATCATACATGTTTTGAAAAAGATCGGCTAAAGTTAGAAATCATTCGAAACAAAATTTTCAAGTTGTTTGGACTTAAAGACATGTTTTAAATTCTTTTCAAATTAGTCCAAAACATTTTTCAATTATTATATCAAAACACATAGTTCTTCAATCTCCCCCTTTTTGATATAATAAAACCAACTTGAAAAATTGTTTGGGATTCTCCCCCTTCAAGTTTAAAAATGTGAATAAGAGATGAAAAACTGAAAAGTAAGTAAAGCTCCCCCTTATTCATTTGAAAATACAATTTTTCAAATCAAACTCTCCCCCTTTTTGTTATATCAAAAAGAATTTAAAATACTTTAAGCTCAAAATAACAATGGAGGTTTAAAAATTTTGATTCAATTAAAATTTTTTGTTTTAAAATTTGGCTCCCCTTACTCATTGTATCATTGTTAGGCTTAACAAATAATCCAAGACTTTAAACAAAAGTTAGATAACCAAATGTCTAAAATAAAAGCCTTAAGCTTAGATGTTACCCAATCTTCTTCTCATGTGTGACTAGAGCATTTGAGATTCTTGCTTTTCTTGCCTTTGCTCCAACACACCTACAAGAGACACTTACTTGGATTTTGGTATCCAAATTGCTTTGGATCCATTAAAATTAATCTCAATGTCTCTAGTTCCCTTAGGAACCCATACTTGTCTAATCCTATAAGATTTTTTCTTCTTTATAGGACAAGTATGCAAGGAATGACCATGATAATGACAATGTGAGCATTTTGTCATTATGGAATGAGATGAATTATTAAAAATAATTTCTTTTTCTTTTGCTAAGCTTTCAAGCTTAACTTTTAAATTAAGATTTTCTTTTTCTAAAATTCCATTGCTTGTTTTTGAAAATTCTAAATCATTTTTCAAAATCTCATTTTCTTTTTCAAAATCTAATTTTGTTTTCAAAAGAAAATCATTTTCAAATTCAAGTTTAGAAATCATTTTCTTAAATTTGGAATTCATGGTCTCAAATTCCAAAATTAATTCATCGAAAGCATCTTGTAACTCATCAAATGAATATGCATTTGGATAATTAGAGTTGGAAGATACCTTGGGCTCATCGAGAGCCAAAACACCATCCACCTTTGGTGTTGAGAGGAGGATTGCACATGATGAAGCATCATCTTTCTTCTCTTTTTTCCCATATAATTTCTCAAGCTTCTCCCAAATTTCTTTGGCACTTTTGGATGGGGAGATCTTCTTGGAAATCTCTTCACTTAGGGCACAAAGAAGAATGTGCATAGCCTTTGCATTGAGATGGTTCTTCTTTGTGTCTTTGGCACTCATTTTCTTCTTCTTCTTAGGAGCTTCCAAATGTCCATCTTTGATAATCATCCAAATGTCGAGGTTGAATCCTTGGATGAAATATTTCATGATGTTGCTCCATTGGAAGTAACCTTCTCCTTTGAAGAGAGGAGGACACATGATAGAGCGACCTTCTTCAAATGAAATCATTGTAGAACCGCTTGCCATTTTCTTGAACGGTGGACTACGAGTGTTGGATCTTTACTCCCGGATGTTAGTCCTTTGATGGAGACGAGGCTCTGATACCAATTGTTGGGTTTGTAGCACGCTCGAATCGATCTTCTAAAATCGTCAAGAGGGTTGAATTGAACTCCCGAAAGAATTGGCTAAAATCGATAAAAATGATAGACAATTTGCACGATGATTTTAGAGTGGTTCGACTTTCTAACCAAAGTCTACATCCACTACCTTAGCACACCACTAAGGATTTTCCAATTCACTACTATGAATTCTTCCTTTTGAGGCCAAAGGGATAACCTTACAACCCTATCTTTTCAATGGCTAAGATAGAACCACTCTAGTTTTTCTCTCAAGGCTAAACTAGAACCTCTCCCTTTTACAAGGTAGTTTGTGTAAATAATGAAAACCTCACAAGGTGGGTGTTTACAAGAATTAAGCTCACAAGAGTGTAAAGAATAAAACAATAAAAGAACACTCTATATACAATAAATACAAGAGAAATGAAGAATAAAGACTTAAATGTTATTTCTCTTGATCATGAAGCTTGGATATTGTCTCTAACCATCTTTAAGTGTCCTTGTGGTGTTTATATAGTGTGTAATGAGTTTCTAGCCGTTTATGGCCGTTGGGGATGAGTCATAGCCGTTGGGGATGCAAAATAGTCGTTACCTACAAAAAGTTCAGCATTTATAACACGAGGGATCGATCCTTTTACAAAGGAATCGATCCTTTCTTATGAAAAATATGACCGTTGGAAAAAGGGATCGATCCCATAAACCAGGGGATCGATCCTTTTGCACTGAGACAAAAAAGGAGTGAAACTGTCAATCAAGGGATCGATCCCTTTTATCAGGGGATCGATCCTTTTTGCCTTGGAGACTAAAAACAGCTTTAGTGCAAAAACGGATCATACATGTTTTGAAAAAGATCGGCTAAAGTTAGAAATCATTCGAAACAAAATTTTCAAGTTGTTTGGACTTAAAGACATGTTTTAAATTCTTTTCAAATTAGTCCAAAACATTTTTCAATTATTATATCAAAACACATAGTTCTTCATAAAGCAAAGAACCTATTATAGATCTATAAAGCTTAAAATCAACAAACTTACCTCCTCCATCTTTGTCAAGCTTTAAAGAAGAACTCATAGGAGTGGCTTGAGGTTTCACAATCTCCAAGCCAAACTTCTTGAGCATGTCATTCACGTACTTTGCTTGATTAATGAAGGTGTCATCCTTCCTTTGCTTGATTTGGAGCCCCAAAAAGAATGGGAGCTCTCTCATCATGCTCATTTCAAACTCACCTTGCACTAGCTTAGAAAATTCTTTGCAATAACACTCATTAGTAGAACCAAAAATAATATCATCAACATAATTTGTACAACTAAGATGTCATTACAATATCTTTTTGTGAAGAGTGTAGTATCCACCTTACCTTTTTCATACAAAGTTGTAGGAGCTTGTTTTAAACCATAAAAAGCTCACTATAAAAAATGTGTAATTGCTGATGGAACTTTTGAGGGAATTTGTGACAGAAGTTGAATTTATTAACGGAATTTCAGAGGGAAGAGAGGAGTCGTAAAAAGCTGGTCGAAACCAACATTTTCGAGGAAAAAGATAATCTTTCAGAAGTTTACCGACGGAAATCCGTCAGAAATTTACTGACGAAAAATCTTAAATTTGTCGGAAAATTATAAATATAAAATACTTTATGTTTCCAATTAACATAACTTTCCGTTAGATATTTACCGACGAAAATTATAAATAAAAAATACTTTATGTTTCCGACGACATACATTTTTCGTCGAAATATTAAAAATATTAAAAAATTAAAATTTTAAATTTTCGATGGATTAATCTATTCCGTCGGAAAATAAAATATTAATTTTTTAAAAAAAGGAAAGAAATTTTCTCGAGATTCAACCCGAAAAATTTTACATTTCCTCCAAAATTTTAATTAATTAATGTACCAAAAATTAATAATTAATATAATTCAAATTATTACATTAATTTGAAAAAATAGATAATAATAATAATAATAATAATAATAATAATAATAATAATAATAATAATAATAATAAGTTTATATTGTATTTTGGTAATGCTTTAAAAAGAAAATAATAACATACAATAAAAAATAAAATTCACCTTATTAGTAAAGATTAAATATGAATTTACTACATATATTTCACAATTTAATATTTCTAGTAATCATGAATATATGGTAAAAAAGAGTAAATTTGTTATATCATTTACATACTAAAAAGTTTACAAAATATAATATTCAATAATAAAAAATAAAATACAAAGTTTTGTTATCATTTAAAAATTTTCAAGCAACCTACAAAATATAATGAAAGATGTTAGTGATTAATTAAAAATAGTATAATAAACAAAGTGAATATTAAAAAAGTTACATTGAATAAAAACTAAAACTTACATCAATATTGATAAATGATAATAAAAGAAAAGATAAAATTAAGAGAAGAACTTTTGATGAGAAAAAATGAGTTAACAAGAAGAGATGAAATGAAAAGAAAGAATTGAGAGAAGAATGGGTTTAGAAAGATTTAAATAGAAAAAAATAGGATAAAAAGTGAGTGGGTTTAAAATTTTATGTGTGAGAGGAGAAAAATTAGAGAGGAAGGCGGAAAAAAGACTCTAAAATTTGTGACAAAAAATGTAGGCCCGTCACAAATTTATGACAGAATATGTGGATCTCTCAGAAATTTGTGACGGGTTCACATATTCCGTCACAAAATTGTGATGGATTCACATATTCTATCACAAATTTAAAATATCTTTTTATATTCACAAATTTTTTTAAGTTATCAAATAAAATTCAAATATGCACATCTTTTTATATTCACTTATGATATTTATTGAAATTATTAAGATATTTCAATAAATGGTTCAAATATCACATGAAATCTTATACAATGTTTCATATATGAATTACAAAATCGAAACTTCACTTTTTGAGAAGAAATAAACAAAATTTAATTGGAGAAATAGTAAGGGTCGGGCATAATTTCTAAGCAGCCACTACTCGACACTCGCTACATAATCAATTCATAGGATGCACTAATGTTTATAAAAACAATAGTGTTTATTAGAAGAAAAAAACCACAAGCATGTTAAATGGAATACCATTAGAGCCATAATTAAATGGAAAAATAGTTGCTATGACAGGATCGAAACCAGACCCCAAAAATGGATCTAAACAACCTCTAAAATGATGTGCATTATCTTTCTTTATTTCAGCAGCTTGTGGACATTTGTATTGTAGGTTGCATAGTTCCGACTCATAGAGAGTTTGTCAAGAGCATAGGGCTATGCTCAGCATTCTATTTTTGGTCATTGCCGAGTTTTCTTTTGAAATCACTTAAAATAAGAAAAATCATGACTAAAAAAATTAGTATTATCAAATAAAAAATAGACCACATTTCACATTTCAAATTTTTTAACAATCAAAAGTAAAAGTTAGAATTTTAAATTATCAAATAAAAAATAGAAGAATAATGTCTTTGTTTATTGTTTAAATCTTTAGTAAAATCGGTAGTAATAAATTGTAGTTTTAACCAGTATTATCTAAGTTTTTGTATATTCTATGTTTAAAGTAAGATATTAATTTTAGATTTTTTTTGTAATAAACAAGGTAGTCGTCTCTAAAACCCTCCCTCTAAATCTAAAGGGAGGAAAAGCGCACTAACCTTGTTGTCTTTCCATTGATAAGTAAATAAAAGTATAAAAGTATTACAGTTGAAGAAAGCATCAGATAATATACATTCTTAATGTTAAAGATAAATTGATGTAGCCAAATTCTGAATCAAATCTTCAACGACCTATAAATAAAAGTAAAAAAGATTCATCAATAAATATTAAATTGCAACTCAAAATTAACATAAATAGCTCATTAACTAACAATCAATTAACAAATCAAAACTAACAAGGCAAGAAAATTCTTTTATCTTAACAGAAAATTTATGCATATATCAACATATATCATTTCTTGTAACTATTAACAATAAAAAATTTTAAAATCAAATCTTAATATACATTTAAGATTAATGAAAGCCAAGAATAATAAGCATAAGATCATATAACAGTTTTTCATGACTCAAATAAGTTAATATATCTAAGATTATATATTCTAAACTCTAAAAAGAAACAAAAGTAACCAAATACTGAGCCAAATCTCCTAAACAACCTACAATTTGAAACAAGCAGGTTTCAAATCATTACACAATTAATTGCAGCTCAAAAGTTAAGAGAAATAAATCATTAACTAATAATTTAATTAATTGATAAAAACTTATAAAGCCAAAAAAAATATGTACCACATTTTACATTTTTAACAATCAAAAGCAAAAATAGAATTTAAAGGAAAACTATCAAGGTGCATTTAGGAATTATTTGCATGATAATTAACTAATAAACGCTGCTAATATTAAAACATTTAATTACTGTGTGAGTGGGAGAAAAGAGAGAATTTGTAAGTGTGACTACTGATAAATTAAATATATAAATTAGATTGAAAATTACTTTTCAAATGGATACATCCAACGGTAATGTACTGGTCCACCAATTCATACTTCATATGTCATGTGTATCGGTAAGTGTTCCATTGAATCAAAAAAACTCAAAGGAAAAATCGTTCTAATTTGCACAAAATAATTGGGATATCCTTTTCTAGTCTTTTTCATGTCTGCCTCCTTGATTACAGTTGATGTTAAGACTTTGAAAAAAAAGCTCATCAATGCCTCCCAAACATTTTTTGATAACAGCTCTTAAAAAGTTATAAAAATTAACCTTTGCATGAAAACATGACAATCACGACTTTTCATTTCAAATAACTTTAACTTTTTCATGTCAACACATTGACCGATATTGGATGCAAAGCTATCAGGAAATTTTAAATCTTTCACCCAATCATGTAGTACTTTCTGCCTTCGTTTGTCTAGCGTGTAACATGCTTTTGGATATTTACCAAAGCCATCTTGATTTGTCAACTCAGAACGATCACAATAAAATTGCAAGTCCGCTCTAAATTTTGCATTGTCTTTTGTCTTACCTTCAACATTCATTACTGTGTTAAATATATTCTTAAAAATATTTTTCTCTACACACATCACATCAATGTTATGATGGATCAAATTTGAAGACTAATATGACAGATCTCAAAATATGCTACGTTTTTTCAACCATATAATTGAACTAATTGGTCATTAATTTCGACAGCGTCCAGCTCAGTCACTTTCGGAAAACCCCAATAATCAATCTCGTTTAGTATCTCGCTTCCAGACTTAATTGGCAGAAGATTATCTAGAACATTTTTACCTTTTTTGAAAGTTGTAGTATTTCTTCTAAAATAATGATTATGAGGTAAAAATTTACGATGATTATCAAACCAAGATTGTTTTCCACCGTGCTTAATAGTAAATGCTTCAAATTCTTCCATACAATATGGACAAGCCGTTCTTCAAGTTGTACTCCAACCCGACAACATGTCATACGCAGAAAAGGCATTAATAGTCCATACAAGAAAACACGAAGCATAAAATTTTGCTTAGTTGACAAATCATATGTTACCTTCCCAGATCCCACAAATGCATCAACTCAGCAATTAAGGGTTGTAGGAATACATCTTTATTATATTTTGAATTTTTAGGATCAGGCACAATTATTGTCAAAAACATGAACTCATCCTTCATGCACATAGAAGAAGGCAAATTGTATGGTGTTACTATAACCGGCCACAAAGAATATTGTTGCCATTAATCAGGCATAATTATTGTCAAAAACATGAAATCATATGTGTAACACCCGGGTTTAGGGGTCGGGTGAAAATAATATTTAAATAATATTTCGGGTCTCGGTTTATGATTAAATAATATTATATATTATTTGGACCTTGTGTCTTTCTTTATTTTCAAAATAAACATTTTATGTTTGGACTAATTTGAAATGAAACTAAAATTTCTTGAATTTGAAAGTAAGGGAGAGTTGCCATCTCATTAATGGCAAAGTTGTAATATTGGGAGATTTTTGAAATGGCCCAATAAATTAAAACAAAAACAAAACCCCATTTCACCATCTTTTTCCCCCTTTCTTTCTTTTAGACGTGAACTCCCCATTCTCCCATTTTGCTTTCCATCAAATCTTGCCTTCGTTTTTGGAGCTCTTGCAAAGGTAACAACAAATTCTTTTTGTCCTCAACTTCCTCTATCTTCCCATACCTTTAGTTTTCATTGAAAATCATTATTTAAAGTTTTGTGTTTTTGGGTTTTTGAAGAGAAAGATGCAAACTTTACCATCCATTGCTTGAGCTTTTGATTCCTTGTTAATATATAAGTTAATATTAACCCAAGAGGTCCAATATATGTAAATTTTAAAGTGTTTTATAAGGATTCCCGAATTTGGGTTTTGGTGGGGTTTTAGGAAGGTTTTTAGTTGAGTTTTGGGTGTGGTTTGTGTTGGAATTTGAGGGTTGATGTTAGGGTAATGGTTGGGGGCTGTTTTGGAAGCATTTGGATGTGCTAAAAAGGTTGAAATCATGAGTTTTGGTTGGGGTTTGAGGGCTGCTCGGGTTTGGTGTTTTTGAGGGTTGTTCTTAGCTTGGAATTTTGTGATTTTTGCTTGAATGGTGTTTCGGGTAGGCTACATTAATTGGTGAATTGATTTGAGGTTGTTTTGATTGTGTTGAGGTGGTTAGAAGCAAGATTATGTGTTGGTGAAGCCTCGGGAACAAATCTGAAAACTTGAAGACCTTGGTTGCTTGGTAATTGAGCTTGGAGGTGGAGGAGAGTGGTTAATGTTTTCAAATTTGTTTTTAAGTGGTTGGTTCGAGCATGTGGACTAGGTTGGGCTTGGTAGACCCACTTAGAGTTAGGATTAGGGTGGTAGCCTAATCCTAAGCTTTAGTTAGAGACCTTGGATGAACTCTTTAATTGATGTTTATGCCTCGTGATGTTTATGATATGATGATTTATGTATAATGTGGATATACATATGTGTGAAATATGATGTGATAATTGTTTGGATGATATACATGTAGTGCCGGCTTGTGAAATGAGGTTATGGGGTGGTTGCATGATTTTGAGGATCATGGTGAGTACGTGCTAAGCACGGAAATTATATTGAAATTAATGTTGTGAAAGGTTGTGGATTTTATTTAATATTGTCAATAGTATGCTTGGGTACACTGATCGATCATTAGGATGAGTGTGCACACGAGAGTCAAAACGCGCGTGGCCTTGGTGGCGTTAAGGCACCAAGGAGGAGTACGGTGACGTAATATTCCACCGGAAATTTATATATTAGTCGGTGATGAGTGGAACCCCATCGACGGGGCGTGAGGATGAGTGGAATTGTAACACCCGGGTTTAGGGGTTAGGTGAAAATAATATATTAATATTATTTTGGGCTCGGTCTTATAATTAAAATGATTTCCAAGAATTTCGGGTTTCATTTTCAAATGTGTTAATTTAATGTGGATCAAGTTTTGAAATTTAATCCTAAATAGCCTCTAATGGTGTGCCCTTGTAAATGCCCCATTTCATTAAGGGCAGTATGGTCTTTTAGCCTTGATTTCAAAGAAACAACTAAAACACCATTCTCCCTATTTTTCTTTTTCCTATTCATCTTCTTCTCTCAACGTGAAAGAAGCCCTCCCTCTCCAATCTACTATTCCATCACCTCTCTTCTTCATTTCACCTCCGTTTCGAAAGGTAATAGCATTTCTGGCTTTCCCTCATCATTCCCTACATGAAAGTACTCTTCTTTTTCATTTTCATGAAGTTTTTGGAAAATAGGGGTTTTGAATGTTTTGATTAAAAATGGTGTCTTTATGTTGCAAAGTTAAATGTTTTGAATTAATATGTTTAGTAATGTTGTATAGAGGCCAAATGATACCACATATATGAATTTTAAATGAATTGGGGTAATTTTCGGAATTTGGTTTTGAGAGGGTTTTTGGAGGGTTTTAAAGTGGGTTTTGGGGTTGTTTGAGGTTGGTTCTTGAGGGTTGTAGGTAGTATGATATATGAGGATCATTTTGGATGAAATTGAGGCTTGTTTGGGTGCTTGAAATGGAAGAAATCAGTGGGCTATAGAGGCTACTCGAAAATTCTGTTTTGGGACTTTGTTTGGGGTGTTAAATGCTTGTTAATGTTAATCCGGGTTGTTTCCGATGATGTGTTATTGATTCGAACGTTTTGGTTGTGTTTGAGATGATTAGAATTGAGCTTGGGCATCGGTGAAGCATCGGGAGTAAATCCGGAGAGTTGAAGGTTGTGGCTTGCTTGGTCTTGTGCTTGGAAGCTTAGGTGAGTGGTTGATTTCCTTGAACGAATTTAAATTAGTTGGTTCGAGTATGTGGACTAGGTTGGGCTTGGTAGACCCACCTAGAGTTAGGATTAGGGTAGTAGCCTAATCCTAAGCTTGATCTAAGCCTTTGGATGAACTCGATTGTGTGAATGTATATGCCTCGTATGCCATGTGATATGAATGTTTATGTATATTGTTTTATACATGTGAGTTGTGGCATGGATTGTATTGCTTAAAGCATGCATGGTGATGGTTCATGGTTGTGTCCATGGTGAGTACGTGCTAAGCACGGAAATGATTGAAATGTGTGTTATGGAATGGGCAAAATATTGGCACTAGTATACTTAAATACAAATGATCGATCATTAGGATGTTAGTGTGTACACATGAGTCTAAAGTCGCGCGTGGCCTTGGTGGCGTTGAGTCACCAAGGAGGAGTACGGGTACGCCCGGAAATGGTATTTAAATATAGTCGGTGATGAGTGGAATCCCACCGACGGGGCGTGAGGATGAGTGGAATCCCCTCCGCGAGACCGGTGATGAGTGGAATCCCACCGAGGTAATGTGGTTGTTGGATATGAGTTTCCAACGAGTCTATCCGCGTATTTGAGTCATATCTAGGTGCCAATGTTGATTGATATATGCAACAATGTATTGAGATATATGAGCTGTTGGATGTTAAATGTGATTACATGTATGGTTGTGTTAAGCTCATGGTTATGACATATATGTGAGATAATTGCTCATGCATCTATATCTTGTGGACTCTTGTTATATGTGTGTTGTTGTGGCTAGATCGTGCTCGGACCCTGCAATGTTGAGGTTTGTTTTTAGAGCTTGCCCTCACTAAGCATTATTTGCTTACGCTCTCTTTGTTCAACATTGCAGATCCTTAGTTCGTGGGTTGCTCGGGCAAGAGGAGGGCCTCCAAGTGTGTTTGTGACTTGAGTTTCCCCAAGTATGAGTTTAAAATATTAGACATGTAATGGTTGAGCAATGGGATATGAGTGTTTTGTGGTAATTGTTGGTTGATAGGAGCATGTGTAGACTCCTTTATATGTATTGCTTTTGCATGGTTGTGTTGCCATGATGTGTGTGTTAACTCATGCCTATTTACTTGCTTGCATTGTTAGCCATTGCCTTAAGAGTTTTACATGTGTTTGAATGTAGCATGAATGAATGCATGATGTGGATTGTTGCCTTTGTATTATACATGTTTAAGCCTTGTGGAAGCATGCTTTATGGTTGGTTTGCCTTAGGGATTGATGTTAGTGTGTTGGTTTATGAGTTAGAGGGATTTAGGGGCCTCCTTGTGCTCTAAATCAGTTCAAACCTGCAGATTCGTAGCTGGGGTATCGATACCGTTTGTCTGGTATCGATACTGCCCTGTGGTTTCAGGCCTCGTGTATCGATACTCGAGGGGGAGTATCGATACCTTTTTGGCCACTGGTGCCACTGTCGATTTCGGTATCGATACTGGCCTCTAGGGTATCGATACCGTTGCCTTAGCTTTGACCGTGGGAAGTCAACTTTAGGAGAGGGTATCGATACCCTCATTGGGGGTATCGATACTATTTCCTCAAGTTGACCAAACCTTGTTGACCAAGTCCAGGAGTATCGATACCCCCCCCTTAGGGTATCGATACCGCCTGCAGTTTGACTTTAAAATTGGGCTTTTAAATGTTAGTTTGGGTTCGTTCGACTGCTTCGTAAATATCGTTCCGCTGTATGATCACTTAGGATGTAATTTTCATCTAGACAAGATTAAAATAAAAAAAAGAGGGTATAGGGTTGCTAACCGAGGGAGAGTTCCTTAGGGAGTTTTCACTCGGTTTTCCCCGTGTAGCTCACTCGGACCGGTCATCCGGCCAGACCGGGACGAGGGGGTTACAGGAATCCCCTTCGCGAGAACCGGTGATGAGTGTAATCCCACCGCATGTAATGGTTATGTTAGAAATGCGTTCCAACATGTTATCCGCGTATTCGAGTCATAGATAGGTGCCAATATGAGATTATACATATATGCCTATATGATATGAAATGTGATTTCCAATATGAAGCGATATATGTTGAGATTAATACTTTGAGTTATGTATCATTGCATGTTGAGCTCGTGAGTTGTTGAGCATGGCATATTGTTGGTTATATGTTCATGCATCATGATTGATTTGACTCTTGAGATCGGAGGTAAGATCATGCATTCCATCATGGTAGTTGCTCGTGCTTGGACCCTGCATTGTCGAGGTTTGTTTTACGAGCTTACCCTCACTAAGCTTTTATGCTTACGCTCTCTTTTGTTCGACAATGCATATCAATAGCTTGTGGGTGGCAAGGGCAAGGAAAGGTATCCAAGTGTTGCTTACGGTTAGCTCAAGTATGGTCTTTAAATTGTAGATTGTAATAGTTAAGCAATGGGATAGGTGTTGTCGGTTTGAATGCTATGTTGTGTGTTGAAGTGATATGGATCTTGAATGCCTTATTTGAATTGTAAATCTTGCCTATGATGCATGTCATGTATGCTTATATGTTTGTTCTAAGGCATGAACCTATAAGTGCTAAGTATGTCCTCTTTTTGGTAAATGTATGAATTCTTGAGATACGTGATCCTTGTGCGTTTGCATGCCATGTGTGTTGTCATCTTGGTTGTTAAAAGTTGTTTGTATGTTGTTTGTGGCTAAGAGAGTCATAAAATGCATCTAGAGTCGTGTTTGGGGTCGTTTAGCGGAAAATTGTGGACTTGCAGTGCAAGGCGTATCGGTACGCCTAAGGGCTGTATTGATACGGCCTTGCCTAAAGGGCACAGTTTTGGCTGGGCGTATTGATACACGGGGGTGTACCGATACGGTCCCAACTCTCTGGAATTCAGATTAGGCTGGGCGTATCGGTACACGGGGGTGTATCGATACCCTCTTAACTCTCTGGAATCCTGAGGAGTTGGGGAGTGTAGGACGTATCGATACAGGGTTTAAGCATATCGGTACGGTCCAACCTAGTTAACCAAGAGATGTTGACCGAGAAGGGCGTATCGATACGCTCAAGGGCTGTATCGATACGGTTTTCCCTGGGTTGACTGCCTGGGTTGACCTGGTCAAGGCGTATCGATACCCTTGGTTGGTGTATCGATACGGCCTGCCATGGAATTTTAAAATGGGCTGCTAATGTGTGGTCGTGGTTCGAATGTGATTTCTTATGGATGTTTTTCCGCTGTCCTGATCACATAGGACTTAAAAATGCATTTAGACAAGATATAAATAAAAGAAATTTTTAGGGTTGCTAACCGAAGGGGAACCTTAACGGGTTTCGCTTCAGTTTTCCCCGTGTGGCCCACTCGGACCGGTCATCCGGCTAGACCGGGACGAGGGGGTTACATTTGTTGGTATCAGAGCCTAAGGTTTCTGAGACCTTGGGCAGGTAAGTAAGGTAAGTTGTGTTTTATGTTGATTCGCACGGTGTTTGTTTGCCATGTGAGCATGTTTGCTTGTTCATCAAGTATGCTTGGTGTATGTTGTTTGATCGCGCGTGTGTGTTGCTTGAAGCATGTTGAGTAGAGTCCCATTGCTACTATTACATCAAAAAAAGAGATTTTAAGTGAGGGAATCATACTTGAGCCACTTGGACCATTTCCTTTGCTAACCCAGTTTGTATGTTAGTTTTCTGTTGTTGTTGATTTATTGCTTTTCGGTAAGTAGAAGTTGTGGTTTCTGAGAATGTGGATGGTGTTGAGGGAGTTCATCGCTATGGTTAGGGGAGTATGGTTGTACCAGAGTTGAAGTACGATTGGTTTGTTTAAGTTAGTGTGTATGTGGGTTGATTCATGTTGATGAGGGACGATGTGATCGATTCGGGCATTAGTTGGTAAAAAGGAAGTGAAGACCTATGAGTAGGAGTCAGAGTAGTATCGATGTTATAGTAGATAAGCCCTTGGTACAGTTTTGAGTTTGTTTCTTTCAATTAACTCCGAATCTATACTTCCGTATATTGTTAGCAAGCATGCAAGTGTGAATATGCCCGGTGAAGTGTTAGAGGTATGTACGAGTACCTTAGTTTTTTTAGCGAGATCAAGGTAGGGGTCTCGTGTGAGTAATCTGAAATTCAGAAGTGTTAGTTGGTGACCGTTGGGGTTCGGCCTATGGTTTTAATGCAAGACAGCCGGTCAGTGCCCGTGAGTGGGAGCTAGTTTGTGTGATTGGGCCAGTGTACGTTGAGTTGTCTTCCAGCAAGGGGAAGAGATGAAGTCACTTCCGATATAGTTGAGCCGAGAAGGAAGTCTTGAGCTTTGACTCCAGGTTGTTTGGCAGAGGTAGAACAAGTCCAGCATGACTGTTTGTGTGTGATCAGAATTGAATTTTGAAGTTTCGAGATGCTCTAAGAACAATTTAGAAGAGTCGAATTTTGTTGAAGAACCAGCTTGGAAAGCAAGAGGACCGAAGACTATCTTCGTTAAGATTTTAGACGTAGAGACACATGTGACTAGACCTTTTGGTAAGATAGTGGTGGTCAGAGAGATGAACGGAAGATGTTTGTTGATGGTTCGAGGTTATGTGTTTCTAGTGGATGTGAAGTAATTGTCTTTTTACGGTTTTGATGTACCTTTTGGCATGGTTTAGCTTGTAGAACACAAAGCTAGGGTATACCTTGAGACAAAGAGAGAGTTGCCTTGAAGTTGTAGATTTCTGTGAGATTGTAGTGGTAGGTGAGAATGTGAATTTCTTACCGAATGTTGATCCAGCTTTAGAGGTCAAAGATTGATTAAGTTTAGTTGACAGGCTTGCTTAGCATTTGTGATAGATTTGATTTTTGAATGAAGAGTAGACCGCAGAATGTTAGAATAGTTTGTGTTTTCTTTTCCTAGAAGTCTTTGGAAGAATTGCCAGTTTGTCTCTTGATAGAGGAGAAGAGTTTGTTATTGAGACTGTCTTCGAGTTTGCTCCCGTTTTGATTGCTCTGTATCTTATGACTCCCGAGAGAATTGAGAGTGTTGAAGAATCAATTACGAGGTTGTTAGACCTTAGATTCATTAGGCCTAGTGCAACATCTTAGAGTTCGACAGTGTAATTTGTGAAGAAGAAAGAGTGACAGTACGAGAATGTGTTTAGATTTCATACAGTTGAAACAATTATCAGTGAATAGTTAGTATCCATTTTCGAACATCAGTGATTTGTTGATCAGTTGGGGAGTGCCTCAGTCTTTTTGAAGATTAATTTGAGATTTGAATTATTACCAGTTGAAAGTGAGAGAAGTTGAAGTACCGAAGACAACTTTCGAGGCAAGATGTGATCGCTTTGAGTTTTGGGTGATGCCTCTTTGTTTGACTAGTGTGTTAGTTACTTTTATAGAGATGTCGAGCAGAATATTTCCTGAGTTCCTTAATCAGTTTGTAGTAGTTCTCATAGATGATACATGGATATGTTCGAGTACCGTAGAGGACCATGACAAGCTTTAGAGTTAGTGTTGTAGATCCTATTAGAAGATTAATTGTATGCCAAGTTGAGCAAACGTGAACTCCGAGTTAAAGAGGATGTTCTCCTAGGACATGTAGATCAGCCGAGTGTATTAGGGTAAATCCCAAGTAGACAGAAGAAGATGTAAGTTGGAAGAAATCGAAGACTGTGATAGGTATCTATAGTTCCTAGGTCTAGCATTGTTACTCTTAGAGGATTGTAAATAGTCTCTTGAATATAGTTGCTCCTTTGACAAATTGCTATAGAAGAATGTTCAGTTGTGTGGTCAGATGCAAGGCAATGAGCCCTTGAGAAACTGAAAGAAACTTCGAAGAGAAATTTCGACCTTGATTCGGCCTACATCAGAGAAAGAGTTTGTGAACTATGGCGATGCGTTACATGTAGAGTTAGGTTGTGTGCTTATGCAAGACAGAGGATTTGTGGCTTATTCATCGAGATAGTTGAAAGACCGAGAGAAGAATTATCTAACACAAGACATAGAGTTAACTGCAGTTGTAATTGCTTCGAAGACTTAGCGACAAAGCATGTATAGTAAGAAATGCACAGTATGTACACTTATCATCAGAGCTTGAAATATTAGACAACTTAGGAAAAAGGGGTTGAAACTTGAACATCATAAGTTGTTAGAATTGCTTGAAGACCGTAACCTCAAGATTAAGTACCATCCGAAGAGAGTCAACGCAGTAATCGATGATCCGAGTTATATCTGTTGTTAGATTAGTAGTTGAGTTGCGAGTAGTATTTGTCGGATTCAACTTATCAAATGATAGTAGTTTTGTGGCCGAGTTTCATGTTAAACCTACCTTGAGTCAGATACTTGAAGAGAAATAGTTGCAAGACATGTTCTTGGCACCTCACGTGCAAGACATGGCAGAAGGAAGACCTTCAGAATACAGTTTCAGAGAAGAGGGAGTTTTTCATTTCAGAGACAGAGTAGTTGTGCCGAATGACATAGTGTTTTGAGACGTACAGTTCATTGGTATCGCATCAAAGTAGTATGAAGACGTATTGTGGGTTGTAGATGAGTACTTCTGGATTGAGTTGATGGATGATGTGGTTCAGTATGAGAGTAAGTGTGTAGTTTGCCAGCGTGTCAAGGCCGAGTGTCAGTTTTCTTCTAGTTTGTTACATCCGTGGAAGGTTCTTAATGGAAGTGAGTGATAGAGATCCGAGATTTCAACTAGATTTTTGAAGACGTCTGCACAGTGTTTGGTTACCGGTTGAAGTCAGATGATCAGTCAGAGAAAGTTAACGGTCAAGTTTTTAAACAGTGCTGTATGATATTGTGAATCAGACTAGTCATGTTGTTTATTTGTTGCGGTTACCGCCAGAGTTAGAGAGGGGATTCGTAATGTGTTTCGTGTATCTATGATCCGAAAGTGTGGGTCAGATTTGTCCCGCGTTATGTTGTTAAAGAGACTGAGTCGAGTTTAAAATTGACATGCATTGAAGGACCCGTCGAGCTCTTAGCATCAGGTAGCTATTGTTGCGTGGTAAGTCTATTAGTGGGTTAGTATGTTGGGGCGAGAAGGTAAGTTTGGAGGAGTAGATTTCGTAGTTTTTCCTGTTCGGTGAATTTCAGGGGCGAAATTCCTTAAGTGGGGGAGAGTTGTAACACCCGGGTTTAGGGGTCGGGTGAAAATAATGTTTAAATAATATTTCGGGTCTCGGTTTGTGATTAAATAATATTATATATTATTTAGACCTTGTGTCTTTCTTTATTTTCAAAATAAACATTTTATGTTTGGACTAATTTGAAATGAAACTAAAATTTCTTGGATTTGAAAGTAAGGGAGAGTTGCCATATCATTAATGGCAAAGTTGTAATATTGGGAGATTTTTGAAATGGCCAAATAAATTAAAACAAAAACAAAACCACATTTCACCATCTTTTCCCCCTTTCTTTCTTTTAGACGTGAACTCCCCCTTTTTCCCAGTTTGCTTTCCATCAAATCTTGACTTCATTTTTGGAGCTCTTGCAAAGGTTACAACAAATTCTTTTTGTCCTCAACTTCCTCTATCTTCCCATACCTTTAGTTTTCATTGAAAATCATTATTTAAAGTTTTGTGTTTTTGGGTTTTTGAAGAGAAAGATGCAAACTTTACCATCCATTGCTTGAGCTTTTGATTCCTTGTTAATATATAAGTTAATATTAACCCAAGAGGTCCAATATATGTAAATTTTAAAGTGTTTTATAAGGATTCCCGAATTTGGGTTTTGGTGGGGTTTTAGGAAGGTTTTTAGTTGAGTTTTGGGTGTGGTTTGTGTTGGAATTTGAGGGTTGATGTTAGGGTAATGGTTGGGGGCTGTTTTGGAAGCATTTGGATGTGCTAAAAAGGTTGAAATCATGAGTTTTGGTTGGGGTTTGAGGGCTGCTCGGGTTTGGTGTTTTTGAGGGTTGTTCTTAGCTTGGAATTTTGTGATTTTTGCTTGAATGGTGTTTCGGGTAGGCTACATTAATTGGTGAATTGATTTGAGGTTGTTTTGATTGTGTTGAGGTGGTTAGAAGCAAGATTATGTGTTGGTGAAGCCTCGGGAACAAATCTGAAAACTTGAAGACCTTGGTTGCTTGGTAATTGAGCTTGGAGGTGGAGGAGAGTGGTTAATGTTTTCAAATTTGTTTTTAAGTGGTTGGTTCGAGCATGTGGACTAGGTTGGGCTTGGTAGACCCACTTAGAGTTAGGATTAGGGTGGTAGCCTAATCCTAAGCTTTAGTTAGAGACCTTGGATGAACTCTTTAATTGATGTTTATGCCTCGTGATGTTTATGATATGATGATTTATGTATAATGTGGATATACATATGTGTGAAATATGATGTGATAATTGTTTGGATGATATACATGTAGTGCCGGCTTGTGAAATGAGGTTATGGGGTGGTTGCATGATTTTGAGGATCATGGTGAGTACGTGCTAAGCACGGAAATTATATTGAAATTAATGTTGTGAAAGGTTGTGGATTTTATTTAATATTGTCAATAGTATGCTTGGGTACACTGATCGATCATTAGGATGAGTGTGCACACGAGAGTCAAAACGCGCGTGGCCTTGGTGGCGTTAAGGCACCAAGGAGGAGTACGGTGACGTAATATTCCACCGGAAATTTATATATTAGTCGGTGATGAGTGGAACCCCATCGACGGGGCGTGAGGATGAGTGGAATTGTAACACCCGGGTTTAGGGGTTAGGTGAAAATAATATATTAATATTATTTTGGGCTCGGTCTTATAATTAAAATGATTTCCAAGAATTTCGGGTTTCATTTTCAAATGTGTTAATTTAATGTGGATCAAGTTTTGAAATTTAATCCTAAATAGCCTCTAATGGTGTGCCCTTGTAAATGCCCCATTTCATTAAGGGCAGTATGGTCTTTTAGCCTTGATTTCAAAGAAACAACTAAAACACCATTCTCCCTATTTTTCTTTTTCCTATTCATCTTCTTCTCTCAACGTGAAAGAAGCCCTCCCTCTCCAATCTACTATTCCATCACCTCTCTTCTTCATTTCACCTCCGTTTCGAAAGGTAATAGCATTTCTGGCTTTCCCTCATCATTCCCTACATGAAAGTACTCTTCTTTTTCATTTTCATGAAGTTTTTGGAAAATAGGGGTTTTGAATGTTTTGATTAAAAATGGTGTCTTTATGTTGCAAAGTTAAATGTTTTGAATTAATATGTTTAGTAATGTTGTATAGAGGCCAAATGATACCACATATATGAATTTTAAATGAATTGGGGTAATTTTCGGAATTTGGTTTTGAGAGGGTTTTTGGAGGGTTTTAAAGTGGGTTTTGGGGTTGTTTGAGGTTGGTTCTTGAGGGTTGTAGGTAGTATGATATATGAGGATCATTTTGGATGAAATTGAGGCTTGTTTGGGTGCTTGAAATGGAAGAAATCAGTGGGCTATAGAGGCTACTCGAAAATTCTGTTTTGGGACTTTGTTTGGGGTGTTAAATGCTTGTTAATGTTAATCCGGGTTGTTTCCGATGATGTGTTATTGATTCGAACGTTTTGGTTGTGTTTGAGATGATTAGAATTGAGCTTGGGCATCGGTGAAGCATCGGGAGTAAATCCGGAGAGTTGAAGGTTGTGGCTTGCTTGGTCTTGTGCTTGGAAGCTTAGGTGAGTGGTTGATTTCCTTGAACGAATTTAAATTAGTTGGTTCGAGTATGTGGACTAGGTTGGGCTTGGTAGACCCACCTAGAGTTAGGATTAGGGTAGTAGCCTAATCCTAAGCTTGATCTAAGCCTTTGGATGAACTCGATTGTGTGAATGTATATGCCTCGTATGCCATGTGATATGAATGTTTATGTATATTGTTTTATACATGTGAGTTGTGGCATGGATTGTATTGCTTAAAGCATGCATGGTGATGGTTCATGGTTGTGTCCATGGTGAGTACGTGCTAAGCACGGAAATGATTGAAATGTGTGTTATGGAATGGGCAAAATATTGGCACTAGTATACTTAAATACAAATGATCGATCATTAGGATGTTAGTGTGTACACATGAGTCTAAAGTCGCGCGTGGCCTTGGTGGCGTTGAGTCACCAAGGAGGAGTACGGGTACGCCCGGAAATGGTATTTAAATATAGTCGGTGATGAGTGGAATCCCACCGACGGGGCGTGAGGATGAGTGGAATCCCCTCCGCGAGACCGGTGATGAGTGGAATCCCACCGAGGTAATGTGGTTGTTGGATATGAGTTTCCAACGAGTCTATCCGCGTATTTGAGTCATATCTAGGTGCCAATGTTGATTGATATATGCAACAATGTATTGAGATATATGAGCTGTTGGATGTTAAATGTGATTACATGTATGGTTGTGTTAAGCTCATGGTTATGACATATATGTGAGATAATTGCTCATGCATCTATATCTTGTGGACTCTTGTTATATGTGTGTTGTTGTGGCTAGATCGTGCTCGGACCCTGCAATGTTGAGGTTTGTTTTTAGAGCTTGCCCTCACTAAGCATTATTTGCTTACGCTCTCTTTGTTCAACATTGCAGATCCTTAGTTCGTGGGTTGCTCGGGCAAGAGGAGGGCCTCCAAGTGTGTTTGTGACTTGAGTTTCCCCAAGTATGAGTTTAAAATATTAGACATGTAATGGTTGAGCAATGGGATATGAGTGTTTTGTGGTAATTGTTGGTTGATAGGAGCATGTGTAGACTCCTTTATATGTATTGCTTTTGCATGGTTGTGTTGCCATGATGTGTGTGTTAACTCATGCCTATTTACTTGCTTGCATTGTTAGCCATTGCCTTAAGAGTTTTACATGTGTTTGAATGTAGCATGAATGAATGCATGATGTGGATTGTTGCCTTTGTATTATACATGTTTAAGCCTTGTGGAAGCATGCTTTATGGTTGGTTTGCCTTAGGGATTGATGTTAGTGTGTTGGTTTATGAGTTAGAGGGATTTAGGGGCCTCCTTGTGCTCTAAATCAGTTCAAACCTGCAGATTCGTAGCTGGGGTATCGATACCGTTTGTCTGGTATCGATACTGCCCTGTGGTTTCAGGCCTCGTGTATCGATACTCGAGGGGGAGTATCGATACCTTTTTGGCCACTGGTGCCACTGTCGATTTCGGTATCGATACTGGCCTCTAGGGTATCGATACCGTTGCCTTAGCTTTGACCGTGGGAAGTCAACTTTAGGAGAGGGTATCGATACCCTCATTGGGGGTATCGATACTATTTCCTCAAGTTGACCAAACCTTGTTGACCAAGTCCAGGAGTATCGATACCCCCCCCTTAGGGTATCGATACCGCCTGCAGTTTGACTTTAAAATTGGGCTTTTAAATGTTAGTTTGGGTTCGTTCGACTGCTTCGTAAATATCGTTCCGCTGTATGATCACTTAGGATGTAATTTTCATCTAGACAAGATTAAAATAAAAAAAAGAGGGTATAGGGTTGCTAACCGAGGGAGAGTTCCTTAGGGAGTTTTCACTCGGTTTTCCCCGTGTAGCTCACTCGGACCGGTCATCCGGCCAGACCGGGACGAGGGGGTTACAGGAATCCCCTTCGCGAGAACCGGTGATGAGTGTAATCCCACCGCATGTAATGGTTATGTTAGAAATGCGTTCCAACATGTTATCCGCGTATTCGAGTCATAGATAGGTGCCAATATGAGATTATACATATATGCCTATATGATATGAAATGTGATTTCCAATATGAAGCGATATATGTTGAGATTAATACTTTGAGTTATGTATCATTGCATGTTGAGCTCGTGAGTTGTTGAGCATGGCATATTGTTGGTTATATGTTCATGCATCATGATTGATTTGACTCTTGAGATCGGAGGTAAGATCATGCATTCCATCATGGTAGTTGCTCGTGCTTGGACCCTGCATTGTCGAGGTTTGTTTTACGAGCTTACCCTCACTAAGCTTTTATGCTTACGCTCTCTTTTGTTCGACAATGCATATCAATAGCTTGTGGGTGGCAAGGGCAAGGAAAGGTATCCAAGTGTTGCTTACGGTTAGCTCAAGTATGGTCTTTAAATTGTAGATTGTAATAGTTAAGCAATGGGATAGGTGTTGTCGGTTTGAATGCTATGTTGTGTGTTGAAGTGATATGGATCTTGAATGCCTTATTTGAATTGTAAATCTTGCCTATGATGCATGTCATGTATGCTTATATGTTTGTTCTAAGGCATGAACCTATAAGTGCTAAGTATGTCCTCTTTTTGGTAAATGTATGAATTCTTGAGATACGTGATCCTTGTGCGTTTGCATGCCATGTGTGTTGTCATCTTGGTTGTTAAAAGTTGTTTGTATGTTGTTTGTGGCTAAGAGAGTCATAAAATGCATCTAGAGTCGTGTTTGGGGTCGTTTAGCGGAAAATTGTGGACTTGCAGTGCAAGGCGTATCGGTACGCCTAAGGGCTGTATTGATACGGCCTTGCCTAAAGGGCACAGTTTTGGCTGGGCGTATTGATACACGGGGGTGTACCGATACGGTCCCAACTCTCTGGAATTCAGATTAGGCTGGGCGTATCGGTACACGGGGGTGTATCGATACCCTCTTAACTCTCTGGAATCCTGAGGAGTTGGGGAGTGTAGGACGTATCGATACAGGGTTTAAGCATATCGGTACGGTCCAACCTAGTTAACCAAGAGATGTTGACCGAGAAGGGCGTATCGATACGCTCAAGGGCTGTATCGATACGGTTTTCCCTGGGTTGACTGCCTGGGTTGACCTGGTCAAGGCGTATCGATACCCTTGGTTGGTGTATCGATACGGCCTGCCATGGAATTTTAAAATGGGCTGCTAATGTGTGGTCGTGGTTCGAATGTGATTTCTTATGGATGTTTTTCCGCTGTCCTGATCACATAGGACTTAAAAATGCATTTAGACAAGATATAAATAAAAGAAATTTTTAGGGTTGCTAACCGAAGGGGAACCTTAACGGGTTTCGCTTCAGTTTTCCCCGTGTGGCCCACTCGGACCGGTCATCCGGCTAGACCGGGACGAGGGGGTTACATTTGTTGGTATCAGAGCCTAAGGTTTCTGAGACCTTGGGCAGGTAAGTAAGGTTTCTGTTACTAGATCCTTCGCCAGCCTTATTCTTGTACCGAAGATGACCGCAAAACTTACATTCGCTCAATTCAGAATCACAATCCCAGTAAATCATGCAACCATTTTTACAACAATGAATTTTTTGAACCGGCAAACACATATCACGAACCAATTTCTTTGTCTCATAAATGTTCTTAGGCATGACATTATCTTCGGGCATTAACCTTTGCATTATCCGACAAAGGTCATCGCAACATGCATTAGGAATATGATATTGTGCTCTTAAGTGTATTAATTCAAAAACCATTGATAACTTAGACTCATTGCTACTAGGCCATGTCGGTTCAGAAGAAGTACCAAGTCTGTTGTACAACATCTACGTCGAAGTAATTGGTGCTTGATCATCTTCTACCATATATGCATTTAATTTAGGACCATCAACATCTACATCACCGGATTTATGATTGTTACCATGCAGATCATATTTATAATTTGAAACTGGAGTATTAGAACCCGTCATATGGTTATAGTAACCAGTAAGAGAAAAACGTGGCTCTCCATGATGCACCCAATTGTAATAATACGGAACAAACCCTTCAATGATCACATGAACTTTAACCGTTTCTGGATCTCAAAAAGTTGTATTTTTGCATTTAGGCCGATTACATGGACACCTAATATTTCCTCGATCCGTAAATCCAGGCTTACTTAGCGCAAATGTAATGAATTCCAATAGGGGTCGCTCAAAATCGGGATTCACAATGTGATCATTTATTAACCTATCAATATTGTACATCCAATATCGATCCATGCTGAAGATCAAAACATGTTTTTATAATGTTATTAAATTAAGATACTTAAATTAGGAAACTTTTTAATAGTAATTTTTAATTATTATTTTTCAAATTTTCTAAAAACCTAAAATCAGAACTTATGGTATTATTATCGTAAATTATGTGAAAATATTTTTATTTACTCTTAATATATATTACTATTTTTTATTTTTAGATAATACAAGAAATAGAACTTAGAAATTATTAAATCATGTTACATGCAAATATTTTTTTACGTTTTGATCTATTTTGCACTTTTTTAATTAAAAGGCTAATACTAATAAATTAATAGTATTATATTTTAAAAAATAAAATTCAACTTATATCAACTCACAAATTCAGTAGAAAATTTCAGAGTTCTGCAAAAAAAATAATAAAAAACATCAAAAATAATATTTTAATTAATCAGAAGAAATTTACACTAATTAGGTAATCTAAGACAAGGTTAGTTAAAATAATTAATATTATAATATACGAAACATATTAACTTAACTATAATAAAAATTATATATTTAAACATTAAATTGCTACATTCAATTAAAATAATTTACCTATTAACTTACACAATAATTACCGACTAATTAAAAGTAACATATCATCGCATCATATAAGACAATTATACATTTTAAAATAAAAAAATGCAGTTAACTACCAGTTTAATTACATCAAAATTTCAATAACAAATATTAGAATTCATAGTTATGATTTGATCTTTAAAGCTTAAACTCATTTTCTTTGTTTTACCCTCACCTTTTTAAATTTTAGGGTCCCAAAATCTCTGTTCCTTAACACTTAAAATTTAAAATAATTAATAAAAGAAGATTTCAAAATGCTCCGTCCGCCTCTTTCTTTATATTTTGCTTCAATTCTAAGCTATGTTTTTTTTCTCTTTCTTAAGATAAAAAATACTCTCTCTCCCTCTCTCATTTATATAATAATATATCATTTTCTCTAATATTATTTCTTTTTTTGTTTTTTAGTCTTTTTTATACTTCTGTTTTAAGGGGCAGTTCATTCATAAATAAATAAAAAACAAATTCATATCTTCAGTTTTCTAAACCATTCATTATCAAAACGAAAATTATAATATATCAAATAAGAACCACAATTTAAATGAGTATTTTTTATTTATAAATTGAATAAAATTTCCAATCAACATAATATAAGTTACAAATAAAAATATTTATATGAACCAATATGCACTCTAAAAATCTATGATCCCCATAAAATATTAAAACCTACATACACAAAAAATATAAGAAAAATATTTTATAAAAACATATAATAAAAAATATTGATCTATTAAAAATATTAAAAAAATACTTACACCAGTCTTCAATCAAAATTTGTGGTCCATGCTAGAAGATTGTTGCAGCTCAAAGGAATTTGGGAGGTGTTGGGACCATGAGAATATTGTTGGCTGGGAAAAGTGAAGAAATTAGAGATGTTGGGTGGAAAAGGTGAAGCAATTGGAGATGTTAGCTGAGAGTATACATGAGGATTATGGGTAATGAATTGAAAAGGGAGTTGGGATAATTAATATGGGTAGTTATAGATTAAATATGATGTGAAGTAATTATTTTTTTCTGACCGAATAAGTGTTCTATCACAATTTAAATCAGTATTTTTTATTTATAAAGTGAATAAAATTTTCGACGAAATCAATGTTCCGTCATAAATGAAATTAATATTATTTTAATCAAAACGAATAAAATTTCTAACGGAAAAAATTATTTGGTCGGAAATTACAATCTTTCACAATTTTGTGACGAAAAAATTTATTTTTGTCGATAAATTGTGATGGATTTTAAATCCGTCAGAATTTTTCCCTCGGTAATTTAAAATTTTTTTGTAGTGGCTTTGGTTAGTTTAAAAACATGATTTAGAAATTTAGGATCTCAAAACCGGTGTGTAATCACTAATTTTGCCCCCCTTCCCCTCCTTTTTTCTCTTTTTTTATTACAATTGTTATATATAGAACGTTTCCATTTTTATATACATATATATAAGGCATATTCCTTATTTACTATAATATATAACATATATAGTATATGTATGGTATAATATATATATATATTTATAATACTCATTTTTAATTAATTCCCCATTAATGCTTTTTTTTACATTCTTATTTACCTTTAATATTTTTATTGAGTGTTTACCTTTAATATTGCTTTATGCTTTGTTTTTTTTCTTAGCATATTTAATTTGTTCATGCATTTAAATATCATGTGTACTCATTTTTTATGCTTTGTTATTTCGTTTCTGAATGCTTATTTGTTTTGGATCATGTGTCATGTATTTATTGTTGCACCATGTTAAGTTGCATCCGAAATAATAAAATATAATGCGAATGTCTTTTTATTCGGGAACGAACGAGGCCAGTACCAGTCGTAGTGGTGGTGGTTCGGACGTTCCTTCTCGAATATTAAGACTTTTAAAATCTACTCACTCGTATAACCAAATTCCGATATGAACGGTCACTTTAATTCGCAAAATTTCATATTAATTAAGCGGTAATGTTTTTGGTACCAATTTTCGGGCACGACGGGGGTGCTCATCCTTCCCCGCGTGTAACCGACTCCCGAACCCATTTTCAAGAGAAAAATCTTTGGTTTTATTTCGGTGTTCGGTCTACCATTTTAAATGGCCGGTGGCGACTCCTCTATTTTTATAAATCCGATTAAATGTTTTACAAACCAAATTAAAAACCCGGTTCTTCTAAGTGACACCGATGTATTTTTTTAGTCGCAACAGATGGCGACTCCGCTGGGGACAAATTTTTGTTTTCAAAAACAAAAAAGAGGGTCAAGCAAAAAAAAACTTTACCGCTCAATTAATATTAGAAGTTTCGAATTAAAGTGACCGAGTCGATCGATATTTGTTTATAAGTGCGAGTTTATTTTAAACGCATTTAAAATTGGCATTTAAACCCGTTCGTTTAAGTGGGAGGAAAACGCTAGTGCTTTCGTGTGGATATTGTTCCTCCGTGTAGGCCTAGTAAGTACCTTCGGGGCTCGAATACCCTAAATCTTCGTGAGAATATTGTTTCTCCGTGCAGATATAGCGAAAGGGTCCCCTCGAATTGAACTCGGTTGAGAGGAGCCTATAATGGGTGAAGACCGGGGGCCTTGCTACCCTTAGAAGGGGACAGCGAGGACAATTAGAGTACCTCTTAGAACCAAAACTGCATGTAGAGAACTAGAATGCCCACCCCTGTTAGAGCCATGCGGACAACCTAGGTTCATTAGACGGGATAAATAGGGTTGCTTGTTTTTATGATTGCCTTTTTATCATGTTTATCCTACACTAACGATTATTCTTATGATCTTTTTGCATCTACTTTTCGTGCATGCATTTCATGAGTTAGGGTGGTTCTACCCATTTTTGGGGCTATCATTGTGGACGAGAGGTTGCTAGAAAAGATGTTGTCAATTAGCGAGTCCGACATTGGTCAGAGTTGAATCAGAAGAGATAAAGGGGCAGTTTACCGAGCGAACACACAGTGTCAGATCTAGTACCCACCATTGAAGAAAGCACATCTCTTCTCCATCCCGAGGAAGTCAAGCGAGATCGGATCTACTCCAAACATCCTGAGCCGCAAAATTTCAAACCGTCTATCGGATCAACATCTTTAGATCACAAGCGGAACCATATTTGTAAGACTTTGCTATGACTGTCTCGTAACAAGGAACCTCCTTCATGTTCGAATGATAGTGGACCTAAGGGGAATCACCTATAGGGCCAACACATTTCATCCGCATACACATGTGTACATATTTCATTGCATCATATGTTCATACATCATAACATGCATTGACCAACTAAATAACGAATTAATATTGAAAAAAATATTATTACAGTGGTGAAGTTTCCAATCTACAACCATTCCGCGTTCGTACGATACCCGTTCTCAGTCACGAGCAATGGAAGAAAGGATGGCCAGGGTTGAACAAGGTCAGAAGGACCTCGAGGGCCGATTGGATGGAATTGAGCAAAACATTAAGGATCATGTTGCGCAATCACAAACCACCATCATCGCTCAGATGACCGAACTGCCTGAGAAGAAGTTCAGTAAAGAAGGAGGATCAGGGGCAATTCGAATGAGAGGGGAGTAGGTGAGACTACATCACATATCCAACTAGGAGCGACAACCACCGGGAAGAGAGTGCATATCAACCTTGAGGGAATGCCCGCTAATCGTCCTACGGGGGCACCGGCTAGCCGCCACTTGGACCAACCTTTTGAGTTAGAAGAAGATCTCGAGGTTGAAGTATCGGATCTAAACATGTTGAATGAGGCAGAAGAAAGGATTAGGGCCGAGGTGGAAAAGAAGTACGAGGAGAAGTTTCGTCTCTTTGAAGAAAAGTTCATGGCCTTGCAAGGAATGTATAAGCAAGGGAATGATGCCAGTGATTTGAGCCTTGTAGCGGATTTAGTTTTACCTCCGAAATTCAAGTCCCCCGACTTTGATAAGTACGACGGGACTACTTGTCCTTCAGCTCACATCACCATGTATTGCCGAAAAATGACGGCTTTTATAAAAGACGAGAAGCTACTTATCCACTGCTTTCAAGATAGTTTAACTGGTTCCGCAACACGTTGGTATACTCAACTTAGACGAGTCAACATCAAGTCATGGAGCGATCTTTCGAAGGCGTTCGTGGGTCAATACAAGCATGTAACTGATATGACTCCGAATCGGCTCATGCTACAAGGGATGGAACAAAAGCATGGTGAGAGTATCCGTGAGTATGCCCGGCGTTGGCGAGACGTAGCAACTCAAGTGCAGCCCCCACTTTCGGAATGTGAAATCATTCATTTGTTTGTTGACACTCTGAAAGGAGTCTTGTACGACCGCTTGATAAGCAATCCCTCCAGCAACTTTGCGGACATGGTCTTGACGGGAGAACGTATCGAGGACGCCATCAAGAAAGGGAAGATAGTAGATCCCTATGGCACAACCACCCACAAGGGGCATGGGTCCCAAGTTCACATGGTGGGTTCTCACTCGAACAACCAGTCTTCTGGCCGCTACCATAATCAAGCATCCTGGTCTGCAAAACCTCAAAAGGACCTTCATCCAGTTCCTATATCGTACACCGATTTGCTCTCAATGCTTATTGAGAAGAAGCTTCTAACTCCGGTTCAGTCCAAACCAAAGGATCCTCCCTATCCCGAAGGCTATGATGTCAACGCCGTTTGTGACTACCATGTAGGAAGCACGGGCCACACTACAGAGAATTGTGGGGCACTGAAAAACAAGGTGCAGGCTCTGATCGAGAACGGTCACTTGACATTCTGAAAGGAAATATCGGGATTGTGACTTTTGGGGTGTGCTAATGCCCGACCATCTTTAGGAGTCTTGTATGTTGCATTTTTTCTCGAAGTAATGCATGGAACAAACGTTGCTATCCTTTGCCCAAGATAGCAATGATTTTTTTTTCAAGGGCACTTGTTAGGTTCACAATTTGATGTTCTAATGAAATGCACTTATTTTTTAACATACAATGACCTTGAAATCATGTATATGCATATATCTCTCCATACCTCCGTTGGTCCTCGGATATCATATGCATGATGTGGCATTGATTCTACTCAAAGGAATCGATCGAATGTTGTGAAAACGATGAAGTATGATGTCCCGCTCCGTCCGCTCCGGTCGGTAAAGCGAGAGAAGCAAGATTACTTTTCCTTCGATGATGTTCGATGATAAGGGAATCTCCTAAGAAAGCCCAAGTAGAGTCACTCGAATGTGCAAAAAATAAATAAATAAATAAATAAAAAGGAAAGAGAAATGAAAGAGAGAATATATAATGTTTCAAAACAAAATAAAATTTCAAATCCTGGTAACAGGTATTAATAGAAAAGCACTCCAATGTTCGAAACCTGGTAATAGGCATGTTCGGATACGAGTGTGGAATTCTTGGGGCACTCCGCTGAAGCCCGAAACCCTTCGCTTAATGAGTGATGGTAATATTTTCAAGTCGTGACTATGCCGAGTAACTCGGGGTATTGTTGTATGCTCCATCAGTATCCTCAAGACAAAGGACTGTGACGATTTGAATTCCCCTAGGAAAAAAAGAAACGAATGAGCAAACTGAATAAGTCTCGGATGTGAATCCTTGAGGACACTGACACAATACTAATTGTAATCAGAAGCACATGCTTACATTTAAAATTCTAGGAGTGACATTTTCTATTCAATGGGCTAAATTTTTTGAAAGCATACGGAGAAACGTTATGAGAACTAGAAGAAATAGTAATCGAGCCAATTAAGCAAATACCATAATCATGAGGATGAACCGAGCGATTTGGAAAAGGTTTCACAACTTCGCATATCGCCACAACATTCAGAGTCTCCATTGACTCAAGCTGATCATCAGAAAGTAGGATCTAAGACGCTCTTGCATTTGATATCCGGGGCATCCTATTCTATTTTTTTCTTTTAATTAGAATTTTGACTTCAAGGTTCTGTATGATAATCAAAAAGGGCATTCTTCATTAGAATGATAATCCATAAACTGTTACTTTTTAAATCAAGAGATCTCTCTGTATTACTTCGGAGATAAATGCATCTGCAAGGCCCAAGGCGTGAAGGGCACGACGTGAGGAGGAATGACGAAAAGTCAGGTGAAGCTAAAATGTCGTGATGGGGCACCTTTGCCTGCGGAGGAGCTAAGATTTTCACTAAAAAAGGTCCAAACCGAAGTGTATGAAAGATAGCGCAAGGCCAGAAAGAATTTAGGAGGCGACCGAGGTCACTCGACTCGAATTTTTAAAACGAAGAACGAGCGGCAGAAGTTTAGGGGCCAGATTTCTCAAGACACAAGATTGATGGATAGTTGTAGTCCCAAGACAACGACCACTAACCCTAAGAAACGAAGACAAACTAAATCCATGCATCTTTGCATTCTCGTAAACACATGCATCTTTGCATTCTCGTAAACATATGCATCATTGCATCCTGAAATATGCTCATGCATCATCGATAGCTAGATATCACCCATGCTAGGAGCATGCTAAATCATATCATAGCATCTTGTTTTCTTTAAACAGGCATTTGAAGATCGGTAAAAGAATGGATCTACAGTTTCATGAGAGGAGAAGCGGATCTCACAAGAATCAAGAGTCCTTCGACTTGCGTAATTTGGGTTTCTTAAAATCTTTCCAACCCCCAGTTTTAATCTTCCTTGAAGACTGTTTTTCTTAAAACTCAATTTCTCAATTTTATCCTTCCAAAAGGATGTTTTCCTCAAAACTGAAATTTCTCAATTTTTATCCTTCTAAAAGGATGTTTTTCTTAAAACTGAAATTTCTCAATTTTTATCCTTCCAAAAGATCGTTTTTCTCAAAACTCAAAATTCCTCAATTTTTATCCTTCCAAAAGGTCGTTTTTCTTAAAACTAAGATTTCTCAATTTTATCCTTCCAAAAGGATGTTTTCCTCAAAACTCAATTTCTCAATTTCATCCTTCTCAAAGGATATCTTTCTTAAAAGTCAAAATTTCTCAATTTTATCCTTCCAAAAGGATGTTTTCCTCAAAACTCAATTTCTCAATTTCATCCTTCCTAAAGGATATTTCTCTTAAAAAGATCAAAATTTCTTAATTTTATCCATTTACACAGATTTTTGAAAGACAACTTGAATACCTATCGGGACGAAGAGAAAACGATAAAGCGAGAACTAAAAAGATTTCAGGCGAAGCCTTTCAAGCCGCCGCTCCAGAATGTCAGGCGAAATCTTCATATTCGCCACTCAAGGATTTCAAATGAAAGCTTTCAAGCTTACCAACAGATTTCAAGATAAAGGATCCTACAGAGAAAGGGTCCAAACAAGCTCTATATAGAAGGAACTTGCGACTTCAGGATCTCGAAAGTGGAGGGTCCTACGGAGAGGGGACTTGTAGATCCTTGATTTCAGAGAGTAGTTCAATAGAGAAGGAACGACTACTCAAAGAGAATGCTAAGGAAGAAGAGTTCTATGGAGAAAGAACTCAGAATCCTAAGGCTTCAGGATCTCGAAAGCGGAGGGTCTTATAGAGAGAGGGCTTGGAGATCTTTGATTTCAGAAATACGAGGACGAAAGTTCTATATAGAAAGAACTGCCACTCGAAGAATACGCCAAGAAAATGAGCTCTATAGAGAGAGAACTCATATTCTCAAAGCTTCAGAGAAAATACTCGGTCTAGCGTGTTGCAGTTCTGGGAGAGTAAATCGTCCAACAGAGAAGTTGGACAGATTTAGTTATGACCAGTTTGCTTTTAGACCGCGAAGGGAAGGCAAAGTTGTTTGGATAACTAGCTTGTTCTTACAAAAAGGGAAGACAAATGTATTTGAAACCTGCCTATCCGTTCGGGCACTTGGAGAATGGAAATCTGCAAAAAAAAAACTCTTTGTCTACCTGTTCAGGGCATCCAGAGCGAGAACTCGTGATCAGAAGGCGTTGGGAAGAGGAGTTGCTTGGATTCACGTGGCTGCGTCGGGAGAAAACCGTCCGAAAGGGAAGTAGGACAAAATTAATGCTTATGGTCTTTGCTTTATTCTTGTTCCACAAGTATAAGCAAAGAGGGGCAGCTGTAATCACTAATTTTGCCCCCCTTCCCCTCCTTTTTTTTCTTTTTTTATTACAATTGTTATATATAGAACGTTTCCATTTTTATATACATATGTATATAAGGCATATTCCTTATTTACTATAATATATAACATATATAGTATATGTATGGTATAATATATATATATATATATATATATTTATAATACCCATTTTTAATTAATTCCCCATTAATGTTTTTTTTTTACATTCTTATTTACCTTTTAATATTTTTATTGAATGTTTACCTTTAATATTGCTTTATGCTTTGTTTTTTTTTTCTTAGCATATTTAATTTGTTCATGCATTTAAATATCATGTGTACTCATTTTTTATGCTTTGTTTATTTCGTTTCTGAATGCTTATTTGTTTTGGATCATGTGTCATGTATTTATTGTTGCACCATGTTAAGTTGCATCCGAAATAATAAAATATAATGCGAATGTCTTTTTATTCGGGAACGAACGAGGCCAGTACCAGTCGTAGTGGTGGTGGTTCGGACGTTCCTTCTCGAATATTAAGACTTTTAAAATCTACTCACCCGTATAACCAAATTCCGATATGAACGGTCACTTTAATTCGCAAAATTTCATATTAATTAAGCGGTAATGTTTTTGGTACCGATTTTCGGGCACGACGGGGGTGCTCATCCTTCCCCGCGTGTAACCGACTCCCGAACCCATTTTCAAGATAAAAATCTCTGGTTTTATTTCGGTGTCCGGTCTACCATTTTAAATGGCCGGTGGCGACTCCTCTATTTTTATAAATCCGATTAAATGTTTTACAAACCAAATTAAAAACCGGGTTCTTCTAAGTGACACCGAGGTATTTTTTTAATCGCAACACGGTGGTTGTTCAACATACACTTCTTTATTTATAAAACCATTTAAAAAACACTTTTTATGTCCATTTGAAAAAGCTAGAAATCATGGTAACATGCAAATGCAAGAAGCATCCTAATAGCTTCCATTCTAGCAACAAGTGCATAAATTTCATCAAAATCAATTCTCTCTCCTTGAGCGTAACCTTGAGCAACAAGCCTAGCCTTGTTTCTCACTATGTTACCACTCTCATCTAATTTATTCCCAAAAACTCATTTAGTTCCTATAGTAGATTGATTACTAGGCCTTTCAACTAATGTCCATACTTTACTTCTCTCAAATTAATTAAGTTATTTTGCATAGCCAATATCTAAAAATCATCTTTTAATGCTTCTTTGATATTCTTAGGCTCTATGCATGAAATAAATGCAACATGATTCATTAGTTTGAGAGATGATCTAGTAGTTACCTCTTGGATGGATCACCCAAGATTTCACCACCTTTGACATAGTTGAACTCCCTTGGGTATGTCACCTTCTTTTCCTCAATAGCCAAATCTTTCAAGGCTTCAAGAGGTGAATCTTGTGCATCCTCTTCTTTGGTTGGAATCTCATCCACCTTTTATGTTTGTCCTCCATCAATGGCTTCAATGGTCCCTACATCATCATCATCACAAGAATCCTTCATCGGAAGAAGGTTATCATCGAAAACAACATGTATAAACTCTTCAACAACTAAAGTTCTTTTATTAAATACTCGGTAGGCTTTAGAGTTTAGGGGATAACCCAAAAATATTGCTTCATCACTTTTAGCATCAAATTTACCTAAGTTATTTTTTCATTGTTCAAAACAAAACATTTACAACCAAAAGGGTGGAAATAGCTAATGTTAGGCTTTTTGGATTTTAGAATCTCATAAGGTGTTTTCTTTAAAATAGGCCTAATCATTACTCTATTTATAATTTAACACGTCGTATTAGTAGCTTCCTCCCAAAAATATTTAGGTAAGTTGTTTTCATAAAGCATAATCCTAGTCATTTCTTCTAAAGTTCTATTTTTCCTCTCAACTATCCCATTTTGTTGAGGAGTACGAGGAGCCAAAAAATTATGGCTAATACCGCTTTCGTTACAAAAATCTTCAAACTCCATATTTTGAAATATGGTTCCATGATCACGTCTAATGTGTGAAATTTTATGATCAAGATCATTTTGGGTAATTTTTGTAAAGGTGATAAAATTCTCTAAAGCCCCACCCTTATTACTTAAGAATAGAACCTAAGTGTATCTAGAAAAGTCATCTACCAAAACAAAAGCCTATGACTTACCACCCAAGCTCGTAGTTCTAATAGGCCCAAATAAATCAATGTGAACTAGTTGTAATACCCTACTAGCCGAAACATCATTAATGGGTTTAAAGGAGGTTCTCTTTTGTTTACCCTTAACACAAGAATCACATATTGTATCTAATAAAATTTTAGTTTGGGTAAACCTCTAACTAGATTTTGGGAAGCTAATTTTTCTAAAACACTTATGCTAGCATGCCCAAGTTTTCTATGCCACAACCATGCATCATTCTCATCATGTGCAACTAAACATGCATGAGATGAATGTATGTCATCTAAATGCACCATGTAGATATTTCATATCCTATGTCCTATGAGCATCAATTGGTTTGTTTTAATGTTCATTATTTTGCAACCATTTTTATCAAAGAGAACATTAAAACATTTATCACATAATTGACTAATGCTCAATAAATTATGCTTAAGAGCATTGACATATAAAACATTTTCAATAAAAATAGAAGAGAATCTACCAATGGAACCAATTCCTTCAATGTGGCCTTTGGAGTTGTCACTGAAAGTCAACTACTCCACTACCTTTTGGCTTGAGTTCCAAGAATCTACTATTGTCACCGGTCATGAAGTTGTCACTGAAAGTCAGCTACTCCACTATCAAGGTAACATGAGTTTTAACATGAAGTTGTGGCCTTGTAGCATTGCTCCCTCTACAAACAAAGAAATTAGGCTTTGGTTTTTGGTACCCAAATCATTTTGGGTCCATGTGTGTTAGCCCTTAAAACCTTGGTTCCCTTAGGAATCCAAGAAGCAATAGCATTCACATTATTAGAAACAATGAGTTCCTTGGGAACCCAAACACTCTTAATTCTTTTATTTTTAGATTGCTTTGAAAAAAATTTTGTTTAGGATAAAAAGGTTTTCTTTTTACATATTGGGTTTTAGAAGAATTTCCTTTCTCAAATTATTTCTCCCAATAGTAATAGAGGTTTTAAGATTATCCACCTTCTTGGTGTGATAATCTTGAAAATCGGAAAAAAGTTTTTCAAGATCAAGATTTTTCTTTTTAAGATTATTTGAAATCTTTATCAAGTATAAAACCTTCTTTTCCAATTCGGAGTTAGTTTTTAAAAGAGACTCATTTTGATTTTTTAAATCAGAAATATTTTTCTTATTTCTCAAAATTGACTCTTTATAGTTTTCAACTAACTCATCATAGACTCCTTACAACTCATAATACGCATCATGAAGTTCTTCATAGGTAAAATCAAAATTAGACGAGTTGAGGTTTACCTTTGGATCATCATCAATGGCCATAAGGCAAAGGTTAGCCACTTCCTCCTCCTCCTCGGGTGACTCCTTGTCACTCCAAGTTGCCACTTGAGCTTTGAGCTTGTTCTTCTTCCCACCTTTTTAATTAAGGGCACTCGGATCGGATGTGGCCGAATTTCTTGCACTCATAACAAGTGATTTGGTCCTTCTATTCTTCTTTACTCTTGTTCTTGAAGTCTCATTTTCTATTGAACTTTCTCCCTCGGTTGGACTTCATGAAACGAGTGAATCATTTGACCAACATGGTCATCTCCTCATCTTCATCCTCACTAGAATCGCTTTCATGGTATGAAGCTTCAAGTGCGACTCCAATATTCTTTTTCTCAACTTCCTTCTTCTCAACCTTCTTCTCCTCCATCTTCTTTTCATCTTCTCTTCCCTTTTCATGATCTCATGGGTAAGTAGAGATCCAACAAAAGTATTGAGCTTAAGAGTCTTTGAATCTCTAGCTTCATTGATGGTCATTCTCTTGCTATCCCAAGATTCCGGAAAAGAATACAATAGTTTCCTCACTAGCTTGTCTTCGGGAATTATTTCACTGAAACCCTTTAATCTATTGACGATGACCGAGAATCGATCAAACATCTTGGAAACACTTTCATCGAGATCCATCTTGAAGTTTTCATAGCTTAGATTGAGTAGCCCGATCTTTGTCTCTTTGACATTACTAGTTCCCTCATATGTTGTCTCGAGGGTATCCTAAACTTCCTTGGCGCTCTCGATTGAAGACACCTTGGAGTAGATATCTGGACCAAGAGCACAAAAGATGATATGCAAGACTTTATCATTGACTTGCATCATTCTTCTATCATCTTCGGTCATTTCAGCTTTCACCTTTGGGACAAGTCTTCTTTCACCATCTCTCTTCATAGGAATGTATGGCCCTTCTTTAACTACATCCCATACCATGTAGTCGGTAGATTTAATGAAGAGTCTCATCCTATTCTTCTCATATAGGTAGTTATCCCCATTAAAGAATGGTGGTTTGGTGGTAGATTGAGACTCATAGAGGTTGGAAATGGAGGTGGATGTCATTGCTTTGACTTGTTGTTGATCAAAACTCTCCTAGAATTGACTCAAGAGAGTTTTAATCCTTCCAATGAGTGTGGCTCTGATACCAATTGTTGAGTTGATCAAACAATGCAATCTAGCCAAGAGGGGGTGAATTGACAATTAAAAATTTGAATGGAGGGAAATGGATGAACAAAAAAAATTGACACAAGAGATTTATAGTGGTTCAAGTTCTCCAATAAACTCTACATCCACTACTTTAACTCCCACTAAGAATTTTCAACCAATCCACTATTGATTCTTCCCTTTTTCTTGGATCAGGAGGAAACCTTACAAAGAAATTAAGCTTTCTACTCAAAGCTTAATTTGAAACACTCTTTACAATAGAGAAAATGGTAAACCTTACAAGTTCCTCTAATAGGATGAATTGTTTACCCAAATACAATTTATCACTCCCCAAACTCACAATACAATAAAAATGAAACACTCAATTGAGTTGGGTACAAGGATTTGACAATAAAAGGCATAATGGTTTGGATTTGATGCTTAGATGATTCTTGTAGGTTCAATAGTTGTTGTTGGTGCTCAAAATGCTTGTTTTTATACATTCTCATTGATTTCTAGTCGTTTGGGTGGTTGACATCATAAATATAGCCGTTGGGACTTCATCTTTCCACCATTAATGCTGTTCTGCAGCTATCTGTACCGAAACAGCATCACTTGTATTGAAATAGAGCAAAAACAAAAAGTTCTATTGAGAGCATTTAATAGACCATATCGAAACGACCGTGGTCGTTCCGATACTGAAAGAGCCCGTTTCGAAACGGGACAAGGTCGTATCGAAACATTTTGAAACTGTAAAAACTCGTATCGAAACGCACCTAAAGCGCATCGATACGCTTAACTAACTTTCAATAAAATGGTTATGACAAGCAACAGTCATATTTTTAAACCAACTTTCAAAACTCGTACCGAAACGAGTGAGACCATTTCGATACTACTGTATCAGTACGAGTTATCTCGTTTCGAGCCCACACTTGACAATTTCAAATCGTTTCGAAACAACTAAGGGGTGTATCAAAACGTTTAGTCGAAAATCATTGTCTTGGCTTGGTCACTTAGAAAAATTTATGGAAACTTGAGTTTTGACTTAAACATTTTGCTTCTCAATTTTGGGAAGTTTGAGGACTTAAAATTTTTTTCTTTTCAAATTAGTCTTTAAAATATTTGTTACATCAAAATCAAAGTTTTGATTTTACAGCAATGTTGGAGACATGCTAGAGGAGTATTGCTACAACAAGCTTTTCGGTTGCAAGGAGAGTAATTCTCAATCGATTCAACTCTGCTTCAACGGATACTACGTAAAAATTGGAGTTGTTGAAGACTTGGTGGCGGTGCTTCAACGGATATTTGGCTTAAGTAAAAATTGAAGCTGTTGAAGACTTGAAGTTGTTGAAGACTTGGCAGCGGTGCTTCATCGGATATTTGGCTTACGTAAAAATTGAATATGTTGAAGACTTGAAGGCCAATGTTCAAATAGAATTTGTGTTAAAGGGAGATTTGTTATATTTTGACTCGAATTCTAATTGATAATTATGTTGGTTTTTATTGTAATTCTAATGGTTGAAGATTACTTCGTAATTATGATTTACTTTAATGAGTAAAATATCTATTTTAGGTAGAAGATATTATTGAATAAGGTTTCTTGGTGACTAAATATTGGGTCTATAAATATAGACTAGGTTTAACCTTTTGAATCATGAGAGAATGAGAGATAGAGAAAATTTCTCTATGGAGAGATGTAACCACTTTTAGGTTCTCTACAACTATTGTGCCTATGTTGTAGAGATGTGTATTGTAGGGATGTTGAGAATAGTATTTTGGTTTCGCTGGGTCATGGGATTTGTTCTCCGTGTTTTGAGATTACATGGGTTATCATGTATTTGTACTATTCGTATTCTCTACGTTGATAGTGAATTGTTCTTTTCTCTTTTTCGTTGAGGTAGGTTATGCTAAACCACGTTAAATCTTGTTTTTTGTACATGTCTTGGTCTATGCTATTATCACTTTAGTTATTTTACCTCATACCAAATTTCTAACAATTACAAATTCAATTGCTCTAGAAAATGTAAAATAACTTTTTTTAGTCTTTTACGTTTATAATTTTTATCAATTCAACCAACTGTAAATGTATATGATTGAAACTTTTTATTACTCAATTAATAATAAATATTATTTATTTTTAAAGATTAACGGATATATTGATAAAGATGTAAGCATAGAGGACTAAAAATTATTTTGTTTTTTCATGGTTATTATATCAACAATTAAGAGTAAAATTAAACATAAATAATGGGGGAAATTTTTCAAATAAAAATAATATAAAATTGTTAAAATTTGAAATAATGCAAAACTCGTTACATAAACCAACTACTAAATATTAAACTAAAATCGTATATAGGTGTCATTATTGACTGCTTTTGGCGAATCCAAAAGGACAAATACCTTTATCTCTTTTCGATATTTTTTTTTTCTATACCTTCAACATTAATAGATTTAATTTTAAGTTTTAATCCTAAATTTTAAATTCTAATGTTTAAAAAATGGATGAGTCTACCACGTGCGACGAACATTGTTGAACACCACTAATGCTGAACACCGCTGAACATCATTAAATTAATTAATAAAGATTTAAAATTTCAAAGACTCATCATACAATTAATATTTTTTTTTAAAAATTCAATTAAATTATTTTTTATATATATTAAAATTTTATTTTTAATAAGGGTAAACTATATATTTAGTACTTCACATATTTCCGTATTTCTATTGAACCCTTATTATTTAAATATTATTTCAATTTGACCCTATTCTTTATAGAAAAATAATTTAACCCTTAACCCTCAACCTAAAACCCTAAACTATTAAACCTTAATATTTTTAATAGTCTAAAGGTGATTATAAAATAGTATTTGTTAATACATTAATGAATAGTTTTAAAATTATTAAAAATAAAATAATTATATTTTTTAACAAATGGTATCTATTGTTATTAAGATTGATATTTTTCGTACATCTACTAAAAACTTTGTATTAGTTGCAAAATCTTTAAATTTAACGATTAATTAATATTTTTCAAAAAAAATCAAGGTTTTCTCATTAAAATTGTAGGTGAAATTTGTAAATTCTACTCAAATATTGCTATCTTTTTCATTATTAATATCAAACATAATTTTTCTTCAATTTGAGTTTCTCTTCTCTCGATGGTAGATGCAATCTTTATTATATTAAAGAATAAACGGTGTTCTTTTACATTCATATTTTCTCAATTTAAATTCAGGTGAAAATAGTAGAAATACTAAATATATAGTTTAAGGTTTAATAGTTTAGAGTTTTAGGTTGAGAGCAAGTGGGCGTGCTTACCACTGGGCCAATCATGTTTTTGTGATATGTGGTACATCCTTTAATATATGACTTATATGGTTGTTAATGCCTAGAAAAATGAAATGAAATAAAATAATCATGTTGGGCATATTCAAACTAGGGTCCTTAAAGCACAAGTGGTGTGTACTTACCACTAAGACAAGTATATTTCTATGACTTAAAGTACAACATTTAGTATATGTCTTCTATGGTTATTAATGCCTGGAAAAAGTGGAAATGTCGTTTTAAGAATTTCGAACATGACCTACTTATGATGCATAAGAACATCTAACACAATTAAATAAATGTAATAATTAAATTAATGTTGACAATATTTTGTAAATATTTTAAATTATAGTTAGTGCACATTTAAAATAAATAAATATTAAATTCATTTAGGAATCCAAACTCACGAACATAATTCAAAATTATATTATGTTCGTGAGTTTGGATTTGTTATGTTCGTGAGTTTGGATTCGCTAAATAAATTTAATATAATTCTAAAATTTGTATTCATCATAAGTATGTCATGTTCAAAATTCTTAAAATCACATTTCCTTCATTTTTCCAGGCATTAACAATCATAGAAGACGTATACTAAATGTTGTACTCTAAGTCATAGAAATATACTTGGCTTAGTGGTAAACACGCATCACTTGTGCTCTAAGTACCTTGGTTTAAATCTGCCTAGGGACATTTTGTTTCCTTTTATTTTTCTAGGCATTAAAAACCATATAAGTCATATATTAAAGGGTGTACCACATATCACAAAAAAAAAAATATTTGGCCTAGTGGTAAGCATGCCCACAGGGGCATCTTTTTGCCTTTGATTTTTCTTTCCCCCAATTAGGTGACACGTGTCATCGCCTGATTGGAGGGGAAAACTTAATTAATCAAATTAAATTAAAATATTTAAAGTCATCCAATAAGGTGGTGACACGTGTCACCACCGAATATAATAATTATTTTATTTTATTAAATTAAAATTAAGACCAAATTAATATATTGTGTAAATAACGGGAACCAAATATAAAATTATACCAATTTATTTAACAGCCATGTCAGTGTCTCCATTACTTTGGTGGCTATATTAGAAGTAATTAAATAATTTAGCGATATATTTACCAAAATTGAAAGTATAATGATCATATTAACACCAATCTTATATTTACCAAAATCGTATATATTGATTGCTTCTGGCGAACCCAAAGGGACAACAACCTTTATCCCTTTTTTTAACTTTTTTCTATACTTAATATTAAAATAATTAAATTTTAAGTCTTAAATTTAAATTTTAAATTTTAAATTTTAACTTTTAAAAAATACACTTATTCTAAAATCTTCAATTTTTAAATTTACAAATTTTAAACCTTAACTTTAAACTTATAATTTTAATGTGAGACATAAATAAAAATATTGGAAAAGTAAAAATTTCGATTCAGCCCAAAATACTTATTGATGGATAAGCATTATCAAACAACTTACTTTCAGTAGGATATGTGACTTTTGGACTTCGATAGTCAGACAAAAAAATGCTTCCAAAACATTTTTATTTATTTTCAGGCCTTTCGATGGTAAAATAATTTAGATATTGTCTTGGGAAAAAAGATTTTATGGAGTGGGGTGAATGAAAAATTATTTCACCAAATAGAGATATTGATATAGTACTAAGCAAAATCGTCTTAAAAATTCCTCTAAACTCGTCTTCTTTTACTGGCGACTTTTCAAAATCACCCAATTTTTCTATCGATTTTCCTTGATCATTGTATAATCATCTTTATTTCATGAAATAAATTTTCACACACCCTAAGTTAGCCATTCTTTTTTTTTCCACGTCAATATCCCAACAAATTGACCCATTTTCGAGTAATGGGGTGCGGGGAGTTTTCAATTTTTTTGACAAATATTATTTCTACTTTTACCTAGAGAGAAGGAGAGAATCTAAGAAAAAATTGCTCCTGCTGAATCCTAAACTTGAGACTCAAAAAAAGAGATGGAGCAGATGAACAGCTCTGACTTAAAGGAATGAGAGTTTTCATTTTTTTTATTTGTTTTCCGGTGGTGAATGGCTTAGATACAATGAATAAAACATATTTATTTCATTTATTTTGTTTAAGTTATCTAGGTTAATTTTTTAGTATTATTAATATAATATCATAAGAGTATATGTTATATATATGGATGGAAATCCTCTGTCCTTTTTCAGTGTCTTTATTTATGTCTCACGCTCAAAATTAGGTTTAGGGTTTAGAGTATAGAGTTTTAAGTTAGGGTTTATGGTTGAAGTTTAGGAAATTTAAGATAAGATATATTTTTAAGGTATAGTGTATTATATGATTTAGGATTTAAAATTTAGGGTAAAAACTTGAAATTTAATTTTTTAGTATTTTTTAGTGTTGGAGTATAAGTAGAAACATTGAAAAGGGCAAAGAATTTTTATCTTATATATATACTGATTAAGAGTATATATTATAAATAAAATTGTTTGAATTCGATTTTACTAAAAAAATATTATTTTGTTTTATATTGGACTTCAGCTTTTTAGATTATTTAACTATCCTAGATAGATTTAATTTTCTTTAATTGGGCGATAATGGCGGTGCAATTGATGAACATAGGATGAATGTGTAATTAATTGGAAGAAAAAGTTGGTGTGATTAATTGTTTTTTTAATAGAATAGAGAAGTATTACATTTTCATACCGACATTTAAATTCATACAAGATGAGATAATATAAATATCTTTAGCCATAATGATAATATTAGATCTCCGTGATTAATTGTTTTTAATTTGACGATATTGCTTCATTTATTCAATTAGAATATGGCTTTTAATTGTTAGGTAATGATGCTATATTATAGGATACGAGTTTAATGCTTATTAAGAATATATTTTTTTAAGTAGGAAATGTTCGAAAAATATGTTATTTATCATAAAATTAATGAAAAAGTCCTTTGAATTTTGAAAATATTGTAGTGTAACCATATTTAAAATATTTAAATTTTAACATATAAACTCTAAATTTTAACTATAAACTTTAAATTTTAACCACAACTCTTATATTCTAAATTCATAAATCCTAAACTCTAAACTAAATCCTTAAACCATAAAACTAAGGCACTTGTAAAAAAAATTATTTTCACCGTCGGTGCATAAATTTTAATTGGTAAATGAGTTAAATTTTATTATAATTATAGGGTCTTGTAATCTTCTTTTTTGTTGTGGTTATATTGTAAAGATGAGATATCACGTACTTATATTCTTTGACGTTTGTAGCGGATTATTTATTTTTTTATCCGTAGAGATAGACAAGATCAAACCACATTAAATCACATCTCATGCACATGTCTTATTTTATGCACACGTCTTATTTATTGTCGATCTTGCTTCAGTTATTTTTTCATTTAAAAGTTTCCGACAATTAAATAGGATGTATTATTATTATTAATATTAGGATTTGAACCTTAAACGTAAGGTGTCAGTAGGAAGGAATTTTAAAAAAAAATGTTATTTAGTAATTGAAATTGCAAAAAGAGAAGAAAATTAAAATAGTTTGATGGATATATATGCAATGTGGACGATGAATTAAAAAAAAAAGGGAAGTAGAAAAGGAGTAGGTTTGAAATAACAACATTTGGCACAGCTAACTAATTCTTTCTCCATCTCTTTTACTTAGACTCAAAGCATTAACTTTTAGTATTAAAACCACTAAAACTGTGTTATATGGCATTGAAAATTTGAAACCACTGCAATTTAAGGTGATAAAAGAATAAAGATAAGAAATCAGACTCACTAATTACAACTTACAAGTAGCATATACAAGACGAGTGCAGGGTAAATAGGCAAATCACTGTATACAACTATGTAAGAATGCAGACTATAATATCAGATTCAGACAACTATGAATATGATACTTGGTTCAAAGGGTTAGTTGTTAGGCCTTATCTATCATCACTTTCCATGTCATAAACATCAGTTATGGAAGTTGATGGTGTTGCTTCCTTTGTATTTACAAGCTCAGCCTGCAAGAAATAATCCAAAATCTAATTACAGATATCTCAAATTCTGCAATCAACAGATGACTCCATGGTTTAGAATTGGATTTAGGGCCCACTGGAAGCCCAATCCAGCAGCCATGTGTATTATTCCTTGCTCTTTCTTGGACATTGACTGATCTCCTAATTCCTTGGATCTATAATATAACCATTGTTGCAATTTGTCCTTTAAAACCTCTTGCAGAAGCCAATCAACGGTAGCAGAGGAAGTCCCACTGCCAAATAAAAGAGACTCCATGATTCATAGTCAGCTGGAAAATGTTTTCCAGATTCTATGTTGTTCGATGATGAATCAGACAGAAGCATCTCAACAAATCTGACTTGTAACAATAGCTCTTCCACACTTTTCGGAGCTTCCGTGTTGGATAAATTACACCCAGTACTATCTTTACGAAAGAACCGAAGAACCCTCCTATTGAAAAGAAACAAAGAGCCACCTATATGTGTATATATATTACCAGTTAATAATACAGACATCCAAATATGTAATAACAGCATAAAAACCATGACTAATGAAACTAAAAGTTCAAGTTAGAAGATCTACTGGTTGGCTTGTGAGGAGGATGTTGCTCAAATTCATATTTTTCATGATTTTGTAGTATAAACACTACTTCAGCTGGCTTCAACCACCGAGATTGAGCTTCCCGAAACAGATGATCAATATCATACCCTGACTTCACTGTTATTATTATTATTATTGAAATGAATTAAAAAGAAGCAACTATTATGTTCAAATGATTCCCAATTTAGTTAGAACCCTAAATCTGACATTTAGTCCAACTATAACAGTAAACAAAAAATAAATCAAAAGTAAAAAATCTGAGTTCACCTGTTTGATCCATCTTCAGGTTCAGTGAGAAATTAAACGTAGAGGAAAATCAACGATTTGTTGTCATTTGAACCGCAGCGGTTTACGGAAATTAAGGTTAATTATTTATTGTAAATAATATGAATAATAATCACTGGAACCATGAAGCTGCTGCTGCTGCTCGAATGAATTATGAAACGTGGAGTTCGGGAATTCCATGAATTGGTTCTTGTACTAGGTACTTTTTTAATCATAATTGTACCGACTACCAAGTACTTCTTATTTTAATTTTAATTTACTTTGATTTCAATTTAAGTAATATTTTTTTAATTATTGGTAACCGACTTATTAATCTATTAATTTGGATTAGATTTTCATTGTTTTGCTAATTTTTATTTATATTTGAGTAATTTTTTTTTTTTGAATTCTAGTGAGGAGGCTGGCATTCTGTTTTTTCTAATACTGTAAATTTACCAACTAGCATTCCAACGTTTGATTTATGATCACTTTAGCTCTTATTGTTTTTGGAGCATTTTAGTCATAACATTTTAATGTTTTGATAATTATGTTTAGATGAAAATCGTTAATTCACTAAAGATTAAAATTTTTTCTAACAAAATGTGTTCATATAGACTGAATTGTTATATGTTCACATGTAATTAGATGATAATGTGACAGTAAAAAATATTTATTAAATTAATTATAAATATGTTTTATTAAATTTATTATCATCAATTAAATGGTGCCTTCAGACACAAAGGAAAGAAGTCAGAAATGAGAATTATAATGGTCGGGAATCAATGTCAGGCCAATGATTAAAATGCATAACGTGACAGTAAACAATACCGGGTAAATTCATTAATTGTTGATTTTTTTACTAAATATTATATTTATTACAATCATTACTAATATCATTATCTTTCAGAACCCGTCACAGCTACTGCCCAACAATTCAGCTTCAAGATCCAGGTAAAGTTTTTTTCCCGGTTGAAAAACCGGTTTTCAGCCATTTGCGGCGACGATATCCTTATTTCGTTCAATTTTTTTTTGCCGTCGATGCCGTTTTGTGTCTCATAGGCGTTTATAGTTCTCAGATCGGTGAGCTTTTGTTTCTTGGTTGATAAATAAATTAACTGAAAAAGAGATATTTTTATATCGTTTCTCATGTGAACATATTAAAGATTTAAACTTCCCTAAATCGTTTTATCGAATAAATAAATAATTTTTATTTATTTTCTCTTAGCTGCTTTCAACTAATTCTTCTTTAAACAAGGAAAATACAATGACATCTAAGTTCTCGACTCAAGTTTATCTTATTTTAGACATTATGTTAAAAAATATCATTAACGTTTAACTGAATAATCATATTGATTCGTATTTTTTTAAAGTATTTAGACTCTCAATGTTTCATTTTAAGTCGAAATAGCTCATCTGTGGATTAAAGTTGTTAGTCAACTAACATCAAAATGACTTGAAATGACGTGACAAACTTACATAGCATTGCACGCTGACATTGCAGTGTTATATAGACAAATGTGATGACTTTACAAAATTATACATCCATAAAAAATAAGTTTAAAAAATTGTATAAAATATATAATTATTATTTCCGATGACGTGTCATTTTGTCAAGTCATTTTAAGCTATTTTATCATTAGTTGACTGACAGTTTCTATTTATGGAGAGTCATTTTGACTCTAAATAAAGCGTTAAGATTTAAAATGTTTTAGAAAAAAATAAAGACCAAACTGACTATTCAATCAAATGTTACGGACATATCTTTTACATTTGCCTTTATTTTATTGTTATAAGCATCAATTTAAAATATATATATAGCCTTTACATAGTATTCGAGTGAGGAGGTTGGGCATTCTGTAATTTTATATTTTGAATTCTATAACTTTACCAATTTACTACAGGGTGGTAGTGACAATCTTTGAATTTATTTTTCTTTCTTTTATCTTATAAAGAATGCAAACCGAGCTTATTATCAAGTTATTAATGGCACGTCAAATGAATCGGTTTATGTATTCATTGAATAGTCATTAATCAAATTCTTTATATTTCTAAAAATATTTATATTTAAAATTTGTGTACAACACATGACAATGGACATAAATATTGAGATATAGTTTTTTTTTTCAAAAAAATAAAATTGCTAAAATTTGTGTTCTACAAATATAGAAATATGAGACTTTAAACGTATTATAAAAAAAATAAGAATCCAATGCATTCTTGCTTTAATACTCCAACAAGAACCAGTGCTTCCCTTTTGCTCCTCACAAAAGCTTCCATTCTGCAATGCCAAAATCATATTGAAATAATTAACTTAATATAACTAAACTAAACCTATGCTATTCCGATTTTTTTAAATATATTTACATTTAACACGAAAATAGGACTCTCCAAACCAGTTTTAAAAGTTTACAAAAATGAACAGCCGAAAACATAGAATTCTTCTAAAAATTTAACTCTCATATTTTTTTTTCTAAAATAGTTATTTTGTATACAAATAAAAATTTATCCATATATATAAATTGATGCTTTGTATGATTATTGATGAGCTAATAAATTTGACTACACAAATAATGATAAAAGTTTACAATATGTTGAACTACATTGATCTATATATACATGAAGGACGCGTGTAGGAAACTTGGGAGCTAACAGATGAAATTCAAGACACATCGTTTACACTTGTCAAATTCTAAGGCAGAAAATAAGTACATAACTTTGATATCCTTTAGAATTAAAGACATTAATAGGAAAAATTATATTATAAGACCGGCTCGCCACATCATCTATGACTCAAACTAAAAAAAGTATTCATTCTATTAAGTTTTTTTCATGTCATTTTTTACCGAATGAATCTTCACTTAAACTTACTATAAATTAAATTTAAAAACACTTTTTACCAATTGTAGATTCGCTTGGTAAAAAAATGATATAAAAAAATTTAATAAAATTAATGATTTTTATTGGTTGAGACCATAGATAACATGAGGAGCCAAACTTAGAATACCCACATAATATTATAATTAATAATAGAAAATTAAAAGAATAAAATCAAAATAAAACAAAATCGAAAGGTTTAATTAGGTGTATATCATTATATATTTTTTAATTAAAAAACCCCAAATCAAAAACTAAAAGCAAAGCAACCCATATGTTCACCAACCATGGATTATTATTATTGTTGTTGTTATTGTTAAAAAGAATTGAAAAAATTACCGGAAATATCTTTTCTGGGAGAAGGAGGTGCCATGACGTAACAAAGAATCCGATGACCAAACATCGAGATCGTCGAAACAATTCCGGCAACGTAAAAAACCATGAGCAAACCGACAACCCAAGGCATCAGCATGAACCCTATAAAGAAAGTGACCGATCCACAAAGCATTAAAGAAACCGACGTCCCCAGCATCAGCCAACCGAATCCAACCGCCGTTATTTTCGTCGGATGCGGCGATTGGTCAGCCGCCAAAGGATTCGGCGTCGACGGCGATCGGAGGAGGTTCAGGACTAGCGCCGACAGCTCGTATATAGCACACGATAGCTGATCCCGTTGTCGATGATTCTGCTGTTGACTTCGCATCATTTTTTTTTTGTTTCTCGAGAAGAAAAAGGGATCAAAATGGTACTAAGTTGGAAGATGAAGAATTTTGTAAAACCGGAAAATCGGAAGGAAAATTAAGGAAGATTTGGGAGATGGTTTTGCTTATGAGTTATGACTTTTCCATTTTTGTTTTGCTAAAAACAAGGCAAATGGATAAAGTTGGGACAGTTAATAAAACCGCAGCTTGATTGGAGATCTATTACACACAACTTGAGACTTGTGTAAGAAAAAGCAAAACTGAATATGAATGGGCAGCTTTTGGTTCCTATCTATTCGGTCTTAACTGACTTTTTATAACAATATTAAAGATTGGGAAGTCTAACCTACAACAGATTTAGGGTGCGCGGTTAAAAGACCACAAATTTTAATACTTGTTTAAATACTTAAAATGTTAGATTTTTTTTATAATATTTTAGATTGGTTCTTTTGTGTTTTTTTTGCAAGTATCAAAACTTATTTTTATAACTATCGATACTTCCCCAAAACTTAAAATGTTATAAAAAAATTAAGTATCGATACTTGTTAAAAAACATAAAAAATTTAACTTAAAATATTATAAAAAATCTAACATTTTATGTTCTTGGAAAAGTTTCAAAAGTTTCCATCTTTTAGCCGCACCTTAGATAGGGGCAAAGCGTCTATAAAACAAGAGAGGATCATGCCCCCAAAATTTTAAGAAATTCGAATTTTACCCCTATACTTTTTAAAAAAGTTAATTAGCCCCTCATATTTTTAAAATTTCATATTAAGCTTCAAAAGTTTGAATATTTTTAATTAAATTCTCTCTTAAAGTTTTTAAAAATTCGGATTAAATCTCTTAAAATTATTAAAAATTTTAGTTAAACCCTTAAAAATTTTAACAATTTTTGTTTAAGCCTCCAAATTAAAAAAAATATTTTGGCCCCCTAAACTCTTACTCTAAAGATTAAGCATGTGGGAAAATATTTTATGCACTGACCTACACTTAAAGATTTAGCATGTGAGAAAATATTCTATGCACTGACGCTGAAAATTTGTTTTTTTCTAAGCATTTAGTTTTTGGGAGTCTAACGTACAATAGAGTTTGATACGACTACGCTACGACACCTACCGAGATGTTACAAAATACGGAACCTAAAATGTTACCTATCAACATAAAATGTTGTAATTTTTTATAACATTTTAGGTTGGTGGTCTCACGACAAGTATTGATATCCAGAGACAAGTTTTGATACTTAATACCAAATTAAAATGTTATCAGAAGTGACAAGTGTCAATACTTATGTAGAAATATATGTTTTGATATAATAATTGAAAAATGTTTTAGACTAAATTGAAAAGAATTTAAAACATGCTTTTAGTCAAAACAACTTGAAAATAAGTTTGAGGTGTTTTCTAAAGGTTTTGACAATGTTTGAAACGTTTTTAAGTAGCCAAAACTGTGCTTTTAATGTACCCGTTTCGATACAGACATTATTTGTATTGATACGTTTTGAAATTGGCAGAACCCGTTTCGATACAAGGCTTACCTGCTTCAATGCGGACATGTGTTGTTTTGAAACACCCTTTGGTGTTTCGATACGCCTACGTGGCAGACGCCCCAACAACTATTTAAATTGCAGGTTGTTTCGATACTTGTTAAGTATGACTCATATATTGTAAAAGGACAGATGCTAGCTACTTTAACTAGGATTACAATTATTCTAATCCTTCAGGGAGTAGTATTCCTTATCCTAATTAGAATATGACTTGGATGTAGAGGGCTATATAAAGAGGCTTACCCCCACCTCATTAGGCACTTCATCAATTTTCTTTAGGTTTTGTGGAGCGAGAGCATCTGTCTATCAAATGAGTACTCGAGTTTTTGGTGGGATCGGATTAAGAGGGTTGTGAGTGTGGGGCCGAAGCCCCTGCGGTACGATTCAGGGTATCTTTGTAATTGTATTGGGTCTATAAATAGATATGTTATTTGTAACCTAAGAACCATTAATTGAGTAAAAGAAAACAACTGCTCTTTGCTCCCCGATGACGTAAGCACATTGTTGAACTTCGTTAAATTTCTTGTGTTCTTACTTGTTTGATTTTCTTTTTCATTTATCGTGTACACAACAATACTGCACTAAACGTTTCGATATAGACTAAAGTGTTTCAATACGACATACTGCATTAGACTCAAACGGCTAGTTCTGAAGAAGGGCGTTCCGATACAGCATAGAGCGTATCGAAACAGAAATCATCAGAACTGTATTTATTGTGGGAAATAAATGCCACAACGGCTCCAAATCATCTCCAACGGTTTCCAACGACTACAAGCTTGTTCCTAACTATATTATGAAGGTTGGAACACTTGAAGAAGGAGAGAGACAACATCCAAGCAACATGTTCAAGAGAAATTGAGTCAAATTCTTGTCTCTTCATTTCTCTTGTAAATAGTCTTTAGAGAGTGAGCTTTATTATAAAATCGTGTACTCTTGTGAGGTTAAATTTGTGTAAACACCCACCTTGTGAGGTATTAAATTTACCAAACAAATCCCTTGTAAAAGGAGAGGTTCTAGTTTAGCCTTAGACAAAAACTAGAATGGTTCTATCTTAGCCGTATAAAAGATAAGATTGTGAAGGTTTCCTCCTAAGCCTTGAAAATGGGACGAATTCTTAGTGAACTGGGAAATCCTTAGTGGTGTGATAAGGTAGTGGATGTAGACTCAGTTGGGTAGTCGAACCACTCTAAAATCCTTGTGCAAATTGTCCATCTTTATTTCGATTTTTAGCCAATTCATCCAAGGAGCAAAATCAACCCTCTTGACGATTTTCGGTGATCGATTCAAGCATGCAACAAGCCTAACAATTGGTACCAGAGCCTCATCTCCATCGAAGGACTAACATCCGGGAGTAAAGATCCATCGCTCGTAGTCCACTGTTCAAGATTATTGTAAGATTTGAAGAAGGTCGCTCTATCTCGTGTCCCCCGCTCTTCGAAGGAGAAGCATACTTCCAATGGAGCAATGTCATGAAATATTTCATCAAATCTCTTGATTTTGAGATTTGAGATATCATCGAAGATGGTTACTTGGAAGCTCTTAAGAAGAAGAAAAAGCAAATGAGTGCAAATGACACGAAGGCCAAGTTAAACGCAAAGGCGATGCACACTCTTCTTTGTGGCCTCAATGAAGATGTTTCCAAGAAAGTCTCCACATGCAAGCTTGAGAAGCTTTATGGCAACAAGAAGTGAGAAAAGAAAGATGATGCTTCATCTTGTGCAAACCTCCTCTCAACACCTAAGGTGGATGGTGTTTTGGCTCTCGATGAGCCCGAGGTATCTTCTAACTCAAGTGAATTAAATTCATATACATTTGACGAGTTACAAGATGCTTTCGATGAATTATTTTTGGAATTTGAGACCATGAATTCCAAATTTAAGAAAGGGTAAACTACTGCAGGGGTCACTTTCGTTTTTCGTTTGTACAGATTTAGTCACCACTTTTGAAAAGTACCAATGAGTGGTCATCTACGTTTTCGATGTGTAAAGACTTGGTCACTCCGACGTTATAGTCCGTTAGTCCCCTAACGGATTGCTGATGTGGCGGAATTAAAATAAGGATAAATTACTACAATAGCCATTAAAATTTATCTCATGTACATTTTTCTCCTCAATTTAAAAAAGTAAACATTATAGTCACTAATAAAAATGTTTCTTTATAATTTCACCCTTAAATTTTTAAAAATTTCTTTTCAATCCTAAAACTTTACAATAAATTAGTACAATAATATTATAAATGCTTAGATGAAAAATAGGTGCCCAAAGTATACCCTTTGAAACTTAGGTGCCCAAATTGCTCCTATTTAATAACTCAAACTTAAAAATTTAGTCCACTAACTACTAAAAAATTCGAGTTATTGGAATTTCTATTTTATAATTCAAACTTTATTTTGAATTTTTGAGTCAAATTTATGAAATTATGAGTCGAGTATTTTCACATCAAACCAAAAAATTTAATTTTTTCGAGTCAAGTCAAGTTATTGGAATTTCTATTTTATAATTCAAACTTTATTTTGAATTTTTTAGTCGAGTTTATAAAATTATGAGTCGAGTATTTTCACATCAAACCTAAAAGTTTAATTTTTTCGAATCAAGTTGAGTGTTGCACTTCCCTACATATAATTTTTAATTTTAAAAGAATTCTTAACCTGGCTCATTTAATTCTTTTCGAATATGAAAAAAAAAGAGAGAAGCCTTCCCCGACCCTTCACCTAACCCCATCGGCCACTCCTCCGATCGCCTCCACCACCCCGTCGTGGCATGCACCGCCGTCACCTCCTTGTTCGCCGTCGTGCCCTGAATCGAACCCGAGCACCACGCGCAGAACCGACGCTTCGTCTGCCGTGGAGATCGATTTAAAGATTCGACGGAAACCTCCCTCTCGCCTCTGATTTTTTAGTTTTCCGGCCGCCTCGATCGTCTTTTCGCCGTGCCGCCAGTGCCATCGTCATCTCTGAGCCATGGCGAGCAAAACCCAACTGGGCAATCGACCGATCAATGCCGATAAGGCCTGTCGGAGTAACGCGAGTTCGACCGACTTTGGTTTAAAAATTATATGTAGGGAAGTGCAACACTCGACTTGATTCGAAAAAATTAAATTTTTAGGTTTGATGTGAAAATACTCGACTCATAATTTCATAAACTCGACTCAAAAATTCAAAATAAAGTTTGAATTATAAAATAGAAATTCCAATAACTCGACTTGACTCGAAAAAATTAAATTTTTTGGTTTGATGTGAAAATACTCGACTCATAATTTCATAAACTCGACTCAAAAATTCAAAATAAAGTTTGAATTATAAAATAGAAATTCCAATAACTCGAATTTTTTAGTAGTTAGTGGACTAAATTTTTAAGTTTGAGTTATTAAATAGGAGCAATTTGGGCACCTAAGTTTCAAAGGGTATAATTTGGGCACCTATTTTTCATCTAAGCATTTATAATATTATTGTACTAATTTATTGTAAAGTTTTAGGATTGAAAAATGAATTTTTAAAAATTTAAGGGCGAAATTATAAAGAAACATTTTTATTAGTGACTATAATGTTTACTTTTTAAAATTGAGGAAAAAAATGTACATGAGATAAATTTAGTGGCTATTGCAGTAATTTATCCTTATTTTAATTCCGCCACATCAGCAATCCGTTAGGGGACTAACGGACTATAACGTCGGAGTGACCAAGTCTTTACACATCGAAAACGTAGATGACCACTTATTGGCACTTTTCAAAAGTGGTGACTAAATCTGTACAAACGGAAAACGAAAGTGACCCCTGCAGTATTTTACCCTTTAAGAAAATGATTTCAAAACTTAAATTTGAAAATGATTTTCTTTTGAAAACAAAATTGGATTTTGAAACCAAAATGGAAGTTTGAGAAATGATTTAGAGTTTTCAAAAACAAGCAATTAGGTTTTAGAAAAAGAAAATCTTGATTTGAAAGTTAAGTGTAGAGCGTTTGGGTGTTCTCTACTTATGAGCGCAAGTGCACACTTCTGTCAAGTTATAGTATAAAAGATATCGTCTCCCTTAGGGATTGGACAGCTCGATTCGAGTTGTAAGTCATGCACAAGAAAAGTAAATGCACAATTAAATTGGGTGTTGAGGAAGAAAGTAAAATTAAAACACAAGTAATTGAAGAGGAAATGATCATATTGATAGAGAGGGCAGGGTTATGCTGTTGCTTAGTGTGAAACTGTGTTGAATAAGATAAGCTGTTTTGTGCTTCCAGACTCTGTTGCCTCGGCAGATGATAGCAGGTAGACTACTGAGACCCTCTCGCTGCCTCGGTAGGGGAATTAAACTGTGTCTCGGCGGCAAACTCGGCAGAACTACAAGGCTCGGTAGAACGCTTCGAAAGTGACTTCGCTTATGTCTAAGTTAGAGTTCTATTGATGCCCACTGTAGATAATACTAGTCGCGGCGTGAATCGTGCAAAGACAACAATGTTGATTCATCCTCTTTTAGCCGCCTTAAACCCTAAACCTATGTCTAGGCCAAATTGATTTCACCGTCTATAGATGAAATCGTACTTACTCCTTTCGTGAGTTTGAGTCTCTCGATGCCGAACAAATGGATAGAATTCAACTAATTTTTCGCCTTAATTGAAAACTATGAAGAACATGGAATAAGTAAACCTTGTAATTTTATTTGCAAAAAAAAAACTTGAAATCCTAAACAATCGTTCTCACAACTAATTACAACATAACCCAAACCCAAGGAGAATTTTAGAACATGTCGGCGGCAAGAAAACCTAAACTATTCCTAAGGAAAACCCTCGTTGTCGTGAACTAGAATTACAATGGGTATATATAGGCATTAGCTAGGTCTAGTCCTTCTTGAAGTAGAAGTCTTCAAAGTAGCTTTTTACATTAAATATGGCTTTAAACTCTGACTTCTTTAAGTTGAATGTGGACTTAATCACGTTGCCTTGCTCCGCAAGTAATCTCGAGATTCTCCTTCGGTTGCTCTGCCCGCTGCTACATACGTCGAAAAATTAAGTAGACATCATCGATAGAATTAGGATTTTCTGTTATACAGATCGCACTCCGATTCTCCAACTCCATAGTCTGCTGTCTTGGGTTGCAAGGTGGGCGACGACAGCTACTCGGCAGTTGTTGTCTCTATCTGGAACTACATCAGTATAACTCATTGGTCTGCTACCTCAGCATCATGTTCTCAGCTCCTCTTTCCCCCTGTCAACCTCTAGTACATGAAACTAAAACTAAGCTAAAACATTATCTTTTCTTCACCAAATAAAAGATAATCACTAAAAAACATGGCAAAGTAGATAAATACTGTAAAATGCAATGCATTGTCCTAATTATGCCTAAAATGTACTAAAAACAACAATAATATGAGATGGAATGTACATGAAATATAGAACTTGTGGACACTTTACATTAAGCTTGAAAGCTTAACAAAAGAGAAAGAAATCATTTTTAATAATTCATCTTGTCATATAATGGCAAAATGCTCACATTTCCATTATCATGGTCATTCCTTACATACTTGTCCTATTAAGAAGAGAAAATCTTATAGGGTTAGACAAGTATGGGTTCCTATGGGAACTAAAGACATTGTGACTAACGTAAATGGATCTAAAGCAATTTGGATACCAAAAATCAAGTAAATGTCTTTTGTAGATGTGTTGGAGCAAATGACAAGCAAATCGAAATCATGAAAATGCTCTAGTCATACAAGTAAAGAAATAGGGTAACTAAGCTTAAAGCTTTTATTTTGTTTCTTCTTTGGTTATCTAATTTTCGTTTTAAAGTCTTGGATGGTTTTTAATTGTGTCAAAAAATTTAAATCTACTATGTTATTTTGAGCTTAATGTCTTTTAAATTCTTTTTGATATAACAAAAAAGGGGAGAAATGATTTGAAAATTTGATTTTTCAAGAGAATAAGGAGGTGCTTTAACTTCATTTAATTTTTAAAATCTCTTATTCAAATTTTTAAATACTAAGGGGAGAATCTCAAACAAATTTTCAAGTTGGTTTTATTATATCAAAAAGGGGGAGATTGTAGAAATATATGTTTTGATATAATAATTAAAAAATTTTGGACTAAATTGAGAAGAATTTAAAACATGCTTTTAGTCAAAAACAACTTGAAAATAAGTTTGAGGTGTTTACTAAAGGTTTTGACAATGTTTGAAACGTTTTTAAGTAGCCAAACCAGTGCTTTTAATGTACCCGTTTCGATACAGGCATTATATGTATCAATATGTTTTGAAACTGCAAGAACACGTTTTGATACAAGGCTTTCATGTTTCGATACGAACATGTGTTGTTTCGAAATACCCTTTGGTGTTTCGATACACCTACGTGGCATACACCCCAACAATCAAAACCCCCCAACGACTATTTGAATTGCATGTTGTTTCGATACTACACTAAACGTTTTGATACGACCCAAAGTGTTTTGATACGACATACTGCATTAGACTCCAACAGCTAGTTTTGAAGAAGGGCGTTCTGATACGGCTTAGAGCTTATTGAAATGAACATCACCAGAACTGCATTTATTGCAGGAAATAAATGCCACAACGGCTCTAAATCATCCCCAAAGGTCTCCAACAGCCACAAGCTTGTTCCTAACTATATTATGAAGGCTGGAACACTTGAAGAAGGAGAGAAACAACATTCAAGCAACATGTTCAAGAGAAATTGAGTCAAATTCTTATCTCTTCATTTCTCTTGTAAATAGTCTTTAGAGAGTGAGCTTTATTGTAAATCGTTGTACTCTTGTGAGCTTAAATTTGTGTAAACATCCACCCTGTGAGGTATTAAGTTTACCAAACAAATCCATTGTAAAAGGAGGGGTTCTAGTTTAGCCTTAGACAAAAACTAGAGTGGTTCTATCTTAGCCGTATAAAAGATAGGGTTGTAAAGGTTTCCTCCTAAGCCTTAAAAATGGGATGAATTCTTGGTGAATTGGGAAATTCTTAGTGGTGTGCTAAGGTAGTGGATGTAAACTCGGTTGGGTAGTCGAACCACTCTAAAATCCTTGTGCAAATTGTCCATCTTTATTTCGATTTTTAGCCAATTCATCCAAGGAGCAAAATCAACCCTATTGACGGTTTTCGATGATCAATTCGAGCGTGCAACAAGCCTAACAACTTATCCATCAACCTAAAATGTTATGAAAAAGTGTAACATTTTATGTTTCGTGTTTTGTAATATCACGGTAGGTGTCGCACCATAGCCGTACCGAACCCTGTTTTACCCTAGACTTACCTCTAGTTTTTAAGATTTAAAGTTGGAATTTTAATGTATGTGATTATGTTTTAAGATTTGAAAATAAATTTTAGGCTTAATACACTTTCCCCCTAAACTTTACCCGCTTTCTCAACTTGCCCCCTAAAGTTCATTTTGACCACTTTTGCCCCCTTAACGTTTTCGATGTTAACCATATTGCCCCCTACCGTTAAAAAAATATATCTTGACCAATTAGAACGTACCACATCATTTTTTATTATAAATTTTAAAATAAAATAAATATATTTAAAATATTTATTAATTTAATTATACCCAAAATACCTAAAACACCCCATCTTCATCCCTATCTCTTCTTCCTCAATTTTCATTTTTTCAATTAAAGAGATTAAAAGATCCGGTGAGAGATGCATGCCATCTACCATGGCTGGTCCTCAAAGATGTGCAATGTCTTTTAGGAGACAAGGGTTTTCCAAAATTATGTGGGATGACAGGTTTTTGTCTGAGTTAATCTAAATGAAATCAAAACAACAACCAGAAGGAGTAGGCAGAGGATAGACCAAGACAAAAGAACAAGAGCAACACGTGCAAGAAAACAACAACCTGTAAAAATTTGATGTTATTAAGGTGCTAAGCCAACAATTGCGCCCATCAACAATGCCGTTGAAAGAAGCCGATCTAACGGTGGTGAAAGATGTGGTTACCGTACCGGCAAGGTTTCCCCTGCTACTGACCCGCCATCTCTGAAGGTTTTAGCTTGTGGATTTTGCAGTGCTTTTGGGAAACAAGCCAAGAATACTCGTAGGAAAAAATCTGGTAAGCATAGACCGAGATAGGCTTTTCAAAATTGTTCTTTTTTTCTTGTATTTCCCGGTAACCGGAGTTGAAAATTTCGGCGAACTTGATGGGTAGTTCTGGGTATATTGATTTATGTATTCTTAGATTGTTTAAGCTTAAATTGAAGTTCCATCTATATGAATAGAGATGATTGCTGGGTGTTTAAAGTTTTGATTTTTCTTCTTTTTCTCATTGTGCTAATGGGTATTTTTTCATGATCTGTGAATTGGGTGGATATGTAAATTAAATTGATATGTATAAATTTTTTATTTGAATGTTTATTGAGACATATTTCATATGTTTTCTCGGTAATTGTAAAAGAAATGAAAATTGGGGAAGAAAATGATGGGATGAATATGACGTGTTTTGGGTATAATTAAATAAAATAATATTTTAATATATTCATTTTATTTTAAAATTTAAAAATAAATAAAGAGAATGACGTGACGTGTTCTAATTGGTCAAGACAGATTTTTTTAATGGTAGGGACAATATGGGTAACGTCGAAAACATTAGGGGGTAAAAGTGGTCAAAATGAACTTTAGGAGGCAAGTTGGGAAAACATGTAAAGTTTGAGGGGGAGTTTATTAAGCCTAAATTTTATGGTTAAAAGTTTTAGAGTTTAAAAATTAAAATTTATGCCCCAAAAGAGTTACATGACAACTTTAGAAATATGTTCGTAGAAAAAAACTTTCCACCGGCAATGTATTGAATAATTACCCAAAATATATTAGGAGTTTTAAAGTTCATTTCAATTCTTTCGTATATTTTATTATTGTACCACATGTAAAAATGTAAAAGTCAAGTTTAATTATTATACTATTTAAAGAGATTTTTTTAAAAAATTATTTGTTGAAAAATGGCGTTAATAATCCAAGGAAATAATAAGAATAAAATATGATAGAATTATTATTGTAACGAACAGAACAAAACAATTACAAAATAATATTTGAAATATAAATCAAATATTAAAGCAGTAAATCAGAATCGTTTACTTGTATCCAGGCAACATTTCGGATGAAAAAGATTTGTTGAGGCCTGTGAAACACAATTTCCTTAATACAGATTCGTCCGCTCCTATGGTGCTTGAGAAACGTTGAACGTCTACCTCTCAAGATACAATAACAGAATGATCAACTGCACTAGCACATATGCAGAGATCACGAACTGGAAGCTTACCTTCTTCTATCACTGAGGAAAACAATGAATGAAAACCAAATGCATGATGATTTATAGGAAAAATGGGGAGAGTTGAGATGAAAATCTCTTCACTCACAATGTTCATTGTTCACTGTTGTGAGTTCTCTTCTTGCTGAAGCTTTCTTTTATAGGCGAGCAATGATAGAGTTCTAATCACAATTGAACTCAAATTCATAATTTAAAATTAAAAAAAAAAAGTTATTATATGATAATATCTATCTAAATATAGATTATTCAGATTCACAAAATCTATTTTGAATTTCAATTTTTTTTACTAATACTTGGATGAGGATTTCGAATTTTGGACTAAAATTTTGGTAGGTCTATGCAAGGCCTCACTGGTCCGAAAATTCACGTTCGCCCAAGTCGTGCCTACGCGCAAGGCACAGTCTTTGGTAAACTTATTCAACAACCTCTTGGTTGTTTTCATTATATATACACCTTCCACATTTGGTCTTTAACCATTGTGGGATTCAAGCTTACTATTTCATCTCCAATCATTGCAAGTTGCCTACTTTAAGCATCAATTTCTCATTCACCACTCAACCAATTTGAGCATATGAGATATCATTATAAATATCTCATGGAGTAGAATATGAAGACGTAAATTCATTATTCGATTCTCCATCTTTACCTATTGAAATTATGCATCAAAGTTTCCATATGATCACAATTTTCCAACAATCCCCCAAATGAATGAAATTGATGTTTTTAAAACCATTTTGACTCGATGTGGTGATAGATTCTACGACCGATAGTTGCATAGGATAGGTAGGTGTCCACCCTTGAACCTTCCCTTGTGAAAGTATATTTACTTTACTAGCTGACCAGTAGACGTGATGTCCTTGAACTATTCTACCGATTGTGTAAATGATGATATACCCACAAAACTATTTCTCTGGCAAGAATTTTAGTTCTCATGGGTATGTTCGTATAGCCATGAACATCATCTGGTTCTGCGAGAGTTTAAGAGAACTATACCCAATAGTCTCCTTGAAGCGACCCCACTTCACACTTACATAGGTGACTTATGTTGTTCAGCTCACCGAGACACACAATGGTCATTAAAAGCATTGATGGGCCTGTTCCATTTTGATCACTGTTCACATCATAGGAACGTACTTGGGAGAAGAACCCCTACAGTGATCGCACAAGGTCTATGCAATTAGTTTATCCCTTTGAACCTAGATCTTGGGATCTCCATTCAACTAGGTAGGGTTTTCCTTCACATAGTGCCTTAAATTTTCCTGGGCTTTAGTCGCATCCCTTTCGATGTAATCTCAACCTGATCTCGATTTAACCATTTTGGTTAGCGGATCCACAACGTTATTGTTGTGCTCGATATCCTTCAACCGAATTACTTGCCAACTGGTGGACAAGATGTATTTTGGGTGTTTGTGGTGGAAGCAAAAAGATAGAAAAATATGACACAATATTTAGAGTGGTTCGACTTTCTAACCAAAGCCTACATCTACTACCTAGGCTCCCCATCAAGGATTTCAAAAATTCATTAAGAATTATCCCCCTTTTCTAGACTAAGGAGGCAACCATTTACAACATAGACTCACTCACCAAGTCTAGCATCCAAAGCTCACAACCCGAGCTTTGGGCACACTCTTAAACAATAGAATTCTAAGCAAACGAAATCCCTCTACAAAGGTTGATGTTTTCACACTAAAGCACTCACCTAAATCCTAGAACACTTGAGCATACATTGACAATTTGAGCTCACAAGTGTTTGTCTATACAAGGAATGAAATTTTAAGCACTAAGACAATTTTGCATCATAATGTTGTTGACTTGAGGATCATTAGTCTTCTATAGATGATTGAAGGTCCCTTTTATACTCCCAATTGATTTTGTAGTCGTTGGAGACCGTTGGGATTGAATTGGAACCGTTAGAGCCTTTATTTCCCGTAATAAATGCAGTTCTAGAGCTATCTGTATCGATACACGGGTAGTCGTATCGGTACAGTCTTCTTTAGGGACTAGCCGTTGAGTCTGTTGCAACAATGTCGTATGGAAACGCCTCTGCTTGTTCTAGTACGCCCGTATCGCTACGCATTGTACCATATCAGTACAGATTTTTTTTAAGCTACATAGAACTAGCCGTTAGGGGGTTTCAAATAGTCGTTAGGCTTGACACGTAGGCGTATCAAAATGCTGGAAGGCGTATCGAAATGCTGGACCTCCGTATCGATACGACCTATGCCAGTATCGATACGGTTTTTGGCAGAATAAAAACCTGTAGCTTAAACCTTTAAGGTGTATCAAAATGGGTATGCCCATATCGGTACGGTCGAGTTGAAAACTTTGGTTTGGCTACTTTAAAACATTTCAAACACTAAAAAAACCTTTTGAAAACTTCTCAAACATAATTTCAAGTTGTTTGGACTTAAAAACATTTGAAATCTTTTCAATTTAGTCCAAAACTATTTTTCAATTATTATATCAAAACAAACATCTCAACAATCTCCCCATTTTTTATATAATAAACCAACTTGAAAAATTGTGTTTGATATTCTCCCACTTAGTAAAAGAAAGTTTGAATAAGAGAATAAAGATTTGAAAATAATTAAAGCTCCCCCTTATTCACTTGAAAATTCAATTTTTCAAAACATTCTCCCATTTTTGTTATATCAAAAATGGTTCAAACAAAGTTTGAAAAACTTTTAAGTCCATAACAATGGAGAGTTAAAAGAATTTGACAAAAATAAGAATTTTGTATAAAATGGCTCCCCCTTACTCAAAGCATCATCAAATGGTTAGTCCTACAAATATGATTATCTAGTTAAATTAAAGTAAATAAATCAAATAAAGAGCAAATAAATTCAACTAAAATAATTTTACCACTTGAACCAAAGGGAGGATGTGAAGCCTTCCTTCTTCAAGTGATCTTCCTTGTGTGTATGGAGCTCCCCTTAATGTTATACTTTATTGATCATTCTCCATCACACCTATAAACAAGACAATTAAGTAATTTTTTGTATCCAAATTGCTTTGGATCTATAAACGTTAGTAGCACAAAATTTAGTCCGCTTAAGAATCCATTTTGCAATTTCATCTTTTTTTTGTTGAAGTGATTAGTCCTTTTGGGACCCAAACACTTCTAAAACATTTTCCATTTACAAATCTAAGGGCACTAGATTGTCTTTGATAAAAATTTGATTTTCCAAAATTTGTTTTCTTTTCAAGTTCTTTGGAAATCAAATCATTTTCTTCTTGAACTTCATTAAGCAAATTTTGTTAATCAACACATTATTGCTCAAACTCATTGAGTTTTGCTTCAAGTTCAATTTTGATTTTAGAAATCAAATCATTTTGAATTTTCAAATTTGAAACCACTTTTTTGTTTTCAAAATGTGATTTTTAAACTCTAAAACCAAATCATCATAGACATCTTGTAATTCATCAAAAAAATAAGAAGTTGATGTAGATGAATTAGAAGTTACCCTTGAATCTTCTTGGACGACCATGAGACAAAGGTTGGCTTGTTCATTGTCGGTGGAGTCATCATCACTCCAAGTAGCCACATATGCCTTCTTTTTATTGCTTGAAGAGCTTGCCCTCATCTTTTTCCCCGATTCATGTTTGGATTCTTTCATTTTGCTCTTCATGAATCAGGCAAACTTCTCGAAGAGATAGGCCATCTCTTCTTCTTCACTTTCATCCTCACTTGAATCTACATGTAGGTATGTGGAGGAATTGAGAGCAACGACATTTGTGTTAATGTCTGGCTCTATGATTTTCTTTTCTCCCATCTTCTTTATCTCTTCCTTTTTATTCTTCTTATTCTCTTCTTTTCTTTTCTTCATGATTTCATGAGTGAGAAGAGACCCTAAGAGTTCATCTAGCTTTAAAGTCTTAGGATTCTTGGCTTCGATGATGGCGGTCTTCTTTGAGTCTCATCACTCGGGAAGAGAATAGAGAAGCTTTCAGACAAGCTTGTCTTCCGGAATGATTTCTCCATAGCCTTTGAGTCCATTTGTGATGGTGAAGAATCTATCGAACATCTTCATGATGTCTTCATCTGGTTCCATCTTGAAGTTCTCATACTTGGGGTTGAGAAGACTGATCTTGGTCTCCTTTACTTCGTTGGTTCCTTCGTATGTGACTTGAAGCTTGTTTCATATCTCATTAGCATCTTCACAAGAAGACATCTTCTCATAGATGTTAGAGCTAAATGTATAAAAGAGAATGTGCAAAGCCTTGCAATTTAGCTTCATCTTCTTGTGATCATCCGCATTCCATTCCGCCTTGCATCTTTTTGGCACAACAAACCATCTTCTACAACGTCCTAAAGCTTGTAATCTTTAGCCTTGATAAAGAACATCATTCTTATCTTCCAATAAGCATAGTTGGTCCCGTTAAAGAATGGTGGTTTGTTGATGGATTGCGCCATTTAGCCGGTTGATTGAATTGATGTATCGAGCTTCCTGGATCGTCTCAATAGGATGTTAATCCTCTTCAATTGAGCCTTGCTCTGATACTAATTGTTGTGTTTGATATCCTTCAATCGAATTGCTTGCCAAGTAGTGAAGAAGATGTATTTTGGGTGTTTGTGGTGGAAGCAAAAAGATAGAAAAATAAGACACAAGATTTAGAGTGGTTCAACTTTCTAACCAAAGGCTACATCCACTATCTAGGCTCCCCACCAAGGATTTCAACAATTCACTAAGAATTCTTCCCCTTTGCTAGGCTAAGGAGGCAACCATTTACAACCTAGACTCACTCACCAAGTCTAGCATCCAAAGCTCACAACCCGAGCTTTGGGCACACTCTTAAACAAGAGAATTCTAAGCAAACAAAATTCATCTACAAAGGTTGATGTTTGCACAATAAAGCACTCACCCAAATCCTAGAACACTTGAGCATACATTGACAATTTGAGCTCACAAGTGTTTGTCTATACAAGGAATGAAAATTTAAGCACTAAGACAATTTTGCATCATAATGTTGTTGACTTGAGGATCATTAGTCTTCCATAGATGCTTGGAGGTCCCTTTTATACTCCCAATTGAGTTTGTAACCGTTGGAAACCGTTGGGATTGAATTGGAGCCGTTGAAGCCTTTATTTACCGCAATAAATGAAGTTCTAGAGTTGTCCTTATCGATACACGGGTAGTTGTATCAGTACGACCTTCTTTAGGAACTAGTCGTTGAGTCTGTTACAGCAATGCCGAATCGAAACACCTTTGCTTGTTTCAGTACGCTCGTATAAGTACATCTTGTATCGTATCGGTACAGATGTTTGTTAAGCTGTAGAGAACAAGTCGTTGGGGGGTTTTTCAAATAGCTGTTAGGCTTGACACATAGGCGTATCGAAACACTGGACCTCCGTATCGATACGACCGATGCTTGTATCGATACGAGTTTTGGCAGAATCAAAACTTGTAGCTTAAACCCTTAAGGTGTATCGAAACGGGTATGCCCGTATCGGTACGGTCGAGTTGAAATCTTTTGTTTGGCTACTTTAAAATTTTCAAACACTACCAAAACCTTTTGAAAACTCCTCAAACATAATTTCAAGTTGTTTGGACTTAAAAACATTTGAAATCTTTTCAATTTAGTCCAAAACTATTTTCAATTATTATATCAAATCAAACATCTCAATAGTTATCCTTTGGTTTTCACAAAATCAATCGAGATAACTTCATTTTTGATCAGTTGTCTAACGGTATTATGTCAACGATGCATATGTCTCGACTTACCATTGTACACAAAGCTTTATGCTCTACCAATTTTTGGTTGGTCATCACAATGTATGCACATTGTGGGCATTGTCTTTTGTCGTTCAAGAATATCCAATAAGAAATTTCTAGAGTCATTCGACTTCTTCTCTAGACTTGTCTAGAACTACAAACTCAGATTCTAATATGGACATGGTTATAACCATTTTTCTTGAGGATTTTCATGACACGGTTTCTCATCCCAAAGTGAAGACATATCCACTTTTACCTTGAATATAATATATCCAACTGGCATTGGTGTATCCATCTAAAACTGCAAGATCTCTGGAATAATGCTATTCGTAGTCTCGAATATATCTGAGATACCTCAGTATCTTCACAATAGCTTTCTAATGGTTTTCACCTGGATTACTTGTGAATCTGCTTAGACTGCTCACAGTAAAAGAAATATCTGGTCTAGTGCAGTTTATGAGGTATATCAGACTGCCTATGAGCCTTGCATATTCCACTTGGTCAACACTTTGGCCTTTGTTTTTGGACAAATATTGACACGTGTTTATTGGAATTTTGGCTATACCAAAATTATCATTGCCAAAATTTTAAGGATCTTGTCTACATAGTGTGACTGAGTCAATATGAGACCTTCAGATGACCGTTTAATTTTGATGCCCCAAATCAATTATGTCATTCTCCTATTTTCCATGTTAAATTTTTTATTTAACATGTTTTGGTACGTTTTACCATTTCATTGTTACTTATAACAATACACACATTTGTCACACTCTTATTTGACAATGTATTAGTTTTAACCTTTTGTTGAACATATAGACTATTTTTCATCGACAGTCTCCAAAGTTCATTTTTTTTAACTTGGATCAATTTCCCTAAATATATAGGAAATATATTTTCAAAGAATGAGTCATTTTTTATTTTTATTATCACATTCTTATGAATCTATTTGTACACAAGAAATTAATATTCGTTACTATGTTATACATAGTTAACGAAAATATAGTTCACTTATTTTCATTTACTTCGGTAATGAAAATATTACCTTTGTAAGACACCCCGCATTTTTATGTAGTATGAAGGTTTTGTTTCCTTCTATAACTCATATGGTGTCTAATTAATTGATAGAACGATTTTTTCTCAAATCAGTCACATTTTAAAGATTTAATTATTTTCAGAAAAAATCATTATTCCCTTGAATGTTGCAGCGTTACTCACATAGAATTTTTTCTATAATTTAATTAATTTATTAAATTTGGGATTAAAACCCTACTTATAGAGAATAATTCCTCTATAACATCTTTACTTTTAAGCAAATCACTAATTTATTCTATCATAAAAGTAATAAATTTCCTTCAAATACTTGTTTGCTATGGTAATATTTGCCTTAGCAATATTTACCTTAATAACATTTGAAGGTGATAACTAAAAATTTACCTTATCCCCTCTAAATAATAGGAGAATCATCCTTTAGATCATTGACCAAGTTTGTCATGGTCAAATATGCAACATCATTTGTTGCCACGTTTGGAATTCTTTCTAATGAATTTAATTGATTATTTTATTTTATATTTATGGTCCAACGACACTCATAATTCTTTAGCTATTTTTAAACAATGTGCACTTCATAGCATGCATCAGAATAGGCTTTAAGATTTTAATTTTGACATAGAGAACCAAGTTCTTCTATGCTTTGATTCGAGACCTCAGTCGGAATCAACGTTTTGAATTTGGTAACCAATGTTACTTCCCAAAATAAATTCATCGATTTATTTTCAAAATAGAATCATACTTGATTCTTTAAGAAATAATAACTTTAAGTTATTTCTCTTTTCAAAATAAATTCACCATTTTATTTCAAGATTGAATCATTTTAGATTCCCACGAAATTAAATCCAACAATTTATTTCTCTTAACAAATTAGAATCAACGCATGATTTTAGCATATAAATAAATTTAATGATTTATTTTCTTTTACAAAAAATTTAATTATACTTGATTCTCAATAAATTCAACGATTTATTTTCCTTGCAACGTTAGAATCATACAAGATTCTCTTGAAAATAAATTTAGTAATTTATTTCCATCATATCTTTTGTTAAACAATAGAGATATCAACGCAACAAAAATTAAAAGAAAATAATCCTTAATTTTGTTGATTCTTGTTTTGGAAAATTCACGTAAATCTGTTAAAACGGTAGTAATTAATTCATGAAATGAATTATTTACGAGATCTTTGTTTCCAAAACAATTCACGATTTCGCCTGAATATTCCGTCCGTCTTGGATTAGATCTCGAATCTGTCTTAAGATTGTTGAACAAATAGCGTTAATAATAATAATAATAATAATAATAATAATAATAATAATATTATTATTATTATTATTATTATTATTATTATTATTATTATTATTATTAATAAAGTACTGTAGAATTATTATTATAACGATCAAAACAAAATAATTACAAAATTATATTTGAAATATAAATCAAATATTAAAGCAATAAATCAGAACCGTTTATTTGTATCTGTGCAGCATTTCGGGTGAAAAAGATTTGTTGAGGCCTGTGAAACACAGTTTCTTTAATACAGGTTCGTCGCTCCTATAGTGCTTAAGAAACGTTGGACATCTATCTCTCAAGATACAACAACAGAATGATCAATTGTACTAGCACATATGCAGAGATCACAAACTGGAAACTTACCTTCTTCTATCACTGTGGAAAACAATGAATGAAAACCAAATGCATGATGGTTTATAGGGAAACGGGGAGAGTTGAGAGAAAAATATCTTCACTTGCAATGTTCATTGTTCGCTGTTGTGATTTCTTTTCTTGCTCAAGTCTCATTTTATAGGCGAGCAATGATAGATTATTCAAATTCACAAAATTTATTTTGTATTTCAAATTTTTGGCTAAAACTTTAGTAGGTATCTATACAAGGTCTCACCAGTCCAAACATTCACATTTGTTCACGTCGTGCCTACGCACAAGGCACAATCTTTGGTAAACTTATTTAACAACCTCTTGATTGTTTTCATTATATATACACCTTTCACATTTGGTCTCTAATCAATGTGGATTCAAGCTTACTATTTCCTCTCCAATCATTGCAAGTTGCCTACTATGAGCATCAATTTTTCATTCACCACTCAACTAATTTGAGCATGTGAGATATAGTTGTAAAGATCTTATGGAGTAGAATATGAAGACGTAAATTCTTTATTCGATTCTCCATCTTTACCCATTGAAATTATGCATCAAAGTTTTCATATGATCACAATATTCTAACAATTATATCATGGGTCTTCCTCATCACGTAATCTATGTTCCCTACCAATTATTAATCTTGAAACTAAAAAAATTGATCCTCTTTAAAAATATCAAAATTTATTCAATGTGATTGAGTAATTTTTAAATAAAATAAAAACCAAAAGTTTATATAATTTTATAAAAAAAAGTTCTTGATTTCAAAAAAAGAATTAATGAAATTTTAAACGACCCTATAAGGTATAAACCCATTATTTATAGTTTTTTTTTTGTCATCTTTAGATAAAATAATTTAAGTTACGATTTAACTTTAAACATATTTAAGTGTAATTGTCATTGAATTAAATCTTTAGAGTAATTAAAGTATAAAAAATTGCACTTAATGAAATATTTTTGCTGAAATCAATAAACGGAAGGCCTATATTATAATATTTTTTTCTAAATTAATAATTATAATCCATTAAATGAAAAAAAATCTAAATTAGTTATTTTGTGTTAAGGTTAATATGGTCTTTACCAATTAGGGTTTATAAGTTAGTTAAGTTAGTTAGTTATTCCTTTTATACGCCTATATATATTATCAGCCTTGTAAGCAATTCTTCATTCGATTGATTAATAAAAGAATTTGTTATTCTCTACATGGTATCAGATGTATTCCTTCTGATTTTCGCTTCTTCTCATCTTTCAACTCTGTCAAGAATCTGTTTTTAGTTTTTTTCTTCGATCTTTTTCTTTTAATCTTTTGTTCATAATGGGGGAAGTTGGTCTCAATGGTCAGTTCAATAACGGTGCTAATCCCTATTACTTGCATCAATCGGATAGTCCTGGGATTACTCTTGCTACTCAGTTTCTTTGTAAGTCTTTACCAATTAGGGTTTATAAGTTAGTTAAGTTAGTTAGTTATTCCTTTTATACGCATATATATATATTATCAGCCTTGTAAACAATTCTTCATTCGATTGATTAATAAAAGAATTCGTTATTCTCTACATGGTATCTGATGAATTCCTTCTGATTTTCGCTTCTTCTCATCTTTCAACTCTGTCAAGAATATGTTTTTAGTCTTTTTCTTCGATCTTTTTCTTTTAATCTTTTGTTCATAATGGAGGAAGTTGGTCTCAATGATCAGTTCAATAACAGTGCTAATCTCTATTACTTGCATCAATCGGATAGTCCTGGGATTACTTTTGTTACTCAGCTTGAACAAATCTATATACGGCCTGAAACAAGCTTCCAGGCAGTGGTTTATCATTTTTTCACAAGTAGTTCTTCAGTTTGGTTTCGTTCAATCGCCTACAGATCATTCCCTATTCACCAAAGGTTCTGGGGAAAAATTCACCGTTCTTCTTGTCTATGTCGATGACATAGTTTTAGCAGGAAAGAGTCTTGATCAACTAGCTCGTGTTAAGGAATTCTTGCAGCAACATTTTAAGTTACGTGACCTAGGCTCCTTACGTTATTTTCTTGGCTTTGAGATAGTAAGAAATTCAGCTGGCATTTCCCTTTCTCAAAGAAAGTACGCACTTCAACTTCTTGAAGATACAGGTTTTTTAGCCTCAAAGCCTGTCACCACTCCTTTTATTACTCCCCACAAGTTAAGCTCGTCTGAAGGAGAACCATTGGATGATCCTCAACAATATCGTCGGTTAGTTGGTCGTTTGCTATACCTACACACACACTCGACCTGACATCACCTATTATGTTCATCTTTTAAGTCAGTTTGTGTCAATGCCACGACAGCCTCATCTTCAAGCAACTAATCACTTGCTTTCCTATATCAAAACATCACCTGGTCTTGGATTGTTTTTATCAGCCTCATCTGATAAGCAACTGAGTGGTTTTGTTGATTCAGATTATGCTGCTTGTCCTGATTCTCGATGGTCCATTACTGGTTATTGTATGTACATCAGCAGCAATCTCATTTCTTGGAAATCCAAGAAACAACAGACCGCCAGCCGTTCTTCTTGCGAGGCAGAATATAGGGCAATGGCTTCTGCAACCTGTGAATTAATCTGGCTTGCTTCACTCCTTTCTTCCTTGGGTGTAAAAATTTCTTCTGCTTCTCTGTATTGTGACAACCAATCTGCAATACAGCTTGCATCGAACCAAATGTTTCATGAACGCTCGAAACATATAGAGGTGGACTGCCATTTTATCCGAGACAAGGTTCGAGAAGGCTTCCTCAAACTATTCCATGTTCGTTCTGCCAGCCAGTTAGCAGACATTTTAACGAAGTCTTTACATACTCCTGCTTTTGATTCTATTGTAAGCAAGATGGGTCTTGTAAACATACACAAACATCCATCTTGAGAGGGGGATGTTAAGGTTAATATAGTCTTTACCAATTAGGGTTTATAAGTTAGTTAGTTATTCCTTTTATACGCCTATATATATTATCAGCTTTGTAAACAATTTTTTATTCGATTGATTAATAAAAGAATTCGTTATTCTCTACATTTTGGTTAACCTTTTTCCCCTCGTGGGAAGAACTGCTCAAATGATGTATGTGAACGATGTCATGTTCACTTGGTCAGTTACATGCCAAATTCTCATATATCCAGTTTTAATTATAAGCCACCAACAAGGAAATACAAACATCATATAACATTTCTAGTATGTTTTATACTTATTTTTATTTTGATAAGAGAATTTGTAACCAGGCAACTTGGCTTGTCAAAGCTGCACGAACATGTTCTTCTCTCTCAAATTAGATTAGTAATCTTCCTCAGGGATTCAGATCTTTGTAGTAATTTGTTGTGTTTTCAATGAATGTTCTTTGTTTGTAAAAAAAGTAAAGTACATAAATGGTCACTAAATTATCTTAAAAAATATAAAATGATCGTCGAGCTTTCAAATGTTATATAATGGGCATTAAAATTTAGTTTTTGTTACAAAATGGTCATTGAGCCATTAACTGTCATTAAGTGAATGACGTGACAATTACAAAATTTTGAATAATAACAAATTTAATCCTTCATATTTACACATTCAATCAATTTAGTCATAAGTTAACCCTCGTTATTGATGTCTAAATTGACTGAACGTGTAGACATTGAGGATTAAATATGTTGTTATACAAATTTTCGTAACTGCCAAGTCACCCAGTTAACCACAATTAACGGTCCAGTGACCATTTTGTAACAAAAACTAAAGTTTAATGGCCATTATGTAACATTTGAAAGTTTAGTGACCATTTTATATTTTTTGAGAGAATTTAGTGACCATTTGTGTACTTTACCCAAAAAATTAATTGACTTGATGTTTCAATATTTTTGGTTTAAAAATATGAATTGTAGTTAAAACTAATAATAACTTAAAGAGCAGTTGAATTAAAAATACAACAAATATTAATTTTATTGATTTTGAAAATAATAGGGTCTTAAAATAAAATTTAAAACCACAAAAATTAGAGGTAAAATTTAATTTAATTAATTTTAAAACTAATAAAAACTCGGTACAATTTAAGCATAAAATGTGGTTGTTTGCGCACATGCATTAAAGGGGGAAAAACAACAGCTTAACAAATGATTTTAGTAAAAAAAATATGTTCATCTTACGAGATTCGAGTTTAAATTGTTTTCTTTGCAATGTGTATATACTGTCAAATGATTAAGAATATGTAATGTGTATATATTGTCAAATGATTAAAAATATATATTAACAAATACTACATTATCACCCGAAGACTAATAGAAAAACAATGCACTAGATTACAACAACATAAAACAGAAATTAGTGGAAAAAATAAGTATTTTTGCTATCATTATTAATATTTGTTTATTCTAATTAAGTATAAAAATATTACTTAGATAATAACATAGACATTTAGATCAATTAATAAATCTACGGTGAAACAAAATCAAGCCTGAATCTATTTTACTTGTCTGACTTATCTAACATTTTCCTCTTTGAATATTAGCTTTTTAATGTAATTACATGTATTATTTATTGATGAACTAATTTAGATTATATATTGTAGATATCTGCGATTCTTGCAACTTAATTTATTTTATTTATAATATTAGAATTTGTATATATGAATTAAGAAATTTATCGATTAACTTTATTCATATGATAATATTTTTTGAATAGATTCATATTATAATATTTTATATGGTTAACTGAACACATGAAAAACTATTGTGATAAATAAATTTAAATAAAAAATATTATCAAATTTTAATTCAGGTTTGGTTTGACAGACCCAAATTCAATAATCTCTTATATAAGGCCCAACAAACCTATCTTTGGATATGAATGCTTTTTATTACACAACTAATTTAAATTCAGGGTTGGTTGGTTTGACGGACCCAATTTCAATAGCCTCAACAACCCTACTTAGTTGGGATTTCTTATTATACAATATTGAAGAGAAAATATTTTATATACATTGACGGTGGAAAATTAGTTTTTTACATATAAATTTAATTTAGGGTTTATAGATATAAAGTTGAAGGTAAGAGATTTAAATTTGATGGTTTTAAATTTAGTGTTTAATGTTATAATTTAAGGTTTAGAGTTATGATTTCGAAGTTTAAGATTAGAGATTTAAATTGACAAAAGAATATAAATGTAGAGGGCTAAAAATATATTTGTCTTTTTATAGTTGTCATGCCAATGATTAAGAATAAAATTGAACAACAATTAGTAGAGGAAATAAATTTTTTAAATAAAAATAATACAAAGACTAAATATTACAAATCAAAGTATAAGAATTAATTTAAAATTTGACACAATACATAGATTCTTGACAATTGACAAATCTAAAAAAAAAAAAAAAAAATTATATATTCTTAATTTTTTATTATTTTATTATGACAAGTACCATCATCTGACATAATATTTGAAAGCTAAATGCTATATACATGAATACTTTTTTATTATTTTAATAGTTGTCTTTATTTGGTCTCCATCTCCAGGAAGTTTGAGTAAAACTTGGTTAGAATAATTATATCCAAATTAAATTTGTTCAGCGAAATGTAAATGTAGTTGTTCATGAATTAGCTAAATGGGCTCTCACACATATTTTATTGTGGCCCTGTTTGGCAATTAGCGGATAGCTGATAGCTGATAGCGGATTACATTAGCTGATAGCTGATAGCTGATTGCATTAGCTGATTTGACTAGCGGATTGAATTAGCTGATTGTATAAAAGTGTTTGGTAAAATTAACTGATAACTGATAGCTGTTTGATTATTTAAACAAGCAAAATGACATATAAGGACATGATTATATTCAATACTTGTTTGAATAATTTATCAGTTATGAATATTTTGTATCTAATAAATATTAATTAGATTTGTAAAAATTATTTTTAATATAAATTTTCTAAACATATTTGAAAGATTTATATATTAATTTATTATTTATATAATTATTAAAAAAATTATATGCACATATAAATATGTGATAATAAAAAAATAGAATTAACTTACAAATGCCACCATGTAAATTAGTAGTAACAACAAATAAGTCCAATATTTAATATGTTATTATTTATATTAAAAAATGTTATTATTTAATTTAGGTTATTTGGAGATTTTGAGTAATTGTTAAGGATAAAAAAGTCATTACAACTCTAATATCAAACCTCTAATCTCAAAAAGCTCATATTAGGAGCTTTTTCAAAATTAGCTTTTTCACCACAATCCGCTCTTTCAATCCGCTATTTACCAAACATCAATATTAGCGGATTTGACTAGTCAAACCTCTAATTATACCTCAAACCTCTAATTTTTTGCCAAAACGCTGTTTACCAAACAGGGCCTGTATATTTTGATTTGAAATGTCTACGTTTTTTTGAATAATTTGTACTAGTAAATGTCATTTGAAGTTCTTAAAATATATCTTATGATCTTTCCTTAAAAAATAATATTTGAAAGATTTTTCTATTTTTTATTTATTTATTTTATTATTTAATTCTTTTCATTTTCATTTGTGAATACAAATAATAACAATTCAAGCTATAATAAAATGATTTATAAAACATATAATTAAATATGATATTGCTTAAATGTATTAATTTTATAAAAAGAAATCAAAATCTCCCTTTTTCATTTACATAAATATATAAAATAATTAAAAAAACTTATTATTTATACTTTTATAATTTATCTCCCTTCCAATTATTTCCCCCCTTTTTGGCAGATTTTTCTCTTTAAACTACAAGTAAAAAAAGTACATGAATTTTAATTTTTATAAAATAATTCATTTATTAAAGGTTAATTCAAATGAGTATAAAAATTATTATTTACTTGTTGTATTTATTTATAGATTAATATTTGATACAATGTCAGTGTAAAAAATTTACACAAGGCATGCTTATTTTAAGTTTAAATCTAAAATTTAAATTTCTAACCTTAAAACCCTGAAAATATAACCACAAACCTTAAACTTAAATTCTAACCATAAATCCTAAGTTATAAACCATACAACATAAACCCCTAACTCTAAACCATAAATTAAAAACCTAAAACCCTAAATAATCCCGTTTGTGAAAACTTTACTTTTCACCGACAGTGTATAAGATAATTATTCTTTATTTATATAAGATAAAAGATAAAACGGTTAGAATATTTTTTATAAAATCAATACAAATAAACGGTTATATATATTGAATTTAAACGATTTTATATTTGACTATGCATTTAAAATTAATTTAATTATATAAAATATATTACTTCACATTTTGTATGTATCTATAATAAAGATTAAACTAAAAAAGAGCGATGGAAAAAAACATCACTCATAAAAAACCATAGGAAAATTCTACATCGTGCGATAAACACCGCTGAACACTACTAATATTGAACACCGATGAATATCATTAAATTAATTAATAAAAATTTAAAATTTCAAGGACCCATCATACAATTAATAATTATTTTAAAAATTCAACTAAATTATTTTTATATATTAAAATTTTATTTTTTTAATAAGCGTAAACTATATATTTAGTACCTCACCTATTTCCGTATTTCTATTGAACTCTCATTATTTAAATATTATTTTAATTTGACCATATTCTTTATAAAAAAGTAATTTAACCCTTAACTTTTAACCTAAAACCCTAAACTCTTAAACCTTAAACCCTTAAACTCTTAAACATATACCCTAAACCATATACCATTACAAATGATTTCACTATCATCTATTCAATTCAATTCAATGAATTGTTGAATTCTCTTAAAAAATTCAATTAAATAATTTTTTTATATATATCAAAATTAATTAAACTCGAATCTCCTAGAATTAACACTATCATCTTATTTGAGATGAAGATAGCATCACAATTAATCATAATTAATTATAACATGAACACTAAACAAACCTTTTAGAACTTTTTCTTCGTTTTTGGGAATAAATCACCTTTTATTACTAAATGCATGATTGTATACAAATTGAAATCACTATTCATTAGGCAAACCATTAGGGTACATTGTAGGTTTTCTTTCTCCTTCTGCACTTTACTTTTCCAGCTTGAACATATTTTTACTAATTAGAGTTTTACGACTAAACATTCAATCCTCTTATTCAATCTTGATTCTCGACTAGAGTCTGTAAGAACTCTGAGGGATATAAAGGAAGGATTATTATTTTTCCAATAGATTTTGTATTAACTTGAGATTATTTTTTTACTCAAAGAAAATTTTGTATTATGTTTGTAGGAAAAAAACTAACCAGTGATATTTGATTATGGTGCAAGATTGAAGTTAGCTAATGTCTTTCGTCTACTTGAGACTACAAAAGTCTGCTTAGAATAGACAGTTTTAGCAGAAGCCGCAACTGTAGTTTTCCTATACACTCATATACTGTTTTTGGTAGCTTAGTACATTGTTTCAATTGTTGTTATTGTATCTAAAGGTGTTGAGGCTTGAGATCATATTACAGAAAGATTGTAACCCCTTGTCCGGTCTGGCCGGATGACCGGTCCGAGTAGGCTACACGGAGAAAACCGAAGCGAAACCCGTTAAGGTTCCCCTCGGTTAGCAACCTTAGAAATTTTTTTTTAATAAAATCTTTTCTAAAGGCATATTATGTCCTAAGTGATCACGACAGCGGAAAACATCACGAACGAAACACAATCGAACCTAAAACCACATGTTAAACAGTCCAATTTTTCCTTTTTAAGCAGGCCGTACGATACACCAATCAAGGGTATCGATACACCTTGACCAAGTCAACACTCTTCAGTCAACACAGAAAGACCGTATTGATACCGCCCTTGAGCGTATCGGTACGCCCCTCTCGGTCAACATCTCGTGGTCAACGAGACAAAACCGTACCGATACGCTAAGACACCGTACCGATACGCCAAAGTCTCACCAAAATCTCAAATTTCTAGTGAGCATTGGGCGTATCGATACACCCCCGAGTATCGGTACCCCTTGTCAATTCTGTGTCCCAAAGTGTAGGACCGTATCGATACGGCCCTTAGGCGTATCGATACGCCCTGCACTGCAAGACACAAAATTGCAGCAAAACAACATGAAACTCAACTCTAAATCCATTTTAAGACTTCCCTAGCCACATACAAGCATCCATACAACATTCCACAACCTAGAACTAGCATGGAGAACAAATTAGAGGAACGATAAGGCATTTCATCAAGGCATTCATGTAAAGGATGGATATTGCATATAAGGTCATGCTTAAAAGCTCAAAAAGCCAAATGGCACAAGTCTTAACATATAAGGTTTACATGCTCAACCAAAAGCAACATAAACATCCAAGGCATAGCCTCAACAACACAAGCATTCATCCAACATAACATGGTTTACAAATCCAAGCAAAACGTAAACATCATCAACATCTATGAGTCGTACAACGCTCATACAAAACACATAGCAGCCCCATTGCTAAACTACTACTTTATTTACTAAATCATACTTGAGCAACTACAAAGCTTGGAATGCCCCTTCGCCTTGCTCCTTGCTAACACCACGCTACTGATCTGCATTGTCGGAAATGAGAGCGTAAGCTAGAAGCTTAGTGATGATGCTCTAAAACCAACAACAACGACAATGCAGGGTTCAAGCATGCAATCCTTAACATCACACACAACATGCATAGGCATCAACATAGCAAACTAGCTAGCAAGACAAGAGTCAATAATATGGCATCTTACATCACATTAAGCTCAACAATATAAAACAAATATCTCAACATCATAACCATATGAACAAATACATTGACCACTATTAGTTTACTCAGATATGTGGATTTACTCTCAACAACAACATTACCTCGGTGGGATTACACTCATCACCGGACCTTCCATGGATGGGATTCCACTCATCATCACGTATAATATAAATAATTTCTGGTGGAATATTACATCACCGTACTCCTCCTTGATGACTTAACGCCACCAAGGCCACGCGCGAATTTGACTCAAACGTGTGCACACTAATCCTAATGATCGATCATTTATACTCGATAAGTTTTAAACCACATCATATCAACCATCATTTAGCACACATTCATCATCACACATATCAACGTATACTCATACATACACAATTCATGCTTCACAAGAATAGAATAGGCATAAGCATTTGAGGCTATCAACACACACAAGAAGTTAAACTACCAATTTAACTTCTATCAAAGAATGGCCTACCAAGCACATCCCTAAACCTCATCTACACACACTTGAACCATTTTAATCAAATATGAAAGTTTCACTCACCACCCTTCCTTAGCAAACCAAGTAAAGCTAGTCAAGCCTCCACAATTTCCGGATTCGATCTCGATCCTTCCCCGATGTTTTCTCTTGCTTCTAACCAATCAAAATAAAAATATTACTCAACTGATTCAATGCTAAACTCAGCCACAAACCCAACTCACAAACACAAGCCAAACTTCACAATTTCAACCCCAAACTAACCACAAAACTCTCAATTTCGTGCTCCCCAAATACCCAGCTGAAAACCACAATTTCCAACACCCAAATGACATCTAAAGGCTTCCAAAACACTTCCCTAACAACCCTATATCATCAGCCCTTTAACCCAACACAAAAACACACCAAAAACTCAAGTTTTGACACTTTGAAAAATGTAACCCCCTCGTCCCGGTCTGGCCGGATGACCGGTCCGAGTAGGCCACACAGGGAAAACTGAAGCGAAACCCGTTAAGATTCCCCCTCGGTTAGCGACCTTAATTTTTTTTTCATTTGAAATACATTCTTACTAGAGGCATAATTGATCCTTAAGTGGTTTCTACAGCGGAAACAAGACTCTCGGGAGACCCTACAGCAAAACAAGCCTAACCCGAGCATCAGGACCCTTTAGAGAAGCCTAAAAGCCCACATTCAGGCCCGTGTTTCGAAACAGGAACAACCCGTTTTGAAACACGGGCTCCGTGTAAAAAGCAAGTCTCCCCTACCGAAACGCCTTCACCTCGTTTCGGATCAGGGCTACAAGTTGGCCTTGGCGTTTCGAAAATGGTTTCGAAACAGGCATGGACAGTGGCAAAATCGTTCTGAAACTTGTTTCAGAACAGGGGCTCACAGTGGCCAAACCGTATCGAAACGGGTTCCGATACGGGGTCCTTAAAGCCTTACCCGTTCCGAAACGGCTCAGCCCGTTTCGATACACTAACTGTCTGCAACCTTTAAAAACCAGACTTAGGCATTTCTCAACAACTCTAAAGGCCCTAAACGACCCCAAGAAGCATTCAACACAAGCATACATGAACTAGAGGCATGGATCCTATGTCAAACATGCTCAAACACACAAGGCATAAGGTGTAACATCTATTCATGACATTTACACAAAAGGCAACATTTCACAAAAGGCATGCTTGAAGACATTAAAAGCCAAAAAGCACAATACAACTCAAATAGGTTTACATGTTATCCAAGAACCACTTAGACATTCATAAGGCATACCATCACACAAGCATTTGGCAAGTCATAACATGTTTACAAACAAAGTCAATTCATAACATCAAACACATATATGAGTCATACATTGCTCATACAAAAACACACTCTTGCCACATTGATAAACTACTATATAATTGCTAAACCGTACTTGAGCAACAAAACTTGGAAAGCCCTTTTGCCTTGCTCCGTGCTAACACCATGCTAATGATCTGCATTGTTGAAAATGAGAGCGTAAGCTAGAAGCTTAGTGAGGATGCTCTAAAATCAAAAACATCAACAATGCAGGGTCCAAGCATGCAATCCCATAATCTCACATACAACATACATAGCTAATCAACAAGTCAACCTAACTAGTCTTTCAAGAGCCATAATATGGCATCTCACATCATACTAAGCTCAAACATCACATATCAACATCACAACATCACAATTATGAAAACAATTACAATTGGCCACTATTAGTTTACCCGGATGTGCGGATTTAATCTCAACAACAACTTTACCTCGGTGGGATTACACTCATCACCGGACCTTGCATGGGCGGGATTCCACTCATCACCACATGCCCTACGGATGGGATTCCACTCATCATCACGTAGAATATAAATAAGCTTCTGGTGGAATATTACATCACCGTACTCCTCCTTGATGACTTAACGCCATCAAGGCCACGTACGTTTTGACTCAATTTGTATGCACACTAATCCTAATGATCGATCATTTACACTCGGTAAGTTAATTAGTGCCAATTTCATTTACCACATCACATAACCACCATTTACATCACATTCTCATCACATGCATATGTCAAGATTCACATATACATTTCAAACCACATTTCACAAGAGCAAAATAGGCAAGGCATAAGTAGCATTTAATGGAAATCAAGGAGCTAAGTTACCAATTCAACTCCACATAGGAATGGCCTACCAAGCACATTCCAGCACATACACTACACATACTTGAACCGACTTTAAAACACATTTAAAGTTACTCACCACCCTTCCTTAGCAACCAAAGCAAGCCTCCTAAATGCCCGGATTCGATCCCAATGCTTTACCGATGCCTCATCTTGTTTCTAGCCAATCAAAACACATCCATTACTTCACAAACCAATGCTAAAACTCAGTCATCGACTCACCCCACAAGTACAAGCCACACTTCAACCAATTCCAACTCAAATAATCACCCAAAAGTCCATTTTCGTGCTCCCCATAAACCTAGCTGAAAACCAAGTTTTCAAACACCCAAATGACACCCAAATGGTCCCAAAACACCTTCCTAACATCCCTAAACCATCAGCCCTTCAAATTAATCCTAAAACTCACCAAAACCCAAGTTTTAGACACTTTAATAATAGCCACAAGAACCCATTTCGGGTTTTCACCCAAACTTACCCATTTCAACATATTAGGTGTATTTTAAGGTGACTAAACCAAAACCCAACTCTGTAATTCAAACCTAATTGAAAAACTAAATAAAAACTTAAACTTTCATTAAACCCTAAATTTTCAAAAGTTGATAGTTTCAAAATCTACAACCATGTAAAGGTAGAGGATGAAGAGGAGAGTGAGAAAATACAATTACCTTTGAAAAAGACCTTGAGATGAAGAAGTAATCTAATGGAATAGTATATGGGGTTTGGGAGGGGTTTTGAATGGGTTTCCACGTTGAAGAGGAGAAGTGGGGAGGAATACCACTTTTTTTCTTTTTTTTCTTTTTAATTTCAAAAGTTGTCTACCTTTTAAATTATTTTGGGTTAAATCACCGAAATGGTCCCTCCTTTTTATTTAAAACTCAATTGGCTCAAGCCAAGGTCAAATTGATTAAAAATAAATTTTACCGACTCAGACCAACTAACCCGACTAACTCTTAACCCCAAAACACGGGTGTTACAACTCTCTCCCACTTAAGAAATTTCGTCCCCGAAATTACCTGACTGAAGGAGATACGGAAACTGCCTTTCCATACCCTTCTTTCTCTCCCAAGTGGCCTCGTCCACACCTCGACGTTGCCACCGCACCTTTACTAACTCAATCGATCTACCCTGTAACACCTTACTGTCAAAAGCTAGGATCTCAACTGGTTCTTCCTCATAAGTCAAATCCGGATTCAATTCAATCTCTTATACATGCATAACATGTGATGGATCGGACATATACTTACGAAGCCTCGAAACATGGAATACATCGTGTATCTTCTCTAGCTCGGATGGCAAACGCAACTGATAAGTAACTGGACCAACCCTCTTCACAATCTCATACGGTCCTATGTACCTCGGACTCAACTTCCCCTTTCGGCCAAATCTCATTACTTTCTTCCACGGAGACACTTTCAAGAATACCTTCTCACTCACTGAGAACTCAACTTCCTTTCTCTTCAAGTCGGCATAGGACTTATGCCCATCCGAAGCAGCCTTCAATCGATCACAAATCAATTTTACCTTGTCAGTTGTCCCCTTGAGCAAATCTGGCATAGGTAACAACTTTTGTCCCTCTTCGGCCCAACAAACTGGAGTTCTACACTTCCGGCCATACAAGGCCTCATACGGAGCCATCTGAATACTCGACTAGAAGCTGTTATTGTAAGCAAACTCAACTAGAGGCAAGTGCTTCACTCAAGTACCCTGAAAGTCAATGATGCAACAACGCAACATATCCTCTAAGATCTGTATAACTCTCTCTGACTGACCATTTGACTGAGGATGATAAGACATGCTGAAGTTCAAACGGGTACCCAAGGCTGTATGCAGACACTCCCAAAATCGAGCTGTAAACCTTGGATCTCTATCGGACACAATAGACTTCGGCACACCATGCAGTCTAACAATCTCACCAATGTACAAGTCTGCCAATCTATCTAAAGTGTAAGTGGTGTTGACTGTCAAGAAGTGAGCACACTTCGTAAAACGATCCACAATAACCCACACTGAGTTCTTCTTCGTAGGAGTCAAAGGCAAACCCGAAACAAAATCCATGGTGATATTCTCCCATTTCCATTCAGGAATTCTCAACGGTTGCAACAAACCTGAGGGAACCTGATGTTTCGCCTTCACTCTCTGACACACTAAACACTTACTCACAAAGCCGGCTACATCTCTCTTCAAGCCAACCCAAAAGTACTCATTCTTCAAATCACGGTACATCTTCGTACTCCCCAGATGCATAGCAAACGGACTACTATGTGCTTAAGTCAAAATCGTACGTCTCAAGTCACTGTCCTCTGGCACAACTATCCTATTTTTGTAACACAAAACCCCATCGGTACTGAAACTGTAGTCTGAAGATCTACCTTCGGCTATATCTTGCACGTGAGGTGCCAAGGATCTATCTAAGAGTTGCTTCTCTCTAATCAACTGACCTAGAGTAGGTCTAACCTGAAGCTCGGCTACTAAGCCACCATCTCCGGACAAGCTCAATCTAGCAAACATGGCTCTCAAGTCTACAACTATCTTTCTACTCAATGCATCAGCCACTACATTGGCCTTACCCGGATGGTACTCAATAGTAAGATCATAGTCTTTTAGCAACTCTAACCACCTACGCTGTCTGAGATTCAAATCTCGCTGAGTCATGATGTACTTCAAACTCTTGTGATCTGTGTACACTGTGCATCTCTCACCGTACAAATAATGTCTCCAAATCTTCAAAGCAAATACAACTGCAGCTAACTCTATGTCATGGGTCGGATAGTTACGCTCATGAGTCTTCAACTGTCTTGAGGCATAAGCCACCACTCTCATGTCTTGCATAAGAACACAACCTAGGCCTATATAAGAAGCATCATTGTAAAGTACATAGTCTTTCCCGAACTCTAGCTGAATCAAGATCGGTGCTTGGGTCAAAGCTTCTTTCAATTTCTCAAAGGCTCTCTGTCTTGCATCTGTCCACTCAAACTGAACACTCTTCTGAAGTAATTGTGTCAATGGAGCGGCTAACTTAGAGAAACCTTATACGAATCTCCTATAGTATCCAGCTAAGCCTAGGAAGCTACTTACTTCTGTTACAGACTTCGGTTGCTTCCATTCAACAATGGCCTCAATCTTCTTCGGATCAACTCTAATCCCATCAGCTGACACTACATGCCCTAGGAAGACTACCTCTCGGATCCAGAATTCACACTTGCTCAACTTCGCATACAACTGATGATCTAGCAAAGTCTTCAAAACTAGTCTCAAGTGTTGGTCATAGTCTTCTTCAGCTTGCGAATACACCAAGATGTCATCTATAAATACAACTACAAACTGATCTAGATACTGATGAAAAATCCTATTCATCATATCCATGAAAGCAGCCGGTGCATTAGTCAACCTAAAAGGCATGACTAAAAACTCATAGTGACCATACCTAGTCCTAAAGGTCGTCTTCGGTACATCAACCTCTCTTACCTTTAGCTAGTAGTAACCCGGTCTCAAGTCAATCTTCGAAAAGACTGATGCTCCTCTCAACTGGTCAAACAAATGTCAATTCTAGGCAAAGAATACTTATTCTTCACTGTTAGCTGATTCAACTGTCTGTAATCTATACACATTCTCATGCTTCCATCTTTCTTCTTCACAAACAAAACTGGTGCACCCCAAGGTGAAGAACTAGGTCGAATGAAGCCTCTATCTGTCAACTCTTGCAACTGAGTCTTCAACTCTTTCAGTTCTTTCGGTGCCATGCGATACAGAGCAATCGAAACAGGAGCTGAATCGGAATAAGTCTCAATAGTGAACTCTACCTCTCTGTCCGGTGGTAACCCTGGCAACTCTTCTGGAAACACACTAAGGAAGGTCCGGATGTCTTGAGGTCTAACCTCACTCATGTTAGGGTTCATCACATAGGCCAAGTATGCTTCATAACCCAACTTCACTAACCTCTTAGCTTTTAGAACCGAAACTACATTGGACAGGAACTTCACGTTCTCACCCACCACTACAATCTCAAAATCATCTGTGAGCCTCAAGGAAATCCTCTTAGTTTCAAAATCTATCCTAGCTCTATGCTCCGTGAGCCAGTCCATACCCCGAATTACATCAAAATCATAAAAAGGTAGCTCCATCATATCCACTGGAAACACATGTCCCTGAACCATCAACGGACACCTTCTGTACATTTTTCTAACTACTACAGTGTCCCCAAAGGAACTAGTAACACTAACTCCTACCTCTAACATTTCACAAGGCAAGTTCAACGACTGTGCATGCTCACTCAATATGTAGGAATGTGTAGACCCGGAGTCAATCAAAGAAAGCAAATCCAAAGACTGTATCGAGAAGTTACCTGCGATCACATCGGTGTCATGTTGATCCCCACGCTGAGCGTAAACTCTGGCCTGTCCTCCGTCCTCCGGCTGGACTGCAACTACATGGGCTATGTTCCTCTGACCATCATTCCTCGGCTGGAAGTTACCTCTACCGCGCCCGCGGCTTCTCTGAAAGTCATTGGCTCTAGTAGGATCCTGAGCTGGTGCCTGCCCCACCTGATGTGGACAGTCACGCCTAATGTGATCTCTAGCCCCACAACTCCAACACGAGTGGAAATTCCCCCAACACTCACCGGTGTGGTTCCTCCCGCAAGTAGCACATGTGAGCAACTTCCCACCAGCCCTCTAGCCCTGTTGGCCCCTACCGTGGTTACCGCCACCACGCCTATGATCATAATGATGCATGTTGTCCCGATGCCTCTTGGCATCACCTCTATCAAAGTCACTGGACCTCTTACCCGAACTAGAACCACCAGATCGTTTGGTCAAGCCCAAACTGTGCTCTAAGTCCTTGGCCCTCGCGACCAATACATCAAAATCAGTGTAGTCTGAAGCTAGAGTATACCTCTTGATTTCTTCATTCAGCCCATAACGGAATCGGTTACATCGTTCCACCTCAGTAGGAACAAGCTCAGATGTATACTGACTCTGTCTGACAAATCGAATCTCGTAGTCTGTCACAGTCATACTCCCCTGAAGCAAAGCACTCCCTCTTCCTCTCATCGAGGTATCGTGGACCCAAATACTTCTTACGGAATGCTGACTCAAAGAACTCCCAAGTAATCTCGGCCTCATCCATACGCGTAGTGATGGTGACCCACCAAGTGTAGGCATCACCCTGAATCAGAGACTCAACACACCCTAACTTGTGCTCTCCGGTACATCCCATCTGTGCGAGGATACGGACAGTCTTCTCAAACCACAACTCAAATCTCTCCGGTGTAGACCCTCGGAACTCTTCATCCCCTAGACCACAAAGTCTCTCTAATGGCAAACCAGTGCCCTCTCCCTGATGATGTGCTGCTGCCTGACCCCCAGCTACTGCAGCCTGAAATGCCCTGGCTATCGCCTGAACCAACGGAGCTAAGTCTAATCCGGCCGGACCTTGGCCACCTTGGCCTCCCTGAGGTCCCTCTCCTTCGGCCCCGGCCTCGCCTCCTACTCCTGTTGGAGGAGGTGGTGGTGGTGAAGGTGGTGGAGGAGCTCCAACTCCAACCACAGGCTCTCCTGTGAAACAAATATTTTAATTTTGATATAACTAAAAACCTAAGGACTAAATTAAAAGTCTAAACGAATTTTAAGTCCTAAAAATATCCCCATATAATTTTTATAATATGCCTAAGTTAAAAACATACTTTTCCAATTATTTTTCTAAGTGTTTCAAGTCAAAACAGTGGTTTCCATGTACCCGTTCCGAAACGGCCTCAAGGCGTTTCGAAACAGTTTCACCACTGTCGACCACCGTTCCGATACGGGTATCGAAACACCTGGAAGCGTTTCGAAACGGCTCACCTCGTTTCGAAACTGTTCTTCATGTTGGATTAAAAAAGGGTTAAATTAATTCAAATATTTCAGATTTTTTAATATATAAGGGGTGTTTCGAAACGGCTAAGGCCCGTTCCGAAACGACCCTTTGACAGTAGCCATTCCGTTTCGAAACGGATCAATACCGTTCCGAAACAGGGGCTAGGTTTCAGTTTGAAAAATATGACCGTTGTATGTCTTAACTGATTTTATCAAAACCGTTAAGGCGTTTCGAAACGGTCTAGGACCGTTCCGAAACGACCCTTTTACAGTGGCAAAACCGTTCCGAAACGGCCCTAAGGCGTTTCGAAACGGGCTCTTAAATGCACCCCAACGGCTCTTTCTATTTTAGTCCGTTCCGAAATAGGTTTCCCGTGTTCCGAAACGGGTTGGTGCAGACAGCATTTATGGTGGTAAGAGAGGGTTCCAACGGCTCCAATTACTTCTCCAACCACTCAAACGGCTAGAAATCAATGAGAAGGTATAAAAGGGACATCCAAAAGCATCAGCAACAACTATTGAACTTCAAGCAAACATCCAAACATCAAATTCAAGCATTAGAGCAAAAATCCCAAATTTGTGTAAAATCCCAATTTGTGTTCTTCATTCATATTTTGTAAAATTGGGTTGAGTGCTTGTATTGGGGCTATCATTTGTATTGAGAGATACCTATTTAGCCTACAAATTCCTTTGTTCTCTTGTGTGAGGGTTGGGTTGATTTTTGGGTAGAAAAATCAACCGATATTGTAAAGGGTTGCCTCCTTGTCCTAGAAAAGGGGAAGATCAATTTAGTGAAATTGTTGCAAATCCTTAGTGAGACTAAGGTAGTGGATGTAGAGTTCATTTGGAACTTGAACCACTCTAAATTCCTTGTCCTTCAATTTTAATTTGCCAATTTCCACTACAATCCTTAAAATTTCCAATTCACCCCCCCTCTTGGTAAATATCGATCTTTCGATCCACTCAACAATTGGTATCAGAGCTTAACTCTTTGAGGATTAACAACCACAAGAGGAGATCCTTGGAAGAGTGTGATCATCAAAATATCAAGAGATGGCTTCAACCTCCGGTTCCGGCATGTACGAGTCACAATCAACCACCAAGCCTCCTTTCTTCAATGGTGACAACTACTCCTTTTGGAAGAACAAAATGAGGCTATTCATCAAGTCAAGTGACTACCTTGTATGGGATGTCATTGAGGATGGGCCATACATTCCATTGAAGCAAGATGGTGAAGGCAAGATGGTGTTGAAGAAGAAAGCCGAAATGAGTGAAGAGGAGAGGAAGAAGATTCAAGTCAACGATAAAGCTCTCCACATGCTTTTTTGTGCTTTCGGTCCGGACATCTATTCAAAGGTCTCTTCCATTGAAAATGCCAAAGAAGTGTGGGACACACTTGAGACTACTTATGAAGGCACCAATGATGTCAAGGAAACTAAGATTGGTCTTCTCAATCTTAGTTATGAAAATTTCAAGATGGAGCCCGATGAGACGGTGTCAAAGATGTTTGATCGATTCTCCACAATTGTCAACGGGCTAAAGGGCTATGGAGAGATCATACCGGAAGACAAGCTTGTCCGGAAGCTACTCTATTCACTTCCCGAAGCTTGGGATGGGAAGAGAACCGCCATCATAGAAGCAAAGAACTTGAAAACATTAAAGCTTGATGAGCTTGTGGGTTCTCTCCTTACTCATGAGATCATGAAGCAAGGAAGGGAAGATGAGAAAAAGAAAGAAGAGAAAAGAGTAGAGAAGCTTGAAGTCGAAAAGAAGAAGAAGATGGGAATAGCTCTCAAGGCAAAAGCTTCACAACATGATGAGAGCTCATCTTGTGAGGAGGATGAACTTGAAGAATTGGCTATGATAGCCAAACGATTCTCACGCTTCATGAGGTCCAACCGGGGAAGAAAAATCCAAAGAAAGATGGACTTCAAAGGAAGGAACAAAGAAGAAGGGAAGGATCCCATCATTTGCTATGAGTGCAAACAATCCGGTCACATCCGTTCGGAGTGCCCTCAACTCAAGAAGAAGAGCTTTGAGAAGAAGAAGAAACTCAAAGCCAAACTTGCTACTTGGAGTGATGAGGAGTCATCGGAGGATGACGAACAAGAAGTGGCCAACCTTTGTCTCATGGCACTTGAGGAAGATTCCTCCTTGGTAACCTCTAACTCATCTACTTTAGATTTTTCATATGAAGAATTAAATGATGCATATGATGAGTTGCAAGAGGTATATGATGAATTAGTTGAGAAATTTAAAGAGTCGGTCATTAAAAACAAGAAAATCATTTTAGAGCTAAATGAGAAAAATGACTCACTCACTCAAGCTAATTCTAAATTTGAGAAAAAGATTTTAGGATTAAAAGATGAACTTAAATTCTTTCAAGATGAAAATGTTGATCTTAATAATCTTTTGTCTCAATGCAATAGTGAACACCAAAAGGTGTTAGGTGAGCTAAATGAGCTCAAAAAGTCCTTAAAAAATGTTGGTAGTGTCAAACATGAAGTAGGAGAATCCTCTAGAACACACCAACCTAAGAAAAGGACTAATTACTACAAACAAGGTAGCTACCCTAGACATAGTAGAGCTAAAAGAATTAGAAGTGTATGGGTTCCTAAGGAACTTGTAAAATCTAATAATATTATTGCTATGTCATCTTGGATTCCTAAGGGAACCAAGGTTTTGGGAGCTAACACTCATGGACCCAAAATGATTTGGGTACCAAAAATCAAGGTTTAATATCTTTGTTTGTAGGGGGAGCATTGCTACAAGGCCAAAGCACAAAGTCAAAACTCATGGTACCTTGATAGTGGATGCTCGAGACACATGACCGGAGACAAGAGTCGATTCATGGATTTAAAGCCAAAAAGTGGAGGAGTTGTAACATTTGGCGACAACTCCAAAGGCCACATTAAAGGTATTGGCTCCATAGGTAATCACTCTACCATTCTCATTGAAAATGTCTTGTATGTTGATGGTCTTAAACATAATTTATTGAGCATAAGTCAATTGTGTGATAAAGGATTTAATGTTCTTTTTGATAAAAATGGATGTAAAATTGTAGACATTAAATCAAATAGTATTATGCTCATAGGTCATCGCATAGGAAATATATACATGGTGCATTTAGATGACATACATACATCTCATGCATGTTTAGTTGCTCAAAATGAAAATGATGCATGGTTGTGGCATAGGAAGCTAGGACATGCTAGCATTAGTGTTTTGGAAAAACTAGTCTCTCTAAATCTAGTTAGAGGTTTGCCCAAAATTAAATTTTCAAATGACAAAATTTGTGATGCATGCTCTAAGGGTAAACAACATAAGTCTTCCTTTAAATCCATTAATGATGTTTCTACTAGTAGATGCTTACAATTAATTCACATGGATTTATTTGGGCCAATTAGGACTATGAGCTTGGGTGGTAAATCTTATGCATTCGTGTTAGTTGATGATTTTTCTAGATTTACTTGGGTTCTCTTTTTAAGTACTAAAGATGAGGCTTTGGAAAAATTCATCACATTTTCAAAATTAACCCAAAATGATCTTGAACTTAGAATTTCACACATTAGAAGTGATCATGGAACCGAGTTTCAAAATTTAGGGTTTGAAGAATTTTTGAATGAAAATGGTATTAGCCATAATTTTTCGGCTCCTCGAACTCCTCAACAAAATGGGGTAGTTGAGAGGAAAAATAGAACTTTACAAGAAATGGCTAGAACTATGCTTTGTGAAAATAATTTACCTAAATATTTTTGGGCGGAAGCCACAAACACCGCTTGTTATATTGTAAATCGAGTAATGATTAGGCCAATTTTAAAGAAAACACCTTATGAGATTTTAAAATCTAAAAAGCCTAACATTAGCTATTTTCACCCTTTTGGGTGTAAGTGTTTTGTTTTAAATAATGAAAAAGATAACTTAGGTAAATTTGATGCAAAAAGTGATGAAGCTATTTTTATAGGTTACTCTTTAACCTCTAAAGCCTATCGAGTATTTAACAAAAGAACTTTAGTAGTAGAAGAATCCATTCATGTTGTATTCGATGATAACCTCCTTCCTAGGAAGGATTCTTGTGATGATGATGATGTAGGAATCATAAATGCCTTTGATGGAGGTCAAACTTCAAAGGAGGATGAGATTCAACCAAAAGAAGAAGACACACAAGATCCACCTCTTGAAGCCTTGAAGGACTTGGCTATTGAGGAAAAGGAAGTGAGCTACCCAAGGGAGTTGAACTATGTCAAAGATGGTGAAATCTTGGGTGATCCATCCAAGGGGGTAACCACTCGTTCTTCTCTTAAATTAATGAACCATGTTGCATTTATCTCATGCATAGAGCCTAAAAACATAAAAGAAGCATTGAAAGATAACTTTTGGATTATGGCTATGCAAGAAGAGTTAAATCAATTTGAGAGAAGTAATGTATGGACATTAGTTGATAGGCCTAGTAATCAATCTACAATAGGAACTAAATGGGTCTTTAGGAACAAACTAGATGAGAGTGGTAACATTGTGAGAAATAAAGCTAGACTTGTAGCACAAGGTTACACTCAAGAAGAGGGAATAGATTTTGATGAAACCTATGCACCCGTAGCTAGAATGGAAGCCATTAGGATGTTGCTTGCATATGCATGTTATCATAATTTCAAGCTTTTTCAAATGGATGTTAAAAGCGCATTTTTAAATGGTTTTATAAATGAAGAAGTGTATGTGGAACAACCACCGGGTTTTGAAGATTCAAAATTTCCAAATCATGTTTTCAAACTTACCAAAGCTCTTTATGGTTTAAAACAAGCTCCTAGAGCTTGGTATGAAAGGCTTTCAAACTTTTTAATTGAAAAAGGTTTTGAAAAAGGTAAGGTGGACACTACACTTTTCATAAAAATGTATAAAAATGACATTTTAGTAGTTCAAATTTATGTTGATGATATAATTTTTGGTTCTACTAATGAATGTCATTGTCAAGAGTTTGCTAAGCTAATGCAAGGTGAATTTGAGATGAGCATGATGGGGGAGCTCTCATTCTTTTTGGGACTCCAAATCAAGTAAAAGAAGGATGGCACCTTCATCAACCAAGCAAAATACATAAAGGATATGCTCAAGAAATTTGGCTTGGAGAATGCAAAGCCTCAAGCCACTCCTATGAGCTCATCTACAAAGCTTGACAAAGATGAAGGAGGTAAGTGTGTTGACTCTAAACTTTATCGTTCTATGATTGGATCCTTGCTTTACCTTACCGCAAGTAGACCGGATATCTTGTTTAGTGTTTGCTTGTGTGCTAGGTTTCAAGCTAGTCCTAGAGAGTCTCACCTTATAGCCGTTAAGAGAATCTTTAGATACCTTAGAGACACTCCTTGTTTAGGCCTTTGGTATCCTAGAGACTCTACCTTCAACCTACATGCTTATTCGGATGCGGATTATGGGGGTTGCAAAATTGATAGGAAAAGTACTTCGGGAACTTGCCAATTCTTAGGTAGTATGCTCATATCTTGGTTCTCTAAGAAACAAAATAGTGTAGCCTTATCTACCACCGAAGCCGAGTACATATCCTTAGGGAGTTGTTGTGCTCAAGTCCTTTGGATGAAGCAACAACTCTTAGATTATGGAATTAAAGTTGGAACCATACCCCTAAAATGTGACAACACTAGTGCAATCTGCTTAACTAAAAATCCCATCCAACACTCTAGAACCAAACATATAGAAATAAGGCATCATTTCATTAGAGATCATGTCCTTAAGGAAGATGTGGTTATAGAGTATGTAGACACCTTGAATCAATTAGCGGACATTTTTACAAAACCTTTAGACAAAGAGCGTTTTTGGTCCCTTAGGAGAGAGTTAGGTCTAGCTAGCCTATCTTGACCTTTTAGGACCTCTTTTGTGCTTAAATATGCTTGATTTTGTGAAATGCCATGTTGATGTGTTTAAACTCCTAATTTCATCCATGCTTATAGTTAGGGGGAGTATGTTTATGCCTACATATGTTTTGCCTGCTCATTCATGACATTTATGCATGTTAGGCCTCTTATAAGATCATTTTTCTGCATTTTTAGAGCCTCATCTGCACTTCCAGGCCCAGGTGTATCGAAACAGGTGAACCCGTTTCGATACGGGTACCTTAAATCACGTTCTGAGAAGAGGGCGTTTCGAAACGCCTAATAGCGTTCCGAAACGTTTTTGATTCTGCCAAGGGGGTGTATCGGAACGCGTTCCGATACGGGTCAAAGGGAGTTTCGATACGGTCAACTGCGTATCGAAACGTTCTGTTTATGGTTTTAAAATGGTCAAAACCCTAGCCGCCCGTTCCGAAACGGTCTTGACCGTTCCGAAACGGCATCGCGGATTGCTATATCTAGGGCTTTTAATGATACAAATTTACTTTTTTTTATCAAACTCTAAAACCCTAAACCGCCTCCCTCTCTATAAATACCCTCTCAAACTCCTTGATTTTCACCAAATTGTGAGGGGTTTTAATCTTCAACTCAAGTCTAAGCAAGTTTCATCAATCTTGTGCAAGGATTTCTTCAAAATCATCCAAAATCCCAAACTAAGGTAATTTTTCAATTTTTCTCTTTTCTTTCAATTCATGTTCGAATCATAGGATAGAAAATCTTATTTTTGTATAAATTATACGTTTTTGTTGTGGGTTTTCAAAATCTTGTGAAAATTTTTTCAAATCCCAAAATTTTTGATTCGAATATAAAATTTTTCAATCGTCTTTTTTTTAAACACTGTTTTATTTTAATTTTGTTTTCAAAAACCTAAGTGGGATTTCTTATTGGATTGATTTTAATTATCAATGCATACACTCAATTTTAAAACACTTGCTTAATGTTTTTAGATGGCGGATCAATCGAACAAAAAGCGCAAGGCCGTTCAATCCGGTGAATCGAGCATTCGTCCGAATCTCACTCAGCTTTTTCAGAAATCCTTCAAAACTTCGGAAGCACGTGCTCGCTTTGCTTATGTCAAGGATTTCGCGGTTCGTAAGGAACGTGTTATCGATCTTGAATTCCTCAATTCCGAGCGATTCCTTTTTCGTTATCTTCCTCGTTTGGATGAGTGGAATCTCATGGATTTCTTGAGCCTTCCGGATGTTTGCTACAAAAATATGGTACTCATCTTTTACTCCAATGCTCACTTCCTTTATGATGAGTCCAAAACCGAGATCATAGGGATTGAGTCATCCTTGCTAGGCAAAAAGGTTGTTATAAATGTTAAACTTTTAGAGTCTGCTCTTAAACTGAAAAATGAGGGTCTTGAGGATGAACGCCACTTTGGCACTTTTACCGGGAAAGCTCTTAACCTTGATGTGCATGATCGTGTCCTTCACTTAATGGTCTCTTGGTTTATTCGCCCTTCCGGCGGTAAATATTCCCATATCCGTCAACGAGATTATTTTTGGTTAGAGTGTTTCCGTAGGGGTGAGCGCCCAAATGTCCCTAAGATCATCTTTGCCGAGATTGTCAATAACATCAAGCTTATTGACACAAATGAGTTGACATCCTTCACTTATGGCATTGTCTTGAGCGCCCTATTTCACCATCTCGGTATTGATTGTACCTACGACTCTCCGGAACCTCGCAAGACCAAGATAGGTGAATCTTCCCTTCGCAAGTCCGGGTTCCATTATGTGAATGGTATTTGGGAAAGAGTTGATAGAGAAGCGGATCCTCCTCTTGTTGCTCCTCCACCGCAAGTTCAAGCCGCGAACAATGATGCCCTCACGGCTTTCCTTACCGAGCGTTTCAATGCCTTGGACTCTCGGTTCGATGCTTTGGACACTCGCATTACTTCGGGCTTTGAAACAATGGGCAATCGTTTGTCGAATGTCGAGAATCGTCTTAGTTCTCTTGAAACTTCTCATTCCAATTTGGATCTCTCCTTCTCCACTCTCTATGGGCAATGGACGAAGTTTCAACGTTCTCAAGCCAAGGACGATGACGATGAGGATGACGAGGATGATGATGACGAGGCTTAGGATCTTCATTTCATATCATATTATTTATGCTTTTTAGGTTTTAGATTGCATCTTATGTTTTTATCATGTTTTAAGACCTATGCTTATGGCTATTTTATTTTGGGATTTTGTTGTTTGAATTATATTGAACTTAACGTTTTGAATTATGTTTTGGATATTTTGGTTATGAATTTATGGTTGCTTATTATTGCTTATTGGTACTAATCTTTTATCTTCTCTATGAGCTTATGTTATTCTTTTTGATCTAACAAAAAGGGGGAGAAGAAATTTAAGAGCCACAACACTAAAATTCGTTTTTAATTTTTAAAAGGTTTAAACTTCAAATCAAAATTTTTTAAAAAAACCTATCTTAAATTAAGGGGGAGTTAGAATATGTTCAAAACTTTCCAAATTCTCAAAAATTCTAACTTTGGTTTTGTTATATCAAAAAGGGGGAGATTGTGAAACAAATATTTTAATTTTGATATAACTAAAAACCTAAGGACTAAATTAAAAGTCTAAACGAATTTTAAGTCCTAAAAATATCCCCATATAATTTTTATAATATGCCTAAGTTAAAAACATACTTTTCCAATTATTTTTCTAAGTGTTTCAAGTCAAAACAGTGGTTTCCATGTACCCGTTCCGAAACGGCCTCAAGGCGTTTCGAAACAGTTTCACCACTGTCGACCACCGTTCCGATACGGGTATCGAAACACCTGGAAGCGTTTCGAAACGGCTCACCTCGTTTCGAAACTGTTCTTCATGTTGGATTAAAAAAGGGTTAAATTAATTCAAATATTTTAGATTTTTTTAATATATAAGGGGTGTTTCGAAACGGCTAAGGCCCGTTCCGAAACGACCCTTTGACAGTAGCCATTCCGTTTCGAAACGGATCAATACCGTTCCGAAACAGGGGCTAGGTTTCAGTTTGAAAAATATGACCGTTGTATGTCTTAACTGATTTTATCAAAACCGTTAAGGCGTTTCGAAACGGTCTAGGACCGTTCCGAAACGACCCTTTTACAGTGGCAAAACCGTTCCGAAACGGCCCTAAGGCGTTTCGAAACGGGCTCTTAAATGCACCCCAACGGCTCTTTCTATTTTAGTCCGTTCCGAAACAGGTTTCCCGTGTTCCGAAACGGGTTGGTGCAGACAGCATTTATGGTGGTAAGAGAGGGTTCCAACGGCTCCAATTACTTCTCCAACCACTCAAACGGCTAGAAATCAATGAGAAGGTATAAAAGGGACATCCAAAAGCATCAGCAACAACTATTGAACTTCAAGCAAACATCCAAACATCAAATTCAAGCATTAGAGCAAAAATCCCAAATTTGTGTAAAATCCCAATTTGTGTTCTTCATTCATATTTTGTAAAATTGGGTTGAGTGCTTGTATTGGGGCTATCATTTGTATTGAGAGATACCTATTTAGCCTACAAATTCCTTTGTTCTCTTGTGTGAGGGTTGGGTTGATTTTTGGGTAGAAAAATCAACCGATATTGTAAAGGGTTGCCTCCTTGTCCTAGAAAAGGGGAAGATCAATTTAGTGAAATTGTTGCAAATCCTTAGTGAGACTAAGGTAGTGGATGTAGAGTTCATTTGGAACTTGAACCACTCTAAATTCCTTGTCCTTCAATTTTAATTTGCCAATTTCCACTACAATCCTTAAAATTTCCAATTCACCCCCCTTCTTGGTAAATATCGATCTTTCGATCCACTCAACATCTCCCACTTGAGCCTCAACACTAACTATTGGCTCAACTCCTAGAGCCGATGCCCGTGGTTCCGGTCGAACCATCATAGGCCTCCCACGTGGTCTCATGGTACAACTAGCAAGGTAATAACTACAACAACAAACAGATAAGGATTACGTTAGCCAAAGCAAGGGTCCAACCGTGCTCAAGTACTCCCTTTACAAAAATCTTTTTAAATTAAGTAATAGTAGCAATGGGCACTAGACTCTACACCAAACGCAACAATTCATGCTCCAAAACATCATACGAATATTCAAACAACGAGATTTCATGGCAAACATACATCAGGCAATACAATTGCTTAACACATCAAGCTTACCTCACTTACCTGCCCGAGGTCTCGGTAACCTCAGGCTCTGATACCAACAAATGTAACCCCCTCGTCCCGGTCTGGCCGGATGACCGGTCCGAGTAGGCCACACGGGGAAAACCGAAGCGAAACCCGTTAAGATTCCCCCTCGATTAGCGACCCTAATTTTTTTCATTTGAAATACATTCTTACTAGAGGCATAATTGATCCTTAAGTGGTTTCTACAGCGGAAACAAGACTCCCGGGAGACCCTACAGCAAAACAGGCCTAACCCGAGCATCGAGACCCTTTAGAGAAGCCTAAAAGCCCACATTCAGGCCTATGTTTCGAAACAGGAACAGTCTGTTTCGAAACACGGGCTTCGGGTAAAAAGCAAGTCTCCCGTACCGAAACGCCTCCACCTCGTTTCGGAACAGGGCTACAAGTTGGCCTTGGCGTTTCGAAACTTGTTTCGAAATAGGCATGGACAGTGGCAAAATCGTTCCGAAACCTGTTTCAGAACAGGGGCTCACAGTGGCCAAACCGTACCGAAACGGGTTCCGATACAGGGTCCATGAAGCCTTACCCGTTCCGAAACGGCTCAGCCCGTTTCGATACACTAACTGTTTGCAACCTTTAAAAACCAGACTTAGGCATTTCTCAACAACTCTAAAGGCCCTAAACGACCCCAAGAAGCATTCAACACAAGCATACATGAACTAGAGGCATGAATCCTATGTCAAACATGCTCAAACACACAAGGCATAAGGTGTAACATCCATTCATGACATTTACACAAAAGGTAACATTTCACAAAAGGCATGCTTGAAGACATTAAAAGCCAAAAGGCACAATACAACTCAAATAGGTTTACATGCTATCCAAGAACAACTTAGACATTCATAAGGCATACCATCCCATCACACAAGCATTTGGCAAGTCATAACATGTTTACAAACAAAGTCAATTCATAACATCAAACACATATATGAGTCATACATCGCTCATACAAAAACACACTCTTGCCACATTGCTAAACTACTACATAATTACTAAATCGTACTTGAGCAACAAAACTTGGAAAGCCCCTTTCGCCTTGCTCCGTGCTAACACCACGCTAATGATCTGCATTGTAGAAAATGAGAGCGTAAGCTAGAAGCTTAGTGAGGATGCTCTAAAATCAAAAACATCAACAATACAGGGTCCAAGCATGCAATCCCATAATCTCACATACAACATACATAGGTAATCAACAAGTCAACCTAGCTAGTCTTTCAAGAGTCATAATATGGCATCTCACATCATACTAAGCTCAAACATCATATATCAACATCACAACATCACAATTATGAAAACAATTACAATTGGCCACTATTAGTTTACCCAGATGTGCGGATTTAATCTCAACAACAACTTTACCTCGGTGGGATTACACTCATCACCGGACCTTACATGGGCGGGATTCCACTCATCACCACATGCCCTACGGATGGGATTCCACTCATCATCACGTAGAATATAAATAAGCTTCCGGTGGAATATTACATCACCGTACTCCTCCTTGATGACTTAACGCCATCAAGGCCACGTACGTTTTGACTCAATTTGTGTGTGCACTAATCCTAATGATCGATCATTTACACCCGATAAGTTAATTAGTGTCAATTTCATTTACCACATCACATAACCACCATTTACATCACATTCTCATAACATGTATATGTCAAGATACACATATACATTTCAAACTACATTTCGCAAGAGCAAAATAGGCAAGGCATGAGTAGCATTTAATGGAAATCAAGGAGCTAAGTTACCAATTCAACTCCACATAGGAATGGCCTACCAAGCACATTCCAACATATACACTACACACACTTGAACCGACTTTAAAACACATTTAAAGTTACTCACCACCCTTTCTTAGCAACCAAAGCAAGCCTCCTAAATGCCCGGATTCGATCCCAATGCTTCACCGATGCCTCCTCTTGTTTCTAGCCAATCAAAACACATCCATTACTTCACAAATCAATGCTAAAACTCAGTCATCGACTCACCCCACAAGTACAAGCCACACTTCAACCAATTCCAACCCAAATAATCACCAAAAGTCAATTTTCGTGCTCCCCACAAACCTAGCTGAAAATCAAGTTTTCAAACACCCAAATGACACCCAAATGGTCCCAAAACACCTTCCTAACATCCCTAAACCATCAGCCCTTCAAATTAATCATAAAACTCACCAAAACCCAAGTTTTAGACACTTTAATAATAGCCACAAGAACCCATTTCAGGTTTTCACCCAAACTTACCAATTTCAACATATTAGGTGTATTTTAAGGTGACTAAACCAAAACCCAACTCTATAATTCAAACCCAATTGAAAAACTAAATAAAAACTTAAACTTTCATTAAACCCTAAATTTTCAAAAGTTGATAGTTTCAAAATCTACAACCATATAAAGGTAGAGGATGAAGAAGAGAGTGAGAAAATACAATTACCTTTGAAAAAGACCTTGAGATGAAGAAGTAATCTAATGGAATAGTAGATGGGGTTTGGGAGGGGTTTTGAATGGGTTTCCACGTTGAAGAGGAGAAGTGGGGAGGAAGACCATTTTTTTCTTTTTTTCTTTTTAATTTCAAAAGTTGTCTACCTTTTAAATTATTTTGGGTTAAATCACCAAAATGGTCCCTCCTTTTTATTTAAAACTCAATTGGCTCAAGCCAAGGTCAAATTGATTAAAAATAAATTTTACCGACTCGGACCAACTAACCCGACTAACTCCTAACTCCAAAACACGGGTGTTACAAAAAATGCCCCAAAGACCCACTTCGGGATTTTTCCAAAATCCTTCCATTTTAAGATATTAGGTGTATCTAAGTGAGATTAATTCAAAACCTAACTCAACAAACCAAAAACAAATGAAAAATTCATTAAAAATCCAAACTTTCATCAAACTTGAAAAACTTGAAAATTTAAAAAGATGATGATTTTGAAATCTAAAACCATAGAAATGCTTGGGATGATGAGAAGAACTCAAATATAAAATTACCTTCGAAAAAGCTCTTGAATTGGTGGAGGAAATGAATGTAATAGTAGATTGGGGTTTTGGGAGGGGTTTGAGTCCTCTTTCACGTTGGAAACTCAAAAGGGGAGGAAGATAGCTTTATTTTTTTGTTCTTTTTGATTCAAAAAGGTTGTCTTCATTATTTTAACTTATTTACAAAAATGTCACTCCTTAATTTTAAATCTCATTTAAATCAAAATTAAGGTCCAATTAAATTAAATCGGTTTTGACGACGCGAACCAAACACACACGTCTAACTATCAACCCAAAACACGGGTGTTAAAAAGATATATGACCTATAAATTCATATAACTGTTTTTTAATACTCTGAACCATAGGTGAAAGATGCAGGAGAAAACAAGAAAGGTGATATTCTTGAAGCCAAAGAGGACGACTACCGTGGAGAACCAGAAGTTCGTAAATGGGCTACTGATGACCTTAATATTGTTTTTTTTTTTTTTGCCACAAATGTGCAAGAAGGAAGGGCTTTATCCCCTGGAATAGTCAGAATAATTTATAATGAAAAGCTTAAACAGTTCATGGAAAATTAAAATTTTCTGTTTTTTTTGTTATTTTTATAGTGGATGTTATATAACGATTTTAGTATCGTCGAAAACTATGATACTCACAACTGTTTTATCCATAATAATATTTACTATTAAAAAATTTATGATTAGAATACTTTTAGTGACAATAATAACATTTATTATGATATTTATATATATCATAATTGTGATGGTCTTTTCATCTCAAATAAGATGATAATGTTAATTCTAGGAGATTCAAGTTTAATTAATTTTGATACATAAAAAAATAATTTAATTGAATTTTTTAAGAGAATTCAACAATTCATTGAATTGAATTGAATCAATGATGGTGAAATTATTTTTAATGGTATATGTTTAATAGTTTAAGGTTTAATAGTTTAGGGTTTTAGGTTGAGGGTTAAGACTTAAATTAGTTTTTATAAAGAATAGTATCAAATTGAAATAATATTTAAATAATGAGGGTTTAATAGAAATATGAAAATATGTGAGGTACTAAATATATAATTTACCCTTATAAAAAATTTAATATATATAAAAAATAATTTAATTGAATTTTTAAAAATAATTATTAATTGTATGATGGATCCTTAAAATTTTAAATTTTTATTAATTAATTTAATGGTGTTCAACAGTGTTCAACATTAGTGGTGTTCAACGGTATTCGTCGCACGTGGTAGACTCATCCAAAGCCAAAAGAATAAAACAAAACGCTAACGTATGTATGTTGTAATTAGATAATAAAATGTGTAATCTGATTTAATTGTTAAGATATTGTTGTTGAGTTTCTTTTTAAAAAATGGTGCGATCTTTTTATTTCAAGATCTATGGTTATTGATATTATATCAGAGGTGCAATAAATGAGGTTTGCTAAAGTGACATGAGTACATGTCTGAAGTCAACATAATTGCAGGTTGACTTCTCTTTACTTTGTCTAAAGTCGGTATGTAACTTCGATAATTTCAATTTTTATTGTAACAAATGTCATGGATCATGAAATAAAAATGGACTTACAATAGATCATAAAATATTTGTTTAAACAAGTTTTTTTAAATATTATTTAAATAATAATATCTAAAAAACTAACCGTGTAATCTACTACAGTTCGACACTGAGTAAAGTTATGGATTTATAAGTAAGTATATTAATTATATTTAATAAAACATTTACCATGAATCAAAGGATAATATGTTATATGAGTTCCTAGATGATCTGAATTCGTTTAATTTAATTTGTAAATGTACTTAAATTTTTAAATTTAAAATCAAACCATATATTTTTAAGAAAAAATATAGTTTTATTAAAAATATTAGATAAATTATAAATTTTATCACTCAACTTTTTTTTACTCCTATTTTACTCACTCAATTTTTTTTCAATTTAATCATTAAACTTTCGATTTATTCATATTTTGGTTACTCAAACGTTAAATCAGACATAAAATAGTGACATGGTAGCCACGTGTCATTCACGTCATTTCCTCATTTTCTTTCTTTTTTGATTTTGTTTTCTTCCCACCTCAAAATGAAAATTTTACAATTTTACCTATTTGTTATGTCGACGCTAAAATAATCATTCTTAGATGTCTCTTTTGACCACTCAAAATACCAACAAACTCGTCTTATTGTCCCCTACCACAATATCAATTTTAATTTTTTTCAAAATCACTTCAAAACTCACAAAACTCAACCCAAAACTTATTTTTTTTAAAAAAAATTAAGCACCTAAAGTTAAAATAAACAATACTTTGGGCACTTATTTTTCATTTAAGCCTTATCCTTTTAATGCATGAATTTAAGTTTAGAATTTAAGTCTAGTGTTTAAATTTAGGATACATAATTTATAATTTAATTTTTTAAGTTTAGGGTTAAAATTTTAGAATTTAAATTTTACATTTTAAATATGCAGTCAAAATAATTTTTACAAAGCATATTTATTAAAATTTTACACAAATTTAAAACCAAGTAGATATTATGAGGATAATAGTTTTTGGAGAATACTTTGATACACAATTGTAGGATTTAAAGATTTAAGACATTGTTTAGAGTTTAGGATGTGGAATTTAAGGTTTATAGAAAATGCTTTGATACATAATTTTTTTGGTAATATGCATGTCCGTTTTACGGTCTATGTTTGAGGTGTAAGGTTGTTTTTCTCAACAATATCGTCTTCAAAATTTAAACTAGCGTCCTCTCTTTAGAATTACAATGTGTCTTACCAATACACAACCACTAGTTGGTTAAAACATTTAGATATTTAAGATTAAATAAAAGATAAGACTTATAGATTGACAATGTAATAGAGATTTATTATCGTTTAATGCATGAACTTAAAGTCTAATCTACAAGTCGAATCCTTTATCCAAATTCCAGACCAACTTAGGGTGACAAAGGGAAGCTTCCATTAAACATTCAATCCATGAAAAAACCCTGACCATTTTTATTGCTATACAGCAAACGACAAAGAAACAAGACACAGAAGAACGCGAACCAGAAACAATGGCCACTCAGTCCAGGTAAGAAACCCAGCTTTTCCTTTCATGTGATGTTTCAACAAATTTCATTGAAATCCCACATCACACACAATGTAAACCCTTTCTTTCTTTTCTCACATGCAAGCAATTTGCTTCACAATCGGCCCTTTCTAGTTGGCATTTTCAATGAATTTCGGTAGGCTGTCAATCACACCATAACATTGGATAGACTTATAATTGCAAAGACTTGTGCGGTTCGCCCTCTGTTTGTTTCCCTGTGTTTTACTTTGTTTGCGAAATGCCATTTCTCAGCCATTAAAATGGCTTCAATGTGTTCGACGTAATGCCAACTAAATGGCATATGCTTCTTTTGAGGCTATGGTTTTTTTCCTTCTTTCGTGTATTATCTCTGTAAAGCTTTAACCTTTAGCAAGCTCCCAAATCTGTGTAAAAGCAAAAAGAAACAAAGGGTTTTTGTTTCTGACTACTTTTGCTGAATTACATCCCACCATTATATTTGGATTGGTCGAATTTGTGGTACTTCATGTAGAAATGTTGTGAAAAAAGGTAAAAAAGTAGATTGGCTCACATTTTTGTAGATTCCTGTTGTCTTCTGTTAAATGATGTGTTTTGCTTTAAGATAGGAATCAAGCCATGAATCTTATGTTGGGGTGGCGGCTAAAATATTGTTGGTCAAAATAAAATAGCACCAAATCAAATTATGACATTTTCGGGGGTAAGTAAACAATTTACTAAGATCCTAGGAGTTTGGAGGAGCCAAGCTGCTTCAGGGTATTATGGTTTCTGGTTGATCTTATACATTGCAGAGACTTTCAAGCAACTTAAATACGAGATATTTAGTAGGGAAATGATAAATGTCTTACAATTTTACATTAACCACTCTCACACATAGGTTGCAGGAGGAGGGCCTCCTTTGTTTCTTTATTTCAAGCTCTTTTGTAAAATAGCCACTCAGAAATACCAGTTTAATAATTGCTACTAATGATAGAGAATCTCACAAACACAGGAAACTCCACCGGTTCTCATTCATAGTAATTGGGAATGACGGGGAATCACACCTCGCGAGTTTCTTTTGCCTTTTAGAGCTCCAGCACCAGATCTACAAACACAAATCATTCTACTCAATTAGGATATCTATTGTGAGAACTGGAAGTAGTTTACAAACAATTCACTGCTGCATCTACATTTTAGACATTCAATTCCATGTGCCAAAAATGTGATGACACATTGATTGACACTATGCTTACTGTAGAGCCGTTATACTAGAAGGATCACTGGACATTAGAACCAACGAAGTCCCCACTTGGTTTTATTGTATTTCTATAGGCATTTCTATTAGGATTTAGGATCTCAATTGTGGAAAGTAGTTATCTAAAAAAACCAAATATTCTTAAAAGAAAATCATGAGACAAATAACTAAATCAGACAAGTAGGACATTTCATCAATGAATTATAGGCAGTCAATGACATGGTTTCTTTATGGATACCGAAAATATCAAATGCTTGTATACTTACAGTCTGCATCTGTTTTGATCCAGCACTCCCTGTTCCCGTTTGAATCATTGCAGCTAAGTGTGAATTGAGATGGATTAGATTGGTTGCTGTAACGTCGCATGTCCTTCGAAAGGGCTCTCTGAGGAACTATAATTATATCTTCATCTGCAAGCGAATGACGTCCATTCTCATGAACTCCATCATAACCGATGCCTTTCTTGTTCTCATTCTTTTGGGGCCTGTTATGCTTATATGTCGCTATTGAGCTTTCAGGATGAACTTTTCTGTGGAACATGTGTAAAATCTACACACCACAATTCAGGGAATTAGGGAACTCAAACCTTTACCACCATCATAATCTTAAGCAAATTGATTCAAACTCAAAGCCAATGATTTGTTTTTTCTTCTTGATTTCTTTTTTTAATTATTTGTAATCTTGGAATAAAGAAGATAAAGAGAAGAAAGCAAGAGAGGGAAGAAAGTAATAATAATAATAGGAACTATTGTGAGCGCATACTTGACATGCAGACCATTCAATTTGGTCCTTTTATCTTCTTTTTTTGTTTGACGTACCTTGTGCAGTTTTGTTTCTGCCGAGGCAGAATCAGTAGTTCCACCAGTAGCTGCAGTAGAACTCCTAGATGCATTGAGCATTTTTTTCTTCAGGATTTTTTTCATAATCTGCACTGCAGATTTATCTCCTTCCTTTTCCATTCGCTTCTCCTCCTTGTCATATTTACCCCCAAAACTCTCCTCTGTTATTTTAGTCCTCTGAAACAGCTCTCCAAGTGAGGTCCTTTGTTCCTTTTTTGCCACTGTAGTTGTTTCTGACAATTCAATTGCCGAGCCAAAAAGATAACCTTGGAGTGGACAAATTGTGTTGCCATTCCCAATGGAATCTGGACCTTCGATCGGCCTTCCACTAAGTGTAATTGTGCTTCCATGACTGCTTCTTCCAGTGCTTACGTGACTGCTTCTTCCAGTGCTAACATAACTGTTTCTTCCAGATGAGTCGTTGCAGCATTCTTCTTTAGCTTCAGCTCCCAGAACCCTCTCCAACTCATAGTTAATGAGGTTCAGCTCATTCTCTGTTACATCCGTTTCTTTTTCAGTTATGTTCTCAACTGATATAGCAAATGTCGGTGTTGATGGATCGGGAATGTTTGGGTCCGAACCAAGGGTGCCAATTGCAAGAAAGCCATGGAATAGCTCGGATATTGCTGATGATGATTCTTCTTCATAGTCTTCTTCTTCTACCCGTGCTGATTCTACACCAGCAAAAGACTTCCTAAGATGACTTTGGGGTTGCCTGAATGGCGTGGTGCCGTAGTATGGCTTTGAGTAGAATTGTTGGTCGTCCAATGATGGCTGCCCTGTAAGACAATTACAAGAAGGCCCTGACGCAGCAAATGTTAAAAATGAAAAGCTTGGATGATGGTGAGGTACGATGGAAGAATTATTAGGTTCTAGCAGAATGTTTGGCAATTGCAATATTGATTATTTTTCCTAACCATGATAGTATTTAGTTTAGAAGAAAATATAAAGAAAAAAAAGCTTTATATTTATTCCATCTCTGTGTATTTATCGTATACAGTTCACGTTTGGTTCATCTTAAGCCTCTCTCTTCCAGTCATCAAAGTGAGCAACACGGAGAGTGTGGCGTTCAGAGTTTTTTATGGTTCATGTTTTGCAGCCTCTTGTGCACATATAATATTAGTCATGTGTTGACATTGCAGTTTTCATAATTTTTATGACTAGAGATTAGAGCTTTCAAGTTATATCCCCCATGTAAATGTCTTTGTAAAAAAGCTATATGGCAGGATGACACTTACCGATGGCAAAATCCTTCAATAGTTCACTGCTATTTTGGCGGAACTTACGGTGCATCCAACCCAGTAACTGCAACCAAAACACAAAAAATCAACCTATAGAATTGAAGAAAGATCACTTTGACCTGCCATAAGCGAAAAGTGTATACCTTCATCTCTGCTCTCTTTAGGATACCAAATTTGGTTACTTGTTGCTGATGGTGGGTGGTGTTCTGATCTACTTAACAATTTGATGTGGGAACTGTTTATGAACGTGAGAAAAATAAGGTCCTTAGTGCATCCTATCGTCTAAGATAAAGATGGCTGGCAAGAAACACAAAGATCATTACAAAATTTGGGTTGGGTATTAATTGTCAAGATCACATCATGTACCCTAATGGAGAGTGGGTCCTTTAGTCCAGGAGCTCGAAATTCTTTATAAGCCATCAACTTATGTTTATGTGCATGGCAGGTATTAGGATTTAGGACTTTCTTTTCTTTCCATTGTCACGTATTTAGTTTTCTTTTGCATGATTTGTCACAGACTGCTACACTTAAAAATCTTTCTTATGGTGGCATATATGAATCACTCACAAGTCCATTGAATCAGTACATTATTATGCAATTAATCACCGTCAACTGTTTTAGATCATCATTTATAAGTGTGCCATGTGGTATGTTACCACCCTTTCCGACATGTAAATCTGCATGCACTTTTTTGCTTAGGATGTTGATGAAATTATTATCATTATCATGATAGGTATGACTTACTTGGTATTTGTTGGAAGAACCCAGTTTTACTAGTAGGGGGCTCTGGAGATTATTTTGTCAGATTTCATTTGGTTCAAAGGATTTGTCCACAATAGAAGAAAATATTTTCTCATTATGGGCACAAAAGTTAAGTCGGCCAGATGTTCTTCGGTTGATCCAATATCGTGTGGGGTTTTCTAACTGAACAGCCATTTTGTGATAGACAAGAATAAATGGTATTTTACTTAAATATCTTCATATTCAAGATGTTACAATAATGTTGTAGTTGAAATTTAAAGAAATTTGGGTTTGCAGCCAATATTCTAGTTAATTGTCATAAATCTAGTTTCATTCAGTATGTTGTTGATTGGCCACTGTGTATGACTAAGGCCTCTTAATCGGATTTTATGTCTTTATGGTGATTACTAAGAATAATTGTCCTTTATCCACTTGAGCGTATCCAAAGAATGACCATTAACAAAAGTTCATGGCTTGTAATCTCAGTATTTCACGGTGCTGTTTTCTATGTATTGTTGAAGTTGCTTTCATTCATAGCCAGTCATGTGCAGTCCACTGTCATTTTCATTTCCTTATAATATATATTTTCTGCAGGCATCATCAAGTTCTTAACTGTTGTCCGTGAAAAAATGTCTTGCTAGCAACTTTGTGAATATGACTGAGCTGAAAAAGAAGGAAAGGATTTACCAGTGAGAGATGAAGGTAATAAAGCCATGTTTCATGAATGAGTACAAATATCATAGATGTCGAGTAGAAAATTCAGATACCCTCATCTACAGTACTGGTTGGATCTTTGCAAAACCTTTAATTATCAACTGTGAAAATAATATAGTTGAATTCCTTTATAGTATGGCAAAACTTTTCTATGGATAGTTTTCGGCTTAATACAACTTTTCCCCCTAAACTATACCTGTTTTCCCAACTTGCCCCCTAAACTTCATTTTGCCCACTTTTTCCCCTTAAACTTTTCAGCGTTACCCATATTCCCCCAAAAACTGACGCCGTTAAAAAAAAACACGACAGCCAATCACAAGCCGCCACGTCCCCTCTTTATTTCTGATTTCTTATTTTCTAAATATTAAACATAAAATACCGAAAATAAAAAAGAAAATAATATAATAATAATAAAATAATAATTTCACCCCCCGTGCGGTAAAATTAGTCAACCCCCCAAATTAAAAGCACGGGTTGCTTACCTTGAACCCTAAATCCGAAATTAGTTCGATTCAGGGTTCGTCAATCGTTTGATTTGGGGAAAAATTGTAAATGTTGTTTTGAACTCGATTTAGGGTTCTTCAATTTCGTTCGATTCTTCACCATCTTCATCTTCTTTGTTTTGTTTTGTAGGATACCCAATAATACAAAAGAAGCATGTCAACCGATAGTTCGAAATTTGTCGTTGAATGAGATGTTCAATGTAACTGTGAGTTGAAAGCTCGAATTTGCACTTCTACTGTTCCGCGAAGCAAAGGTAGAAGATTCTATGGATGTCCTAAAGGCCGAGATGTAAGTTGTTGTTGTTTTGGCAATGTTAAATTAATTTCTTTAGGTAGAAGATTCGGTTGAAATATTGTGGTAAATGTTCAATGTTTGATTGGATGTTCAATGGATGTCCTAAAGGTAGAAGACTCTACTGTTAGTTATATTGAACTCACAATTACATTGAACTCACAATTCTACTGTTAGTTATATTGGTTAGAAATATTGGTTATATTGAACTCATAATTTGTTGTACATATTTTGTAGATTGGATGTAATTTCTTTAGGTGGCTTGACTATGATGATGCAACATTGAATGAATATGAAGACTTAAGGAATGAGGTTCATAAATTATTGGTGGAGAACAGGGAAATAAGAATTGAGAATGCAGAATTGAAGAAGATGGTTAATATTGATGAAGTTAGAAGATTGAAGAAAAAGCTAGAAAAGGTGAAAGAAAAATTCAAAGTTGAAACAAGCAAATTGAAGAATGATCCAATGTTCTACAAAAGTATTTTAATTGTTTCATGTTTCTGTTATGTTGTACTAAAGTTTTTCATTTAAAGTGAACTGAGAATGGTAGGTTTAATGTTGTGAAGAATGAAATGTTATGGAAGATTGGTTTATGATATGTGATTGGTGAAATGTGAATGATGAATTGATGTTGTTTTGTTATGTAAATGGATTATTATGTCAATGGTGAATTGTGTGTTGTCAATGGAGTGTTAGTTTCCTTAAAACATAAAATGAATTGATTTGAATAAAACAATTTACATAACACATAAACTTGATGTTGAATTGATGTTGTTTTGCTATGTAAATGGATTATTATGTCAATGGTGAATTGTGTGTTGTCAATGGAGTGTTAGTTTCCTTAAAACATAAAATGAATTGATTTGAATAAGACAATCTACATAACACATAAATTTGTATTACAAAACACATATATTACATGTTCACAAAATATCCCATATAAGGGCACAATGGTTGCATAACACTGAGTTGTACAAAATATCCCATACAAGGGCATAATGGTTTAATACAACTAAAGATCACAAAATAAAGCAGTCCCAATGCTTGCTTAAGCTTAAGTTGGCCTCCTTCTTGGGATTAAGTTAGGAATTCTATTGTTGTTGTTAGTTAAAGCTGATGGTGCTGTAGACATAACTGGAGGGTGACTGGATTGAGATTGTTGACTCAATGGTGTAGACTAAGCTGGAATTAGAGGTTCTGACATCCCTTGCACTTGAGATCTGGTGTTAGGCCTCCTTACCATCATTTGACTTGGTCTGCCAGGCTACAAAAAACATAGTAACATAAGATTAAAATATAGTCAAAATGTAATACATGATGAATAATATTGGCTTTGATGCATCACTCACATTGAGAATTTGCATGCCTGTTTTTTCATTTGTGTACAGTCCAATGCCTTGCATAATTGTCCTTCCCCTTGGTCTTCCCCTTGGTCCAAGTGATGTTTGACTTTGTCTTGCCCTTGTTGAAGTATCTGCTGGTTGTGAGGAATGAGTAGTTGGCAGTTGTGAGGCATTAGGGGCTGCTTGATAAGATGCAGACTCATGTGTTTGTTGAGACTGAAATTATAAAATCAGTTAGTAGGTAATAATTCATGAATTCAAAGAAAAAATTAAACTAAAATGCACTTACAGCTTTGTTTTTTGAAGGACATGTTCTACTATTGTGTCCAAGCAGCCCACAAGATCTACATGTGCACTTGTTTCCTTTTTTAGAAAATTTGCTCCCCTTACTTGTTTCTCCTTCCTCTCTTCTTCTCTTTAATTTTGGTCTCTCAGGGAGCTTCCTTTTTAAAGGGGGTTCAATTGTTCCTATTTTTGTGTCTTTCCAGAAAGCCTCACTAGGTATGGTTGGTAATGCATAATCATAAAGTGACTGGTATCTTTCCTTTTTGTATGCCTCATGAACATACCTCTCAAGTGGCTCACAATTGAACAGTATGACACATACAGTATGTTGGCATGGAATACCAGTTAGATCCCAATATCTACATGTGCATTTATGCCCTTGTAAATCAACAACATATGTTTGCCCACTACAGTAAACCTCATGCCCATGTCTACCATTCCAAGTGACATGACAAAATGCAGAAGAGGCTTTGTGGCTTTCAACTAACTTAACAATTTTAGGGCATAAAAGACCTTCCCATTTTTGACAATTGACTTTGTGTGTAAGATTTCTATTCATCACATAATGCCTAATGTCCTCAAATAGAGAGATGACAGATTTGTACCTTGCAGCAATGATTGCTGAGTTAAAAGCCTCCCCAAAATTGTTATCTACTGCATCACACTTTGAATGTGTTTTGAAAAATGCTTTTGACCAATGTTTTGGATCTCTCTTCATTAAACTTGACATAGCATTGGGCTTCATACTTTCTATCTTTGTAGACTGCTTCTGGAATTCTGCCATATTGGTTGCCTTGCAGCATGTCCAAAAAAGTTGTTGCATTTCACGTCCACTGTTCTCCTTCTTCCAATGTGCATACATATGTCTTGCACAAAATCTGTGCTCAACTTCTGGAATAACAACTTGAACTTCTTCCAAAAGCCCCTGAAATAATTGAGAAATTAACTTAGATAAGCATGTTGTATAAACTATCTACAATTGTAATAAACAAAACCAATTAAGAAAAAAATTTACCTTCTGCATGTCACTTAGTATAGTAAACTTATCCCCCTCTCCTATTTGCAGATCACTTTTAATGTGTTCCAAAAACCAGGCCCAAGTTTCCTTATTTTCCACCTCCACCACAGCCCATGCAACAGGGAATATTTGGTTATTACCATCCCTACCTACATCAGCTAGTATTTCACCCTTAAAGTCTCCTTTAAGATAACAACCATCCAAAGATAAAACTGGTCTACAGTATCTCTTAAATCCTTCCTTCAAACCACCAAAACATACATACAGTCTTCTAAAAATAGGGTTAGAAGATGGGGTAAGTTTTTCAACAAAAAGGTCAAATGTACCATTTGGATCTGCTTCCCTCAATGTAAACACATAATCAAACAATTTACTAAACTCCTCATGCAATCTACCCTTAATTTTTTCAGTAGCCCAAATTTTAGCTTTGTGGCACACATTTTTGTTCAATTCCACTTTAACCTCCTCCTTAGCAAGCCTCATCATGTCCCTCAATTTCAAGTTAGGCAAAATCCTAAGTTTACTCAAGAAATGTTTTCTAATAAACTTGTAATTAGCCTTTTCGTTTTTAAAGGTTACAGAACATGAATGTTTGTTCACAAATGTTCTAACCCTATAAACCCCATCTTTTTTTCCCAGAGATGCATATATTAGAAAAGGACACCCGACCCCCTTACATTTTGCTCTAGTCCTATCAGGATCATTTTTCAAATACCTATAATCAAATCTATTTGTAACAGCATAAGCACCCAACCCTTCCTTAAACTGTGTGGAGCTCTCAAATATCATACCCAACTCAATCCTAGGAACCTCACTAGTTTCATGGAAGAATTTTTTCTTACCTTTCTTAACACAAATCTCACCTTTAGAATCAGTTTCATAGCTGCCTGGATCATCTGATTCAATGTAATCAGTGTCACTGTCACTACTTTCATTTGCTACAGTGGTTGCCTCTTTCTCCTGAGAACTAGTGCCAGTGCTTCTAGGTTCTGCCCCTTGTTGCTCATCCTCCAAACTTCTGTTTTTAAATTTTTTCTTGTTCTCAAAAATCCTACTTATCTCTTCATCATCTTCATCAGTAAGCCATCCTTCATCTCTCAAATCTTCAGAATCACTATCTTCACTTTTTTCACTATCTTCACAAAAACTGCTCTCACTGTCTCCCAACCCTAAATCATCCTTTTCTACTCCCCCAAGTCGGACATCATCATTGGCATCATTTGTATTTGTGGCAGGCCCATTAGCAGCAAGCCCACTATCAGCAAGCCCACTAGCAGCAAGCCCACAAGCATTAATGCCATCATTTTCTCCCAGCATTACCTCATTGGCATCATTTTCTCCAACAACAGGCCCATCTTCATCACTACAAGCTGTGTCACCAAAATCCCCAACAACATATATGTGTATGCTTCCTTCTCTTGACAAATGGTTAATCAAATCCAAATAAGTGCTGTTTTCACTACCTAAGACCCTCAAACCTCCATCCAAACTAAAACCTGGTTCTAAATATGCTAAATACTCAATGTTATGTTTGGGAATTCCTACATCCTGAATAAAAGAAACAATAGTGGGGTAACATATGTAGTCAGGGTCGATCTTTTTTTCTACTTCTTTGCCCCCTACATAATAAAACTTAGGAAAATGACTAAATCTACCCCCAAAATGTATTACTAAAGACTGCTCTATCCATGCCATTTAACCTACAAAAATATCCAAAAACAGACCTATAATATCAACCAAATTAAACCAAAACAACAAAACAATTAAACCAAAACAGTAAATTTCATCCCAATATGATCCCAATATTAAACAGATAAAGCCTTAAACAAATCAATTATAAACCAAAACAAAACAACAATTTGATCCACTGTTGTTGCAACTCAATTAAACAAACAAACCAACCAAAGCATCCCACAAGATCATTGAACAAATCAACTAACTGAAAAGTTAATTAACCAAAACAATTTCCTACAACAACCACTCATTTAACAGTAACCAAAGAATTTATTTTGCTAAAGAATTTAATTTCCTACAACAAGCACTCATTTAACAGTAACATGGAAGGAGTAATTTCCTACAACAACCACTAATTTAACAGTAACCAAAGTAAAACAGTAACCAAAGTAAAATAATCAACTACCTAAATGACAATGAATTAAATTTCGTACCTGTCAACAAAGAGCTCCTTAACACAACCTGCAAAAACGAAGCAAATAAAAACAAGATTACTTCTCAACAGTCAAGACAAGGTTACTTCTTAACTATGTAAGTAAAAAATCGAAATTTCAGAGCAAATGGTAACTTACTTTTCCCTTTTCCCTTTTCCCTTTTCCCTCTTTTTACGATTTAGGGATTCAACTCCACAGATTTCAGTCGTTGTTTGCTTCAATACCGTTCAAATGAGAGGATAAAACTAAACGAATCCTAAAAACAAGGATTAATCAAACCTTAATCAAAGAAATTTGAATCGATACAAGCCCTAAATTCAAATCCGATAAACACTAAACAACAAAATCGCAACAGATTCTAGCCCTAGAAGTCCAATCGTCATTTTGTTCTGATGAAGAAAGAAGAAATCAGAATTTGGTTTTCAGAATGCGTATGGGTTTAGAGAATGGGGTAGTTTTCGGGGGTTGACTAATTTTACCGCACGGGGGGGGGGGGGGTGAAATTATTATTATATTATTTTCTTTTTTATTTTCAGTATTTTATGTTTAATATTTAGAAAATAAAAAATCAGAAATAAAGAGGGGACGTGGCGGCTTGTGATTGGATGTCGTGTTTTTTTTAACGGCGTCAGTTTTTGGGAGAATATGGGTAACGCTGAAAAGTTTAAGGGGAAAAAGTGGGCAAAATGAAGTTTAGGGGGCAAGTTAGGAAAACGGGTATAGTTTATGGGGAAAAAGTTGTATTAAGCCATAGTTTTCATATATTTTCTGTACAAAGGGAATATGTGATAGTGATACAACATTTAAATTACTGCTAAATCTATTGCAAACGTGGGATGGTAACAATGATAAATTGATTGATATTAGTCACTATTGAATGTATTTTTTTTCTTGTGATGGAATAATCTATATAATTAATTGTTCAAGAAATGTAGAAAATTTAATCTCTGAGATGTTTCATTGAATAGATGAACTTGCGGAATGTGGCTGATAAAACCAATAGAGGGTGGTCAAGTGATGAATACTTTTACCTTGCTCCGACTTTGTTTCCGGACATGGGTACATTGGAAAACATAGAAAATTTTAATATACTTGTGTAAGAGACGTACCCATATCTGACGCTCACACTTGAGTCTAATTAACATAAGAACACTTACTAAATGACTTGGCTACTAGGTTGTGCTCGAGTTTCCTGCATAATTATATATACTTATCCATACTTGTAAGACTATAGACTAAGTATGTGTATGTTACTGCAGCTTTAGTGATTCTAGGTTTTAAACCAAATATGAAAGTTTTTGGCCCCTATTTTAGTAGGATAACTAAACTGTAGTTTCCTTCTTTTTTGTTTTTCCTTTTCGTCCTTCTTACTGAGAGTGTTGTGTTGTGCGGAACATGGTCATGCACAAGAACAATTACATACAGAAAATGAAAAGCTCAGGAAATGGAATTTGTGACTGACAGAAACAAAATGGCATGTTCAGCATCTGTGTTAAAATGATCATATATTACAAGTGTAGGGTCAGGTGAAATTCTGTGCTTTCCTGTTTTGTGTAGCCAACATGAAACTAGAATACGAACCTTGTGACAGTTTCTTACCTCGAAACATGATACACTGAGTCACTGACAGCTTGGAAGAAACTAAAAGGTTTGTTTATCATTGAGTCCAAGTGCATTGACCCTAATGCAATGTGAATTCATGGTGGATAATTGTTATGGTCATATTTTTACCAAACTTTATGAAAGGTGGGTCTATACGTTCTTTCTTTTTTAAACAGAGGATTCCTGCAACCAAAACTGTGGAGAATCAGTCAAATAGATAGTGTTAAGCAAGCGGCGCATAGTTGCGAATCAGTATAAATTGACACTGTTGGACCGGTGGTCAGTGATGTTGGTTCTGCGCAATGATAGGTCCTCAATTAATCGAATTGTGGTATGGCTCTTGTGATCCTTTTTCTCCTCCTGTAGATTATAGAAACTCATGAATTGCTGCCACACAATTGTTTGGTCACGGATCAAGCAAATGTAGGTAAACAGTAAGCGTGCCGGTCCTGGCTTTCTGTTAGGTAAACAATTAAGAGAGAAGCCATGCTTTTTATTGGTAGAGATCAAAACAACTTTCTATTTGGTTTTTTATGCTCAGTTTTGTCCCGTATTTTTAAAGAATCTTGAATAGAAAAATTACCCCAACATCCAGATGTATGGTTTAAAAGCTCGAAAGAATCTAAGGTTAAGACATGTCTTCAAGCTTGTGTGGCCAAGCTTTGTTATAGTACAAGGAGAACAAGGTTCTCTTATCCATTTGTATTAATTCGGATTTCTAGTTTCCTTTGTTGGGTCCTTTTCTTGTTGTTCTAATTTCTATTAGGGGGTAGAGCTGCCTGTTTTGCCAATCCATTTGTATGAACGTATTATCCTCCGAGGATCTGCCAATTTATGCTGCTAATATCATGCATTCAATGTATCTAATTTCCATTAAGCTATTCTTGTTAAAACTTAAAAGGTGACAAAGAGTTATTTGATTTACTATTACCAAAAGCTAACTGATGATTTCTCCTTGGGAAAATTTGTTCGTCGAAAACACGTTCACAGACTTGGCCGCTATTCCTGCACGCCAAGAACGCTTACCAAGTACTTTGGCTCTCTTTATTTGCCTCTTCTCCGGCACGATATTCCCCAGATCTTTGAAATCGTTATTTGTGCGACATGACATGAATCATATTGGTTATGCGGTCAGTTTCCTCACTGTTCATATCAATGGACCTACTCTGTTTTTCACCCCACTTCCGATCGGATGCTAATATGTTGATTACCAATGATATCTTTTTGTCATGTTTAATCTGGAGCCGGCTGCATTAGCAACAGTGCAAGGAAGTTCTGATATCGAGCTCAAGCCTTCATAGGTAGGGTCTGACATCATTGGCAAGGCTAAGGTAAACTATGTTACTCATGTATTTATATTAACATATACAAAATGCTCATTTCTAGATATGCATTGAACATAGGATTTGAAAAAACGAAGAGTCGGAGCAACATAAAAAGTAAATGGTTTTGATAAAAAAAATTAGCTTTGAAAAGAACAGTCATGTATGATGTGAGATGGCAGCTTGATTCCCATGATTTCAATCCTGGTAAGGAGCTGTTTTCGATTCGAGTTAATGTCGGACATCGTTATTATCTTGGTGACAAATTTGACATAATTTCAGCAGTTGAATAATACCAATGCTGTTTCTTGTTTATTTTTTTCTTGCTGATCTATGTCCGTACGATTCTTTGTTTTGCTTGAAGTTTTTGCATCCAATACTAATACTTATTTGTGCTCGAGGTGTGAAATATATAATCTTCAATACAAGTGTGTTAAACTTGGATGTTGGATACTATACCCATCAGTTTCAATCTAAACTCGAAATTCCGATACGTCATAATCTAATTTAACCGTGATCGAAATAACATAAACCGAAAAAAAGTCTTGTTTGATAAATAATTTTTTGAGCTAAAATTAGAGGTTTGACTAGTCAAATCCGTTAATTTGGATATTTGGTAAATAGAGGATTGTAATAGCGGATTGAGGTAAAAGACTCTAAATAACATAATTTAACTAATAAAATCTCTTATTTTGAAAAAAAACTCTTAAAAGGAGCTTTTTTGAGTTAAAAGTTTGGATGAAAGACTTGTAAAAACTATTTTGTCCTTGATAATTATAAAAAAATTCTCTAAATAACATAATTTAACTAATAAAATTAAAAAATATATATAAATAAAAAATTAATATATAAATTAATAAATACATATAAATTTAATAATTAATAAAATTATATTGAAAATATATTTTCATAGATAACAAATTAATATATACATCAAAATTTATTAATTGTTAAAATTATATTAAAAAGATAATTTCACAAATAAAAAATTAATATGTACGTCATCGTATATGCTCAATAATGATATTCAAAAAATATTTTTTATAGTCTAATTAATATTAATAAATACAAAATGTTAATAATTAATAAATTATTCAAACAAGTATCAAATATAATCATGTCTTTATATGTCATTTGGTAAATACTTTTTATACAATTGACTAATGTAATTCGTTAATCAAATCAAATCAACTAATACAATCAGCTATCTGTTATCAGCTAATATAATTCGCTATCAATTATTAATTATCCGTTAATTGTTAAACATGGTGAAAACCTTAAACATAAGCGATTCAAACCAAATTTTGAACTAAACCAAAGACCCAAAATTGCAAAAACCTCCCAAAAAATTGAATCAAGCCAAATAAAATAGAAACCACATAAATAAACTAATATGGATATTCTTTCCTAAATAATTTTATTCTATACCCTTGTTATCTTATGTTAAAGCCACTTGTCTGCTTAACAAACCACCGGAGACGGCCGTCATTGGAGCCTGGAGGGCCGATGATTTTCAAACTTTAGCTGCAGTGGTGACGGTGCTGGTTGTGGAGGCTGGGGTCACCGCCGTGGGCATGGTGGTGACACGCTCGCACTGAGGGCACGTCGTAAGGGTGGATGCAGGGAGCGGTTTGGCGCTGTGAGGCAGAATCACCGCCGGGGCCCCTACTTTCATGGCCTTAAGCTCCTCCACTTCAGTTTGAAGCCGCCGGTTCTGTTCGGTCAATGATCCGAACCATCTCTTCAGGTACTCGCACTCCATCTCCGTCTGCTTTAACTTGCTCCTACATTTGCTTCATTTGTCATTAATATATGTACAACATACGTACATTACATGTGTTCATAGATCGAATCGAACAAAATCCGTTTGCTCTTTTTCTATCGCTTTATTTGTCGCACCAATAATTTTAAACTATGTGTACTTATGATTATTTTCAATGTTCTATTAATTATCTTTGTTTTATTGATAATACACGTGACATAAATTATTTGTAAAAGATATTTGAATTCTATTCCATTGAATCCACATCAAATCAAGCAAAGTCCTTTTTTTAGCTTAATTAAATTATAAATAAAAGAAAATTATCCGAAATCAGATGTATGTCTCAAGTTCGAAGTGATTTTAATATTGATAATAAAAAGTGATATCTAATAAATCTAAAGTTTAAATATGTTATGAAACATCTCCTTTATCTTTCTATTTTTATTAATAAAAAATATTTAAAAAATTCAAAAAAAATCTAAATCCTAAAATTTAAAAACCTTAAACTCTAGATAAAAAAATGTCATTCAAATAAATAAGATTGTTGAGTCTAAATTTTACAAGACATTTAAAATGATATATATATATATATATATGAAATTAAGATGAGTGTTAAATGTAATTAAATGATGAATATATTTAGCTTTCTTAAAAACATTTATTTGTTTAAAGAATAATATTGTCAAAATTATTGAATTTAGATATTTTTTAGAAAATAAAAAAGAGAAGGGTGGGAAATGCAAACTGTGAAGAAACGTGTTTGGTTGAAAAAGTAAGAAAATGATTTTTAAAAATTAAAATTAAAAATAAGTGAAAATTTAAAAATATAAAAAAATGTTTTCATGAAAATGTTTTGGTAAAATGGAAAATATAAAAACATTTTTTTTAAAAAAAATTTAACTTCATTTTATTTCGGGTTTAAATCCTTCTAATGCAATTTTTAAAACTTTGATTTATTTACTCACATTTTATTTATTATTATTATAATGATATTTTTAACTATATTTTATTTTAATTATATTTTATTTTAATTATATTAATTATTTTTTCATTCTATTTTAAAAAATCTAGATACCAAATACATTTTCACTATTTTCATTTTTTAAAACAGTTTTCTTCCCTATTAATTAAGCATGTTTTTTAATTTTTAAAAAATTGAAAATAAAAAATATTTTCTTAAAATGAAAACAAAAACAAAAACAAAAAATATTTTCTAAAATTAAATGGACACTATATAACTAAAAGTTTGGGTAAATTACACTACTGGTCACCCAACTATCATCGTTTTTCTGTTTTGGTCCCTCAACTATTTTTTTCGTCAAATTTGTCCCTTTTGATAGATACTTTTCCTATTTTGGTCCCCCACCGTTAAAAAGTAACGAAATTGCTGACATGTATTTTTTAATTTATTTTTTAATTTTTTCTCTCCTCCTTATATTATTTTTAAAATTTTTATTTGAACCAATGTAGTGGTGACACGTGTCACCAAGACAACAAAGAAATAAAATTAGATTTCATTAAAAGGGGAGCATTGGGATTCAAACCCACACCCCCAAGAAAAGAAACAAACATGTTTAGCCATTGTGCTAAGCACTACATATTGATTTGTTTTACCACATATTAATGCTAAATTAAAGAAAAAAATCTAAGAATATATTAAATAATCATTTATCTTATTTGAAGACAGAACTTTATTCATAAATATTTAAACACTAAGTTAAACTAAAAAATTGTAATACTTTTAACTTAAATTATATTTAACTAATTTGTGATTAAAATTAAAAATTAAACTAGATTTCATCTTTTCCCTTTGTTCGATATGACAAAATTAATTAAATCATTATTTATTTATTTTAGAAAAATAATACTAAATTACATTAAAAATTAAATTATTAATATTTATGTATCATATAATATAAATTTTAAATTATATTTATTTATTAATTTTAAATAATCTAAGATCCTTTTAAATAATTTAATATTAAATTTATAAAAAATAAAACAAATGATTATTTAATATATTTTCTTGGCTTTGTTCTTTTAATTTAACATTAATATGTGGTAAAATAAATCAATATGTAGTGCTTAGCCCAATGGCTAAACACGTTTGCTTCTTCTCTTGGGGACCAAAACATGAAAAGTATCTAACAGAATGGACAATTTTAACGAAAAAATTAATTTGGGGACCAAAACAAAAAAACAGTGATACCCTAAAAGTTTTTACCCTCTCTCCCGATGGAGAGTATAAAAAATTCAAAGTTGTCACATTAAAAATATTGGAAAAAGGGAATATAGTTATTTTTAAAAGATTTAAATTCGAACCATTTATATGAATAATTTATAAGTAATATTAAAAGACTAAGATTAATAATTTAATAAATAAATATTATAATCACATTATAATGTTAAAAAAATAAATAGAGTAAATAAATAAAGGGTAAACTACTGCAGGAGTCATTTTCGTTTAGCGTTTGTACAGAGTTAGTCACCACTTTTGAAAAGTGCCAATTAGTAGTCCTCTACGTTTTCGATGTGTAAATACTTGGTCACTCCGACGTTATAGTCCGTTAGTCCCCTAACGGATTGCTGATGTGGCGGCATTAAAATAAAGATAAATTACTGCAATAGCCATTAAAATTTATCTCATGTACATTTTTTCTCCTCAATTTAAAAAAGTAAACATTATAGTCCCTACATATAATTTTTAAACCAAAGTCGGTCGAACTTGCGTTACTCCGGCAGGCCTTTATCGGCGTTGATCGGTCAATTGCCCAGTTGAGTTTTGCTCGCCATGGCTCAGAGATGACGATGGCACTGACGACACGGCGAAAAGACGGTCGAGGCGGCCGAAAAACTCAAAAATCAGAGGTGAGAGGGAGGTTTCCGTCGAATCTTTAAATCGATCTCCACGGCAGACGAAGCGTCGGTTCTGCGCGTGGTGCTCGGGGTTCGATTCAGGGCACGACGGCGAACAAGGAGGTAACGGCGGTGCATGCCACGACGGGATGGTGGAGGCGATCGGAGGAGTGGCCGATGGGGTTAGGTGAAGGGTCGGGGAAGGCTTCTCTCTTTTTCTCTCTTTTTTTCATATTCGAAAAGAATTAAATGAGCCAGGTTAAGAATTCTTTTAAAATTAAAAATTATATGTAGGGAAGTGCAACACTCGACTTGATTCGAAAAAATTAAATTTTTAGGTTTGATGTGAAAATACTCGACTCATAATTTCATAAACTCGACTCAAAAATTCAAAATAAAGTTTGAATTATAAAATAGAAATTCCAATAACTCGACTTGACTCGAAAAAAATTAATTTTTTTGGTTTGATGTGAAAATACTCGACTTATAATTTCATAAACTCGACTCAAAAATTCAAAATAAAGTTTGAATTAAAAAACAGAAATTCCAATAACTCGAATTTTTTAATAGTTAGTGGACTAAATTTTTAAGTTTGAGTTATTAAATAGGAGCAATTTGGGCACCTAAGTTTCAAAGGGTATACTTTAGGCACCTATTTTTCATCTAAGCATTTATAATATTATTGTGTTAATTGATTGTAAAGTTTTAGGATTGAAAAATGAATTTTTAAAAATTTAAGGGTGAAATTATAAAGAAACATTTTTATTAGTGACTATAATGTTTACTTTTTTAAGTTAAGGAGAAAAAAATGTACATGAGATATATTTTAATGGCTATTGCAATAATTTATCCTTATTTTAATTCCGCCACATCAGCAATCCGTTAGGGGACTAACGGAGTATAACGTCGGAGTGACCAAGTATTTACACATCGAAAACGTAGAGGACTACTAATTGGCACTTTTCAAAAGTGATGACTAACTCTGTACAAACGCTAAACGAGAGTGACCCCTGCGATAGTTTACCCATAAATAAAATGCATTTATTATGTTATTAGATACTAAACTATTAAAGGAAATACTACCAAATTATGTATCGACAACTCCGAAAAGAAGCAATTTCTGTTCCAGTAATAATTATGTAATTTCTCTAAATTCTCTTATGGCATTTGATGTCACACATGCATATAATAAATAATTCGTTTTCTTTTTCTTGTCAAAATGAATAAATAATTCGTTAACGGCTAAGTGATTAAGTCCAAATAATCATGGGTCAATGCAGAACTTTATTAATTATGGTCATTGGTCCTTATAAAGATATTATAGTTTCAATAAATTTTGAATATATTTTATTTTGAACATATATTTGAATCTAATACTCCATAAAAATGATGATTTTCATATTCTATATTGTTTCGTGTTTTAATTATCGTATTATGCATTTCCTTTTTAAAGAGACATGCAATACTATTAATGGGTGACCGGTGATCTGATAATTATATATTTTTTTTGTGTTACTGTACAAAATAGCCCTAAAGTTTATTACTTTTCTCAACTTGGTATCTAACATGTCATATGAGACGTTGTGCTCTTAACGTTTCTACCGTTACCTATTTTGCCTCAAACCGTTACTTTTGCAGCTAAAAAAATTCTAAGCCAATGAGATCATACCACATCAGCTCTTTTTTGACAAAACAACCCCCTGATTTTTCAATTAGGGTAAATGTCATGTCAAGTCCCTCATATTTATTTTTTGTTCAATTTAGTCACTAAAAAATTTATTTTTACTTAAAATTGACCTCTATTTGTTTCTATTTTTTTAATTTAGTACAATATTTGTTATTATTAATAATAATATTTTATTTAAATATTAATATTTAATTAAAAAATATTTTAGTTTTAAATTAGTATTTTTTAGAAAAAATAAAATACCTAAAATTAACCCCAATTATTACTTATTTGAATTATATTCTTTTTAGTCCAGTATTTGTTATTATTTATAATATTATTTTATTTAAATGGTAATATTAAATTAAATTAAATATTTTATTATTAAATTAGTAATTTTTAGAAAAATTAAATTACCTAAAATTAACCTTAAATAATTACTTATTCGAATTATATTTTTTAACCAAAATTTGAATTATAATTTTTTATAGACGTCAATTTGTTCACTTTCAGCTTCAACGGATCTCCCTACAAAATCCCAACAAAACAAAAGAATCAATTTATGTGAATCATATGTATTGTAGTTTATGGTATACATATGGTGTCTCCTGTAATTTATTTGGTGTTGGAGTTGCTCTTTAGTAATATTAAAATAAAGTAATATTAACCTTAAAAATTAATTTAATTTATCTTTATTAATAATATTTTAATACTAATTAGTAATAAGTAATTTATCTAAAAATATTTTAATATTAAATTAAAAAATTAAGAGAGTATTTAATATTAAATTAAAGTGAGGACGTAATTGGACTAATTTATAAAATTTATTTATTTTGGGACGTAATGGAGAACTATTTAATATTAACATTTAATTCATTTTGATGGGACTAAATTATAAAACTATTTTATTTTGGAATTACAAAATAAATTAAAATATTTTTTATTATAAATATTTTAATATTAAATTAGTAATAATTAATTTATCAAAAATTACTAATTTTATATTAAAATATTTAATTTTTTATATATTAAAATTTAAATAAAAATAATAATAAATATTAGACTAAATTTAAAAAATAGAGGTCAAATTTAGATAAAAATAAACTTTTTAATGACTAAATTGAACAAAAAGCAAACATGAGAGATTTGACATGACATTTACCCTTTTAATAAAATGAAGCGGGTTACTTTATCAGAGAGGAGCTGACGTGTAGTAATCTCATTGGCTGAAATCTTTTTTACGGCTGAAATTTTTTAATAGAAAAATAGTTGGGGCAAAATGAATAACGGTAGGAACGTTAGGGGCACAACATCCCAAATAATACGTTAGGTACTAAGTTGGGAAAAATAGTAAACTTGATGTTTCCATCATTGTCTTGATCCTCAAAAGCGTTCTTTTATTTGTCAATTATGTGTTCTTTAATGCACATTTACACGCATATGCTAAAAAATAGTTATTTTATAACATTTAATACAGGTACTAAATAACACTAACAATATTAAAGAAAATGAATATCGAACTAAGTCAGACAATAATAAACCTACACGAAAAAATTGAAAGAAAAAAACATAATACTATGAAACAAGAAAAAATAACACTAACATTATACAACTTCTTACTCTTTTATCTAATTTCATGCTGAGTTTTATAATGATGAAATTATTTACGTGGAAAATAGTGAAATAATCCAATGAATAAATGTATATGTACATATATAGGTATGGTTTTGTCTGAAACTTTCTTCCAGCAGACGAGACTGTTCTTTCGAAAGCCGATGCTTCTTGCGAGGAACGACGCAGTTTATGGTTTCTTCTTCATCGATGGTTGATGTCATCCGTTCGTCTTCAGAGCCTCCACATGGTACTTGGTTTATATCCAAATCTCTCACTGCAATTATTTAAAAAAAAAACAATCGATATTAAAAGGAAAAAATTAAGAAAAAAACATGGGATTTTCGAGGGGATTGAGGTTGTTTTTTTTTTGGCTTACCGGTAGAAGGGACAGATATTGTTAACTCCAAGTTGAAAGAGAAAGTGGATGGAACCGCCATGAAAGTTGCAGACGAAGAAAGAAAGAGATTAAAGGGGTATGGAAATATGAAGAGGAAGAAAGATGGGCTTTTGATACAGAGAAAGGTCAAAGTCATTAATTAAGTAAAATAAGAGTCCAGTGTCATTTATTTGTCTTAAAACTAGGGGTTATCCTTCAGCTTGTTTTATTTGGTTTGAATCCGATTGTTATTTATTGAATAATTAAATTTAATTATGGAATTTCAATAGGACTGTGCTCGTAAAGTCAAAGAGGACCCATCTGATGAGAGACACGTGTCAATAGGACAGATCTCGGAGGGTGTAGGAGAAAAACCGGCATGTTTTGTGCTAATCTGGTTGTCGGTTCAAAGGTCAGCTGGATGAAATCATTGGGTGCTTAGACTGACTCACTGAGTCTGAGGGGCTGGCTTCCGATTGGGGCAGGCCAGGTCACCGTGAGAAGTGGGACTGACTAAAAATCCAAAGATTTAATGACTCCATTGCCCCAACTATGCATTTTTCTTTTCAAGTTGGTCCTTAAAATATTTTTCGGAACGATTTGTTCTTTTAACTAAAAATTGTAACTCTATATGCATCTTCCATTAAAAAAAATTCTCACGTAAGAGTCAATCAGAACGCGCTATGTGTCATTTTATTAACAAAAAATATAAGCTAACTTTAAATAAAAGGGGTAAATTGCAATTAGATATGCCATTTTTTTCATTTTAGTCCCTTATATGAACCATCATTTAGAAACATTTTGAAAAGCCAATAAAATGAACCATCTAAATTAGTGAATTATATTCTATTTAAGTTAATTCGGTTATTTATGAAATTCGATTAGATTCTTAAAAGAAACTATAATAATGAACATTGATGATAACTTGTTTCCAAAATGGTGTTTTACATGCCTAATGGATTAACATGTTCAATCATATGCAGAGCACATACTACCTATGTTTCTCCAACTTTTCCTGAAGTATGGATTAACATGAAAAAAGAAGAAGCTAAAAACGACCGAATATATCCATGTCGGGCACATACCCAAATAAATCCCACCATAGTTTATTCCTGCTCATGGTGCTTGGGAAACAAAGCATTTGGTTTCCCCAGCTCTCAAGACAAATGAATAGTAAGGAATTAACGAAAGATATAGGGTTGACTGTACAATATACACTACTCAAGAAGCTTGTTACAGGTGCTGGCACCTACCGCCGCTGCGAGATGCCATGCGGAATGAAGGAAAGGTGTCCCGGGAAACATATCATCGGCAATGAAAAGAGCACCTCCCAATAGTGATGACATCTTATGCACGTTGTGAGCTTTCCTTAACTCCGGATCATTTTCTGCTCTTTTAGCAAATGCTATCTGTTATGGAGAACGGGGAAGTTTAATTAAATTAAAAGAAAAGTTTCATCCCACAAGGTAATCAACTGTATCGTTTAAACCGGAGCAATGCTTAGGAAATCATAGATTCAACTATCATCAAACTTATAGTCTATGTTATTCGAACCCTTCATTTTTCTTAATATATCCATGTCCAGCAGTTGTGTTCAATATAAGACCAGCTAGTTACCTCCATCATTCCTGTGTGAACAGCTGAAACCATCAGAGGCTGGACAGGTAGAAGCAAAGCCGAAGCCGCCATCAGTAACTTCGGGTTCTCATTCCGAATAGCTCTTGATAGACACTGCAATAAGGATTTGTGGTTTTAAATTTTTTTGTCTGACCAAGCAATTTAAAATAGAAGTGTACGTCAGTCAGACTTGGGTGTAAGTGTCGAATGCGAATATCCATCTAACACAAATATCTTCATTATTATATTTAAGTTCTTTCATGTATTTGAAAGGTCATTTGAGGGTCATATCCTCATATCCAAATCTAAAATACGTCTAACACAATAATTTTTTTTTAAATGAAGAAGTAATAAGGGTCTTATTTCTGGATCCTAACAGAACCTGTCTATGGATGATTGAGGTTCATTACATTCCCAAAATATAAAGCATCTACCCCAATCAAATTATGAATCAGATTGAATTTACCTATATTACTCGGACTCGGGTGTGAGTGTCAGATATGAGCATATGTCGAACATGGATACGTTCAATCTTTTCCAAGTTTTTTCCATGCACTTGGAGATTCATTGGAGGATCATATCCTCATACTCATGTTAAAAAATAAGTTCAATACTTGTGTTGAACACCAGTACTTTAAGAAAAATGAAGAGTCGATGTGATGTAAGCAACAAAGGAACTTACCACAGTGGCAGTGGCTATCATCGTATAGTCGGCCCACCTTAAGTATTTCCTCAGCTTTCCTCTCGAAGAATGGTACAAAGTGGAGGCAATTCCCACTCCAATTAGTGAATTAGCATACAGCTTAGTGTTGAAATTTTTCCTGTATCCGAAGAAACAAAGTATTAATAAGTTATGTAACTTGGACATGTATGTTTTACTTTTTCTAATTTTTTCACGTATTTGAAGTGTCTTTGGAATATCATATCATTATACTCATGCTCAGGTATAGGTGTCAAACACGAGTGCTTAAGAAAAATGACGAGTAGGAGCAAATTAAATAGACTGATATCTTGTTTATGAAGAAAACTGAAGATGATATTACCTAGGAGCCTGGATCCCAAGAGCTATAAAGGGAAGTGATGTCAACACATTTGCAAACGTCTCGACAAGATTATGGTCACCTAACAAAATGTTTTAAAAGATAAGCATAGGCAAAGAATCTTATATATAGAGACCCACAAACAATGTAGCTCAGAGATCGGACTTGAATATGAGAGTTGGATACGACAAGTGTCCAATATGTGTATATTCATTTTTATAAGTTTTACCATGTATTTGGAGGATTGTACCCCCTTACTCATGTCCGAAAACGAGTCAAACACGATTACTTCAAGGAAAATGAATGCCATTAGTACTTTACCATACCTTGTGTACAACATCTTATGGGCCTTAAACAAGCTGGTCTCTGCTGCCATACCCTGAAAAACATGTTTAAGCAAGTCACGAGACTTTCTACAAATAAATTGATAAGATAGGATTTAAACAGATTGGCACTCGAAATATTTTGAGCAACCTATATTTTTACAAGATAAGTTTCCGGTTTAACTTACTGTATCAATAGTGGTTGATTTGCTGTAATAAATGATCTATCATGACTGGATTGGAAGTCCCCTTGTTGGTTAATCTCCTCCAATGCAGATTGTGAATGAGGAAACACTTGCACCCCACGCAAACCCTCTAAGGCTTTACTATGTCTCAATGTCGTATTGGGACTCATGATCCTCAAAAGAATGTGGTAAACGTTTTAGCTGCCAGCAAGAACTTGCCGGCAACGGTTGGAAGAAGGGAGTAAGACACGACTTTTGTGCTTAACCTGTGTACAGAGAAGAAGTGGCAATGTTAAAACCGAGTAGCAACATATGACCGGTTCTTCATTCTTCTTAAAGTATTAATGTCCAATGCCCATGTCTTACACTTATCTAGGTATCGGTATAGGGATATAACCCTCCAAATAATTAAACAAGCTAAAAAGTAAACACACTAAGGCAACATCAAAAAGTTCCAACTAAATCCTCCAATATATGAATAAAATCTAAAAAATTGAACTTATCGCTATCAGATACAGACCAGTCTTCGATATCACACATGAATCCGAGTAATGTAGACACTCCTATAAATATTTATTTAACCAATTTAAGCATATGTTCAAGCCTGTGAAACCCCCCATCATAGACCACCAAATTATGCTATTCAGGAACTTAAGCATGTGTAATCAAACCAGATATTTGAATTCAAACGTTGTGGTTTATCCATTAAAGAAACTAGCAGCTCTGAAGAACAGACAATTGATTTTAAGTACTCCCAATCCCAGAGAACTAGTTTTAGGTAGCTAATTAAAAAAAATGGGCAATTAAATTCAACATCATTAACAATCCCATCCCACTGAAGCAAACCCAAATCTTAAAAACAAACATAATAATTCAAAATCATGTTCATATCCTTAATTTCCCAGGAATTCCCAAGCATCAAAATCCAGAAATGGGTTCCCTAGGTACAAGCAGAAGAAGCAACCCCACATCAAGAAAATTGATAATAAGAACATTCTGCAGAATCAAAAACAATATAAACACTTAAACAAATATATGTATATATATATATATATATGGAAGTACCTGGGAAGATGTGGGGGGCAAGCTAAGAAGAGAAATGGAGGAATGAAGAGAGAAACGGGATCCGGAAGAAGAAGAAGAAGAAACGCAGAGAGTGGGGAATTTTTGGTTAGTTGAGTGTCTGGATATTCCCCCTTTACCAAATGAATATTCGCCAGTAGATTTGATAGTTTTGGTCCCCTGATAAGCACCCTTTATAGATTAGTCCGGTTAATCAAAATTAATTGAAAATAGTTCTGTCGGTTTAACTGCTAATGTCTTTCTTCGATTCCATTATGTTTTTGTTGTTGCTGTTCTGTCTTGGTTTGGTTTAATGTTTATGATATTGTGATTCCTTATATGGACATATTAATAAATTCCATATATTTTTTCCTTGTCTTGAATCGCGCCAGCTTCAAATCAATGTCCGAATGTTACAACGGGAACACCGAAATAACCTAATTATTGAACTGAATAATGAATATTACACATGCAAGTATACGTATCGTTATAATTAATACTATATAAAAGATAGTGATCGTTAATCTTAGTTTAAGAATAATCGCGATTTATTACTCTATCAATCTATCCAAAACAAATTGATTAAGAGTTTTTTTAAAAAAAATTAACACAATTGAATAAAATTACTAAAACAAAATTTAACAAATACTCAAATATGAGAAAAAGTGTAGGATTGTAATTTCATGCAATCAAGGAATGATTGAATTATGGGAGGCAAGTTGATTAAATATAATTTTAAATAATAATTAAAGAATAATTAAACCATAAAAATAAGAAAAATAAACTTTAATTTTGCTAGTTTTAGAATTGAAGGGTATTAAAAATAATTAAACCAAAAAATGAGGGGTGAATGCTTAATTTTTTAATTTTAACTTAAAAGATCTTAAAAAATAATAAACAATTTTTTAATGTCAACTCTCCCACATAATGTAAATAGCAGACCCAGATTGGACTACAAAAGTCAAACGTGAATTCCTCCAGAACCACATGACTATACGATTTGTTGGCACTTAGCAGTAGCACAAACCCTATTTCCTCGGGGGGGGGGGGGGGGGGGGAGGAAAATAATGTAAAATAGAAAAAAAAAATAGGGAAATAAGGCAGATTGAAGATTAATTACGAAATGACGACATTTGATACAGTGGAAAGGAAAGAAAATTCACTGTGCGTTCCTAACTTGTTACATTTGTCATGTATTCTTGACGACTTCCAATTGTTTAATTTTTTGTTTTTGAAAGTTGGAGAACTCGTCAAGAAAGCACAACTTTACTTGATCTTTGGATGAAAATTAAGGAAAGACAAAGTTGATGGCTCGAGTGGAAAGGAAGGCAAAATTAGGGGCTGGAGTATAAATTCTTAAAAATCATCACACCAGCAGCCTAACTTTTCCAGAATTTACTCTAACCCCCAACTTTGGCTTCCTTTTCACTCTAGCCATCAACTTTGCTTTCCTTTCAGTTTCATCCTAAGATCAAACAAAGTTGCTATGCTTTCTTGACGAGACTCAAAAATTAATTAACATAACCCGTCGGGAAAACACAATGAGTTCCATAAAAATTGTTTTCAGATACAACGAGTTCGCCTCGAATTGAAGTAAATGTCGTAGTTCTCTAAATAATCCTCAACCCATCCTATTTCCCCAATTAACTTTTCTATTTGCAATATTTCTCCCAAAAAACATTTCCTCTTCATAGACCATAAGCTAAGGGAATTGAAGAATGAAGCTTACGTTGTGCGCATACGTAGCATCCAATTTTCTTTTCTTTGCGCAAATATCCAATTTAGAGGTATGTCCAAGAGAAATAATATTAATAATTTAATTAATATATTTTAAAGTTCGAAGACCAGATTAACATCCCAAGTCATGATTTGAAGATGGATAGTGCAATTAACTATAGGTTTTATGAATGGATGGGCCTTGAGCTTATTTTTTCAACAGGCATTCAAGCGTCAAACAAAGAAGTAATGTCAGACAAGTATTACATGTGTGCTGAACAGATGTTTATCTACGTTTTTCATAAAATTCAGTGCTTAAAAGATCGTTTCGCCATAATTAAATTTTTTAATATTTCTACGATAGGACGTTTGACTTCAACAAACGTTCACAACTCATTACCAAACAGAGCAGTTGGTCTCATTCGTCTTGAAGCATCGCTGGATAATCAGGGATGGACTGAGGGGGTGCTGGGGGGCAACTGCACCCCCTAAAATTTTGAAAATCATATATGATTTAGAAAAATTTTAAAATTTTTCTATGTATTTTCTATTAAAAATGTATTTCCGCCCCACTAAACTTTTATAAGTTCGCCCCCCTAGAAATTTATAGGTTCACCCTCCTTAACCTAAAGTCCTGGGTCCGTCCTGGATTAGGGTTTGAGATCTCGCTTCCTGTATTAGAAAAAAAAACACACTTTAATAGCAAATACTCCTTCAGACAAGGTTGAAAGGATTAGCGGATAATAAATTAATGTTTAAACCGAAAAACCCGACAAAATCGATTTATAAGGGCCCCACCCAACCATAACCCAATTTCTTTTGAGTGTTTAAACCATAAATTTTACCCAGCCGAATTTCAGCAGGAGGTTCCAAAAAAATTGTGCTTTTTATTTTAGTTTGTATAATAAGTATACTCAAATCAATTTTATTTATATCATAACACTATAATAAAAATTAAAATTTGAGTCTTACAACAATTATAGTTAGACTATAATAAAAGAGCAAGTACATTTAGTCGGTTGGACAAAACTGTTCATTTTTGTTCCATTATTTCTTTAAGATCATGTGTTTTAGTCCCATTAGTAACACCCCTTTAAGGAAGGATCCAAAATGGGCTGAAGGGGGCAGTTGCCTCCCTAAAATTTGAAATTTATATATGATTTAAAAATTTTATATGTATGTTCTATTAAAATTTATTTTCGTCCCTCCTAAATTTTATAAGTTCGTCCCTTACAATTTTATAGGTCTACCCCTAACGTAAAATCATGTATTCGTCCCTGACCCCCTTTCCCTAAAATTTGAAATTTATATATGATTTAAAAATTTTATATGTATTTTCTATTAAAGTTTATTTTCGTCCCTCCTAAATTTTATAAGTTCGTCCCTTACAATTTTATAGGTCTACCCCTAACATAAAATCATGTGTTCGTCCCTGACCGTCTTTCCCTAAAATTTGAAATTTATATGTATTTTCTATTAAAATTTATTTTCGTCCCTCCTAAATTTTATAAGTTCGTCCCTTACAATTTTATAGGTCTACCCCTAACATAAAATCATGTGTTCGTCCCTGACCCCCTTTCCCTAAAATTTGAAATTTATATATGATTTAAAAATTTTATATGTATTTTCTATTAAAGTTTATTTTCGTCCCTCCTAAATTTTATAAGTTCGTCCCTTACAATTTTATAGGTCCACCCCTAACATAAAATCATGTGTTCGTCCCTGACCCCCTTTCCCTAAAATTTGAAATTTATATATGATTTAAAAATTTTATATGTATTTTCTATTAAAATTTATTTTCGTCCCTCCTAAATTTTATAAGTTCGTCCCTTACAATTTTATAAGTCTACCCCTAACATAAAATCATGTGTTCGTCCCTGACCCCTTTCCCTAAAATTTGAAATTTATATATGATTTAAAAATTTATATGTAATTCCTATTAAAATTTATTTTCGTCCCTCCTAAATTTTATAAGTTCGTCCCTTACAATTTTATAGGTCCACCCCTAACATAAAATCATGTGTTCGTCCCTGACCCCCTTTCCCTGAAATTTAAAATTTATATATGATTTAAAAAATTTATATGTATTTTCTATTAAAATTTATTTTCGTCCCTCCAAAATTTTATAAGTTCGTCCCTTACAATTTTATAGGTCTACCCCTAACATAAAATCATGTGTTCGTCCCTGACCCCCTTTCCCTAAAATTTGAAATTTATATATGATTTAAAAATTTTATATGTATTTTCTATTAAAATTTATTTTCGTCCCTCCTAAATTTTATAAGTTCGTCCCTTACAATTTTATAGGTCTACCCCTAACATAAAATCATGTGTTCGTCCCTGACCCCCTTTCCCTAAAATTTGAAATTTATATATGATTTAAAAAATTTATATGTATTTTCTATTAAAATTTATTTTCGTCCCTCCTAAATTTTATAAGTTTGTCCCTTACAATTTTATAGGTCTACCCCTAACATAAAATCATGTGTTCGTCCCTGACCCCCTTTCCCTCCCTTATATGTAGTATTAGGATTGAAATTAGAATTTGTAAAAAAAAAACTATAATAAAAGATAGTAATAGTTTCAAATATTAAATTTTCATATTAATATACATAGTTTTTTATTAAAACCGGGTGCATATTTTAATGTTAACAAATATGGATATTTAAAAGGTTAATTTGATTAATCTAAATCAACTCAAAATAAAAATATTTTAGTGTTATGAATATTTATCTATGTGGATGTCTATCATGATAAGAAATTTATTTATGAGATTTGATTTACTTTATATTATCTCCATTAATTAGAGTTTAATGTATTATGTACTTTTTATGGCTATAAATAAATATTTGATCAAGGCATTCTATACTCATGTCAATATTCAGAATAATACAAATCTCTCTCTTTCTCTCATCTCTTTGTTCCTTTTATTTTTGTACGTTGTTCTTTTTTATTTTATTCACAACACGTTATTAGCACGATCTCGCTAAATTATTTTGGTTTTTGTTGATGGTTCTCGAATGTTTCCAAGATATGATACGAAGAGTTTGTGATCTATAACGGGTTAGTGCATTCTAAATTTTTAGTTGGTTTTCTTCAATTTTAGATCATCAATTTGTTAACTAATTATTTATTTATACGTGGTGTCATCAATGATATATTCAAACATGATTTATGATGACGGAGAGCCTTCAAATAAGCTCTATGATATGTTGGATGGAGTTATTTGTCGACATATGAAAGACAATAGATACATGTAGGGTTCCAACCAAGCTTGCATATGTTTTGAGGTTAGACAATATTACGAGACCCGAGCATCTTTAAGTGATGAATCAGGTTTGGTGCCACTTTTAATTTGGCAAAACTTTAAATATTTTAGAGACATGTAGAATGCTACTTTATGTAAAAATATATATATTTATTTTTGATAGTTTAAGAAAAACATGCCATGGTAAACGAGTTATCCTAATAAGTTGTCTTTATTTTATTTATTTTTGATTTGGTGTTTGTATAAGAAACCCCTAAATTGCCTTGGACTATCAAACTTAAGATTGATTTTTGTCGATAAAAAAATTGGTTAAATTCAAAAGGTTAGACACGCGTTTTCAATAAATTTTAAAGGTATTTGGTACAATAAATTATTATTAATTTGTTTTAATTGTATATTTTCAAGTTACAATAATTTACTTGTGTTAAAAAAACACAATAATTTATTGCATGTTGATTGTTCTTCGAGTGTTGGAGTATTTTTCGAATTCATATTATTTTATTGATAAGAATTGATGTTTTTAATCATGTTTTGAGTTTTACAAGATATCTTTAAATGGCTTAGAAAGAGACGTGACATAAATGAATTATGGGAAGCTGTTTTGGTCATTTGTTATGCGTCTTCAAGAGGAAAATCAATATCGGTAAACTCTTCTTTTATTTTTATTCTTTAAATTACGATTTTAAAGTGTGATAAATTATGGTAATTTTGCTCGAAAGCAATAATTCTCATGTGTTGAAAAACCCGACTATTGACTTCTCCCAAGTTCAAGTTATGGAAATTCGTCTTGATCAAAAAAAAAATTATGAGAGACATTCCCTGAAGTGAATGCAAGCATGATGTTTATTCCATGCGATTATTGAATCTGTTTCATTCCCTGAAGTAAATGCAAACATGATGTATCACTATTCAATTAATGACATAACTTCGATATAATCCAAGTATATTGGCTAGACATCTCGTTCTGCGAGGCTACTGGTCTCAAAGGAGATTTTTAAATGACCTTGTGAACTGGTTTAACAATGTCGCGTACGAGGATTAAATCTTTGCTCTCTGTGATAAGGATATGAGAAAAAGGTTTCAAAGTCCCACTGGCTCTACTTCATTCCCTGAAGTTGTGATAAGGATTAAATCTTTGTTCTATGTGATAAGGATTATATTATGGAAAGAATAAAAGCCATATTAGAAGTTGTGGTCGTGATTGAAACCATGAATATAGACATGAAAAATATGGTCATTTTAAGGATACTTGTATCCACCGGTAGTAGGTTATAAGGATGACACGAGTGATAAAGATCATTCTAATGAAGTAAAATCCTTTTTATTACCAATGTGATGTTATAAACCATTGGTCTCGTACTTGTCGTACGTTGAAAAATCAACAATCATTGAATGATAAAGGGAAAAAATAGAAGCAAATTTTATTTGCGAAAAATGACGAAGATAATATTAGTCTAACTTTATTTGGACATTGTTGGTCCAACTCATTTGGACGTTGTTGATTTTCTTATAACCCTCGAAGGGAATACACCATATTCTAATTATTCTCATAGCTTTGAAAAGAATTATTTATCTTTTTATCTATTTTGCTTTATATTTATTTACTTTACACATTAATTATTTATGTTTTATATTTATATTTATATATTATGATATTTTTTTATTTTGTTTAACATGATTATTATCAAATACAATTTATGATGACGATTTATGCTTAGTAGAAGCATAAGATATACTTTTTCATCTAAATGCAAGGGGAAAATGTGAGTATTATATCTCAAAGTACTGAAAATATTGATGCTCTAGAATAGCAATAAGTTCTTGAGAAAAAACACATTATGAAAAGTGCAGAATTGCGAATATTGCAATAATTACCGCTAATGGTAATAATATCGTCATCACTAGAAATGAAAATTTTAAGAGATCAATATGAGTTCGTAAAATATCCCTTTGGGAATTATAGATAACATATGTTATCAATTGATATTTGAAATAAGCCAATGTGGATATAAGTTCTGGTAGCCAAAAAGTCAGTTGAAAGCTCTAGAAGAGCTATATATTGCTACCAAAAGATAATTTCTATTGAAAGTTTCGAAAGAGCTAAATATTCCTATTCAAATGAACACTTTTGATGGATGTACTAGACGAGTAAGAGTGAGATTGAATCACATGTTCTGAATTACCAAATTTAGAAATATATATACACATTTGTATATAGTTGGCATGACCGGTTAGACCAACCTGATCAATAATGATGCGAAAGCTATTCAGATTTATATGTACATTTATGAAAAGAACCTGAAGTTCTTATGGTGCTTGTTCTCAAAGGAATTGATTAAAGGGAAAACTACACCAGTGGTCCCCAAACTATTATCATTTTCCTATTTTGGTCCCCAAACTATGTTTTTTGGCAAAATCGTCCCTTCTGTTACATAGTTCTCCTGTTTTGGTCCCCCGACGTTAAATAGCTAACGGTTTTGCTGACGTGGCATTTTTTAAGAGGGGAGAGAAATGATTAAAAAATATTTAAAAAATGCCACTTCAGCAAGACCGTTAGCTATTTAACGCTAGGGGACCAAAACAGGAGAACTATGTAACAGAAGGGACGGTTTTGCCGAAAAATATAGTTTAAGGACCAAAATAGAAAAACGGTAATAGTTTGGGGACCATCGGTGTAGTTTTCTCTTGATTAAATTCCATTTACTAAAAGAACACGAAATTCTTGTGTTGCTTGTTCTAAAAAAAAAGATTAAGATCCTACTTACCAAAAGAACTTGAAGTTCTTGTACTAAAGTTGAGACTGCATGTCTTGCATATCTGAATGAAATATGAGCCAATTTATCTACAAATGTGAAAAGTTTTATATGACTTTAGTAGATGCATTTACTTTGTTTTATCAACTTACAACCAGAAGTTTGTGAGGTTGATTATAAAATGATTCAGAATATGCAGTTAGACTATTCGTATTGCAGAAGCTAGTGAGTTTATATTGTAGGCTATATCAATTGTTACAAAGCCTATTGATTATGAAAAATACGATTTAGCAAAATTTTATTTGGATGCCTCCTCTTTAATAGCTAAACTATGAGAACAAAATTATTTATACGGTATTTTCATATATCAGCACTTATATGCATCAAGCCAACGAGTTATAATAAACTCCCCGTCATGATTGGTTTTTGGTCAGAAGCCATACATTTCTCATTTTATAATTTTTAAATGTGTGATATATTGTTGAATTGCTCCACCACAACGCACAAAATGGGTAAATAAAAAGGGTTGAAAATATATATTGAGTATGAGTCTCATTTTATGTTTAAATTCTTAAACATTAATTGGAGAATCATTTATGACATGATTTTTCTCAACATCATGGGGGAGATAATAATCAGCTGGATAAAGGAAAATGAATTATCGTTATCTAGATCCTCGTATATGAACCAGAAGTTCATAAGACAATTCATATTATTACATGTCAACTGCCATACATATTTACTGACCCAATGACAGTAACTAAGTCTCATATACCAACTGAAATGCTCTAAATTTGAATTACATGTTAGAGCGAATGGATGTAAATCATGCATGAAGCATGATTATTGGTTCCAATGATCAAAATTCTCGCAAATGAAAAATAGTATGAGATGATCATATATTGGAGGCGGGTGCTCCTGAAGAGATCCAAGACATAACTAATAATAAAACTCTAAAAGAGTTTCAGGCACCTGAAATAAATATTGAAATCTTGAAGAGATCTCGACGAGTTAAGTCACTACGAGAATGGAACCAGAAAATTGAAAAGTTGTCGACAACGATTTTACATAAAAAATTTCTATAAAAGTAAAGAAAGAAAATAAAGATCTTGTAATGAAATCTATAGACATTGAAATGATTGACCAATGTAGAAAGACGCTTTGAACTTCTAAAAGAGAAGTATTTGGACCAGCAGTCCAAACACCTAAAGGTGTAATGCAAGTGAGGCACAAATAAGTAGTCGTATATAAAGAATTCTAAATATTTCATGGTGGATGCAATTATTTTGGCAGTTATGAAATATTTTATATGCGTCTAATTATTTTGTGGATTCCTATTTATCCTTAAAGGATTTAAAATGTTAGAAGCATTTGCAAATTTTCGAGGAAATTTATTTAGATATATCCCCTCGATTATTTTTATTTTGGCGCATTTGGTATAATCACCTTAGTGAGTACTAATTGAAGAAATACTATAAAAATATCATATTTCCTTATGCTTTTTATAAAAGGAGTTTGGATCAAGATTCATTATGATAATTTAAATATTATTAGAACTCCCAAAGAGCTTTCAAAGCATTTGGTTATTTAAGAAAGGAATTTGAGGAAAAAAATCTTGAGGTGTGGTTTGTCTCAACCTAAAGATCGAATACTTAAATATGCATTTTTGTCTATAAATGGACATAAGTTGAAAGAATTTTAAAGAAGATTCAATATGGATAAAACATATCCATTGAGTACCCCAATAATTGTAAAATTGTTGGATGTGAATAAAGATAACTATATATTTTCTTGGTCTTGAAGCATCATATATTAGTTGGTCAAGAAATATCCATTAATATACAAAGACCATTACCTTTAGATCTTCAAACATTCATTGATGCCTCCTCAAATGTGGTCTTAGTTTTAAAGGACGCTAGGCGCTCCGAGGCGCATAGGGTCCTGGGAGCCGAGGCGCTAGGCGCTAGGCGAAGGCGAGAGCTTTTCGTATGTGAGGCGTTATAAATTAATTTTATAGTATATTTTGTATTTAGAACATATAATCCTTTTATATATGTTTTAATGATCAAATTGTACTAAAATATTTTATATCATTGCACCTAGAAAATAAATAATTTTTTAAACCGATATTATAAATTAATGTTAAAAACGTTCTAACAGTACAAAAAAAGACATGTGAGATAGAACAAATCATCCCCTAGAAACTAAACATGAGAGTCAAAACAAAAAACATCAAACCTTAAAAAGTTCACTTAAACGCAAAAAGTCTAACACTCTCCTCAAGATCATCCCCTAGCAAGTGACCATGGGAGTTAAAACAAAAACATCAAACACCAAAAAGTTCAGTCAAAAGTCTAACACTCCCTTACTCAAGATCATCATCTCTATAACCTTCATCTTTTTCATAATGTTCTTCACCAATATCTTCTTCCATCTTATCAATTATTCTAGGAACAAAATTAGTAGCTACTCCTTTTACTTTGTCAAATTTGGAGGAAGATCCAACGTTTTCCTTTATGATCCTTGAGGATCTAGTTAAATAACTTGGGTCATGAGCTCCAACAGTTCTACCAACCTGACTCCATGTCAGGTCATATGTAACCCCCTCGTCCCGGTCTAGTCGGATGACCGGTCCGAGTAGGCCACACGGGGAAAATTGAAGCGAAACCCGTTAAGATTCCCCCTCGGTTAGCAACCCAATTTTTTTTTTCTTTTAACTTATCTTCTCTAATGGCACATTAAAGTCCTACATGATCATAATAGCGGAATAAAATACGGAAGACAAACATCCGAACCCAAAACAACATTTAAACAGCCCAATTTTAATCTATTATACAGGCCGTTTCGAAACACCAGTGAGGCGTATCGAAACGCCCTTGACCAGGTCAACTGCCCCAAGCCATACGAGGAGGACGTATCGAAACGGAGGTCAACCGTTCCGAAACACCCTCAACGGTCAACTTCTCGTGGTCAACGAGATTTTGACCGTTTCGAAACCCTTAGACTCGTTTTGAAACGCTTTCATCTCGTCATTTTCTTAGATTTCCAGTAGCCAAAATGTTCCGAAACCCGTATCAGAACAGGGGCTCTCTGTGGCCAAACCATATCGAAACGCGTTCTGATACAGGGTCCCTGAAGCCTTACCCGTTCCGAAACGGCCCAGCTCGTTTTGAAACACGGGTTGTCTGCAACCTTTGAAAGCCAGACTTAGGCATTTTTCAACAAATCTAAAGGTCCCAAACGACCCTAAAAGGCACTCAGCACAAGCATACATGAAACTAGAGGCATGTGTCCTATATCAAGCATGCTCGAACACACAAGGCTTAGATTGAAACATTCATTCATGGCATTTACACATTAGCAACATTTCATTATAAGACATACTTGAAGACATTAAAAGCCAAAAGGCATCATACATCTCAAATAGGTTTACATGCCATTCAAAAGCAATTTAAACATCCTTAAGGCATACATCACACAAGCATTTGGCAAGACATATCATGTTTACAATCCAAGTCAATTTATAAACATCAAACACATATAGGAGTCATACATAGCTCATACAAAACACACACTCTTGCCACATTGCTAAGCTATTACATAATTGTTTAACCGTACTTGAGCAACAAAAACTTGGAAAGCCCCTTACGCCTTGCTCCGAGCTAACACCACGCTAATGATATGCATTGTTGAAAATGAGAGCGTAAGCTATAAGCTTAGTGAGGATGCTCTAAAATCAAAAACATCAACAATGCAGGGTTCAAGCATGCAATCCCTTAATCTCACATACAACATACATAGGTAAATCAACAAGTAGACCTAGCTAGTCTTTCAAGAGTCATAATATGGCATCTCACATCATACTAGGCTCAAATATCACATATCAATATCATACATCACAATTATAAGAACAAGTTCAATTGGCCACTATTAGTTTACCCGGATGTGCGGATTTAATCTCAACAATCACTTTACCTCGGTGGGATTACACTCATCACCGGACCTTGCATGGGCGGGATTCCACTCATCACCACATGCCCTACGGATGAGATTCCACTCATCATCCCGTAGAATATAAATAAATTTCCGGTGGAATGTTACATCACCGTACTCCTCCTTGATGACTCAACGCCATCAAGGCCACGTACGTTTTGACTCAATTTGTGCGCACACTAATCCTAATGATCGATCATTTACACCCGGTAAGTTAATTAGTGCCAATTTCATTTACCACATCACACATCCACCATTTACATCACATGCTCATCATATACATATGTCAAGATATACATATACATATCAAACCACATTTCACAATGGCAAATAGGCAAAGCATAAATAGCATATAATGGAATCAAAGAGCTAAGTTACCAATTTAACTCCACGTAGAAATGGCCTACCAAGCACATTCCAACTCATACGCTACACACACTTGAACCAACTTTAAAACACATTTAAAGTCACTCACCACCCTTCCATAGCAACCAAAGCAAGCCTCCTACAAGCCCGGATTCGACCCCGTTGCCTCTCCAACGTCTCCTCTTGCTTCTAGCCAATAAAAAACACATCCATTACTCTCAATCAATGTTAAAACATCAGTCATCAACTCAACTCTTAAGCTCAAGCCAAACTTCAACAATTTTTCAATCCAAATAACCACCCAAAAAGCCCATTTTCGTGCTCCTTCAAAACCTAGCTGAAAATCCTATTTTTAAACACCCAAATGACACCCAAATGGTCTCAAAACACCTTCCTAACATACTTAAACCATCAGCCCTTCAAATCACTCCTAAAACTCACCAAAAACCAAGTTTTAGACACTTTAAAATTGGTCACAAGAACCCATTTCGGGTTTTCACCCAAACTTACCTATTTTAACATATTATATGTATTTTAAGGTGGCTAAATCAAAACTCAACTTAACATTTCAAAACAAGTTGAAAAACTCAATAAAAACCCAAACTTTCATTAAACCCTAAAACTCCAAAAGATGATAGTTTCAAAATCTATAACCATGCAAAGATAGAGAATGAAGAGGAGAGTGAGAAAATACAATTACCTTTAAAAATGACCTTGGGTTGAAGAAGAAATCAATAGAATAGTGATTTTTAGTTTGGGGAGGGGTTTTGAAAGGATTTCACGTTGGGGGGGGGGAGAAGGGCAGGAGAGAAGATCACTTTTATTTTTTTGTTCTCTTTAAATTTCAAAAAGTTGTCTAGCTTTTTAAAATATTTGAGTTAAATCACCAAGGTGGTCCCTCCTCTTTATTTTAAAACCCAATTAGCCCAAGCCAATGTCAAATTGATTAAATTTAATTTTACCAACTCAGACCACTAACCCGACTAACTCCTAACCCCAAAACACGGGTGTTACATCATCATTATCATCAAACACAAAGTCACCTTCATCATTAGAGGAGTTATCCCCCATTCTCCCAAGTAACCACTCATTACTTTCATCAATATCTTCTAAGAGAATAAGATCAGTGGTGTCTTTCATTTGATATCGGCGCCTCAAAGCACAGTTATATTTCACAAAGACCAAAACATTCAATTTTTCTTGTGCCAACTTGTTTTACTTTATAGTATGAAGCTGCAACATTTATATAAGTGATTAAGTAATAAAAAAGTAATTGTTTGTCATAATTTGAAAGAAAACTTAAATAATTTTTTTACAAGTTGAAAAATACCTCAATTCCTCTCACAACCGGTAGCACTGCAAGTGAGACTAAGAACTTTGATCGCAAACATTTGGAGATTGAGAGCTGAAGATCCAAACATACCCCACCATTCCGCTATTAAAAAGTAAAAGTAGAACGTTGTAAAATTTAAATTAGTAATTTTAAAGCAACACAAATATAAAATAATATAACTTTTAATACCTGAAATTTTTAACTTCCTTAGTCTAATAGTTGTTTTCATGCCAAAAATGCATTGAGCATCTTAATACAAGCTTAATTCATCGAGGATTTTATTTTCAATTGCAACATCTAAATTCAACCTTGCAATGCACTCATATAAACCCTTCATAACTTCGTTACCTTTTTGGGATCATCATAGTAAAGATCTGGGCTTAAAAAATAATCGACCGCATGTAAAGGTCGATGAAGTTAACAATCCCACCTTCTATCAATATACTCAAAGGCTTGGTTGTAGAACTCCCCATTCATTGCAAATCTCTCAAAAATAGCCTCTTTAACCCTATCCATGGTTTCATAAATATACCCCATAAGTGATTTTCTTTCTTTATCAACTATTCTAAGAACCTTAACAAGAAGTCCTGTCAACTTGAAAGCTTAAAGTATATTTCTCTAAAATGTGTCTTGCAAAAGATAAGATACCATTTTTTTTCTTTCCGCTTATTTTGAACATTTAGATTCATTTCATTCTTGAAAAATCACCATCTTCCTATAATTGTTCCTTTGCTTGTGGAATTGTGCAAGAGTGATGAACGATATTGCAAACCTAGTGATCGTCGTCCTATGCAAATTCATTTGATTTGTGAATCTTCTCATCATGTTTACAAGAGAGATGTGGCTATATATATAGCCATTCATGAACATGTACTTTTTAGTGCATTCTTGACTTTTAAAATTTTTCAATGTCTTATAACATGAGATCAATTCAATGTGCCGCACATGGAGTCGGATGAAAATTTGGTCTATTGGCTTCTTTTCCTACAAGTTAACAAAACAATAAGTTAAATTTAAAATAATTTAATAATTAAGTAATTCGAATAATCTAAAAGAAGAAGAAAAAGAACTCACATTTTTTACCGGCTTTGACATAGTTAGATGCATTGTCCGTCACCACTTGGATCATATTTTTCTCTTTCACTTCCTCCACCATGACATCAAGCACTTTAAACAACATATTAGCATCCTTAACAACTTCTGAAACATCTGCAGATTTAATGAACATGGAACCCTCTAGAGAGTTGACAAGAAAGTTTATATTATCTTTTTGAGCAACCGAGTCGCACCATCCATTCGATAAAATTGAGCATCCCTTTTTTACCCACTATTTTTTTGTTAACATCCATCATTTTATGGGTGTTCTCTACATTCTTCTCAAGGAGGGGAATTGGAAGCTCATACATGCTTGGTGCTTTTAAACCGGGACCATATTGCGCAATAACTTCACACATCTCCTTGAAGCTAGGTAAGTTGCCGCATTAAATACAATTCCGACATCATAAAAAAATCTAAGAATTAACTTGCAAGCTTTGTCTCTTAATTGTTTATCACAAGCCGCATGTACACCATCATCTCTTTTTTTTTGAATTAGCATTTGGAGTGACAAACAAATCCATGAGACCCTTGAGCCTTGATTTTTTGGGTAAAGATTTCACACTCTTCTGACTTGGGTTACCCTCACTTGAATTCAATATCGCACATTCTTCTTCATCTTCATCATATTCATCAATCTTAAATGAAGGTTCCGAAGGTGACATCAAATGTGTAGCCTTGAACTCAGCCGTTTTTAACATAAAATTCTTTATTTTCTCCTTCACATGCTCAGGACATTCACGACAATCGAGTACACTCTTAGACCCTCCAACTAAATGTTGTTTCATTTGATATACCCTTCCTTTGACAATTTTACCACACAAATTACAAGTAAAATTATTTTTATTGGTCGAATCTTGCTTTCCATATTTTTTTCCCGAATCTATGATGTCTTTTGAACCGGTAGAAGTCTTCGATCCTAAATTCAAATAACATAAACAGACAAAATTAAATATAAAAATAACCAAAATCCAATGAAGAAAGCATATTGAATGAACACGTGGAACAGTGGAACTATTTTAATTTGAAATGATTTTCAAGTTAAAAATGATGGAGAAAAGTGGGACTATTTCAATCAAAGCTTGATACTATTTTAATGCATATTGAATGAGCACGTGAAACATTGGAGAAAGTCCAACAAAAAGTAAATACAAGAAACACATTAAAGTTGAAGTGTTGAACGAGAAATCAAATTTCAGTGAAAACAAATGGACAAATAAATACAAATTGGCAAATTTCAGTGGAGAAAAGTAAAACTTTCGATTAAAGTTTATCACTAAGCACGTGGTAGTCTCCACCAGTCAAATAGACAAATAAATACAAAAAAAATTATAAAATAATCTATCAAGGAGACGTGGCTGGAAGTGGAACTGCAAACCAAAAGCCAAGCACATGAAAAAGAAGTCAAATAAAAAAAAGAGACGTCGTTGTTGAAGAGAGAAGAAGGAGGGTAAGAAACTGAAGCATACATGGACTGCAAATTAAAACCCAAGTCGTTGCCGAAGGTGAGAACTGAAAAATTGAAAAAGAGAGACATAAAGAAGAGTCAACATATCAAAATATAAAGCTGAAAAAAATTGTTGAAGACATGACTTGAAGCATACTTGAACTGGAGGCTTGAAGATGCAGAGGGAAGTTGTCAATCTTAGGGTTCTTTTTTATTTTGTTTAATTTGGGGAAGTGGTTGAGATGAGAAGTTTAATTTAGGGGTGTGTTTAATTTAGAGAAGTGGGGTTTTTTTATATAAAAAAACCCACGTAGGTTTTATTGGGTTTTATTTTAGTTTCTTTAAGCGCCAAAGGCGCGGCGCCTAGCGCCTTGGCAGAAGTGTGGCGTCTAGCACCACCTAGCACCGCATGTCGTTCATCGCATTGTTTTTGTCGGTGAAGGCATTTACTCGGTCGCCTTGCAACGCCTAGCGCTTAAGCGCACCTTTTCAAACTAAGAATGTGGTAGAAATAATTTTTATGCACGAGGTAAGCTAAAAATGTGTTTGGCTAAGACCATTGACCCAACATATCCAGAAGATATGTGGATTTACTTTCACAATATATGATTCAAAGCTATCTTTGGTAGAGATAATGCAAGATGTATATCTCGATCGAAAGGTGGATACATCAAAGATGACAAAATGAAACATATTGCTCCAAAATTTCATCCCTCACGATCTTTAGAAAAATAATATTCAAGATTGAATTATGAAGATTCAAAGATCTTCTGTGATGTTTTCATGAGGAGGAGTAAATACGCATTGCACTCTTTTTTCTTTAATCGACGTTTTGTCCCATTGGGTTTTCTTGGTAAAGTTTTTAATGAGGCAACATGTTATGCGTGTCAAAGATGTGTGTACACTTTTTCCTTCACTAAAGAATTTTTTCCCACTGAGTTTTTTTTTTATCTTAGTAAAGTTTTAACGAGGCACATTATCTTCATAGACATCCAAGGAGGAGTGTTATGAATATTTATCTATGTGGATGTCTATCATGATAAGAATTTTATCTATGAGATTTGATTTACTTTATAATATCTCCATTAATTAGAGTTTAATGTATTATGTACTTCTTATGCCTATAAATAGATATTTGATCAAGACATTCTATACTCATGTCAATATTCAGAATAATACAAATATCTCTCTTTCTCCCATCTTTTTATTCTTTTTATTCTTGTACGTTGTTCTTTTTTATTTTATTTACAACATTTTGGTATATTTCATGAGAAAATATCATATGTACATGTGGTAAATTTTTATGTTTTCACAAGCGTTTTAATTTTAGGTTTAGTAATTTAGTTTAAGGTTTATGATTTATGAGTTTAGAATTTAGGGGTTGTGGCTAGAATTAAAGGTTTAAGGTTAGAACTTAGTGTTTAAAGGTTAAGGTTTATGGTAATATGTTAAGGATTTAGATTTTAACCTATAAAGCATAAATTCAAACTATAAACCCTAAATTCAAATCACAAACCCTAAATTCTAAGTACATAAACATAAACCCCTAAACTATAAACCTTAAAATGGATCTCTAACCCTTAAAATTAGGACGCTTGTGACAAGGACAGAGCTAGGATCAAACATTGGCTGGGGACAAAATATTAAATTTCAAAAAAGTAGAGCTAATTAAGTATTTAAACTCAAAATTCATAGGACAAGGCCTAAGTTGTCTAATATTTAAACTTATAGGGACCTAAATAGTTATTGGACAAAAAATCGAAGACACATAACCTAACTAATCCGAATCGACCCGCGTCGTACACTTGACTATGGTAGGTGAATTTCTCAGCGAAAAGTTTTGTTATGCACAAGACCTCGAACTCAAGATCTGCTTAAGCGATACTAAGTTGCTTACCAAAATAGGCAATAGCTCACTTTCCTTTAGTTCAACACCTACTTGATTATATATTTAATAAATTCTTATATTTTTTAATAAGAATATTTTTACATGGGCTAAATTGTTATTAAATCCATATTTATCAAATGTTTAAATTTTATAATAAGGGTCGTGAGCCTTTAGACTTAAGGGAACTCTACTCCTGACTTGTGGAAACAAAAACAAAAAAACAGATAAGTTCGACCTAATAATAATAGAAAAAAATAACAAATAAAACATACGATAAAATAACTAAAAAAATGAATTCGAAAAAATAAGTGCTATAATTATGATTTTAATAGTTCGACCTAATAAAAATACGAATAAAGTTGAGTAATTAATGGTATGAATATGATAATGATATATCTATTTTTTAATTAGTGAAATAGATGGTCAACGCGAACTCGATTCACTCAGATTTATTTGCCATCACCAATTCAAATAAAATATTAAAAAAATGAATTTCCAATTCTTTGATATTTGTTCCTGCTATTTACTCACCATTCTTCTCCACTCTCGTCTCTTTCTTCTCCAGCGTTTTCAACAATGGCGTCCGTCGATCTCTACGAAACGACTAACGCCATCGCCAACGGCAACCACTTTGACCACGGCTGGCAAAAGGTGTCATATCCCAAACGCCAACGCAAGACCAAGCCCAACGCCGATCCCCAAAAGCCCAGCCTTTCCCTCTCCGACGGAACCCTTACTAACGGCGGCCCCAACGTTTTCCATTCCCTCGAGCAGCAGTCTGCGGATCGCCGCCGTCGAATCCTCGAAGCTCAAAGAGCTTACACTGATGTTGATGCTAATATGAAGACCAAGCATAACAGATCGGACCTCGATGACGACGATGAAGACGATAACAGTGATATGGAAAGCGTTAAACCTGACGGAAATCCGGAGGAAAAGAAGGTGAAGCAAAAGAAGCCAAAGAAGCCTAAGGTTACCGTTGCAGAGGCCTCTGCGAAGATCGATTCCGCTGATCTCTCGGTTTATCTCGCTGTAAGCGTAGGGGATGATAAATTTATGCTTTTTTGTTTGTCTCGTAACTTGTCCATTGATTGACTGTATTTTACTGGTTTGGTAAATCAGGAATTGAATGGAGAACAGCCGGAAATTCAAATGCAGAAGTTTGCGAATTTTTATGGGAAGGCATTTCAGGAAGTGGTAGCCGGACAGTTTCCATGGATGAAGATGTTTAGGGAGAGTACAATTATCAAGCTTGCTGATGTGAGTTCATATTCGTTTCTCTTTTTTAGTTTTTATTTTGGCAATTGGAAGCTTGAAAGTTGTGAGATTTTATTAGTTAAAGGAAGGAATTTTAGATGATTTATTTCCTTCAAACATAATTTCTTGCTTGAATGTTCAAATTGAAAACTTTTACCATTGATTTTGCTAGGAATAAACACAGCCTACCCTTTGTGATATCTTAGTATGATTATCACGCATAGTCCTCTTTTCAGATGTTCATTAAATTCCCTTTGGTCTCTGTTTGAGGACTTTCTTTTTGTTTCTTACCAAAGCAGTAAAATTGGCCTTTGGCAGGTGCCTCTTTCACATATTTCTGATGCTGTTTATAAGACATCAGCCGATTGGATCAGCCAACAATCCCTTGAGGCTATTGGTTTCTTCATCTTATGGTCTTTAGATATCATTCTTGAGGACTTGGTGGCCCAACAAGCAAGTGCTAAGGGCTCCAAAAGAGGTGCGCAACAGATGTCGTCCAAGTCAAAGGTAACTTCATTGGCGGTTCTGCTGTTAAATTGATTATTTCTTTTTCTTTTCTTCCATGATTTTGATGTTGTGTGCTGTTGGTTCATATTAGTATTTTCCTTTCAGATATTATATGTGTATTAGCTTTTACATTTTATGCATCATTCTGCCGGATAATGCCGTTGTTGATGCGAGTTGCCCTTGTTGATGTACATGATAAGTAGAGTTGAGAATGTATCAATATCATGTTTTGAAAATCATGGTATACAGTAGATCTGGGAGTTAAACCATTTATGCTTTGTCGGTTGCTATCATTAACAATTGGGAGCTTGAATTTCATTTCACTCCATGAACTCATGGAACATTTTATCCCTTTTGTTTTGTGTTCCTTTCTTTTCCTGTTTTCCACAGAGGCATTTGTACTATTATGCATAGTTTTGTTAGTTCAAAAGTAACCACCTCAAACTTTTGTCAAGAAAAGGTATTTACTTCATATTGATTTGATGTTGAAACATGTTATGCAGGTCGGAATATTTGTGGCGTTAGCAATGGTTTTGCGGCGTAAACCTGATGCCTTAATTAGTGTGTTACCGAATCTAAGAGAAAATTCAAAATATCAAGGTCAAGATAAGCTCCCTATTATCGTGTGGATGATGCTTCAGGTAAACAGATGGCTAACAATGTCAGTCTAACTGGTTTATGTCTTTCAAAGGCGCTTACAATTTGTTAATCTTTCTTTGCTATGTTTCTTATGGATCCATCAACACTGTACTGTAAAGGCATCCCAAGGAGATCTTGCTGTCGGGCTATACTTGTGGGCCAATCACCTTCTGCCGATCGTTGGTGGCAAAAACTGCAATCCACAGTCCAGGGATCTGATTTTACAGCTAGTGGAATGGTATTGGAGCTTCTATATTTTGTGCCTTTTTCCATTCCGAGTTTCAAATACATAAGGCTTATTGAATTCCTTTCCTTGGTGAAGGATCTTATCCGCCTCAAAGGCTCGGACAATTTTAGTAAACGGTGCTGTTAGAAAAGGGGAACGCTTGGTGCCACCATCTTCATTTGACGTACTAATGCGAGTTACCTTCCCTGCATCTTCAGCTAGAGTAAAGGTAGATTAAGAGTTTGACCGAGTCCATTTACTGTGGCATTGCTTTGAATTAAACGCTTATGCTCCCCTCTTCTTCTAAGTTATGTTATTACCTTATTGGTGCAGGCAACCGAAAGGTTTGAGGCCATATATCCCATACTAAAGGAAGTGGCTCTTGCTGGTTCTCATGGAAGCAAAGCAATGCGACAAGCATCTCAGCAGATGTTCAACTTTGCTATCGTAGCAGCAGGAGAAAGTATGTCACATTTTTTTAAAAACTTTACTTCTTTGCAGTTCCCTCTCCTTCCCCCTTCAGAGTTCAGTCCCCCTTTCCTCCATCTATTCTAATGGTAGTTTCAACGTCAATGTTATCGCTTTTATCTTTTGTAAACAGGCTCTCCTGCGCTATCGAAAGAAGCAGCTGAAATAGTTATATGGTGTTTGAACCAAAATGCTGATTGCTACAGGCAATGGGTAAGCTATTTTACTGTGTTACCAAGCACATTTATGAAGGAGGAATCTTTTGGCTTTTTTCTATGTTATTTGTACTCGGATATGTTCAGGGTTTTTTCCCCTCTACATGTATTTGGACTTTTGGAGGACCATGTCCCCGAATTCATGTCCGGATATGTGTTGACGAGTGTTGGACATGGTACTTAAAGAAAAATAAAGAGTCGGACCACATAGTTTTTTCTTATTTATTCCTATATTTTGCTTTGTGTGAACAGGATAAGGTTTATCTTGACAATCTAAAAGCTAGTGTTGCTGTTCTTAGAAGACTTTCAGAGGAATGGAAAGAGCAGACTGCTAAATTTGTTACTCTTGACCCCATGAGGGAAGCCATCAAGAACTTTACGAACAAGGTACTTTCATAATTATTCTACAAACAAACCAATACCATCCTATCAAGAACTGATGAAAAACCCAATTGAGTTGGTTGAGGACTTGGGAATGTCAATCTTTTAATTGGACCGATCTCGATTCTCGAACCAACTGGACTAGATGTCCCACTGGTTCAACCTGCTGTCTTTTTTCTTAATTGTAGGCAGTAGGTTTTACATGAAACCTGATATATGGTTTTCCTTTTGGGCCTTTTCAGAATGGAAAAGCAATGAACGATGCCGCCGACTCTGCTGAATCGGCATTCTTCCACGATGCTGAGAAGTATTGTAAACATATATCTCGGAAGCTAAAATTAGGTCGTGGGTGCATTAAAACGTTGGCTGTTGGTGTCGTTGCATTTGCCGTGGCTGCAGCAGTCGTATCTCCCAACATCGACGTCCAGGAGTGGAACAAACTGTATATTGTTTTCGGCTCTTAATCAATCTTCCCGTCTACAGACTTTGTTTTCAGATACGATTCTTTTCCTCAGTTTTTAACCGAGAGAAGTGTCGTTTGAGATTGGGGTTTAGACGAAAAGAATGGCTTGTGATACAGGCTTTTGTCTTAAAAGAAGCAAGGCCTAAGGGAAGGGGATGAGTTTGGTTCATTACAATTTACAATTGGAAAAACACTTTCTGTACTATATCTCAGATTACATGTTTGTCTTTATATTTTAGGAAGAGCTGTCTTTATGTTATTAAGATGAACGCTTCAAGTAAATTATTCATTTTTGTAACAATTGAAAAAATTATTAATGTTATAAGATAAAGTTAATTCAAACTATATTGCATTTACTGAAACATTCATATGTTCTATTTTTTAATTCAAAATAAAACATACATATGTTTTTTGATCGGTGAATAAACAATTAAATCAACGAATTTATGGTAAGCATACTATACAATTTTTTTGAATAACTATATATTTATTATGTTTAATAATATACTTTAAATATTTTTACAAATAAATAAATCATATAAAATATATAAACATCTTTTTAATGAAATCACATCCCTTTACCAAATATATATATATATATATATAAACATCTTCCTAAAAATATATTTGTATATCTATACTAATATTAAAATTATACTGAACTGTCCAAGCCTATGTTGTGAACGGCGAAACATTTAAGAGATTAATGAGAATCATGATCCTCCAATTAATTTTCAAAAAAACAAACTCAAGGAATTTAAAGAATCTTAAACCCTGACCTCAAGAACTCTAAAGAACATCTTAAACCCTGAAATTTTACCCATAGACAAGAAATCTGAAGAGTCTTAACCCTAAGAGAATTGCCCAGAGAGTCAGAACTCAATAAACTTTCAGTAAAACCCTAATAATGTCTTGCCTTTTTCTCACATTAATTCCAGAAAACAATTTTCATCTTCCCTTGTTTGCACGTTTGTTGACAGAACAAGTCTTTGTTGCCGTCGTCATCATCTTGCTCGGCTTGCCGTTCCGGCGTTGGTAATAACATGAGTCATGGCGGCGCGTGATGGAGACAGTGCGCTTCGAGAAAGCTTGGCATAGGCAGGCTTGGGATATTCGGTGCCAAGAAGAACAAGTTTGGCCGAAATAAGCAGCGCCAACAGCAGATAAATTTGAAAGAATATCATGCAAGACGTTGGCCGGAAGGAGTTCAAGACCTGGCACTGTCGGCACAGATGACGATGATGATGGCTGCGGCGGTGGCAGCGGTGGCGTTAGAAGAGACAACAGTTGCGGCTGCTGAGAGGAGTTTCTTTTTCGATCATTGAAAGAAGCCATTGGTGTATAGCAAATATGAGAGTTGGAATAAATTGGAGCGTAAAATATTGTGGTATACTATGTAACGTTAATATTATATATATAGTAATCATAGTTCAAACTGGAATAGGAATAAAGAACAAGTTACAAACCGACGTATGTTTCTTGCAAAATAAGCTACTTAAAACTTAGGAGTTGAGGTAGCTTCAATATGTTTTCTTGGAATTATAGTTTGATACGCTAAGACTTAAATTTTAAATCTTAAACCCTAAAGTCTAACCACAAATCTTAAATTATATACCCTACAACCTAAACATCTAAACCATAAATCACAACTTAAATCTCTAGACCCTAAAATTAAAAGACTTGCGTAAATTAAAGTTTACACAAGTTTATGTATCAAAGTATTTATATGTGTGTGTGCGCGCGTGTGTGCGTGTGTGTGGTGGTGGAAACAAGCGCCTTAATTTAAAGTTTAGAGTTTTAGTTTAGTGTTTAGAGTTTAGATGTTTAGTGTAAGGGTTTAGAATTTTAGGTTTATGGTTAGAATTTAGGGTTTAGGTTTAGATTTTAGGGAATATGGTTAGAGATTTAGGTTTTAACCTATAAGCCCTAAATTTTAACCCTAAATGTTGGGATGCTCGTTCGATCAATTAAGTAGCCAAGTGGGGTTGAATTGATTTTTGAGTGATTGGTGTGAAAGTCACAGAAAAATAAAATGGACACAATGATTTATAGCGGTTCAAGCTTCTAATCAAACTCTGCACCCACAACCTTAGCTTCCTACTAAGGAGTTTCTCAAATTCGCTATTGAATTTATTTTTCTTTTTCAGGCTAAGGAGACAACCCTTACACACTCAAAGCTAGCAAACTAGGAAAACCTCGCAAAGTATGATGTTTGCAAAATTAAGCTCACTCGCCAAAAACCTAACACTTGAGCATGTATAACAATTAAGCTCACAAGTGTGTTTTACAAAAAAAAAAGTTAACAAATTAAAGCACTAGAACAATTTGTCTATCATTGAATATTGATAGTTGGTTTCTTGTTCTTCCAAGGATGTTTGGATGTGTCCTCTAAACCCTTTAATGATTTCATGGCCGTTACTAGCCGTTGAGGGTTATTTGGAGCTGTTAGAAACATAAATTTCAGCTATAAACACAGTTCTGGAACAAGGTGTATCGGTACATGAAACATTGGCATCGGTACCTACCTTAAACAAAAAGAGCCGTTGAAACATTTATTACACAAGAGTATTGGTACAAATACAACCGTATTAGTACGAACTCGAGACGTATCGATACCACTGAGATCGTATCAGTACTGAAATTGGCTACTGAAATTTAGAAAACTTTGTGATGAAAATTGTATCGGTATGTGAAAATTCGTACCGGTACGGACACAATAAGTATCGATACGGAAACAAGCGTATCGATATTCAATGCATGTTTTTGACGCTTTTGCTATTTAAAATCATTTAGAAACATGTCAAAAACCTTTGAAAATATTTCAAACATATTTTTTAAATTAATGAACTTTTGAGATATTTTTGCAAATTAGTTTAAGTCCAAAAACATTTTTCTTTAAGTTAAATCAAAATTAAATATCTCAACACTAACCTAAAATTTTATCAACGACCCCTAAATTTAAAATTACTACAGTTAAACCCTTAAACCCTAAATAATATCTCTAACCCTTAAAATTAAGCGCTTGTACATAGAATAATTACTATATATATATTCAGGGCCAATGTTACTCTTATATGAGTAAACGGAATAAAAAAAATAACTACTAAATTTACTTCAGAACATATCTTGAAAAACCAAAAAAAGTGTTTGGGAACTTTAACGTTCGAATTTCAGACATCGGGTAGATTTAGCTAGGATTTAGCAGTGTCAATCCAACTATGTTTGTAAGCTTTGATTTGAGGATGTTAAGCTGATTCGAATATGTAGAGATTATCACTTAAAAAACGTATAAAACTCATAGTGGCAATTGCTGCTTCTTCTTCAATGGCGTCCTTTAGTGGCGTCAGTTTATGTGCTATGTGTTTCATTTCTAGTAAGAACAGTCTTGTTTCAACTCACCCATGCATTTCTTCGAGCTTTCTTCCAAAACCCAACTCTTTGAAATCCTTTAAACTGCTTCAGTTAAGGAAAAATGGGTGGGGCTCTCGAGAGGTTTTCAAGGACTTCTTCGAGGCCTTTCGTTGTTCGTTGTGAAGCTTCAGCGGGAAGGGTAAGTTCGTTAGGTTTTTGATGGGTTTCATTTCATCGACTGAAGATATTTCGTTAAATGTTAACTTTATCATCTTGTTTACCGACCCAATTTCAAGTAAAAGAAAAAAAAAGTGTTTTAAATTCTTTTAATGAATTTAGTTTTGTTGGTGTTAAGGAGATTGGATCTGTATTGGTTTTCTAATGGGAGGGGCTGTGGCCCCCCGGTAGGGGGATTTTACCCTTTGATTTCTTATATTTTTTTGAAAAAAAATTGGGATAATTGTGAATTTGCCCCTCTCATTTTTCAAAATTTATGTTTTGTTCCCCAACTTCAAATCTTAGCTCCGTCCCTGGTTTGGAGTTGTCAATATTGTATTGAATAAAGCAAATTATGCTTATTTATGAATTTACGTTTTGCTTTCTTGCTGCCTTATTTCTGCGATGTCTTATTAATTGTTTTATACTTTATTTAACATTGAAAATTTTGATCTCTTGTATTATAATGTGAAGTGCCTTTGTTTTTTAATGTTGGTTTCATTTTAGATTGTTTATTGAGTCAGTGTTAAGATGTTATTACAAATTACTCATCAAGAGTATACAGAAATGTCCTGGCAAGCCATTGTTTCTTCTCCAGATGTGGCTAGAAAGAACAAGCATCAAAGAGTGAAAATGTAACGCCCCGGTTTTGGGCTTAGTAGTTTTGGGCGTTGACCGGTTTGGTCAAAGTGCTGTTCGAATCTAAAGAGGTGAAATTAGGAAAGCCTAGTTCGGGTTGCATTAAAAATATGGAAAAATGTTCTAAAATCATCTTTTAATATAATTAAGTGAACTGTGAAATCAATTTTGGAAAATGAGTTTTGGAAGGGTGACATTTTGGCTAGTGACCAAAATGTAATTTTTGAAAGTTTGGTGACTGTTTTAGAAAGGGTTGAAACTTTGAATCTTTAAGGAGCTATTATTCCAAAAGTAGTTTCTCCAGATTTTTCTAAGATATTTTAGTGATATATTCTGATTTTAAAAGATGTCAAAAGAGGAGGGAAAGCCATTTGGCTATTTTGTTAACTAACTTTCCAATTTTCTTTCTCTCATTTTCTCTCAACCCAAACACCTTCATTCCAGAGAATTATTTCTGATTTTCTCACCTAAATCTCTCCTTTCAACTCTCTTTTGATTCCTAATCAACATATCTACAAAACCTCATCATTTGCTACTTGATTCATCAAGGTTTTTTATTCCAAAAAGAGGAGAAACTCAAGTTTGGAGGTAAGAACGTCCATCTCCTCTAAACTATCAGTTCTTTATTGAAATTCCTAAGTTTTCAATCCTTAATTGATGTTTTATTAAAGGCTTTTAAGATGTGAAATGGATCTTGGCTTATAATGCAAGATTTGATGATTTTTGGTGATTTTCGTTTGATCTGTTAAATCTGTGATTTGAGATGTGTTTTTGATGATATTTGAACTCTAAATTGATAAGGAATTGAGTTTTGATTAATGCAAACCCGGATAGGTTGAGTTTCCTAAGTTTAGCTTGTGTTTCTTGGTTGTTTTTGAGGTGATCTTGTGGATCTGGTGTTGCTGGAGGTATAAGGATGTTATTAGGCTCTTTTTAGATGTTAAATGATGTTAAAGGATGTTAGGTTTTGATGGTTTATGGATGGGCTTTGTTGAGAAGTGGTTTGGATGCATTTTCGGTTGTGTTTGGTAGCCGAAAATGGAGTGTGGATGAGAGCAGCGAGTTTAGGTGCTTTCATTGAAGCAATTAATGCATGATGATGCATTAATCCTCTGCTTTGATGTGTTAAAACAGGGGAGGCATCTTTGGATCCAAGAGTTGTTGATCCGGAAGCTTGATTTGGTGCTTCGGCAAGAGGCGAAGTGGAATCGGTGAGTGAAAATGGTTTTCAGCTTTGAAACCAATGTCTTGGGAGCTTAGTTTAAGTCTAAACAACTTTGCTAAGCTCAAGTGTAAGTTTTCGGAAAATACTCTCTAGTGGTGGCCATGATTTTGTTGTGATGCAATGTGGTTTATTGCATGATTTAAATACTGTTTTGAAAGCATGATTTAGCATGGTATTTGCTGTCTTTGTAAGCCATATGTTGAAGGAAGCTCAAGGTAAGAGTTCCTTGTTTTTGTACATTGATAAAATGTGGTTTGATGCTTTAAAATGCATGATGTATATGGCTTGGTTTAATGCTTTAAAAATAGTGGATAAATTGATGATAATGATGTATATTGGCAAGTGATGTTTTGAAAAGGTTAAGGTCACTAAGGTGGTTAAAAGTCCTTGAGTGAGCCTTGTTTACTTAAGAACATCAAGGTGGTTAAAAGTCCTTGGATGGTTCTTGTTATGGACACAAAGGTGTTTAAAAGTCCTTGTGTGATCCTTTCCATGGTGTTTAAAAGTCCATGGGGCCATGGTGTTTAAAAGTCCTTGGGGCCAAGGTGTTTAAAAGTCCTTGGGGTGATACTTGATACGGACACAAAGGTGGTTAAAAGTCCTTGTGTGGTCCTTTCCATGGTGGTTAAAAGTCCATGGGCCAAGGTGTTTAAAAGTCCTTGGGGCCAAGGTGTTTAAAAGTCCTTGGGGTGAAAGTTGATGAACTTGTTTTTAAAGAAATGGAACTTATCACTTGTGGCCAATATGACATGTTATGATATGAAGCATGAGATGCTTGTTTTAAGTATGCTTTTGAGCATGAGCAATTGATGATTTGAAGCATGATTTATAAATGTTTTATAAATGCATTATTGAATGGTTTTATGAGCATTCCTCACTAAGCTTTTGCTTACGCTCTCTTTCGTTTTCTTAATTCAATAATGCAGAACATTAGAGTACCTTGAGGGCAGCAAGAAGGGCAAGCAATCAAGTGAAAGTAAAGCTCAAAGTATGAAAGGTTTCTTAAGTACATTTTTAGCTTTTGGTAATTTGGCAATGGGGGACCTATGTGTATGTTTTGGGAGAGGTTTTGAACTCCCTAAGTATGTTGAATGTCGATGAGAATGCTAGTTTTAGTGTTTGGCCTTTATATGCTTGAATTGGAAGTTTATGCTTGTATGGCTTGCTTGTGTAGGAAGCATGCCTATAGATTTGGGGCTTTTCATATGTGATGTTGTTTTGATGAATTGTTGATGCAAGTATGTCTTATATATGTTGAATTGCATGCTGGTAAAGTTTGGTAGCATTTGGAGCATGATTGGATGTTTAATTGCATGTTTAAGAATGCATTTTGGGGCAATCTGTGCAGGGTGTTTCGGAACAGTGCCACCCGTTTCGGAACAGGTGCCTTAAACAAGCCAGGCGTCCGAAACGGGAGAGACCGTTCCGAAACGGTTTGGCTACTGCCAGCCCGTGTTTCGGTACGCGTTGCGAAACGGCCCCACGTTTCGAAACGGGCTCTGCCTGTTTCGGAACGGGTGACCGTTGAGGGCTGACATTGGCAGTTAAATGTTTTGAATTGTTTGCATTTTGGTCCTGAATCTTGTTTGTGCAATTGTATGAGTTTGGGATGTCCTTTTGAGCTGAAATTTCACAGTGAAGCATGAAACCTGACTAATTACAAGCTGGTAACTTTAATTTGGGTTAAGTCCTCATATTTATCAGAAATTACAATTTGGTCCCTAAAGTTGTAATTTGTTCAATTGGGTCCCTGTTTGATCTCTGATGTTTGTGATCTTTGAGTATGATGTTTGTGTGATCACAATTAGGGCTAATGTGCATCTAGACAAGATTAAAAAGAAAAAAAAGGGTCGTTAATCAAGGTTGACTTTCGGGTTGACTTTGGTTTTCCCCGTGTGACTTTCTTAATTCGGGTCAACCGTCTAGGCCGGGTTAAGGGGGTTACATTTGGTGGTATCAGAGCTGAGTTCTCGAGTAATTGGGAATGAATGTGTGCATGATTGAAGTATGTATGCCTTGTGTGCTTGTTGATTGAAAGCATGTTTAGTGGTTTGTGATTTGGATACAATTGAGATGTATGCTGTGATGTAGCATGTTGTGGGTACCCATTGCCAAATAAAAGCTAATGAAATGATGTTGATTTTGAATGAAATTGAGCTTGAATACTTGGATTGCTTACCTTGCTGGGCCTGACTTTGTTTTATTTGCATTGATGTTGCATGGTAAAAGTATGGCACCACGTAGAGAGTTACGAGGTAGTGTGCGAGCTACGGCTCCTAATGAGAATGAGAACGAGGAAAATACGGGTAGTGCGGTGTTACCTCCTCCTCCACCTGGTGGTGGTGGTGCTGAGGGAGGAAGAGCTGAAGCTGCAGCTGGTGCTGGAGCTGCTGGACCAGAGGTTGGTCAGGGGCAAGCTATGCCTGATATGTCGATGTTAGTACAAGCTATTGCGGGTGCTTTTCGAGCAGCAGTAGCTGGAGCTCACGGAGCTGGGCAGCAGGGAGATGCTGGAGTTAGACTACCTCTGGAGCGTCTGCGCAGTCTTGGTGGGACTGAGTTCAGGGGTATGTCTGCTGAGAGTTCAGAAGCTTGGATAGAGAGTACCAAGCGAATCTTGGGTCAGATGAGCTGCACGGATGTGCAAAAGCTGGGTTGTGTTGTGTCCTTGCTGCAGGACGATGCGTATACGTGGTGGACGACCACCACAGCTGGGATGGCTGAAGCTGACATCACTTGGACATTCTTTCAGAATGTGTTCAAGCGGAGATATCTTGGAGTGAGATATCTTGATGAGAAGAAACGTGAGTTCATGACTCTTACCCAGGGGAGTATGACAGTGGCTGAGTATGAGGTGCAGTTTGTGCGACTCAGTCAGTATGCACCTGAGCTTATTCCTGATGAACGGGAGAGGTGCGAAAGGTTTCGTTATGGTCTTGTAACGGAGGTGAAGATGTATGTGCTGGCCACCGAGTATGATGATTTTGATGTGTTGGTGGGCCGAGCCAAGGACATAGAGATGAACTTGGGTTTATCTGCGAAAGGTGCTGGAGCAAGTTCTGGTAAGAGAGCTGCTGAGTATAGTTCCGATGGTGGACGGAACAAGAGGGGACGTGATCAGAGGTATCAGTCCTCAGCTAAGAGAGGTGGTGGTGCACCTGCTAGAGGAGGTAATGCTAGAGCCGACCCTAGTGCTTGTTGGATCTGTGGTTCACGTGGTCACATGAAGCGTGACTGTCCTCGTGCTGTGAGGGAGGTGCAAGCTCCTATTGCGGCAGCTGGTTATGGGTGCTGGAATTGTGGTTCTGTAGACCACTTGAGGCGAGATTGTCCTAGGTTGGCTGGTGATCAAGTGCGTGCTCCTGTTGTTGTTGCACCACAGAGAGGTCGTGGGCGCGGCCGTGGTAATTTCCAGAGGCGTGAGGAAGGTGGTCGTGGAGTAGCCCATGTTGTGGCTATTCAGCCTGAAGGTGGAGGTCAAGCGAGGGTGTATGCTCAGCGTGAGGGGAGGAATGATGCAGATGTGATTGCAGGTACCTTTACTTTGCAATCCTTGTCATTGCTTTCTTTGATTGATTCTGGATCTACGCATTCATACATTTTGCGTGAGCATGCTGAATTGCTTGGTTTGCCTGTTGAGTCTTTGGATGTTGGTGTTCGCGTCACTAGTTCTTTTGGTGAAACTGTTGTGACTCGAAAGCTTTATAGAAGGTGTCCCTTGGTTGTTCAAGAACATGTTTTTCATGTTGATCTTATGGAGTTGCCCTTTTATGGTTTTGATGTGATCCTTGGTATGGATTGGCTTGCTGAGCATCGTGCTGTTGTGGATTGTGAAAATAAGCGTGTTTCGCTTAAGCTTGCGGATGATTATGAAGTTGTTGTGGTTGGTGAGAATGTGAAGTTTCTTGCCAATGTTGTTTCTACCTTGGAGGCGAGTAGGATGCTGAGGCAAGGTTGCGAAGCTTATCTAGCTTTTGTGATGAATCCTAGTTCTAAGGAGTTGAGGGTGCAAGATATCAGAGTTGTGAAGGAGTTTCCTGGTGTTTTTCCTGAGGAGTTGCCTGATTTACCTCCTAATCGCGAGGTGGAGTTTGGAATTGAGCTGTATGAGAATACAACTCCTGTGTCCATTACTCCCTATAGAATGGCACCTAAGGAGCTGAAGACGCAGTTGCAAGAGCTGCTTGATCGTGGTTTCATCCGGCCGAGTGTGTCACCTTGGGGAGCACCGGTCTTGTTTGTGAAGAAAAAAGATGGCACTATGAGGATGTGCATTGATTACCGTCAGCTGAACAAGTTGGCTATCAAGAATCGGTATCCTTTGCCGAGGATTGATGATCTCTTTGATCAATTTCGGGGAGCTGCTGTGTTCTCTAAGATTGACTTGAGATCAGGGTATTACCAGTTGAAGGTGAAGGATGTGGATGTGCCTAAGACAGCTTTCAGGACAAGGTATGGGCATTATGAGTTCCTTGTGATGCCGTTTGGTTTGACAAATGCTCCTGCTGCTTTCATGGACATGATGAACCGTGTGTTTCATGAATACCTGGACAAGTTCGTTGTGGTGTTCATTGATGATATCCTTGTGTACTCGCGTACTGAGGAGGAGCATGAAGAGCATTTGAGGGTTGAGCTGCAAGCTTTGTTGGAGAATCAGCTTTATGCTAAGCTGAGCAAGTGTGAGTTCTGGCTTAAGGAGGTGGTGTTTCTTGGGCATGTGGTCTCAGCTGAGGGGATTCGTGTTGATCCTCAGAAGATCGAGGCGGTGATGAACTAGAAAGTTCCTAAGTCTGTTCATGAGGTCCGTAGTTTCCTTGGTTTGGCGGGATACTACCGAAGGTTTGTGGATGGTTTTTCCAAGATTGCTGCTCCTTTGACAAAGCTGTTGCAAAAGGATGTTAAGTATGAGTGGACGGAAGTGAGACAACAGGCTTTTGAGAAGCTGAAGGCGGCTTTGACGCAAGCTCCTATCTTGGTTCAGCCTGAATCAGGGAAAGAGTTTGTGGTCTACAGTGATGCATCCTATGTTGGTTTAGGGTGTGTGCTGATGCAAGAGGGTAAGGTGGTGGCTTATGCATCGCGGCAGTTGAAAGTGCATGAGCGCAATTATCCTACGCATGATATTGAGCTGGCTGCAGTGGTTTTTGCTCTGAAGATCTGGAGGCATTATCTGTATGGTGAGAAGTGTACTGTGTACACGGATCACAAGAGTTTGAGGTATCTGATGTCACAGAAGGAGTTGAATCTTAGGCAGCGGCGTTGGTTGGAGTTGCTCAAGGATTATGATCTGACGATTGAGTACCATCCTGGAAAGGCTAATGTTGTTGTGGATGCCTTGAGTAGGAAGGTAGCTGTTGAGCTGAGGGCTATGTTTGCTAGCTTGAGCATATCGCGAGATGGTGGTCTTGTTGCTGAGTTGCAGGTGAAACCATCGTTGGTTCAGTTGATCAAGGATAAGCAGTTGCTAGATGATTCCTTGGTGTCTCATGTTCAGGATATCGCGGAGGGTAGACCTTCAGATTTCTGTTTTAGTGATGATGGTGTGTTGTGTTTTGGGAGTCGGATAGTAGTGCCTGCTGATGCTGAGTTGAGGCGTGCTATTCTGACTGAAGGCCATAGTAGTCCTTTTGCTATGCACCCTGGTAGTACTAAGATGTACCGTGATCTTCGTGATGAGTACTATTGGGTGGGTTTGAAGAAGGATGTTGCGGAGTTTGTGAGCAAGTGTTTGGTGTGTCAGCGAGTTAAGGCTGAACATCAGATTCCTTCTGGGTTGTTGCAACCGTTGAAAATCCCTGAATGGAAGTGGGAAAGGGTTACCATGGATTTTGTATCTGGTTTACCTTTGTCTCCTTCGAAGAAGAATTCGGTTTGGGTGATTGTGGATCGCCTGACGAAGTGTGCGCATTTCTTGCCTGTGCATACTACGTTTTCTTTGGATAAGCTGGCAGAGCTGTACATTGCTGAGATTGTGAGGCTGCATGGTGTGCCTAAGTCGATTGTGTCGGATAGGGATCCGAGGTTCACATCGCGTTTCTGGCAGTGTTTGCATCAAGCTCTGGGTACAAGGTTGCATTTCAGTACATCCTATCATCCTCAGTCGGATGGTCAGTCTGAGCGAGTTATTCAGATTTTGGAGGATATGTTGAGGTGCTGCGTGATTGAGTTCCAAGGTTCTTGGGAGAAGCATCTGCCTTTGGTTGAGTTCTCTTATAACAATAGTTATCAGGCGAGTATACAGATGGCACCTTATGAGGCTTTGTACGGGAGGAAGTGTAGGAGTCCTCTTTGTTGGGCTGAAACTGGTCAAAAGTTGGTTTCGAAGCCGGCTTTGTTGAAAGGGACCACTGAGAAGGTGAAGCTCATTTGTGAGCTGTTGAAGGCTGCCTCTGATCGGCAAAAGTCTTACGCGGATTTGAAGCGTAAGGAGATAGAGTATGCGGTGGGTGACCGTGTGTTCTTGAAGGTTTCGCCTTGGAAGAAGGTGATGATGTTTGGCCGGAAGGGTAAGTTGAGCCCTAGGTACATTGGACCATATGAGGTTGTTGAGCGTGTGGGTCCTGTTGCGTATCGGTTGAGGTTACCTCAGGAGTTGGAGAAGATTCATGATGTGTTTCATGTTTCTACGCTCCGGAAGTATAGATCTGATCCTTCGCATGTGATGCCTGTGGAGGAAGTGGAATTGAATCCGGATTTGACCTATGATGAGGAACCGGTGAAGGTTCTGGATTCGGATAGCAAGGTTCTTCGTGGCAAGACCATTGAGTTGGTGAAGGTGCTGTGGAAGCATCGAGGTGTTGAGGAAGCCACGTGGGAGCGGAAGGAAGACATGCTGAAGCAGTTTCCTTATCTCTTTCCTTCAGGTAAATTTCGAGGACGAAATTTCTTAAGGGGGGAGAGTTGTAACGCCCCGGTTTTGGGCTTAGTAGTTTTGGGCGTTGACCGGTTTGGTCAAAGTGCTGTTCGAATCTAAAGAGGTGAAATTAGGAAAGCCTAGTTCGGGTTGCATTAAAAATATGGAAAAATATTCTAAAATCATCTTTTAATATAATTAAGTGAACTGTGAAATCAATTTTGGAAAATGAGTTTTGGAAGGGTGACATTTTGGCTAGTGACCAAAATGTAATTTTTGAAAGTTTGGTGACTGTTTTAGAAAGGGTTGAAACTTTGAATCTTTAAGGAGCTATTATTCCAAAAGTAGTTTCTCCAGATTTTTCTAAGATATTTTAGTGATATATTCTGATTTTAAAAGATGTCAAAAGAGGAGGGAAAGCCATTTGGCTATTTTGTTAACTAACTTTCCAATTTTCTTTCTCTCATTTTCTCTCAACCCAAACACCTTCATTCCAGAGAATTGTTTCTGATTTTCTCACCTAAATCTCTCCTTTCAACTCTCTTTTGATTCCTAATCAACATATCTACAAAACCTCATCATTTGCTACTTGATTCATCAAGGTTTTTGATTCCAAAAAGAGGAGAAACTCAAGTTTGGAGGTAAGAACGTCCTTCTCCTCTAAACTATCAGTTCTTTACTGAAATTCCTAAGTTTTCAATCCTTAATTGATGTTTTATTAAAGGCTTTTAAGATGTGAAATGGATCTTGGCTTATAATGCAAGATTTGGTGATTTTTGGTGATTTTCGTTTGATCTGTTAAATCTGTGATTTGAGATGTGTTTTTGATGATATTTGAACTCTAAATTGATAAGGAATTGAGTTTTGATTAATTAAAACCTGGATAGGTTGAGTTTCCTAAGTTTAGCTTGTGTTTCTTGGTTGTTTTTGAGGTGATCTTGTGGATCTGGTGTTGCTGGAGGTATAAGGATGTTATTAGGCTCTTTTTAGATGTTAAATGATGTTAAAGGATGTTAGGTTTTGATGGTTTATGGATGGGCTTTGTTGAGAAGTGGTTTGGATGCATTTTCGGTTGTGTTTGGTAGCCGAAAATGGAGTGTGGATGAGAGCAGCGAGTTTAGGTGCTTTCATTGAAGCAATTAATGCATGATGATGCATTAATCCTCTGCTTTGATGTGTTAAAACAGGGGAGGCATCTTTGGATCCAAGAGTTGTTGATCCGGAAGCTTGATTTGGTGCTTCGGCAAGAGGCGAAGTGGAATCGGTGAGTGAAAATGGTTTTCAGCTTTGAAACCAATGTCTTGGGAGCTTAGTTTAAGTCTAAACAACTTTGCTAAGCTCAAGTGTAAGTTTTCGGAAAATACTCTCTAATGGTGGCCATGATTTTGTTGTGATGCAATGTGGTTTATTGCATGATTTAAATACTGTTTTGAAAGCATGATTTAGCATGGTATTTGTTGTTTTTGTAAGCCATATGTTGAAGGAAGCTCAAGGTAAGAGTTCCTTGTTTTTGTACATTGATAAAATGTGGTTTGATGCTTTAAAATGCATGATGTATATGGCTTGGTTTAATGCTTTAAAAACAGTGGATAAATTGATGATAATGATGTATATTGGCAAGTGATGTTTTGAAAAGGTTAAGGTCACTAAGGTGGTTAAAAGTCCTTGAGTGAGCCTTGTTTACTTAAGAACATCAAGGTGGTTAAAAGTCCTTGGATGGTTCTTGTTATGGACACAAAGGTGTTTAAAAGTCCTTGTGTGATCCTTTCCATGGTGTTTAAAAGTCCATGGGGCCATGGTGTTTAAAAGTCCATGGGGCCAAGGTGTTTAAAAGTCCTTGGGGCCAAGGTGTTTAAAAGTCCTTGGGGTGATACTTGATACGGACACAAAGGTGGTTAAAAGTCCTTGTGTGGTCCTTTCCATGGTGGTTAAAAGTCCATGGGCCAAGGTGTTTAAAAGTCCTTGGGGCCAAGGTGTTTAAAAGTCCTTGGGGTGAAAGTTGATGAACTTGTTTTTAAAGAAATGGAACTTATCACTTGTGGCCAATATGACATGTTATGATATGAAGCATGAGATGCTTGTTTTAAGTATGCTTTTGAGCATGAGCAATTGATGATTTGAAGCATGATTTATAAATGTTTTATAAATGCATTATTGAATGGTTTTATGAGCATTCCTCACTAAGCTTTTGCTTACGCTCTCTTTCGTTTTCTTAATTCAATAATGCAGAACATTAGAGTACCTTGAGGGCAGCAAGAAGGGCAAGCAATCAAGTGAAAGTAAAGCTCAAAGTATGAAAGGTTTCTTAAGTACATTTTTAGCTTTTGGTAATTTGGCAATGGGGGACCTATGTGTATGTTTTGGGAGAGGTTTTGAACTCCCTAAGTATGTTGAATGTCGATGAGAATGCTAGTTTTAGTGTTTGGCCTTTATATGCTTGAATTGGAAGTTTATGCTTGTATGGCTTGCTTGTGTAGGAAGCATGCCTATAGATTTGGGGCTTTTCATATGTGATGTTGTTTTGATGAATTGTTGATGCAAGTATGTCTTATATATGTTGAATTGCATGCTGGTAAAGTTTGGTAGCATTTGGAGCATGATTGGATGTTTAATTGCATGTTTAAGAATGCATTTTGGGGCAATCTGTGCAGGGTGTTTCGGAACAGTGCCACCCGTTTCGGAACAGGTGCCTTAAACAAGCCAGGCGTCCGAAACGGGAGAGACCGTTCCGAAACGGTTTGGCTACTGCCAGCCCGTGTTTCGGTACGCGTTGCGAAACGGCCCCGCGTTTCGAAACGGGCTCTGCCTGTTTCGGAACGGGTGACCGTTGAGGGCTGACATTGGCAGTTAAATGTTTTGAATTGTTTGCATTTTGGTCCTGAATCTTGTTTGTGCAATTGTATGAGTTTGGGATGTCCTTTTGAGCTGAAATTTCACAGTGAAGCATGAAACCTGACTAATTACAAGCTGGTAACTTTAATTTGGGTTAAGTCCTCATATTTATCAGAAATTACAATTTGGTCCCTAAAGTTGTAATTTGTTCAATTGGGTCCCTGTTTGATCTCTGATGTTTGTGATCTTTGAGTATGATGTTTGTGTGATCACAATTAGGGCTAATGTGCATCTAGACAAGATTAAAAAGAAAAAAAAGGGTCGTTAATCAAGGTTGACTTTCGGGTTGACTTTGGTTTTCCCCGTGTGACTTTCTTAATTCGGGTCAACCGTCTAGACCGGGTTAAGGGGGTTACATTTGGTGGTATCAGAGCTGAGTTCTCGAGTAATTGGGAATGAATGTGTGCATGATTGAAGTATGTATGCCTTGTGTGCTTGTTGATTGAAAGCATGTTTAGTGGTTTGTGATTTGGATACAATTGAGATGTATGCTGTGATGTAGCATGTTGTGGGTACCCATTGCCAAATAAAAGCTAATGAAATGATGTTGATTTTGAATGAAATTGAGCTTGAATACTTGGATTGCTTACCTTGCTGGGCCTGACTTTGTTTTATTTGCATTGATGTTGCATGGTAAAAGTATGGCACCACGTAGAGAGTTACGAGGTAGTGTGCGAGCTACGGCTCCTAATGAGAATGAGAACGAGGAAAATACGGGTAGTGCGGTGTTACCTCCTCCTCCACCTGGTGGTGGTGGTGCTGAGGGAGGAAGAGCTAAAGCTGCAGCTGGTGCTGGAGCTGCTGGACCAGAGGTTGGTCAGGGGCAAGCTATGCCTGATATGTCGATGTTAGTACAAGCTATTGCGGGTGCTTTTCGAGCAGCAGTAGCTGGAGCTCACGGAGCTGGGCAGCAGGGAGATGCTGGAGTTAGACTACCTCTGGAGCGTCTGCGCAGTCTTGGTGGGACTGAGTTCAGGGGTATGTCTGCTGAGAGTTCAGAAGCTTGGCTAGAGAGTACCAAGCGAATCTTGGGTCAGATGAGCTGCACGGATGTGCAAAAGCTGGGTTGTGTTGTGTCCTTGCTGCAGGACGATGCGTATACGTGGTGGACGACCACCACAGCTGGGATGGCTGAAGCTGACATCACTTGGACATTCTTTCAGAATGTGTTCAAGCGGAGATATCTTGGAGTGAGATATCTTGATGAGAAGAAACGTGAGTTCATGACTCTTACCCAGGGGAGTATGACAGTGGCTGAGTATGAGGTGCAGTTTGTGCGACTCAGTCAGTATGCACCTGAGCTTATTCCTGATGAACGGGAGAGGTGCGAAAGGTTTCGTTATGGTCTTGTAACGGAGGTGAAGATGTATGTGCTGGCCACCGAGTATGATGATTTTGATGTGTTGGTGGGCCGAGCCAAGGACATAGAGATGAACTTGGGTTTATCTGCGAAAGGTGCTGGAGCAAGTTCTGGTAAGAGAGCTGCTGAGTATAGTTCCGGTGGTGGACGGAACAAGAGGGGACGTGATCAGAGGTATCAGTCCTCAGCTAAGAGAGGTGGTGGTGCACCTGCTAGAGGAGGTAATGCTAGAGCCGACCCTAGTGCTTGTTGGATCTGTGGTTCACGTGGTCACATGAAGCGTGACTGTCCTCGTGCTGTGAGGGAGGTGCAAGCTCCTATTGCGGCAGCTGGTTATGGGTGCTGGAATTGTGGTTCTGTAGACCACTTGAGGCGAGATTGTCCTAGGTTGGCTGGTGATCAAGTGCGTGCTCCTGTTGTTGTTGCACCACAGAGAGGTCGTGGGCGCGGCCGTGGTAATTTCCAGAGGCGTGAGGAAGGTGGTCGTGGAGTAGCCCATGTTGTGGCTATTCAGCCTGAAGGTGGAGGTCAAGCGAGGGTGTATGCTCAGCGTGAGGGGAGGAATGATGCAGATGTGATTGCAGGTACCTTTACTTTGCAATCCTTGTCATTGCTTTCTTTGATTGATTCTGGATCTACGCATTCATACATTTTGCGTGAGCATGCTGAATTGCTTGGTTTGCCTGTTGAGTCTTTGGATGTTGGTGTTCGCGTCACTAGTTCTTTTGGTGAAACTGTTGTGACTCGAAAGCTTTATAGAAGGTGTCCCTTGGTTGTTCAAGAACATGTTTTTCATGTTGATCTTATGGAGTTGCCCTTTTATGGTTTTGATGTGATCCTTGGTATGGATTGGCTTGCTGAGCATCGTGCTGTTGTGGATTGTGAAAATAAGCGTGTTTCGCTTAAGCTTGCGGATGATTATGAAGTTGTTGTGGTTGGTGAGAATGTGAAGTTTCTTGCCAATGTTGTTTCTACCTTGGAGGCGAGTAGGATGCTGAGGCAAGGTTGCGAAGCTTATCTAGCTTTTGTGATGAATCCTAGTTCTAAGGAGTTGAGGGTGCAAGATATCAGAGTTGTGAAGGAGTTTCCTGGTGTTTTTCCTGAGGAGTTGCCTGATTTACCTCCTAATCGCGAGGTGGAGTTTGGAATTGAGCTGTATGAGAATACAACTCCTGTGTCCATTACTCCCTATAGAATGGCACCTAAGGAGCTGAAGACGCAGTTGCAAGAGCTGCTTGATCGTGGTTTCATCCGGCCGAGTGTGTCACCTTGGGGAGCACCGGTCTTGTTTGTGAAGAAGAAAGATGGCACTATGAGGATGTGCATTGATTACCGTCAGCTGAACAAGTTGGCTATCAAGAATCGGTATCCTTTGCCGAGGATTGATGATCTCTTTGATCAATTTCGGGGAGCTGCTGTGTTCTCTAAGATTGACTTGAGATCAGGGTATTACCAGTTGAAGGTGAAGGATGTGGATGTGCCTAAGACAGCTTTCAGGACAAGGTATGGGCATTATGAGTTCCTTGTGATGCCGTTTGGTTTGACAAATGCTCCTGCTGCTTTCATGGACATGATGAACCGTGTGTTTCATGAATACCTGGACAAGTTCGTTGTGGTGTTCATTGATGATATCCTTGTGTACTCGCGTACTGAGGAGGAGCATGAAGAGCATTTGAGGGTTGACCTGCAAGCTTTGTTGGAGAATCAGCTTTATGCTAAGCTGAGCAAGTGTGAGTTCTGGCAAAATTCCTCATTTTCAGTATAACAAAAAACAACTGAACAATTTCAGATAATTGAAGAAATATTTTGTCGCCCAAATATTTAACAACAAATTAAATGTCTTTCACAATTAAATTGCAAAACATATATTTTCCGAACCAGTATGGCAAAATGCCTCAAAATTAGATTAAGGCATGAGGTTTCGAAACCCCATTGGTGGTTTCGAAACAAGTATGGCAGAATGGCTCAGAAATCACATTAACGCGCGAGGTTTTGAAACCCTCTTGTTGGTTTCAAAACTAGTATGACAGAATGCCTCAAAATCATATTTAGGCAGGTGGTTTCGAAACCCCTTTTGTGATTTCAAAATCTGTTGAGTTGTGTGGGCTCGATTCGTTCAACCGATATGGCTCACCAAGTGGTGGAGAGGTGGATTTTTGGGTGGAAGGGTTGTGGAAGCTAAAAAGATAATTGACACAATGATTTATAGTGGTTCAACCTTCTAACCAAGGTCTACATCCACTACCTTAGCTCCTCATTAAGGATTTCTAATCAATCCACTATTGATTCGTCCCCTTTTCTAGGCTAAGGAGGTAACCCTTTACACCGATCAAGCTTTCTACCCAAAGCCTTGATCAAAACCCTCTTTTACAAAGAGATAATAAAAGCAAACTTAAATCCCTCTAATAGGTATTTGTTTGCACAATTAAGCACTCGCCCAAAACCTAAAACACTTGAGCAAATTTGACAATTTTGGCTCACTAGTGTTTGTCTATACAATAAATGACAATTTAAGCTCTAAGACAATCTTTGATCATTTGTTGTTTGACAATATGATCATTAGCCTTTACTTGATGCTTGGAGGTCCCTTTTATACTCCTTGATGAGTTTGTAGCCGTTACTAGCCGTTGGGATTGAATTGGAGCCGTTGAGGACTTTAATTCCCACCATAAATGCAGTTCTGTAGCTCCCCATTTCGAAACGCTCGAACCCGTTTCAAAACACCCTTTAAGTAGAAAGCGCCGTTGCAGTCTGACGTTGACTCGTATCGAAACGCTTTAGTCCATTTCGAAACACCCATTTCGAAACGCCTGTCCTCGTATCGAAACGACCTGCATTTAAAAGTTAGTTGGGAAATAGCTGTTGGGGTTTATGACCGTTGTGGTCAATGCCACGTAGGCGTATTGAAACAGCATAGCCCGTTTCGAAATGCTGGGCAAAAATCTCATCCAGGGAATGCCTGTTTCGATACGAGTATCGAAACGTTTTTGCTACTAGAATTTTCGTATCGAAACGCCCTAAGGTGTTTCGAAACGTCTGGACAGTTTTGTGAAGTTTGGCTTTGAAAAACACGTAAAACCCTCTTAAAAACTTCCCTAAACATAATTTCAAGTTGTTTGGACTTTGGAAATGTTTTAAATACTTTTTAATTCAGTCCAAAACATTTTTCAATTATTATATCAAAACATTAGTTCTACAAAATCACTACTTACACTAAGTACATTTTTTTCTTAAAATGATATGCTGTAAGAAAATTTGGTACATACCGTTTTTCTTACAAAACATGTACTAAATTCGGTACATTTCGCAGTAAAATGTGTACATACACGTCAAAGTAGGGGTTTCAAAACCACTATTGTGGTTTCGAAACCACTTTCGCAGTATGCCATTAAATCCATGTCTACTTAAGAGGTTTCGAAACCAACAATTTCGGTTTCAAAATCACCCCTACAACACTTGTAGTAGAAAAGATTTTCGGGTCGGAAGTTGTGTATATACCTTTTGGTAGTAATTTGTGTACATATTGTTTTTCTTACAAAACTTATGGTAAATCTGATACATTTCGTAGTAAATGTGTACATACACGTCAAACTAGGGGTTTCAAAACTCCAATTGTAGTTTCGGAACCACTTTGGCAGCGTGCCATTAAATCAATGTTTACCCAGGAGGCATCGGAACCAACAATGGCGGTTTCGAAACCTCCCATTCAGATCTTGTAGTAGAAAAGGTTTTAGGGGTAGGAAGTTGTGTATATACACCAATCCTTACCCAAGGTTCAGCTCCCTTGCCTTTGGTGTAACGATGTAGGAAATTCTGTACATACTATTTTTCTTACAAAACTTATGGTAAATCTGGTACTTTTCGTAGTAGAATGTGTACATAGACGTCAACGTAGGAGTTTCGAAACCACAATTGGGGTTTCTAAACCACCTATACAACACTTGCAGCAAAAAAGGTTTTTAGGTAGGACGTTGAGTATATACACAAATGCTTACACTAAGTTCAAATTTTTTAAGAATTTAGGTACATACCGTTTTTCCTACTAATATTGTAAGGTTTACCGTACTTTTTGTAGTAATTTCGGTATATACACAAAACCTTACACTTTGTGTAGCAAATTAGGTTTTCTCGTAGGAAATTGTGTATGTACACAAATTCTTACACTAACTTGAGCCATTTTGGCCTTTGGTGAAACTTTGTAAGGATTTCGGTACATACTATTTTTCCTACTAATATTGTAAGGTTTTCCGTACGTTTTGTAGTAATTTTGGTATATACATAAAACCTTACACTTTGTGTAGCAAACTAGATTTTCTTGTAGGAAATTGTGTATGTACACAAATTCTTACACTAAGTTGAGCCATTTTGGCCTTTGGTGAAACTTTGTAAGAATTTCAGTACATACCGTTTTCCCTACTAATATTGTAAGGTTTTCCGTACTTTTTGTAGTAATTTTGGTATATACACAAAACCTTACACTTTGTGTAGCATATTAGGTTTTCTCGTAGGAAATTGTGTATGTACACAAATTCTTGCACTAAGTTGAACCCTTTTGGCCATTGGTGAAACTTTGTAAGAATTTCGGTACATACCTTTTTTCCTACTAATATTGTAAGGTTTTTCGTATATTTTGTAGTAATTTTGGTATATTCACAAAGCCTTATAGTTTGTGTAGCAAATTAGGTATTCTCGTAGGAAATTGTGTATGTACACAAATTATTACACTAAGTTCAGCCCATTTGGCCTTTGGTGAAACTTTATAAGAATTTCGGTACATACAATTTTTCCTACTAATATTGTAAGGTTTTTCGTACATTTTATACTAAATTTGGTATATACACAAATCCTTATAGTTTGTGTAGCAAATTAGGTTTTCTCGTAGGAAATTGTGTATGTACACAAATCCTTACGCTGTAACGTTTTATGTATATACCGATTCTCTTACAGTTTTTGTAAGGAATTATGTACAAGGCTCGTAAGAATTTGTGTACAAAATTTTACCCGATTACCCGGTCAACATTCATTTAGTCGTCATTTAACGGGGTTGTTTCCTAAAATCTCCCGTTCATTCAACTTTAATAATATTGTACTATCTTCTTGCATGGAATATTCACCTATTTTTAATATGATTATAATAAATTCGATCAATCAAGACAAGTAATTAAACTAAGTAAATTATATTATAATATCATTGTCATTCTGTATATAATGTGTAAATTATTCATACTTCTATAATCTTTTAAGATTATTACGCGCTTAAATATGATTGGACACATGATTTTCTTAATGATATAACAATTATAAAAATCGAGTTAGACACTATGGTCAAGAGGCTATTACCCTCTTCCCAAAAGATATGTCTGATAGGATGTGCAGTGCCACCGTTTATATATCTCAACATCTCCCTTTTCCTTTCCGATGTGAGATTAATGACCCTGCCTCTTCTCAAACGTTACATTTCTCCCCACTCAACCTCGTCACGAGCTTTCACTCTCCTGATTGGCCAATTGTCACGGTTTTCCACCCTTCCTACCCTACTCACGAGCGCTCGGCGTGAAATCGGGCAGTTAAAGAGTCGCTCTGATACCACTCGTCAGGGGGCCATTATGTGAAACCGATAAATTGATTTTGATATAACTAAAGAATTTAAGGACTAAATTGAAAATGAGAAAACGAATTTTTAAGTCCGCAAACCTCTATATATGTTTAAAAGAAAATACCTAAGTTAAAAACTGATTTTATCAAAACTTTTCTAAGTGTTCTTAAAGGCAAAACAGTGATTTTCGAGTCACCGTTTCGGAACGGCCTTAGGCGTTCCGGAACACTTTTGAAACTGTGAACCTGTGTTTCGAAACGTGTATCGAAACGGTTTTGACACTGTGAACCCCTATTTTGAAATGGGTTTCGAAACGGCTAAAGAACATCAAGACATCGTATCGAAACGACCACAAACGTTTCGAAACGGCATTCAAGTCAAATTTAAAAATTATGACCGTTGAAGTTTTTAACTGATTTTATTCCGATCGTTAAGGCGTATCGAAACACCTTCAGTCCGTTTCGATACGAGCCTTGACAGTAGCTAAATTGTTTCGAAATGTGTTTCGAAACGGCTCTTAGCGTATCGAAACAATCTTAATCATTTCGATACGGGCTCTTTAATGCACCCCAACGACTCTTTCTATTTTGGTCTGTTTCGAAACAGGGTCGGGCGTTTCGAAACGGGTGGTTGCAGACTGCATTTATGGAGGGAAGATAACATCCCCAACGGCTCTATTGATGAATGCAACAACCACAACGACTAGAATTCAATGAGAAGGTATAAAAGGGACCTCTAAAAGCTTCAACAACAACTATTAATCCAAAAGCAAACATCCAAACATCAAATCCAAGCATTTGTGCCTAAATCCCATTATTGTCTTGTAACCCCAATTGTATTTTTCATTCTTATCATTTCAATTGGATTGAGTGCTTGTAATTGGGCTACCTTGTGTATTGAGAGATACTTATTTTAGCCAACAACTTCTTTGTTATTATTGTGTAAGGATTGAGTCAAATTTTGGGTAGAAAATTTGACCGATATTGTAACGATTACCTCCTTAGCCTAGAAAAGGGAAAGAGCAATTAATGGAATTGTTGAAAATCCTTAGTGAAGCTAAGGTAGTGGATGTAGAGTTCGATTGGAATTTGAACCACTCTAAAATCCTTTGTCTACCAATTTTATTTGTCAATTCCACTTCCAAATATTTTAAAAATCCAATTCACCCGCTCTTGGTTTATATCGATCATTCGATCCACTCAACAATTGGTATTAGAGCCTACATCTTTGAAGAATTAACAACCACAAGAGGAGTTCTTAGGAAGAGTGTGATCATCCAAAAATCAAGATATGGCATCTACCTCCGGATCGAGCATGTACGAATCACAATCCACCACAAAACCACCATTCTTCAATGGTGACAACTATCCATTTTGGAAGAACCGGATGCGCCTCTTCATCAAGTCCAACGATTACTTGGTTTGGGATGTCATTGAAGATGGTCCCTACATTCCTTTGAAGAGAGATGATGAAGGAAAGATTGTTCTAAATAAGAAGATAGAGATGAGTGAAGATGAGAGGAAGAAAATCCAAATAAATGACAAAGCTCTTCACATGCTCTTTTGCTCTTTCGGTCCCGACATCTACTTCAAAGTCTCCTCCATTGAGAGTGCCAAGGAAGTGTGGAATACTCTTGAGACCACCTATGAAGAAACCAATGATGTGAAGGAAACTAAGATTGGAATTCTCAATCTTAGTTATGAGAATTTCAAGATGGAGCCTGATGTAACGGTGTCCAAGATGTTTGATCGCTTCTCAACCATCGTCAATGGGCTTAAAGGCTTTGGAGAGACTATTCCGGAAGACAAGCTTATCCGGAAGCTACTCTACTCACTTCCTGAATCTTGGGATGGGAAGAGAACCGCCATCATAGAGGCCAAAAACTTGAAAACTCTAAAACTTGATGAGCTAGTGGGTTCTCTCCTTACTCATGAAATTATGAAGCAAGGAAGGGAAGAAGAAAAGAAGAATAAAGAAAAAAGAGTGGAGAAGCTAGAGGTGGAAAATAAGAAGAAAATGGGAGTGGCTCTCAAAGCTTCATTACTTGAGGAGAGCACTTCTAGTGAGGTGGATGATTTAGAAGAATTGGCTATGATAGCCAAAAGATTCTCACGTTTCATGAGGTCCTACCGAGGAAGGAAGATTCAAAGAAAGATGGACTTCAAGGGTAAAAACAAAGAAGAAGAGAGGGATAAAATCATTTGCTTCGAGTGCAAAAAGCCCGATCACATTCGTTCGGAGTGCCCTCAATTCAAGAAGAAGGGCTTTGAGAAGAAGAAGAAGCTCAAAGCCAAGCTTGCTACTTGGAGTGATGAGAAGTCGTCCGAGGATGATGAACAAGAAGTGGCCAATCTTTGCCTCATGGCACTTGAGGAGGATTCCTCCATGGTAACCTCTAACTCATCATCTTTAGACTTTACATTTGATGAATTAAATGATGCATATGATGAGTTGCAAGAGGTTTATGATGAGTTAGTTGAGAAATACAAGGAGTCGATCATTAGGAATAAGAAAATTATTTCGGAATTAAATGATAAAAATGACTCACTTTCTCAAGCTAACTTAAAATTTAAGAAAAAGATTTTAGGTTTAAAAGATGAACTTAAATTCTTCCAAGATGAAAATGTTGACCTAAATAATCTTCTTTCTCAATGCAATAGTGAACACCAAAAGGTGTTAGGTAAGCTTAACAAGCTCAAAGAGTCTTTTAAATATGTTGGTAATGTGAAGCATGAAAAAGGTGAATCATCTAAAACAAACCAACCTAGGAGAAAGACTAATAACTACAAACAAAGTAGCTTTCCTAGACATAATAGAACTAAAAAGATTAGAAGTGTATGGGTTCCCAAGGAACTTGTAAAATCTAATAATATTGTTGCTATGTCACCTTGGATTCCTAAGGGAACCAAGCTATTGGGAGCTAACACTCGTGGACCCAAAATGATTTGGGTACAAAAAACAAAAGTTTAATATCTATTTTTGTAGGGGGAGCATTGCAACAAGGCCAAAGCACAAAGTCAAAACTCATGGTACCTTGATAGTGGATGCTCGAGGCATATGACCGGAGACAAGAGTAGATTCATGGACTTAAAGCCAAAAAGTGGAGGAGTGATGACATTTGGTGACAACTCCAAAGGCCACATTAAAGGTATTGGCTGAATAGGTAATCACTTTACCATTCTCATTGAAAATGTCTTGTATGTCGATGGTCTTAAACATAATTCGTTGAGCATAAACCAATTATGTGATAAAGGATTTAATGTTTTATTTGATAAAAATGGGTGCAAAATTGTTGACATTAAATCTAATAACATTATGCTCATAGGTCATCGCATAGGTAACATTTACATGGTGCATTTAGATGACATACATACATCCCATGCATCTTTAGTAGCTCAAAATGAAAATGATGCATGGTTATGACATGGGAAACTAGGACATGCTAGCATTAGTGTTTTAGAAAAATTAGTTTCCCTAGATCTAGTTAGAGGTTTGCCCAAAATTAAGTTCTCAAATGATAAAATTTGTGATGCATGCTCTAAGGGTAAACAACATAAGTCATCCTTTAAACCATTAATGATTTTTCTACAAGTAGGTGTTTACAACTTATCCATATGGATTTATTTGGACCTATTAGGACTATGAGCTTGGGTGATAAATCTTATGCATTTGTTCTTGTTGATGATTTTTCTAGATTTACTTGGGTTCTATTTTTAAGTACTAAAGATGAGGCTTTAGAAAAATTCATCACATTTTCAAAATTAACCCAAAATGATCTTGAACTTAGAATTTCTCATATTAGAAGTGATCAAGGAACCGAATTTCAAAATTTAGGGTTTGAAGAGTTTTTAAATGAAAATGGTATTAGCCACAATTTTTCGGTTCCTCGAACTCCTCAACAAAATGGGGTAGTTGAGAGGAAAAATAGAACTTTACAAGAAATGGCTAGAACCATGCTTTGTGAAAATAATTTACCTAAATATTTTTAGGCGGAAGCCACAAACACCGCTTGCTACATTGTAAACCGAGTAATGATTAGGACAATTTTAAAGAAAACACCTTATGAGGTTTTAAAATCTAAAAAGCCTAACATTAGCTATTTTCATCCATTTGGTTGCAAGCGCTTTGTTTTAAATAATGGAAAAGATAACTTAGGTAAATTTGATACAAAAAGTGATGAAGCTATTTTCATAGGATATTCTTTAAACTCTAAAGCCTATCGTGCATTTAACAAGAGAACTTTAGTAGTAGAGGAATCTATACATGTTGTATTCGATGATAACCTCCTTCCAAGGAAGGATTCTTGTTATGATGATGATGTAGGAATCATTAATGCCTTTGATGGAGGACAAACTTCAAAGGAGAGTGAGATTCCAACAAAAGAAGAGGACACACAAGATCCACCTCTTGAATCCTTGAAGGACTTGGCTCTTGAGGAAAAGGAAGTGAGCTACCCAAGGGAGTTCAACAATGTCAAAGGTGGTGAAATCTTGGGTGATCCATCCAATGGGGTAACCACTAGATCTTCTCTTAAACTTATGAACCATGTTACATTTATCTCATGCATAGAGCCTAAGAATATAAAAGAATCATTAAAAGATGATTTTTGGATTATGGCTATGCAAGAAGAGTTAAATCAATTTGAGAGAAGTAATGTTTGGACATTAGTTGATAGGCCTAGTAATCAATCTACTATAGGAACTAAATGGGTCTTTAGGAACAAACTAGATAGGAGTGGTAACATTGTAAGAAATAAAGCTAGATTAGTAGCACAAGGTTACACTCAAGAAGAGGGAATTGATTTTGACGAAACCTATGCTCTCGTAGCTAGAATGGAAGCCATTAGGATGTTGTTTGCATATGCATGTTATCATGATTTCAAGCTTTTTCAAATGGATGTTAAAAGCGCATTTTTAAATGGTTTTATAATTGAGGAAGTGTATGTGGAACAACCACCGGGTTTTGAAGACTCAAAATTTCCAAATCACGTTTTCAAACTTACTAAAGCTCTTTATGGTTTAAAACAAGCTCCTAGAGCTTGATATGAAAGACTTTCAAACTTTTAATTGAAAAAGGTTTTGAAAAAGGTAAGGTGAACACTACACTTTTCATAAAAAGGTATAAAAATGACATCTTAAAAAGGTATAAAAATGACATCTTAGTAGTACAAATTTATGTTGATGATATTATTTTTGGATCTACTAATGAATGTCATTGCAAAGAGTTTGTTAAGTTAATGCAAGGTGAATTCGATATGAGCATGATGGGGGAGCTCTCATTCTTTTTGGGACTCCAAATCAAGCAAAGGAAGGATGACACCTTCATCAATCAAGCAAAGTACATCAAGGATATGCTCAAGAAGTTTGGCTTGGAGAATGCAAAGCCTCAAGCCACACCTATGAGCTCATCTACAAAGCTTGACAACGATGAAGGAGGTAAGTGTGTTGACTCTAAGCTTTACCGTTCTATGATTGGATCATTGCTTTACCTTACCGCAAGTAGATCGGATATCTTGTTTAGTGTTTGCTTGTGTGCTAGGTTTCAAGCTAGTCCTAGAGAGTCTCACCTTATAGCCGTTAAGAGGATCTTTAGGTACCTTAGAGATACCCCTTGTTTAGGTCTTTGGTACCCTAGAGACTCAACCTTCAACCTTCATGCTTATTCGGATGCGGATTATGGGGGTGTAAAATCGATAGGAAGAGTACTTCGGAAACTTGTCAATTCTTATGTAGTACGCTCATATCTTGGTTCTCTAAGAAACAAAATAGTGTAGCCTTATCTACCACCGAAGCCGAGTACATATCCTTAGGGAGTTGTTGTGCTCAAGTCCTTTAGATGAAGCAACAACTCTTAGATTATAGTATTAAAGTTGAAACCATACTCTTTAAGTGTGATAACACTAGTGTCATATGTTTAACAAAAAATCTCATCCAACACTCTAGAACCAAACATATAGAAATAAGACATCATTTCATTAGAGATCATGTCCTTAAGGAAGATGTTGTTATAGAGTATGTTGACACCTTAAACCAACTAGCGGAAATCTTTACAAAGCCTTTAAATAAAGAGCGTTTTTGGTCCCTTAGGAGAGAGTTAGGTCTAACTAGCCTATCTTGACTTTTTATGACCATTTTTGTGCTTAAATTGCTTGATCTCTTGAAAATGTCATGTTTATGTGTTTTTACTCCTAATTTCATCCATGCTTATAGTTAGGGGGAGTATGTTTATGTTTGCACATGTTATTCCTGCTCATTCATGTCATTCATGCAAATTAGGACTTCATAAAATCCATTTTTCTGCACTTTCAGAGCCTTATCTGCACTTCCAGGCCCAGGTGTATCGAAACGGGTCAAACAGTTTCGATACGGGTGCCTTAAAAATCCATCTGAGAGAAGGGTGTTTCGAAATGCCTTCCTAGGGTTTCGAAACGTTTTTGCTACTGCCAAGGGATGTATCGAAACGTGTTTCGGTACGAGTCAACGTGGGATTCGATACGGTCAAAGTCGTATCGAAACGGTCAGCTGGACCTGAAACGTCAGTCAACGTTCGGTGCCCGCGTTTCGGAAAGGTCGAACCCTGTTCCGAAACGGGTTTGCGAACAGCTTTAAAGAGGGCTTTAAAGTTAAAGTTTCATTTTAATTAAAATTCTCTCAAACCCTAAAAACCCTAAGTCGATTTTTCCCTATAAAAACCCTCTTAACCTCATTGTTTTTCACCAAATCTTGAGGGCTTTTACACTTAAACACAAGTCTAAGCAAGCATCAACAATTTTGTGCAAAGATTTCCATCTATTCATCCAAAATTCCAATCTAAGGTATATTTTCATCTTTTTCTTTTTCCTTAAATTTGTATTCGAATCCTAGGTTAGAAAATATTAATTTTGTATAGTTTATGTGTTTCGATACTTGGGTTTTTCAAATCTTGTAAATTTTTTTCAAAATTTTAATATTTTTTATTAGAATATATTAATTTTCATTCGTGTTTTTTTCACTTTTTTCTCTTAATTTTTTTTAATTTGTTTTTAAACCTAAGTAGGATTTTCCATTGGATTGAATTAAGGAATTTCATGCATACACTTTAATTTTATTAAAAAAATTGCTTGCTTTATGTTTTTAGGATTTTTTCAATGGAGAACATTAATAAAAAGCGTAAGACGAGTCAAGCAAGTGATTCTAGTATCCGTCCTAATCTCACCTAGCTGTTTCTCAAAAGTCTTCGGATTCAAGAGCTAAGGGATCATTTCACTTACGTCAAAGAGCTTGTCGTTCGTCGTGAGCGTGTTGTTGACATGTTGTTTCTTGACTCCGAGTGCTTTCTCTTCCGTTATCTCCATCGTTTACAAGAATGGAGCTTCTTTGGTTTCTTGAGTATCCCAGATATTTGCTACGAGCACATGGTTCTTATCTTCTACTCAAATGCTCAACTTATTAATAGTGAAGACAACTCCGAAGTTGTTCGCATTGAGTCTCTTATCTTGGGGAAGAAGATTGTCATTGACATTCCTTATTTAGAGGCTACCTTTGGTCTCAAGAATGAAGGAATCGAGGATGAGACTCATTTTGGTTCTCACGCCGGTTCAGTGCTTGCCTTGGATGCTCACGATAGGTTCCTCCACTTGATGATCTCGTGGTTTATTCGCCCCTCCGGAGGTAAATTCTCTCACGTTCGTCAAGTAGATTATTTTTGGCTTGAATGTTTTTGTCATAGAGAGCACCCAAATCTTGTCAAGATCATGTTCGCCGAGATGGTGAATAATGTCAAGCTCCGTGGAACCGATGCGCTCAAGTCCTTCACTTATGGGACTGTTTTAAGTCATATCTTTGGCGAGCTTCGTCTTGATTGCACCTATGACTCTCTGGAACCCCGCAAGTAAAAAGTTGGTGAATCTTCTCTCCACAAGTCCGGATTTCGTGACATCAACAATGGCCAATGGGAACGAGTTGATAGGGAAGCACCTCTACCTCAAGTTGAACCTCAACCACAAGCTCCGGTTACCAACAATGAAGCTCTCATGGGTTTTCTCACTGAGCGGTTCAACACAATGGAGGCGGGTCTTGGTACTATAAGTACTCGTTTGCAATCCATGGAGAATCGACTCACATCCCTTGAGAATCAACATCAATCTATGGACATGTCATTCTCCACTTTTTATGGTCAATGTATGGATTTTCGTTGCTCTCAAGCTAGGAACGATGATGATTCCATGGATGATGATGGTGACGACGATGAGGCTTAGGATTCTAATGTCATCTCATATTAGCTATTCATATTAGGACTAAGATTGCATCTTTATTTCCTTTATGTTTTATGAACCTATGCTTTGCTTATTTTGTTTGGGATTAAGCTTTGAACTTCATTGTTTAAGATTTATGTTTTGGATATTTGAATTCTATGAATTTATATTATGTTGCTTATTGCTTATTGATTATTGCTTTTAACCTTATTTCTTCTCTTTGAGCCTTGTTTATTATTTTTTGATCTAACAAAAAGGGGGGAGAAGTTTTTAAGTGTTTTAAGTGCTTTTAAGTTTTAAAACTTAGATTTAAATCTTTTTAAAACTTTAAAACCCATCTTAAATTGAGAGGGAGTTGGAATGTATTCAAAATTTTCAAAACTCTTAAAAATTCTAACTTTGGTTTTGTTATATCAAAAAGGGGGAGATTGTGAAACCGATAAATTGATTTTGATATAACTAAAGAATTTAAGGACTAATTTGAAAATGAAAAAACGAATTTTTAAGTCCTCAAACCTCTCTATATGTTTAAAAGAAAATGCCTAAGTTAAAAACTGATTTTATCAAAACTTTTCTAAGTGTTCTTAAAGCCAAAATAGTGATTTTCGAGTCACCGTTTCAGAACGGCCTTAGGCGTTCCGGAACACTTTTGAAACTGTGAACCTGTGTTTCGAAACGTGTATCGAAACGGTTTCGACACTGTGAACCCCTGTTTCGAAATGGGTTTTGAAACGGCTTAAGAACATCGAGACACCGTATCGAAACGACCACAAACGTTTCGAAACGACATTCAAGTCAGATTTAAAAATTATGACCGTTGAAGTTTTTAACTGATTTTATTCCGATCGTTAAGGCGTATCGAAACACCTTCAGTCCGTTTTGATATGAGCCTTGATAGTGGCTAAAATGTTTCGAAACGACTCTTAGCGTATCGAAACAATCTTAACCGTTTCGATACGGGCTCTTTAATGCACCCCAACGGCTCTTTCTATTTTGGTCTGTTTCGAAACAGGGTCGGGCGTTTCGAAACGAGTGGTTGCAGACTGCATTTATAGATGGAAGATAACATCTCCAACGGCTCTATTGATGAATGCAACAACCACAGCGGCTAGAATTCAATGAGAATGTATAAAAGGGACCTCTAAAAGCTTCAACAACAACTATTAATCCAAAAGCAAACATCCAAACATCAAACTCAAGCATTTGTGCCTAAATCACATTATTGTCTTGTAACCCTAATTGTATTTTTCATTATTATCATTTCAATTGGGTTGAGTGCTTGTAATTGGGCTACCTTATGTATTGAGAGATACTTATTTTAGCCAACAACTTCTTTGTTATTATTGTGTGAGGATTGTGTCAAATTTTGGGTAGAAAATTTGACCGATATTGTAACGGTTACCTCCTTAGCCTAGAAAAGGTGAAGAACAATTAGTGGAATTGTTGAAAATCCTTAGTGAAGCTAAGGTAGTGGATGTAGAGTTCGATTGGAACTTGAACCACTCTAAAATCTCTTGTCTACCAATTTTATTTGTCAATTCCACTTCCAAAAATTTTAAAAATCCAATTCACCCCCTCTTGGTTTATATCGATCATTCGATCCACTCAACACATTACCCTCTTCCCAAAAGATATGTCTAGTAGGATGTGCAGCGCCACTGTTTATATATCTCAAGACCTCCATTTTCCTTTCCGATGTGGGATTAATAACCCCGCCTCTTTTCAGACGTGACATTCTCTCCCACTCAACCTCGTGACGCCCTCGTCACGAACTTCCGCTCTCGTGATTAGCCAATTGTCACGGTTGTCCACCCTGCCTATCCTGCTCATGGGCGCTTGGCGTGAAATCGGGCAATCAAATGGTCACTTTGATACCACTTGCCAGGTGGCCATTATCCTCTTCCCAAAAAATATGTTTGATAGGATGTGCAGCGCCACCGTTTATATATCCCAAGACCTCCATTTTCCTTTCCGATGTGTGATTAATGACACCGCCTCTTCTTAGACGTGACATTGTCGATATAATATTAAATATAAAATAATATTATTGATAAAAAATAATTATAATTAAAAAATCCTAATTGAGTTTCTTACTTGATACTTTGTTGTACATTTTTTACCGGTTCTCATTATGCGATATAACTAATGAAAAAGATTTGAATTAAAAGTGTTCTTTTTATAACAATAATGAGATGGTTTTTAGGGCGAGACACTAATTTAAAGTAAAAAATTTGAATTTTGACGTTGAAAATGAAACAAAACTAGTTAAAAGAGTCATTTTAATAATGGACATTTGTATTATCCAATTCGAATTAGTCAATTAGTAAATTATATACATATGGTTTTGTTAATTTTGGTAAAGTACTTCAAAATTTCATTTCATTAATTTTTTTTATATATTTAAGTATTTTGAACACCACAGTGTAATTGTATGAAAATATAATTACGTCTCGTTTCATGTGACCTATTTAGTAGTACAAATTATAATTATACAATTACAAAAATTTAAATTTCAAAATAATATTAATTATTATGAAGAGTGACATTACACTCGTAATTACATTAATTCGTTTTGTAACAATAACATCTGGATTTTATTAATTAATATGAAAGATATTACAAATATAATGCATCAAAAAGAGAAAAAATGATTAATCCACTAAAATCTCATTCAATGTTGCAAATAAAAGCATGCACTTTCATCGAGATTAGCATAGCATTAAAATCCAAAACCTTCCTGAATCTCCTTGTCTCTAACAAAATGATACGCTTTACGAGATCAAAAATGAGTGGTGAGCAAACCATATTATCAAGTAGAATGCTCTGTTACCCAGGTCTGATTACATCGGTAAACAACCATCAACCGAGTCGGGATCTATCTTTCTATGACCTCCGACAGAATCAAAATCAGAACTAGCAGACAAAAATAAATATTATTTTGAAATTTAAATAAATAATTAATATTAATTTGAAATTTAAATTTTTGTAATTGTATAATTATATTATTTTGAAATTTAAATTTAAATTTATTTAAAGAAATATTATCCCTTTATTTGTATTTTAAAAAATATGGAATTTAAATATGGAATTGATTTATTTTTTAAATATATTTAAAGAAAGATTATCGCTTTATTTGTATTTTAAAAAATAAAATAATTAATTTTTTATATTTAACTTTTATCCAATATAATATAAACTATATAGCAATAGGATTTAAATTATGAATTAAATAATTTTAAAAAATTTAGAATTATTATTATTATTATTATCAAACAACATAATTATATTTAATATTTAAATTGCACTAATATAAAAATTAATTTTATAATATAAATTCACTACCGATAGGCGATAGGATTATATAAAAGACTCGATACTCAAGTCCCAAACCAAAATAAGCAATAATTTATTTTGATAAGACATATTATACTCCACATTGTTTTTAAAAGGATCGGTTCTGAACTTTAAATAAAAATATTAAGATTATATTCGTAAATTAAAATAAAAAACTAAAACATGTTTAGTAAATAGTTTTTTTTTGGGCAAAATTAGCTGGATAATCTAATAAAAAAAGGTTTATAGGGTTCTTTCACGAAAATTTTGGAAAAATAGGCTAAAATCTACAATGTATCGCCATCTCCACATGGTGTTGTGAGACCTCGCCATCTCCACATGGCGTTGTGTATGGAAGATAGCACATGGTTCGCCTGCTCGAACAAGAGCCGTATGGCAGCTGATGGAAGTAACTTTATCATCTTGATAAAAGCTGCTTGTTGCATAACGCCACTTCTAGGTGGCGAGGTCCTATGTGCCAATGCACACGACCAGCTTTTCACGTGAAACCTGGTCAAGTATTTTATTTTGTTTAATTTTTTTCTTAAATGTTATATATATATATATATTATTGAGGAGAAGGGGTGTGTATAGGATTTGCGAGAAAAAATGATAGAGTTTGAGTTAAAAATTGAGAGAGCTTGAGTTAAAAATATAGTTGAAGACGGTGAAGATTGTTGAAATATATATTTTTGTAATTTTCTCGTTTTCTCAAAAGTAAGTAAGTAATTTAGAAAATTTGGGTGAAAACCCCTTTTTTATTAATTATATATAATTTTGGCTCCCTCCCAGAATTATTTGGAAAAATGACCCCCAAACTCGCCACGTAGTTGAACATCGCGTTCTCTGGGATGCGAGGCTTGAACTCGCATTCTGCAGAGCACGAGGTCCATCTACTTGGCATCGTTGTTTGAAATAACGGTTTCTCAGGAACTCGCATTTTGCAAAACGCGAGGTTCCCGAGAATTTGAAAAGGAGGCTGAATATATCGCACAGAACTCGCGTTATGCAGAACGCGAGGTCTGTGCGATTTTGGGTTGAAAAACAAGGGTGGGTAAGGCCTGTTTGAGCCTAATTTCGGGCTTATAAATCGTATTTTTTTAGCAAACATCAAGTTTGTGTTCGTAGTACTGAAAATTCTCTATCGTATGACACCAACATGGTCAGTTTCGTCCATTCTAAACTCGCTTAAAATGGCTTCCAAAATCCTATGCTATCATCCTTTTTTTTGAATGAAATTGACTTTGAAGAACAATTGATAATTTTGGTTTAGTAATCGCATAAAATTAATAAAAAACTGAAATTAAATAAACATTTAAAAGTTTAATTATAATAGATAAAGAAAATTAAAATACGGTAATTTAATAAAACCCAAATGTCTGGAATAAATATATTAGAAACATAAGTACAAACGCATTAGAAAAAAAAGGCTAATGATGTCTATGTCCACCCGTTCCGCAGTCGGGTGGACGACGATCTCGATCTGGATTCTTCCGAACAAGCTGTGCTGCATCCTCCTAGTCCTCATCATCATCATCTGTGATACGCGGACCTGTGCTGGGCCCGGGCGGGGAGTAAAACAAGCTACCCGACGACGTTTGCAGGACAATGCTATAGTCAAACTGAGATGCCAACGGTGGAATATCGATCAGCGGAGGACCACTCGTCGGCATATGGGGACGGTAGGCATCAGAGAAGCCGAAGTCGGGTGGATGCCTCATCTGCTGGAAAGTCGAAGGACCGCTCAAATTCTGAAATATTGTGGCAGATGATGAGGCCCCTGCAGTGTCAGTTCGCGGTCTCGGATCGTGTTGCCTCGACTAGCTCTGGCTTTGGCTCGCTCAACGTGTGGGGCGTGGGTAGTTTCGGGGACCCTGGGGAAGCTGTCGCTCGCGCTCCTCGGGAGTAAGGATATGTTGCTTCCCATAGAGCCCATACCACTGAAAGTAATCGAAATTGACCGAAATGGACCAATTCAAAATGGGTCGAAGGATGCGTAGGTGACTGGCAAATCGGTCATCCCAAAGCTAAATCCAGTTAGTGTGGTAATGGGCCCAGTCAATCTCCGTCTTCCCCTGGTGCGTCAAATGATGGAATTCGTCCAAATTTGGTGGTTCCTCTTGCGGAACCCCTTGGACGTACCCGAACTGTCAGAGAAACCGATCCGTACGATGCCACACGACAATTTCATAGTTGATCAGCGGCACTCGTGCAAGCCATACGTGCTGGTCACACAAAATCTCGGGTAGAGTAATCTGTTAAATCACCTCAGAAGCGTAGGGCATCCACACGAACTAAAAAATATATAATGTTTCTAACGGTTATATGAAATATTATTGAAAAAATTATGAAAAAATTCAAATGAATTTTCGGATTACCTGATCGTGCGTCATCTTATCCATAACAAGCCTGTAGTCTTCTTGGTTTTTTGGCAGGCCCTGGTGGGTCAGTGTTTCGCTTCACCTATCATTAATGGAAAATAAAAAAATTCGTTAAATAAAATAATTTCAAAATAAAATAAATATAATAAATTGAATAATACCTTCGAAGAAGCGGAAATAAATAGGGGGCGGGTTGTCTAGGCTACGGGCTTAAAAAAGGCATCTGAAACCAAGCCTAAGACTGGAGGAGTAAACAACATCCTCCAATAGCTGCTCTATCATAGTTGACATTTCTGCAGAGCTCTCTAAAAAGAAACGTCAAGACAGCTGCTCCTTAACATTTTTTCTAGCTTCATCAAAATTGATAAGATGATAAAGCCATATCATGTGCGCTTTGGTGCGAGATTTGTCTGGCATTAATATCCCGCCGATAATGCGCAAGATGTGGGCACGCGCAAACCGCTGTGAGAATAATAAATATTTAATAAACGAAATATATTAAAAATTGTAAAATTAGTGAAAAAATGAAAAAAAAATACCTGGAGTGTTTCGTCATCTGTATAGGGGGGGGGCTTTCAAATTCAGCCTCCAAATAAGATAGTTCTATTTTCCCACCGTCCCACACATCCGCTGGGGGTGCCACTCCCATTATTTGAGCAAATAGATCTGGCCAATTAGCCAACGCTATACCCGTAATAAGGTTGTTGTCCGTAATCAACCCTAGATGATAGGCAACATCCTCTAGCGTTATTATTGCCTCGCCTATCGGGGAATAAAAAGTGTGCGTCTCTGGCCTCCATCGTTCTATTAGCGCGCTAATCAATGATGGGTTACACTTCACACCCGCTAAGATCCTCGCTACGTGGCCAAAACTAGCTCGATCAATCCACATCATAACGGCGAGATCAGGTACGTGGTTGATACGGTTAAGGTAACAAATTAACCGAAGTTCGTATCCCTTCAAAAATAAAATAACAAAAAATTAAATAGTTGGCAATGCATGTAAAATAAAAAAATAAAATAAAGAAAATAATAATAATAATACCTCTTGTGTTGTCCCGAAATAGTTAGAGCAGCGTTTCGCGTCGTTTCTTAAGCCCGCCATTGTATCGAAAGAAAATTAAGTAAATATAGTAAAAAACAGAAGAAATCGCGTTCTGTGCGTGGTTGATATGGGGTAGGGCCACCAATTTATAGAGGAGCTCGCGTCTTTTGGGAAGTGATATTAATGAACCTCGCGTTCTGAAAAACGTGATATTCTAAAGACCTCGCGTTCCACAGGACGCGAGGTTCATTGATAAGACGCGTCACGCAACAGACGCGTGATCTGAACGGGCAGAAAGGACCTCGCGTTCTGTACAACACGAGTTTTTAAATACTTCGCTTTCTACAGGACGCGAGGTCGTGGGATTTTTAAATGATGACTTCCCGCGTGGGAAAGTCGTTTAATATTCAATTAATTATATTTATTATTATTATTAAATAAATGTAATAATAGTTATAATAATATTATTAATATTCTAATAAATATAAATATAAATATAAATTTATTATTATTATTATTATTATTATTAGTAGTAGTAGTAGTAGCAAATATATTATTATTAGTAATAATAGTTTATATTAGTATTAAAATAAAATGTTATTATTATTAATCATTAAAAATAATTATATTTTTTTACAATTGAACGAATTTGAGTATTTCATAACAATTGAATGTATAAAATCGTTGTTACACCGAACCCAACATTTCTTAAAAGATCCTCAAATTGTTCTGACGGTGATGATCATCATGAATGTGGAATTCGTGATGATATTTGTTTATAATGACAAGTAACCTGGTCTTTCAGCGTATTATGGGACGAAGAGACCGATAGAATATGGGATTGAACGGCTACTGTCTACGACTGTCGGCAGTGGCGTTCGACGACGGCGAACGGTAACCGACGAACAATTTAATTTTATTTTTATATTTTAAATTATTTTTATATTAAATAATAATAAAAATACCATGTCATACTAAAATAATAATAAAATACTCGAGAATGACAAAAAAATATTAATGTATAATATCAAGTTATTAAATTAAAAAGTTTAAAAGTTGAGTGACAAAAATAGAAGTGAGAAGATAATTTAGTGATTGATATATGTACTTTACCCTAATAATAACTACATACTGCAGTTCAGATAGAAGCGTCCATCAGTCCAGCAAGGACAGCCCATCTTTAGATTCTCTCTCTTCCTCTCCCCTTTCTAGTTTCTATGGATTATATTTTCCTCTGACAAAATAGAAAAGAAAAGAAAAGAAAGGAAAGTAAAGGAAAGTAAAGGGAAGGAAAGGAAAGGAAAAGAAAATCCCCAAGCAAAACTTAAATTATTAGTAATCAAATATAGAAAAATTGAGAAAGGAAAGTGAAAATCCAAGTGAGAAAGAAGGGTGCCGAGGATTTTTTCTTCATTTTTAAGGCCGATCTGAGCGGTTAGACGCTACAAATGGGGACTCTTCAAACATGGAGAAAAGCGTATGGCGCTCTTAAAGATTCCACTAAAGTCGGTCTCGCTCATGTCAATAGCGATTACGCGGTAATGTTTCGAAGATCCCCTCTTTTCATTTCTTCCCCCCTATATTTAGTATGCGGAATTTTATTAGATTTGATTTTTTTTTTGGGTGAAATGTTTAAATTAGGACTTGGATGTGGCCATAGTTAAAGCTACTAACCATGTCGAGTGTCCTCCAAAAGAAAGGCATCTTAGAAGTGAGTTCTTTTTGATTTTTTGAAATGCTAATTTACAGATCCAATTTAAATTTCTGGGATTGGATATGTATTGATTTTGTTGGTTTTTTGTTTTTGTTGAAGAAATCTTGTTAGCCACATCAGCGATTCGGCCTCGGGCAGATGTTGCCTATTGCATTCATGCGCTTTCCCGCCGATTAGCCAAAACTCATAATTGGACGGTATTATTTCCTGATTTTTTTCTTCTTATTATGATTGCAAAATCTTAGGGCTTCTGGTCTTTAAATTTGATATGAAATTGTTCAATTGGACGATGATGCTTTCGCTTTAAAATGAAGTTGGAGTTTCCAATTGCTATATTAATGTGCATTCAACACTAATGTTTCCAGAATTAAGTTACTTGTTTCTTATCGCTTAATCTACTGGCTTGCTTGTCTATGTATTAGATTTTTTACTACTGTGCATCATATGGTATGTTTTGCTGTAATATTTATGGAAGAGCGCACCATTCAAAATGTATACTATGTTGAGAGTTCATTTCAATACCTTCCAGTCAAACCCGTTTCTTGGGGATGATCCTTATTCTAATTCTGCATTTTTGGGTGGCGGTTAGAATAGTTTCTAGTTGCAGTTGTGTTTCTAGACACACTGAAATGATATTGATTACAAGTACATTTGTTAGGTTTTATGTAATATTTTTTCCAGCTTTGATATGATTAGTGAACCTTGATTTTTGGTGGTTGAATTCATCTTCTTGGGCATGAGATTTTACCCTGAAAGATGATTTATTCATGTTTTTTGGGGCTTTAATTGTTTAAGTTTTTGTATGCACTAAATTTTTGTATAGTACTGATGTTCTACGATATGTCAGCATCTAGCTCTGTTTTGATATAGTTAAATGAACTTATATTGTATTTTTTTTTCTTCTTCCTTTATTTTATAGGTTGCATTGAAAACTCTTATAGTTATCCATAGGGCTCTGAGGGAGGGTGATCCTACTTTCAGAGAAGAGCTTTTAAACTTCTCGCAAAGAGCACGCATCCTTCAACTTTCTAATTTCAAGGATGATTCTAGCCCTATCGGTGAGCTTTTAATTTCACTCTACTTTTGTGCCTATTGGTTTATGCATATGTCTCCATCTTCTCTACATGTCTTCTTGTCACTAGTAATAACTTATAACTTTTTGTTTGCCTATTCATTCTGCCCATTGTTTTGTATATGCTCTTCAGCATGGGATTGCTCTGCCTGGGTGCGTACATATGCATTATTTTTGGAAGAAAGACTTGAATGCTTTCGGATTTTGAAGTATGACATTGAAGCTGAGCGTCTCCCAAGACCTTCCCAGGAGCAGGATAAGGTATCCTTCTTTTGGGAATATTTGTTCCTTAGAATTACACAGGTATCTGGTTTTACCATTGTGGGTTCTTGGTCTGCTACAATTTTGGTTCTCTTAAATGGGCAGGGTTACAGCAGAACGAGGGAGTTGGACAGCGAAGAGTTGTTGGAGCAGTTGCCTGCTCTGCAGCAATTGCTCTATCGTCTCATTGGTTGTCGGGTATTATTATATTTTAATCTTGTCTAATCTGAGTTTTGTTTCCCGAAAGCATTCAGTTTTTGTTATTTGTTTATGTATCTGGAAAAGTTAATGGGCTTTTCTGCTCTCCTTACAGCCGGAAGGTGCTGCTGTAGTAAACTACGTTATACAGTATGCCTTGGCTCTGGTACGTTCAATTTCTTAGTCTCTCTATGTTATGTGTTTGTGTCATTTTATTTAGTCCTGAAATCTTATTTCGAATCATCGCTAGTGGCGTCTGTATGTGTTCCTGGCTATCATGCAGTATTCTTCGTCATCCTAGGTTCCAACTTTTGCTTTCAGGTTCCCCTCTAGTTTAGATTATTATTTTCATTCTACTTGATCTATTCTTTTTGTCTTCCTCAAGTCTTATGATGAATGAGAATGAACAGTCTCAAGATAAATCTCTTCTGGTCAGATACAAGAAACGGAATACTGATTGGTATGGCTAATGGCAATTAGCGCTTGTAATTCACTAGTTGTCTTCTATCTATCTTGTTACTGGTCTCCGGTCACTGAACTAATCTACTTCGAAAGTCTTTTGTTCGAGTGACACGCGAAGAGTTGAATAGCATGCAACTGAACTTATCTATCAGCTGTTCTCTGCGAATTTATCAAACTGTTGGGGTGATTTTGTTATTAATGAGCATCACATGTATAATTCTTATCTAGTCCCCAGTTCTTGTTTTGAGTTTTCTACTAGTGGAATCTGGGTTCTTCTGTTAAATTCGAAGTTAAAAAGTTACGTTAAAGAGTTTTTCATTTTCCATTTGCACTATATACAAAGTGTACTAAATTATTTCTCCTTATAAATAACAACTAACCAACAGGGGGAAGAATCCACTGAACAAGCAGACTGTTTAATTTGGCTGAATTCGTAAAAAGATCATGGCCAAAATCAGCATAATCATTATAATTTAATCATAGCAAGTAAATAGGTTACATGTGAATCCATAAAATGGTTCACGAGCGGGAACATGTCTGCTAAATTTTTCTACCTATAGAATCATGTTAAGCTGCCTACTGAAATGGATTGATAGGAGTGGAGATGTTTAATTTACAGAAGGTGGATCACAGTTATGAGTTTAGAAGTTAATGCTTCCTGCATGTAAATCAATCGCTGATGTTAATGGAAGTCGTGATTGCTCATTGCTGGACCTATAATTTTAAAAACCATTTAATTGATTGTGTCATCTATTGAACGTTTGGAGAATTTAGATTTATTATTAAGATTTCAAGACCCCATTATGTATCTGCACCTCCTTTCTTTGTAACATAAAAATTTTTCTGTGTTTAAAAAATGTGGAAAATCTAGAACATTTTTGTACATCTTCCTAAGAATCCCGATACCTCATATGAATAAGTAAAATGATGGGTATCTGACAATGGAAATACTTCGCTTTTGAAACTATGTTAACCTCACAATATTGCACTTTTCAGGTATTAAAGGAGAGCTTCAAAATATATTGTGCTATTAATGATGGAATTATCAATCTTGTTGACAAGGTGATGTGTTTTTTTTATTGTTTAGAAAATGATTTCCTGGTTTCAGGTTGATGCTTTTTTCTTTCATTCTTTTCTCCCCCTTTTCACAATAGCTCGAGTTGTGATTTTATTGTAGTTTTTTGAGATGCCTAGACATGAAGCTGTCAAAGCACTTGATGTATACAAGCGAGCTGGTCAACAGGTGAAGATATAATTTCTAAAAAGTTGCATTTCTGTCAAATATTAGCTAAGTAGTTACTTTTCTGGTTAATTACATTCTCATTTGGTTAGTAATTGCGGTTGGTCTGATATCTCGGTGTCGACAGTTAAATATCATGTTGGCTTGGTAAAAATATATTTAATGTCTATGATGCAGGCTAATAGCCTTTCTGATTTCTACGAAGTTTGCAAAGGATTGGAACTTGCTAGGAACTTCCAGTTCCCTGTTCTCCGGGAGGTATGTGTTCTATGGAGGTGATTTGTAGTTCGAATTTTCTCTTATGCGACTTTTTTGTTCAATTCTTTGATGTTAATTCATCACTGTAATTGTTCCAGCCACCACAGTCTTTTCTTGCTACCATGGAAGAGTACATTAGAGAGGCACCACGCATAGTTTCCGTCCCAACGGAACCGTTGGTTAGTACTCTTTCAACTATATTCCTGATAACACACAAATACATGTGCATGCATGCATACTACATATATAAGAGATTTATTCACACAAGTGTAAAAGTAATTTACTTTTATATACTGTTATAATTTTTACACGAGGTATATATTTTTTAATCCAATGGTTGCATTTTATGTTTCATTCGTGCAGATTATGCATGCTATTTGTTAAACCGTTAAATATATATGAAAAGTATTGTGTTCTCTATAAATATGATAGGGATATTGGGTTGATTTGAAACTTTATTTGCATGATGTGTACAAGTATATTGCTAAGTCTAACAATTAATTGTACATGAAGTAAAATAAGCTCTGGGATATCTGTAAAATGAATGACCTTTTTAAACTTTACCCTCTCTTCTCCTGCCTGTGTTTAATTTAAAATTCTCAAATTGCCTTGGAATTTAGCGTAATATTTTGAAGTGATATATGCTATAGGACTAAATGTGTTATTTGTTACAGCTTCAATTAACATACAGACCCGAGGAAGGTCCTTCTGAAGATAATAAATCATCCAATGATGAACCTGAACCATCTGCACCTGCTGATGATGTTCCCGTTTCCAGTGTCGAGACTGCTCCTCCTCCCCCTCTGGCACCTCAGACCAACTTGATCATTGACGACTTACTGGTATGTTTCTTTTTGAGTTTCATAACGTATCCTATTTATATATATTTCTTTCTTTCTTTTATTGCATTTTGCTGGGTTCAGGGATTGAATGATTCTGCACCTAACGCCTCGGCAATTGAGGAAAGTAATGCTTTGGCACTAGCCATTGTTCCAACGGAATCTGGTAAACTGTGTTTCTTAGTCTCTTGCCTCTCTTCCATTATTTGATGGCTAATATTCTTATCTTTGGTGTTGCGATGCTAAAAAGGTTTTTTCTTAATATTTTATTTTGCAGGTGCTTCAACATTTAATTCTAGTGCCGGTCAACCAAAAGATTTTGATCCTACTGGATGGGAACTTGCCCTTGTCACGACACCAAGCACTGATATTTCTGCACCAACTGAAAGGCAATTGGTATTCCCTCTCTCTGCTTTCGCTTCTCATGTATTTCTATGTAATTTTAACTCTTCAGTCTTCATTTCTCTTGAAGTACTTGAATCTGGAACGTATTTGAACTCGAGTCAAGGATCTGACCCTCTTAGGACCTCCAAATACATGAAAGAAACATTTAAAAAAAATGAAATACCTGTGTAAGACAGTTCCAGATCTGACATGCGAGTTTGAGTAACATAGGTCTGTGAAATATGACCGTATATTGGAAAATGTGTGGGATGATTGAAGTAGGGAAATGAATGACATTGTACTAAATATAAATTAGTGTACTTTTATGAAAGAACTGCTAATTCTGGACTTAATTATTTATTTTTGAACAAGGGCTCCTTAGTTCTGGTGTTAGTTTTCGGTTAAGTTTATTTAAAAAGCATCATTCTTCCTGCATTTTCAGTTTAGATTTCATTCCTCGTGCTGTTTAATTGTACCATATACATGCAACCGAAAGAAAAACCAAAGTGCCCGAGTGAGAATACATGGAGGACCCGAGTCAGTAGAATAATCTTAATTATCTGACCGATTTTGTTATTGATGATTGACAGGCTGGTGGATTGGACTCACTCACTCTCAACAGTTTATACGATTCAGCTGCATATACAGCTTCCCAGCAGCCTGTATATGGGAGTGCAGCGCCAAATCCGTTTGAGGTACAGGATCCGTTTGCCGTATCGAATAACATTGCTCCCCCTACAGGAGTTCAAATGGCAGCAATGACTCAGCAACAAAACAATCCCTTTGGTTCTTACCAACCTACCTATCCGCTGCCGCAGCAGCAGCAGCAGCAGCAGCATTTGATGATGAGCCCATCAAATCCTTTTGGCGATGCAGGGTTCGGGGCATTTCCGGCGAACCAAATGGTCCCCTATGCTCAACCACATGCAAACAATCCATTTGGCGGAAACACAGGCCTGTTGTAATGCTAAATATGAAGAGTCAATCGGTGTGGCGTTTGCTCGATACCGTCGGGTTTCAATGTCGTTTGAAGATGAGAAGAGTGTGTAGAAAGGATGAGGGCCTTTCATCATCAGTGTTCTGCATTTGTATGGGTTTTGAACGCAAAAAAAATGAGTCGGTGGATAATTTAAAGATGTAATAATATTAACTTGTTGGTACCAATTCATTAATGCCACAAAGTTTCGTTGAAAATTTCTCACCTTTGCCTCTTCTGCATTAAATCTCAACTGAATTGACTTGATTTTGATAACTCATAAATGCATGTTTCATGTTTGTTTTTTTCAAAATGTATTTTACAATTTTTATTTTTAAAATATTATCATTTAGAAGAAAAAAATATCATCAACACGCAACATTAAATAGTATATGTTTTCTAAACAAAAAAAATATATATCAACTCATAAATGCATTAACCAATTATGAGACTCTTTTGGCGGAATAACTTTGAACCACATCTATTTCTGAATCCTTTTGATGAAGTTCTTACCTTAGTGCATGATAGATTTCTAGCAATTTAATTTCTCTTTCCTTATTTTATAAAGAAATACATTAAATAGTGTATATGTATATTACTGCTTTCTTGTAATTAATGGAATAAACTTTTAACCAATTATCGTTAATGTAATGTAATATTGAATCCAACTAATGATTCTATTGAAAAAATGATATTTATTTTAAGAAACTTAAATTTGAGTATTTATCTATACTTGTTAAAAAATTAAGAAAAAAAATATAAACAAATACTAATCACGCCAATATATTCAAATATAAATATATAAATATAGTTGCGTAACACATAAATTTTATGATTCAAGTATCAATATCGTGTTTATATCAACACTCAACATATAAGAACATATTCGGATAAAAAAAACATATAAGAACATATTAGTATTTAGGGTAAAATACACAAATGATCAGTAAAATATCCCAAAAAATACAAAATGGTCACCAAACATTCAAAAGTTACATAACAGGCATTAAACTTTAGTTTTTGTTTCAAAATGGTCACTGAGTCGTTAAGTGAATGACGTGACAGTTACGCAAATTTGAATAATAGTACATTTAATCCTCTATATTTACACATTCAATTAATATAACCTTAATTTAACCCTCATTATTGATGTCTAAATTGATTGATTGTGTAAGTATTGAGGATTAAATGTGCTATTATACAATTTTTCATAACTGCCACGTCACACACTTAACGACAGTTAACGAATCAATGACCATTTTGTAACAAAATCTAAAGTTTAATTCTCATTATTATGTAACTTTTAAAAGTTTGGTGACCATTTTATATTTTTGAGATAATTTAGTGATCATTTATGTACTTTACTCAAGTATAATATATATATATATATTAAAAAACAAGGGCTGATGTATTATTTTTTTAATAGATTCATAGATGTGGGGATAAAAGTAAATGTAAAATTAAATGTGCCCCCATGCAGGATTGAACTACAGACCTTCAGTTTACAAGACTGACGCTCTACCACTGAGCTATAGGGGCATATAGATGGCTTTTTCGAACAACTAATTTTTTTTTCATTTTTTATTACAAAAATAAAATAAGATAATCTATAACTATAATTAAAAACAATCATTTGCACGGGATTGGAGATAGGGATGGTAACGGGGCAGGTGGGTCGGATTTTTGACCGCCCCAACTCGGCCCGAGAATTATAAGAGAATATTCGATCCCGTCCAGCCCGGCATTTGAAAGAATTTCACCCGCCTTCAACTTTGATCCGATTTTCAAAATAAAGATTCGACTGCGATCCGACTCGCCCGAATCAATTAAGAATTATAAAATATTAATTCTGTCGAGAGGAGAATCAAAGTTGTACTATAATCTGATAACAATCAAAGTAATGAAATGCAAAATTATCATTAAAAATTACTAATATCTAACTCAAATAAAGAAAGCAGAGTTAAGATTCAAAAACAAGAATGTATTGAATCAAAAAGAAAAAAAAATCTATATTAAAAAAAAAATCTAAAGTTAAATAAATAGCTTAAAAAAACTAAAACAGTTGCAAAGTTTAAGAAAAAGCAAATCTGGAAACAAAACTTCAAAATCATTTTTCATTGGGATAAGGTTAAAAATAGCCCACAACATTTTACTATTTGGTCATTTCACCATCTATTTTTTTTTTGGTACAAACAAGCACCCAACGTTTAATTTTCATTCAACTTTTACCCTAAGTGGACGAAAACCGTTAGTCAACTAACAGTCAACGCCTAAGACCGACGTGGTGATGCCAAGCGGCACTTTGCTGACATGGCATTTTAAAAAATAATTAATCAATTAATTATTTTTTAATAAAATATTTTTAAAAAAATAATTATATGTATATATTAAAAATAAAAAATCTTAAATTTTTTAAATATTTCTAAAATAGTCCATAAAACCCCAAACCCCCAAATTCATCCACTCCTGCCAGTGTTGGTCGCGTTGCCGCCGTCGGAATGAAACGTCCTCCCCTCGCCTAACGACCCAGATACCGTTTGTCGTTTGTTCTGCTATCGTTCGTCGTGAATCGATCAAATGAACCATTCGACGATTTCTCTTTCGTTCGACATTTCGCACGACGTCAATCGATTTTCAGCGACGAGATGGTAGCCGCTAAGAAGGAAAAAGTGGAAAAAGAAATCCCTAAAACCTAAATATATAAAGGGTATTTTAGACAATTTATCTTTAAATATTCTGGGTCGGGTCGGATCAAGATTTTTTAAGTATAAATTTGGCTCCAACTTTTTTTCATAAACTCGTCCTATCTCGACCCCGATATTTAAAGAAAATCTGACCCTATTAAATCGGGTCGAGTCGAGTCGAAACCCGTTGATTTCAAGGAAAATTGTCATTCCTGAGATTGCTCCATTTAAGTAATAAATGTCTCTAAATTATTCGTATTTATCATACTAAATTTATTGAGAAATTTTAGGGTGAGGTAGCTTAGAGTGAGGTTAGAATGATGTACTACATAAAATAATTTATCTAGGACCAAAATTTTTATTAATTGAGTAAGAATTTGTGTAGATTTTCCCTTAGGTATTAATTTGTGTAACTACACAAATTTTTATATTATAACCTAAATTCTTACCATTTGGGTATGAACTTGTGTAGATTGTAAAATTCTTATTAAATGGGTAAGAATTTGTGTAGATTTTACCTTAAGTATTAATTTATGTAAGTACACAAATTCTTATATTATAACCTATAAATTGTAAGAATTTGTATAACTACACAAATTATTACCAATTGTGTAAAAATATGTGTAGATCCGTCTCATTTTAGTTGCACCATAAGGATGCCTCATCCTTAGAATTTCTCAAATTTATTACGTTTATTTTCTTCATTTAAACATTCAGCTTTTGCAAAAATTATGAAAAGAAAAAATTTACAACGTGCGACAAACATCATTGAATACCATTAATGTTGAAGACCGTTGAACACCATTAAATTGATTAATAATGATTAAAAATTTAAAGGACTCAACAATAAATTATTTAAAGTAGCATTTCAATTAAATTATTTTTCATATATATTATAATTTATATATTTTTTAAATAATTGGATCAAATACCAACCTTATTCAATTTTAAAAAATAAAAATCATAAACCCTAACCCCAAAACTCAAAACCTTAAAACCTAAACCTAAAATCCTAAACTCTAAATCTTAAACCCTAAACCCTAAATTCGAACATTGAGTTTCCGTTAGACACAAATATTTCAAAAACAAAATTAAGTTGGTAGAACATAAATAAGTAGATTCAGAAACCCTATAAATCACAAAAAATACTGAATCCATCGTTCATTCAAAATTTAAAATGTTAATGCCAAATTGATTGGGCGTTTTAACTACCTCTCTCCGTGATTATACCAGTAATTGTTTTCTGCTCTTCAGGTTTTACAACCACCAGGGCATCGACATTGTGTTTGAGGGATGGAAATCCTCTACCCTTTTCGGTGCTCCTACATATGCTCCACGCTCAAAATTAACTTTAGGGTTTAGGGTTTAGGATTTTAGGTTAGAGGTTGTGGTTAGAGTTTAGAGAATTTAGGGTAGGGTGTATTTTTTAGAGTACAGGGTTTAGGATTTAGAATTTTGAGTTAGGGATTAGATTTTAATTTTGTAGTATTTTTTAGTGTTGGGGCATATGTAAGGACACTGAAAAGGGGCAGATGAATTTTATCCGTGTTTGAGTCATCTGAAAACAATTGAACTCGATAAGCATGCAAATCAAGTATTCTATGAAGAAGCCGAGAACCTACGAAAATTGTAAGGATGTGTACCCACTTCACAACATCGTACACAGTGTCATCTATAATGTTTACTATTTAGGGTTTATTGTTCAAGATTTAGTGTTTAGGGTTCATTGTTTACAATTTAAGGTTTTTTATTTTTTAAATTGACTAAAATTGGTATTTGATCCAATTATTTAAAAAATTAAAAATATAATATATATATATAACATAATTTAATTGAAATTTTATTTTAAATAATTTATAATTATATATTGAGTCCTTGAGATTTTTAATCTTTATTAATTAATTTAATGGCAGTGTTCGTCGAGCGTGGTAGACTCGTCCTTATCGAAAAGACTTCTATAAACTTAATGGACATTAAACTAAAGACTTAAGTGACAGCAGAGACAGATGTATATGGCTAATTGGAGACTGTGGCTCCTTCCTTTTTTTTCATTATAAAATATAATAAGTTTTTTCACTTATTTAAACTCTCAATTTTAAATATATTTAAATTTTGTTCTTCACATTTTTATGATTAATTAGACTTTTTTTTCGTATCTTGATTTTTGACCCGTCATTAAATAACAGTATAATTTCGTTGAGCAAACGGTCGAATAAATAATCTCTTGTTGCTAGGGATGGACACGGGTCGGGTCGGGTTTTTGACCCACCCAAATCTGACCGAAACTAATAATCTTAAAATCGACTCCGACCCAACCCGAAAATAAATATTCTAAACCTGACCCCGACCCGACCTATAGAAAAAAATTAATTTTAGGGACCTAATTGTAAAAAATAATTTTAAGAGACATAATTATAAAAAAAATAAATTTAAGGACTAAATTGTAAATAAAAAATAATTTTAAGGACCTAATTATAAAAAATATATATAAAGAGGCGATATTATTAAAAATATCCCTAAAAATTTAGAGAAAAATACACTATTAGTGCCGGGTCGAATTTTTTCACCATAAAATCCAAACCCGACCGACATCGCACTACACAAAAACGACCGGACCTGAATCTAATTTTTCTTCATAAAAAATACTCAATCTGATCAAATTGAGTCGGGCCAAAACCCGTCGAGCCCGGAAGAAATGCCGAACCCTACTTGTTGCTAGCGGAAGTCATAAAATAACAATGTCAATGTTGACCGCATCAAACTTTGGTTCACCCTTAAGACGAAGAAAAAATAATGTGAGGTAAATAAAACTAAAAGTTTCTATACATGATAACACAGACAAGTCAAAATACCAACTTGGGATGTAAAACATGATTTTTCTTTAAAAAAATAGGAGAATAATTTATAATTATCTAATAAAATTTTCAAATATATTATACAAAAATAAATAAAGGAGTGGGGCAGGAGGTCACAATTAGAGTCATCTCAAATAGTTTCAAAACCTTAAAGAAAAATTTAAAAGCGAACCTCTATAAAACAAAAACATATTCCATTATATAATTAGTTTAATATTACATTAACAAACAACTAGCTCTTTTTAAACGTATTACTGAAAAAAAAAACTAATTTTTCTTTGAAACTTAGTTTTTTCTTATTTCCTTCTTGCTTAACCGATGGTCAACGATGACGACAATTAATCTTAATACTGGTTGTCGACTACCGGTGCTCATTATTTTTTTATTCTTTCATGTTTTGTTTTTTAAATTTTAATAAAAATCTCTGGTTTTGGGGCACGCTTTTTATTGGCTTTTTTGTGGTTCGTTTCATCTGTCGTTTGTCACGATTTCAGCATACTGTAGTGATCGTTTGGTGCTCGTATAAAGATTCTCACGGCGCTAGCTTTCTGATTTGATTCTTTCGGTGGTCATAGAAAAGATTGATCCCCACTCTTTTGATGATTTGTTAGCAGATGTAATCAAAATTGTGTAGCGGAACAATCTGCTTGATAGTTTGGTTCGCTCATCACTCATTTCATCTCGTAAAGCGTTTTATTTGGCTAGAGATAAAGAAATTCATGAAGGTTTCTGGTTTTGATGGTATGCTAATATCCATCGAAGAGTTTGCTTTTATTTGTATGAAATTTTTAGTGGACTAATCTTTTTTTTCTCTTTTTGATGCATTGTATTTGTAATATCTTTCATTGTGATTAATAAAATTCAGATGTTATTGTTCAAAAAAATATTACATTAACAAACTATTGTTTTTGAGATCTACGATTTGACCTAGTGATTAAGGATGCTCATATTGCTCCCATATTGTACGAGTTCTAACCCTGATATAGAAATGTAATACCTATATTTAATAAAAAATAAATTATTATTTTTATTGTTTTGTTTAGAAAATACCTTAAATACAACTAACACAATAAGAAACAATCAATGACTTACAAAATTACCATTTAAAAAATTATTAAAGTCGTAAAAATAAAAAGTGATACCTTAAACAGTAACTCATATTACTTCCCATCCAAGACAGTCCTGGGCCTGTGGCCACAACCCCTCCCACCTATTAAATACCATGATATTATATTTTTGGATAAACTATACCGTTGACCACCAATCTTTAGGTAAAGTATTAAAATGACCACCTTAAAAAAATCGCGTCAATTGACTACCCAAACTATTAAAATGGGATCAATGTGACCACCAGCAGTTAATGGGCTAACAGAAGGTGACGTAGCAGTTAAAAAATTAAAGGTATAATCACACATTTGGTCCTTACTATTTACACATTTTTTCAATTTGGTCCTAATTTTAAACTAATAAAATAAATTAATTAGGTGGTGACACGTGTCAACACCTATTTAGAGGAGAAAAATAAATTCAACCACACATGCTATCCAAGGGAATCGAACCTGGGCAATCTAGGTACAAAAGACCAAGCACAATTTTGTGCTTTAAAACACCAAATTCAACATATACCTTTTTCCAATCAGTGTTCTCCGCCCTTCCCTGGGTTCTCATCGTCTTCATCTTCATCAAAGGGAATCCAAGTGTATGTGAATTCTTCTTACTGAGCTTTGAGGCAGTTGTCCCGTAGGGGTAGCGGAAACCATAGAAAAATCTAAATTCTGGTCAGTGAAATCTATAGATCCAATGGAAAGTTTGTTCGAAAAATCAACATCGATCGAGAAACTATCCTGGCTACATGAAGGATGTCCCGCTCGCATAGCTGCATCAAGGTCAAATGACAGGTTTGAAGGCGAGCTTCTCTGCCTGTCACGGTCACGCGTAGATAATTTCAGGGGATTATCCACCGATAGTCTATCTGGTCCGCCATTTCTCGACTCTCCCTTACCGAATTGTCGTCTGTTTAAAAGAAACAATGTCAACAACAAAGACAATCACCAATTCAATCAAACAGTAAGAACATAAACCGATTTTTTCAATGCATCCCCACTGGAACGAGTTCAAGAGGCAATAAAATGCATTCATGTAAGCTCGGAGAAGTCACTGGATGATCTCAAACCCAGCTGCTTCCGACAATGGACAATAGCAGATTATTCGAGAGCCTACAGTACCGGAGCAATAACTCCACTGAGAGTATTGTTCTTGGCTCACTCTTTATGGCATATTTTGGGTTCCATTTATGTGATTATATTTCCACTGATTTTTGAGATTTTCTTGATAGTTTGTATCCTTAATCTTTGGTTTACTATGGTCATGAAAATCAAATTTCAATTCTGCAGGTTGCAGAGCATTTTATAGATGATGAAGATGAAGACGATGAGAACTCAGGGAAGGGCGGAGAACACTGATTGAAAAAAGATATATATTGAATTTGGTATTTTAAAGCACAAAATTGTGCTTGGTGTAGTGGCTAAGCCATTGCCTTTGTATCTAGATTGCTCAGTTTCAATTCTCTTGGATAGCATGTGTGGGGATCAAATGTGTGATTATACTTTTAATTTTTTAACTGCCACGTCACCTTCTGTTAGCCCATTAACTGCTGTGGTCACATTGATCCCATTTTAATAGTTTGTGTAGTCAATTGACGCGATTTTTTTAAGGTGTCATTTTAATACTTTATCTAAAGATTGGTGGTCAACGATATAGTTTACTCTATATTTTTATATAAGGACATGTTGGAATAAATTAGTTTTTAAAATAATATGTTAGCCTTTGATTTTTACTTTTATATTATTTTCCAATAAAAATACTTCTTGTTACGATTCCTTGACTTAAAGTCGACTTTTAATTTATTTATTCTATTTTTCGACCAAAATAAACGTCAGTTTCCTTCAGCACCACTGCACGTCTGCACCAACCACGAAGCGTGTTAAGCTTTCTTGCCGATTTGAAATTTTCTCTTTTAGGCTTTACTTAGAAAAGAAGAAAAAAAAACCAAGAAGATGAAAGATTGAACTGATAAAAAAATTAGAAAGATAAAAAATATAATTTTTTATTGGTAAATTATTTAAGTGATCATTAAACTATAAAAAATAATAGTTTCGGCCATTGATATTTTTTTTGAATCTGGATTATATTCAACAGCGAAAGGAATACAAAGTAATCACACCTTTTACAAGATAAATACAATGTAGAACAAAATAATAAAATTCTAAAGGTGTGAAAAACGTTAAAATACCATACCTAACACTGTCAGAAGAAATTTTCTGATAAAAATCCAGAAAAACTATAACTTTGCCTTTAGTGCTCTTTGAATATAGCAAAAATTCTTCTGTTACTTGTTCTTGGCATGTCGACACAACCACAAAAGGGAATCATAGCATGTATAGAACGACCTCTTTCGTTAAAAAGCGCTCGTTGATTCTCGTCACTCGAACGCGTAACTGTCAAAAGACATACTACTGTCATGAAGACAGACAAAAACTGTTAAAAAGCAGACGAAAGAACTGCCACCAAGCAGACAAAAGAACTGCCGCAAATTTGAATAAGAATCCGGCAAAGTAGAAGAAAAACAAGAAACAAACTTGAAAAACGAAATATTCATCGAAAAAGATGAATTTTATTTATGTACAGAACCAGCAGAACGGCCAAAAGCCGCCGCCGGTAAAGAAAAATGATGAAGAAGAAGAAAGACTTAGAGAAATTTTGTAACCGCCTCAGAGAAAATGAAGAAGTGGAGATTAGATAATCCTCGGCCATTGGTATTTTAAAAATATAAAATAACAATTAAATTTATTAAATTGTTATAAAATAATTATTAAATTTATTAAATTACAAGACAATAATCATTAAATTTTATTAAATTATTATAAAATAATCATTAAATTATTTAAATTGTTACATCATTTTATAACATCCTGTAATTATTTTGTAATTTTTAAAAGTTAAATGACCAACAAATATTTTTTATTCACATTATTCTTCTAAAAAGTTTTGGCGGAGTCCATTCAAAAAAAGGTTTACGTGGAGAAGTTATTTTATTTTATGTTCACGATCTTTTATTTTATTTTATTTGTTTCAATTTACTTTATTCTTGAAAAAAAGGGGGAAGTGCAAATTATTTCGACTTTTAAAATGATTGAATATTAAATATAGATTTTTATTCGATACACTGACGGTGGGAACTTAGTTTTCACAAGCGTCTTAATTTTAGGGATTTAATTTATGATTTAAAGTTTAAGGGTTTATGTTTACGGGTTTAAAAATTGTGGATAATAGTTAGAATTTAAGATTTATGGTTTAGATGTTAGAGTTTAAGTTTTAGGGTAATATAGTTATGAGTTTAAGTTTTAACCTATAGATACTGAATTCTAATCACAACCCCTAAATCATAAACCCTAAATTCTTAAACCTAAATTCTTAAACTCTATCTTTAAATTAAATCTCTAAATCTTAAAACTAAAGTACTCGTGAAAACTTTTATTTATTACTACTGGCGAATAAAATAAGTACTCGTTAAATATTTGTAAACTTAGAATTTACATTTACTTGTAATTCATGAACACATTGATAGATAAAAATATAATATAAAACTCATAGTAGACTAGACTTAAATAAATATATAATATTAAAAATTAAAATAATGAGTTATCATGTATGTTCTCTAAAAATATTATCTCCATAATTTAGAACTTAAATTTCTCTTTAGAAGTACTCCATCTTGTACATTTTATTAAGTAGAGTAATTTTACATTGAATACTTGTAACTTATAAGGGTGTAAACTGAATTGAACAGCTCGTAAATAGCTTGAGCTCGACTCGGTTATAGTTTGAGTTCAACCCAAGATTTTGACGAGTCAAGCAAGGTCTAACTCGACTCGATAAGTTCGCAAGCATCTCCCTAATTTTTTTTTTATAAATTTTTATAATTTTTGGTAGCTGCGTCAAATAATAGTATGTTCCAAGAAGTAGGGTGTGCAAAAAAAAATCTGATCCATTTGTCGGTTGATCTGATCTGAAAATTTAAATATTTGATTCGTTTTTTATTTTTCGGATAATTCAGATCATATATCCAAAACTTTCAGATCGGATAGGGATAGTTATTTCACATTCGGATCGAATACCCGAAAATTCAATTATATATATATGAATCTTTTTATATTCAATATTTCTCCTAGTTATATATAAAAGTTGAAAATCTCATGGATACAAATCTTGTTATATTTAATAATTTGTTGCTTGTTATATTCGAAAATTCAAAATTTTGATGGATAAGACAGTCAAATTCAAAAAATACTTAAATCAAGTAATAAGTTCAGATATATGAATATTCGATCCAAAAATCCGATATTCGAAATTATAGATATCCGAATTTTTCGGATTGAATACGGATCGCTAATTTGCTGATCCGAAAATTTTGAATATCCGCAATTTCAGATCAGATCCGATCCAAAATCCAAAATGCATAGCCTTACCAAGAAATTTTGATTTTCATATAAAAATACGATTGAAAGTTAAAACCCAAAAATCTTTAAGGCATTTTCATCTTTGTTGTTCGTCGAAGATTGTTGAGAAATTAAAGAGTCTCACACTCGAATATCGACTTCATCTCTAACTCGGTCATGACAGATTCGTTTATTTATCTCCACAGTTCTCACGGTTTTTTCTTCTTCTTCTAAATTTGTATGTTCTATATTAAGCTCTAAGAGTACCACTAGATTTTGCCTATATTTAAAAGCGAGCTTAACGAGCAACGAGATTTTTTAACGAGCATGGTTCGAACACTACTTTGTTAGAACCAAAACATAATAGATATGAAATCTAAAACTCAGGATCTATCATGTCAAATCATCAAGAATAATAAACTGAATGTGGAAGCGTACCTGAATTCATTGATAGATTGAAAATCTTGAATCTTGATGTGGAAATCCCAAAACTTTGGTATTGATCTTCCAAGAAGATAGGTTATCTCTTGACGTAAAACTCTCTGACGGGGAAGGAGAGAAAAACAAGTTAACCTATTTCTTGGGAACCACTACCTCTTTATATAGTTGATTATTAAATCAAACTATTAAATATTTATAACTCTGCCCCTCATTGAATTATAAATATATCTTATGGTATCTACACTTTTATTTCCATGACATTTTAATACCTATGACACACTTAACTTAATTGGTCACTTTATTTTTGTGTCATACTTTATAATAGTAACATACATTTTACATATGTGCCCACAATTACGGATTTTAATCCAACAATCTCCCACTTGGGCATCATATGTTTCCTGATAAATGTACAACCTTATGAGCTCAAAATTTTGCTATTATATAATAGGTATTCTATAACAATCTCGTCCATCAACTATATCCACATAGGATCAAAGCGGTCTTCGTCATATCAATCATGACTGGACCCATCAATGGTCACGTATACAAATATAGTCAAATGACATAGATCAATCATGGATGTGTAGCATGGAGAATTACATGAAATGTGAACCATACATGTCTATTTCCAACTGGTCCTCCTAAACTTTAGTGAGATCAACTTTACTGAATTCAGAGTGTGCATAAACCAAAAGAACTTTATTTCTGCAGAAAATAATCTTAAATAACTTTAAACTGAAGAAACTGAAATTGTGTCTAAACCGAATGAGCATTTTTCAAAATTACAAACCCCCACTAAAACCGAATATCCTTAAATAACATTACACCCACATGAGTAGTGTGCTCATGAAAGACCTAGGGTGACAGTTTCTTAATATGCGCGCAATTATGGAGTTTGTACCAACATGCTCTTTAAACACACAAACACTCTGAATTTTCTTTAACAACTCGGAACGTAATATTTATGTGCTTCAAGTTTGAAGTGTTCCTATTGTGTATAGAATAAATGAATGCATATTTATTGTCACAAAATAACTAAAATGGTCTTTTTATTCAATCTAAAATTAGCAGCTTATGTGACAAAACTCGTTTGCATCAATATTCTATTAGAATCGAAGTCTGTAAACCTAATGATCTCTAACTTACCAGAACTTCGACATGTGAGCATGTAATTTTTGTTCTCTAAAGATATATCATAACTCTATTGGCTGCTATCCAATAGTCCATACTAAAATTTCTTAAATATCTATCTAACATTCCAACAATGTACACAATTTCCGAACGCATACATACTTAAGCATAAATTAGATTTTCAATAGCTTATGTATAGAGAATCTTTTGGAATTTCTAAATTTCAAGGTTACTTTTAGGGCATTGAGTAAGATAATACTTATCTTCTTTAGCAATATGAGTGTCACTTGGTTTACTCCCACTGAACTTGTAGTATATACAAGTGTCAACCAAATTTATCTCAAAACCGAATGAGATAATCAACATGAAATTTATAATTTTATTAATAAGAGTCTTACATAAGCTCATAGATAGATTTCTTTAATTTACATATCATTGACATTGTATCATAAGACACAACTCTATGATTGTACCATATAAATAGTTTCTTCAATGTCGTCATTGAAAAAAAAACAAGCTTAACATCTATCTAATGTAGCTTAAGACTAAAACAAGCAACAAGTAAAATAATTATCTTGAAAGAGTCTTTCAATAAAACTTGAGAGAAAGTCTCTGCAAAATCAATGTCTTCTTTTAGAGTATATCCTTTAGATACAAGACGTGCTTTATACTTATCCACATTACCATTTGCATCCCTCTTGGTTTTAAATATTCATTTACAACCAATTGGTTTGCACCTTAAGGTAGTGAGACAAGTTCCTAAACTTTATTGTATTGCACAAAATTATACTCTTCTTGAATGACATCAATCCACTTTTGAGAGTTAGAACTTTTATGGTCTGATAAAAACAATTGAGTCATTTTCTATCATTCCATTGTTACCTTATTTTCTTGAAGAAATACAACATAATAATTCGGAATAGTATTTCATCTTCCTCTCGTGGACATCTTTAATGACACTTATTTTTTTAAGGTTGTTGAGTTTGTTCTTCTGAAACAATTACCTTATCTTGAATGAGAGTTGTTTAACATTGTTTTGTTGAGGTACTTAATTCACATCTTGATTAATGATAGGTGTGAAAACCTAAACATCATCAAAAGTGATAGTATGAATTAAATTATAATTCATTTTTCCTCAATAACAATGCATCTATGTAACCCCCTCGTCCCGGTCTGGTCGGATGACCGGTCCGAGTGGGCCACACGGGGAAAACCGAAGCGAAACCCGTTAAGGCTTCCCCTCGGTTAACGACCCAGAAAATTTCTTTTAATGTTAGTCTTATCTAGATGCAATTAATTCCTATGTGAAGCACAGCAGCGGAAGAATCAAACAGCGCATCATTCACCGACCAATCAAACACAAAAAGTCCATTTTTCTTCAATTTCAGCAGGCCGTTTCGAAACACCTATAGGGTGTTCCGAAACGCCCTGACCTGGTCAAAGGGCCTGGGTCGACCACAAGGTGACCGTTCCGAAACAGGGGTGACCCGTATCGGAACGCCCTTGACGGTCAATATCTCGTGGTCAACGAGATTTGACCGTTTCGGAACTTCAAAGGCCCGTTCCGGAACGGCTTCATCTCGCCAATTTCTCAAAATTCCAGAGGCGAAAACGTTCCGGAACGACCCTCATCCGTTTCGAAACGGAAGGCCATTTACACAGGGGCCGTTTCGGAACACGGGGACCCGTTCCGAAACACCCCCTGTCTGCAGATTTTCTGGGCTGTTTTGAGGCACAAGGATGCCCCAAAACACCCACAAACCAACAAGCAACCTCAAGGCAATACATCCTAAGGTATGACACTTATACTAGCATGCTTCAACAATAATTAGACATGTCTAAAACCAAAGTCACAACCCGAATACATGCATTTGATCAACCATCATTCGAGCACAAGTTCATGCGCTTAAAGCATAGTCCACAACTCAAGCAAGCAAAAGACGTAAGTTAACAACCACCATGGCAACACAACCATGCAAGAGCCCTACATGTAAAAGAGTCTACACATGCTCCTAACAACCAACAACAACTAACAAGTCTTACACATCCCATTGCTACAATTATTACATAACTTAGCATAAAACCATACTTGATGAACCTAAGTCCAAAACCACACTTGAAGGCCCTCCTCTTGCCGAGCAACCCACGAACTAAGGATCTGCAATGTTGAACAAGGAGAGCGTAAGCAATGATGCTTAGTGAGGGTAAGCTCTAAAAACAAACCTCAACATCGCAGGGTCCGAGCACGATCTAGCCAAGGCAACATACATAATTCAAGAGTCCACAAGATATAGATGCATGAGCAATTATATCACATATATGCCATAATCATGAGCTCAACACTACCATACATGCAATCACATACAACATCCAAACAGCTCATAATCTCAACACATTGATACATATATCAAACAACATTGGCACCTAGTTATCGCTCAAATACACGGATAGACTCGTTGGAAACTCATATCCAACAACCACATTACCTCGGTGGGATTCCACTCATCACCGGCCTCGCGGAGGGGATTCCACTCATCCTCACGCCCCGTCGATGGGATTCCACTCATCATCGACTATATTTAGATACCATTTCCGGGCGTACCCGTACTCCTCCTTGGTGACTCAACGCCACCAAGGCCACGCGCGACTTTAGACTCATGTGTACACACTAACATCCTAATGATCGATCATTTGTATTTAAGTACACTAGTGCCAATATTTTACTCATTCCACAACACACATTTCAACCATTTCCGTGCTTAGCACGTACTCACCATGGACACAACCATGAACCATCACCATGCATGCTTTAAGCCATACGATCCATGCCTCAATTCACATGTATAAAACAGTATACATACACAATCATATGACATAGCATACAAGGCATATACAATCATCCAAATGAGTTCATCCCAAGGCTTAGACCAAGTTTAGGATTAGGCTACCACCCTAATCCTAACTCTAGGTGGGTCTACCAAGCCCGACCTAGTCCGTATACTCGAACCAACTAATTTAAAATCATTCAAGGAAATCAACCACTCACCTAAGCTTCCAAGCACAAGACCACGCAAGCCACACCCTTCAACTCTCTGGATGCACTTCCGATGCTTCACCGATGCCCAAGCTCAATTCTAATCATCTCAAACACAACCAAAACGTTCGAATCAATAACACATCATCGGAAACAACCCGGATTAACACTAACAAGCATTTAACACCCCAAACAAAGTCACAAAGCAGAATTTTCGAGTAGCCTCTATCACCCACTGTTTTCTTCCATTTCAAACACCCAAACAAGCCTCAATTTCATCCAAAATGATCCTCATATATCATACTACCTACAGCCCTCAAAACCCAACATCAAACAGCCCCAAAACAAACTTTAAAACCCTTCAAAACCCTCTCAAAGCCCAATTCCGAAAATTGATTAAAATCGTTTGAAATTTACATACGTAGCATCATTTGGCTCCTATATTCCATATCTAACCTTAACAAATCGAAATATTAAGTTTAGCTACACAAAGGCACCATTTTTAATCAAGATTTTCAAAATTTCCATTTTCTCAAAACTTCATGGAAACGAAAATGAGTGGTACTTTCATGAAAGGGAAAGCGAGGGGAAGTCGAAAATACTCTTACCTTTTAAAACGGAGTTGAAATGAAGAAGTTGTGGAATGGAATAGTAAATGGGTTGGGAGCCTTTGTTTTCCCGTTGATGAAGAAGAGAATGAATAGTGGATGATGGGGTTTTTGTTTTGTTTTAGTTTTAAAAACTCAAATGACTTATTTGCCCTTAATGAAATGAAATATTCACAAGGACATATAATTCATGGCCATTTAGGGTTTAATTGCAAAACATGGTAAATCAAATTAAATCAATTTAATTTGGAAATGAACCCTAAATTTTTTTTAGAAACCATTTTAAATTATAAAACCGAGTTCAAAATAATATTTTAAATATTATTTTCACCTAACCCCTAAACCCGGGTGTTACAACTCTCCCCCACTTAAGGAAATTTCGTCCCCGAAATTACCTGGTGGAAACAAATACGGAAACTGCTCAACCATATCCGCTTTCCTCTCCCACGTGGCCTCTTCCACACCTCTATGTCTCCACAACACCTTGACCAACTCTATGGTCTTGCCACGCAACACCTTGCTATCAGAAGCAAGTATCTCAATGGGCTCTTCATTATAGGACAAATCCGGATTCAACTCTATCTCCTCAACGAGCATCACATGAGAAGGATCTGACCTATATCTCCTAAGCATAGACACATGAAAGACATCATGGATCTTTTCTAACTCAGAAGGTAACCTCAATCGATAAGCTACGGGCCCAATCCGCTCAACTATCTCATACGGACCAATGAACCTCGGACTCAACTTGCCCTTTCGGCCAAATCTCATCACCTTCTTCCACGGAGATACCTTCAGAAACACTTTCTCACCCACTGCGTACTCAATCTCTTTCCTCTTCAAATCTGCATAAGACTTCTGACGATCCGAAGCCGCTTTCAAACGGTCACAAATCAACTTCACCTTTTCTGTGGTTCCCTTAAGCAAATCAGGCATAGGTAACAATCTCTGACCTGTCTCAGCCCAACAAATCGGAGTCCTACACCGTCTACCATACAAAGCCTCATAAGGAGCCATCTGAATACTAGACTGGTAACTGTTGTTGTAAGCAAACTCAACCAACGGTAAGTGTTTCTCCCAAGAACCCTGAAAATCAATCACACAACAACGAAGCATGTCCTCTAGAATCTGTATCACTCGCTCTGACTGCCCATCGGACTGCGGATGATAAGATGTGCTGAAGTGCAGACGACTACCCAAAGCACTATGCAAACAACTCCAGAACCTCGAAGTAAATCTAGGATCCCTATCTGAAACTATAGACTTCGGAACTCCATGAAGTCTCACAATCTCACGAATGTACAAGTTTGCCAACTTATCTAAGGAATCCGCAGTGTTCACGGCTAAGAAGTGAGCACACTTAGTGAACCTATCAACAATCACCCACACTGAATTCTTCTTCGAAGGAGACAAAGGCAACCCCGATACGAAATCCATGGTGATTCTCTCCCATTTCCATTCCGGAATCTTCAGAGGCTGTAGCAAACCTGAAGGAACCTGATGTTCTGCCTTCACTCTCTGACAAACCATACAACGGCTCACATACTCGGCTACATCTCTCTTCAAACCAACCCAGAAGTAATCATTCTTCAAATCTCGATACATTTTGGTACTACCCGGATGCATAGAAAAGGGACTCGAATGTGCTTCACTCAAAATCTGACGTCTCAGCTCAACATCTTCCGGTACCACAATTCTATCTCTAAAGCACAACAAACCCTCACCACCGAAACTATACTCGGTCGGTCTTCCTTCGGCTATGTCTTGAACATGAGGGACTAGGCTCACATCTTGCAACTGCTTCTCTCTAATCAACTGAATCAAAGAAGGCTTCACTTGCAACTCGGTGATCAAACCACCATCATCTGACACACTCAGTCTAGCAAACATAGCTCTCAGCTCAACGGCCACTTTTCTACTCAAAGCATCGGCCACTACGTTTGCTTTACCCGGATGGTACTCAATAGTCAAGTCATAATCTTTTAACAACTCTAGCCATCTCCTCTGTCTCAAGTTCAACTCTTTCTGTGTCATCAAGTACTTCAAGCTCTTGTGATCGGTGTAGACTATACACTTCTCACCATACAAATAGTGACGCCAAATTTTCAATGCAAACACGACTGCGGCTAGCTCTATGTCATGAGTAGGATAGTTCTTCTCATGAATCTTCAACTGTCTAGAAGCATAAGCAACAACTCTCCTATCTTGCATCAAAACACATCCTAAGCCTACGTAGGAAGCATCACTGTAAACCACAAACTCCTTACCTGAAACAGGCTGTACTAACACTGGAGCATTTGTCAAAGCTTCCTTCAACTTCTCAAAGGCCTTTTGTCTTGCATCTGACCATTCAAACTTGACTCCCTTTTGCAACAGCTTAGTCAAGGGAGCGGCTACTCTAGAGAAGCCATCCACAAACCTCCTATAGTAACCAGCTAATCCTAGGAAACTCCTAATTTCGGTCACGGACTTAGGTTGTTTCCACTCAACAATAGCCTCAATCTTCGATGGATCAACTCGGATGCCTTCGGCCGAAACAACATGGCCAAGAAATACAACCTCTCGAATCCAGAACTCACACTTACTGAGCTTCGCATACAACTGATTACTCAACAATCTCTGTAAGACAAATCTCAAGTGCTCATCGTGCTCTTCTTCTGTCTTCGAGTACACAAGTATATCATCAATGAAGACAACCACAAACCGGTCTAGATAGTCTCTAAAAATTCTGTTCATCATGTCCATGAATGCTGCTGGTGCATTCGTGAGCCCAAATGGCATCACAAGAAACTCATAGTGACCATATCTAGTTCTAAAAGCTGTCTTCGGAACATCACACTCCTTCACTTTCAGCTGATAGTATCCGGATCTCAAATCTATCTTCGAGAACACTGAAGCACCTCTCAACTGATCAAACAAATCATCTATACGAGGCAACGGATACTTGTTCTTCACGGTCAACTGATTCAACTGCCTATAGTCAATACACATGCGCATGCTACCATCTTTCTTTTTCACAAACAGCACTGGAGCACCCCACGGAGAACTACTAGGCCTAATGAAACCACGGTCTAATAATTCTTGCAACTGACTCTTCAATTCCTTCAACTCTTTTGGAGCCATACGATACGGAGCTATCGAAACTGGGTTAGACCCTGAAACTGTCTCAATCACAAACTCAACATCTCTGTCAGGAGGCAAACCCGGCAACTCTTCCGGAAACACATCTGGAAAGTCACACACTGTTCTGATATCTTTCGGTCTAGCTTCACTCATATCCGGATTCATAACATAAGCCAAATAGGCCCCACATCCAGAGTCCATCAGCCTATGGGCCTCTAAAGCTGACACCACATTAGACAAGAACTTAATGTTCTCGCCCACTACCACTACCTCGTAGTCATCGGAAAGCTTCAAGGAAATTCTCTTTGTCTCAAAATCCACACTAGCCCGATGCTCAACCAACCAGTCCATACCCAATATAATATCAAAACCGTAGAAAGGAAGTTCCATCATATCAACTGAGAACACATGACCCTGAATCTTCAGTGGACATCTCCTATACATACGTCTAACTACAACTGTCTCACCAAAAGAGCTAGTAACATGCATACCTACATCTAAGATCTCAACAGGAATATCTAACTTCTGTGCATGCTCACTCAGGATGTAGGAATGTGTAGAACCCGAATCAACCAAAGAAAGCAAAGACATAGACTGTAACTCAAAATTACCTGCTATCACATCGGTGTCGTTCCCGGCCCCTCTCTGAGCATAGACCCTCGCTGGTCCTCCCGCCTCTGGTTGCACAGCCACAACATGAGCAAGGTTCCTCTGAGCATCTACCCTAGGTGCATCAGCCCTCGGCTGGAAGTAGCCACGACCGCGCCCACGGCCTCTCTGAAAATCATTACCTCTCGCAGGAGCCTGAGCTAAGTTCGGTGCCTGAGCTGCCTGACGTGGACAGTCCCTCCTAAAGTGGTCCCTCGAACCACAGTTCCAACAAGCATGAAAGTTACCCCAGCACTCTCCAGTGTGCTGTCTCCCACACTGTGCACACTCGGGCAAACGCCCTCCTCCTCTATGGCCCTGGTGGCCCCTACCATGGTGGCCACCGCCACGCCTCTGATCAAACTGGTGTCCGCCACCCTTGTGTTTCTTAGCATCTCTACCATCAAAGTGGTTATGCCTCTTTCCAGAACCAGAACCACCAGCTCGTTTGGCTGAACCCAAACTATGCTCCAAATCCTTGGCCCTCGCGACCAACACGTCAAAGTCCGAGTAGTCAGAAGCCAACGTGTACCTCTTAACCTCTTCATTCAATCCGTATCGGAATTGGTTGCAGCGTTCCATTTCAGTAGGAACCAACTCTGGGGCATACTGACTCAAGCAAACAAAGCGGATCTCATAATCGGTCACTGAAGCATCTCCCTGAGTAAGAGCCATAAACTCCCGCTTCTTCTCGTCCAAGTACCTCGGTCCCAAGTACCTCTTTCTGAAAGCAAACTCAAAGAAATCCCAATCTATCTCGGCCTCTAGAACCCCGGTAGTGATGGTGACCCACCAGGTGTAGGCATCACCCTGAAGCAGTGAAATCACACAACCCAATCTACGTGCGCCCGCACAACCCATCTGAGCCAAGATACGAACTGTCTTCTCCAACCATAACTCTGACCTCTCCGGAGTAGATCCTCTAAACTCCTCGGCTCCTAGGCTACGGAGCCTCTCCAAAGGTAAGCTAGCATCATCACACCTAGGCTGAACTGCAGCCTGAGCTCCCGCAACTGCGGCCTGGAACGCTCCCGCTATGGCTTGCACAAGCGGAGTCATATCAACCCCAGCTGGGCCTTGGCCACCTTGGCCACCTTGAGGTCCCTCTCCTCCAGCTCCAGGGGGAGGAGGTGGTGGTGGTGGTGGTGGAGGAGCGCCAACTCCCGCTGTCCCCGGTCCCTCTAGGTGAGCTCCCGCACCCACTACCGGCTCAACAGGAGCCATAACTCGTGGTTCCTGACGAACCAACCTCGGCCTACCTCTCGGTCTAGACATCGCTCTCACAGATATTAACTACAACCACAACAAACAAACACACAGGTTGGGTTAGCAAGGTGAGGCTCCCAAGTGTCCAAGTATGTTTCCTCACTCAAAATCATTTTTCCAATGTAATAGTAGCAATGGGACCCACACACACGTGCTTAAAGGTAAAACAATCAGCATACTTGTCACACAAGCAATCATCCTTGCAAAACAAGCAAACGCCGTGCAATTTAATTTAAAAACCTAAACTTACCTCACTTACCTGCCCAAGGTCTCGGTAACCTTAGGCTCTGATACCAACAAGTGTAACCCCCTCGTCCCGGTCTGGTCGGATGACCGGTCCGAGTGGGCCACACGGGGAAAACCGAAGCGAAACCCGTTAAGGCTTCCCCTCGGTTAACGACCCAGAAAATTTCTTTTAATGTTAGTCTTATCTAGATGCAATTAATTCCTATGTGAAGCACAGCAGCGGAAGAATCAAACAGCGCATCATTCACCGACCAATCAAACACAAAAAGTCCATTTTTCTTCAATTTCAGCAGGCCGTTTCGAAACACCTATAGGGTGTTCCGAAACGCCCTGACCTGGTCAAAGGGCCTGGGTCGACCACAAGGTGACCGTTCCGAAACAGGGGTGACCCGTATCGGAACGCCCTTGACGGTCAATATCTCATGGTCAACGAGATTTGACCGTTTCGGAACTTCAAAGGCCCGTTCCGGAACGGCTTCATCTCGCCAATTTCTCAAAATTCCAGAGGCGAAAACGTTCCGGAACGACCCTCATCCGTTTCGAAACGGAAGGCCATTTACACAGGGGCCGTTTCGGAACACGGGGACCCGTTCCGAAACACCCCCTGTCTGCAGATTTTCTGGGCTGTTTTGAGGCACAAGGATGCCCCAAAACACCCACAAACCAACAAGCAACCTCAAGGCAATACATCCTAAGGTATGACACTTATACTAGCATGCTTCAACAATAATTAGACATGTCTAAAACCAAAGTCACAACCCGAATACATGCATTTGATCAACCATCATTCGAGCACAAGTTCATGCGCTTAAAGCATAGTCCACAACTCAAGCAAGCAAAAGACGTAAGTTAACAACCACCATGGCAACACAACCATGCAAGAGCCCTACATGTAAAAGAGTCTACACATGCTCCTAACAACCAACAACAACTAACAAGTCTTACACATCCCATTGCTACAATTATTACATAACTTAGCATAAAACCATACTTGATGAACCTAAGTCCAAAACCACACTTGAAGGCCCTCCTCTTGCCGAGCAACCCACGAACTAAGGATCTGCAATGTTGAACAAGGAGAGCGTAAGCAATGATGCTTAGTGAGGGTAAGCTCTAAAAACAAACCTCAACATCGCAGGGTCCGAGCACGATCTAGCCAAGGCAACATACATAATTCAAGAGTCCACAAGATATAGATGCATGAGCAATTATATCACATATATGCCATAATCATGAGCTCAACACTACCATACATGCAATCACATACAACATCCAAACAGCTCATAATCTCAACACATTGATACATATATCAAACAACATTGGCACCTAGTTATCGCTCAAATACACGGATAGACTCGTTGGAAACTCATATCCAACAACCACATTACCTCGGTGGGATTCCACTCATCACCGGCCTCGCGGAGGGGATTCCACTCATCCTCACGCCCCGTCGATGGGATTCCACTCATCATCGACTATATTTAGATACCATTTCCGGGCGTACCCGTACTCCTCCTTGGTGACTCAACGCCACCAAGGCCACGCGCGACTTTAGACTCATGTGTACACACTAACATCCTAATGATCGATCATTTGTATTTAAGTACACTAGTGCCAATATTTTACTCATTCCACAACACACATTTCAACCATTTCCGTGCTTAGCACGTACTCACCATGGACACAACCATGAACCATCACCATGCATGCTTTAAGCCATACGATCCATGCCTCAATTCACATGTATAAAACAGTATACATACACAATCATATGACATAGCATACAAGGCATATACAATCATCCAAATGAGTTCATCCCAAGGCTTAGACCAAGTTTAGGATTAGGCTACCACCCTAATCCTAACTCTAGGTGGGTCTACCAAGCCCGACCTAGTCCGTATACTCGAACCAACTAATTTAAAATCATTCAAGGAAATCAACCACTCACCTAAGCTTCCAAGCACAAGACCACGCAAGCCACACCCTTCAACTCTCTGGATGCACTTCCGATGCTTCACCGATGCCCAAGCTCAATTCTAATCATCTCAAACACAACCAAAACGTTCGAATCAATAACACATCATCGGAAACAACCCGGATTAACACTAACAAGCATTTAACACCCCAAACAAAGTCACAAAGCAGAATTTTCGAGTAGCCTCTATCACCCACTGTTTTCTTCCATTTCAAACACCCAAACAAGCCTCAATTTCATCCAAAATGATCCTCATATATCATACTACCTACAGCCCTCAAAACCCAACATCAAACAGCCCCAAAACAAACTTTAAAACCCTTCAAAACCCTCTCAAAGCCCAATTCCGAAAATTGATTAAAATCGTTTGAAATTTACATACGTAGCATCATTTGGCTCCTATATTCCATATCTAACCTTAACAAATCGAAATATTAAGTTTAGCTACACAAAGGCACCATTTTTAATCAAGATTTTCAAAATTTCCATTTTCTCAAAACTTCATGGAAACGAAAATGAGTGGTACTTTCATGAAAGGGAAAGCGAGGGGAAGTCGAAAATACTCTTACCTTTTAAAACGGAGTTGAAATGAAGAAGTTGTGGAATGGAATAGTAAATGGGTTGGGAGCCTTTGTTTTCCCGTTGATGAAGAAGAGAATGAATAGTGGATGATGGGGTTTTTGTTTTGTTTTAGTTTTAAAAACTCAAATGACTTATTTGCCCTTAATGAAATGAAATATTCACAAGGACATATAATTCATGGCCATTTAGGGTTTAATTGCAAAACATGGTAAATCAAATTAAATCAATTTAATTTGGAAATGAACCCTAAATTTTTTTTAGAAACCATTTTAAATTATAAAACCGAGTTCAAAATAATATTTTAAATATTATTTTCACCTAACCCCTAAACCCGGGTGTTACAATCTAACCTTATTATTCCCTCCAAACTCAACATCCTAAAAAAATTTACAGCCTAAAATTTACAGCCCATGAATCACTCAAAATAATCGAAGTAGTTGTTCGCTTTTAAAGTTTAATTTCTTTACATGTGTCCTAACTTATACAAAAGAATAAACACTTAAAAACTTATTGTCGTTTCTTTTGGCTAGAACCCTTAGCAACTTTATTTAAATATTTTCTTTATTGCCCTTATTCTTAAAGACGCTAACTAAATGAGCACTACTAAATTAATTATTTTTACACTTATAATGCTTCAACCTTTCTTCCTCTTGAACACGATGAGAAATGAACCCAAATAGAGTATATTTCTCCCTTTGATAGTTGTAACTTGAATTGGTTAAATTGTATAGGAAGCGATATCAAAACTATAAGAACAAACAATTGTTAGAAAGTTCGATCTTATGTGCCTTAAATTTTGAAGCAATATAAAGAATTTTTATAATCTACTCTCTCACATTTCCTTGACCCTTATACTTCATAGACATCAAAGAAAGCATAAGTGATGTCATCTTAACCTTAATGTTTTGGGTAAAACATTTCTTAATTTCGTCAAGGTAACTCTTAGTATGAATAATTTCTTTAGATTTGTGCTCCTAAAGACATCTAGAATGTTGTGTTTTATGATCATTAGACTCATGCAATTCGAACGATCTCACCTCTTAAATTACCTTTTATGGGTGCTTACCGCAGTGAGAGGTGCAAGTTGTTCATTCCTTAGTGCAAAGTCCATGTTCATACATCAAAATACTATATGTAAGTGTCTTTTCTATTCCTTGAAATTAGTTTCACTAAACACGAGTGTAGAATGTATTTAACAGATATTGTGACAACAAAAATAAATTACCTAAATATAGAACAAAAATAAGTAAATAAAATAGAAACAAGCTCACATAAATATTCATAAGTAAACAAATAAATTCAAAATAATAACTAGTTCCCCTCAAGATACCAAGCACAACATTAATATCAAGTCTTTGGACAGTAATATTAATTGTAAGCGGTACTCTTGTTGTAGCAATCAAACATTGACAATAAACTATGTCAAACAATAGGCTAATCTTTGGACTAACGTATTGCTCACATAAAATACCTTATAATTGTCACACATTTATCGCCACAGTTGTCGTTGTAATTCTGCCAAATATTAACTTTCCTTTGGGCCAATTAATAAACGCATGAATTACAAAAACTCATAATCATCTTAATATTTTAAATAAACTAATCTACACAAAAGCGGTCAATTTGGTGACATTATGTTTCAATTAATCCATTAAAATATTAGACATCCGAAGCTAAAATATGAATTTAATTGTTTCAAAATGTTTGTCTTAATTTTATCTTCCAATCAAATTAAAAGATAACCAAAATAATAATAGATTTGAATAAAGGTAAACATCATATCAAGATATCGGACACTCCATTAATATTTCATCTTTGGACAAAACATTAACTTGCAAGTGATATCTTAGTACAGTAATCAAACATTGATAATAAGAACATGTCAAACAGAAATCTTCCTTTGGGCCGATTTATTGCTCACATATAAAACTGAATAATTATCACATGTTTATTACCATAGTTGCACATGTAATAATGTTAATTATTAACCTTCCTTTGGGCCGATTAATACTAACATAATCCGACTTACATGCACAAAACCTTCTATATTTTAAAATAAAATAATTTCCACAATAGAGGTCACTTTGGTGACTTAATGTTTCAATTAAATTATTTTAAAATATATACAATAAATATACCGATATCCAAATTTAAAATTTTGTAACAGTCAAAACTGAAATTTCTGATAACACTTGAGTTTTCCGAAATAACCTAAAACAAGGTTGTCTGAATGGGGCTATCAGAAATCGAAAAATCTAAATCATTGACTGTTTCTTTAAAAATTCCTTAAGAATGCATTTGCCGAAATTAAAGTAGAATTCCAAACAATCAAACTTTAACTAAAAGTCAAAATCAGAAGTATTATACACATGAGTAATTCATATAATCATCACATAAGACCTTAAAATATCCATAATAATCTAAGGATCAAACTGAATAGATATGAATTTCATAAGATTAATGGCATGTTTTCCAAAACCAAAACCAAATGTATATTCCGTACATAACACTAATGGCATAATTAAGCATAATATCAAACAAGTTTAAGCTAAAGGTTATGTACAAAACTCAACATGATTCAACAAAAATTCAACCATAATAATTAGACATAAACCGAATATAAAACTCCGAGAGTTAACCTGATTATAAAGTTTCCAAGTTACAGCCCAAGTCAACTTTGTTTTCCTTTAACTACTAACGATCAAAACTAAAATTTTGATCAAACCGAATTGAATATATATTTGTAATATATATTTTATAGAATAATTAAAGTGTATGTCTAATACTAAATCCGAAAGAAACAAACTCATCAATTAAAACCCTAAGAGATGTCGATAAAGAAATCATAATAGTCTTAATAGATCCGTAAATCATGATTTACCGACATTAAAACTCAATTCTCATTAACCTAAATTAAAGAAATAGACAGAAACATAATTGCCTTAAATTTCTCAGATATTACGGTTGAACCCTAAACCCTTGATCTATAATTAACAAATATACGGTGACCAATGATAAGAATCAATAAAATTGAAACTTCGATCTACGAATAATCGTAACTAATACACTAAGAAACAAAACCATTCACAACGTATACTAGCTTCAATCTGCCGAACTTACAAACAATGGTCATTCATGGGTTAAGGGGAAAAAAATTGCACCCAAAAACATAATGACACTTTTAAGCAATTTTTTTAAATACATCGAATTGAACCCTAGATATTCTTTTAGCGCTTAAACAGTAAGAACCTAACTCAAATCACATATATAGATCATAAACAAAAAAAATACGATTGTGATTTTTTTACGATTGAAAATTAATTCGCTCTCAATGATTCAACATGACGAGGCTCTGATGCCACTTGTTAGAACCAAAACATAATAAATATGAAATCTAAAACCCAGGATCTATCGTGTCAAATCATCAAGAATAATAAACTGAATGTGGAAGCGTACCTGAATTCATTGATAGATTGAAAATCTTGAATCTTGATGTGGAAATCCCAAAACTTTGGTATTGATCTTCCAAGAAGATAGGTTATCTCTTGACGTAAAACTCTCTGACGGGGAAGGAGAGAAAAACAAGTTAACCTATTTCTTGGGGACCACTACCTCTTTATATAGTTGATTATTAAATCAAACTATTAAATATTTATAACTCTGCCCCTCATTGAATTATAAATATATCTTATGGTATCTACACTTTTATTTCCATGACATTTTAATACCTATGACACACTTAACTTAATTGGTCACTTTATTTTTGTGTCATACTTTATAATAGCAACATACATTTTACATATGTGCCCACAATTACGGATTTTAATCCAACATACTTAACTCGCAATCGACTCGCTCGATAAGCACACCTAAATACTTGTTTTTTTTGTTACTCTTCCGATTTCCAAGGCTTCGCACTAACTAATCCAGACCGACCTATGCCGCACACCTGGTTTTGGTGGGTGGGTCTCCCAACAAAGATTTTCTGCATATACAACACCTCGAACTCAAAACTTACTTAAACGATACCAAACTTCTTACCACTTGGATCAACCCATTAATAGCAACCCTAAATACTTGTTAATATATATTGATATTTACTACCATTTATTTATTCCCGGAAATTGACTTTTTAACATATCAATAAAATAGGAAATTAAAATTAATAGAAGATAGACCAAATCCAAGTGAAGAGAAATGCATTTCTTCAAAAGGGTAAAGAGAGGAGAAATATAAATGTGAAAAGTCAACCAAATAGTCAACACGACACGGTAGTAAATCAATGCCTACACGTATATTTTTATTTTCATAACCAAACAAACCGAGAGAAACAAAAAAATTTGTCCAGGAAAATCATTTAATTTATTCCACTACCAAATCTTCATCAAACCTTACCTTGCTGCTTTCCTCCAAAATTTTTTACCTCCCAAAGTTTCACAATAGTTAATCCCAGAATCTTTTTGTTTTTATTATTTCATGGTCTTGTTTTCAAAACCCCATGAATAAATCCAAGAATTTTTTTCGAAATCTAGTGAAACCTTTCAGGTCCAACTCAAGCAACGGTAAAATGAAAATCCCAGTTTTTTATATGAAAAATGAAGCCAAAAGTTTGGTGGTCTATTGCTTCATGTTTGATGATCTTTTGTTTTTTGGTGTGTGTTTCAGTGGGGGAGGATGTAGAGGATTTGGAGAAAATAGCTCAACAAGAGCAAAAGAGCTTCCTTTTCGACACTTTAGTTGCTGCTACAAAAGATTTCCATCCTCATCACAAGCTTGGTGAAGGGGGTTTTGGACCTGTTTATAGAGTAAGATCCTAACTCTTGTTTGGTTGCCTAGAAAATAGAGGGAAACTTTTGCTCAAATTGATTATTTTTCATTGGATAGTTCTTTTGTTTGAATTGAAGAATTATAAGTGATATGATACAATGGATTGCCATAGATATTGTTTGCATTATATCATGGATGGACCGAGAGGCGCAATCGACCCTAAAAATTTGAAATTTGAAATTCATATATGATTTAGAAAATCTTTTAGAAATTTTCTATTGAAAATCTATTTTCGGCCCCTTAAAATTTTATAAGTTTGCCCCTTGGAATTTTATAAGTTTGCCCTATATATGATGTGAGTGTCGAATATGTATGTATATGGTATGGGGTAGCTTCATATTTTTCTAAGTTTTTCATATATATGGAGTCATACTCTTGTATGTCTGAATATGTGTCTGACACGGATACATTTAGTAGAATGAGTAGTTTGAGGAACATAGCTTGAGAATCTCATTTTCACTATTAGCTTTGATTAAGAGTGAACCATATGTCCCGAGCTAGTCGAACCATTGATCTCCTTGTTTTAGCTATTAAAAAGGAGTTAAAGCATACACAATTTTAATCAAAATCACTCAAGTGGTTTCCGGGTTTCAAAATTCTGATGTTTTTGCTTGGTTGATCAAACTAAACTGCGAGTCAATTATATGAACTTGATGGCTGTTACTTAATTTGTAGGGTAAGTTAGATGATGGGAGGGAAATTGCAGTGAAGAAGCTATCTCAAAACTCGAGTCAGGGGAAAAAGGAGTTCGAGAATGAGGCTAAGGTTCTAGCACGAGTGCAGCACCGCAACATTGTGAATCTGTTGGGTTACTGCATACATGGCGATGAAAAGCTTTTGGTATATGAGTATGTCATTAATCAGAGTCTTGACAAGGTTCTCTTCAGTAAGTTACCATATTTGTTCTCTGCCATATATTTCTTCTATGCTTCATAGCAAGTTTAGGTTATTAGATTCGGAATGAAGTATAATGGAGTAATCCCAATACTTTTGGCATGAATTAGTATTCTGTTTTAGAAACGTCATGGTTTGTTTCCCTTTTGTTTCATTTTTTCTGTGTCTGTTGTTTCTTTTCTTTCATCTCTGTCTTGGTGACCGAGTGTTGTAATTTACTGGTTTTAAGAACTCAAAACGGACTAACATATGTAAGCATTTGTTTCGAACATCCTTCAAGAGAAGAAAAACATGGTCAGGCTAGTCTAAAATCTTCAAAAACTCATTTTAAACCGCTTTTAAACGATATGGATTGAACAATAACATGACAAGACAGAGCTTTTGTATTTTAAAGAGAAGGAACCTTTATGTTTACAAGAAGGAGATTTTGGAATAAGAATGGAAGCTACAACTTGTGTTGCACAAATCTTGTTGCATTTATACTTTGAAAATCGTTAAAATTACAGTTTGAAAGGGTGTTACATTATGAGATATAAGCAATTAGATCGAGTTGGAAGGCTTTGACTAATGACTGATCTGTCATTAACCGCATCGCTGCTATTACAGGACTCAGACTCGAGATCTCCAAATTGGACTGTAAAATTTTTATTGTTGGTTCGTCCCCTTGGTGGCATCTAGTATGCATTTGGTTGAGTTGAATGACCTAATTGTGAATCGAATGAATTCCTAGATGAGATAATCATCATTAGGGACATGCATGAGTATTGCTATATATGATCTTTAGATAATTTGATTCAATGTAAGTTCTCTGACTCGATTTTCCAAAACATAACTTCAAGATCATGTGCTTGAAATCGATCGTTGATTATCAATTCTTTTATCAATTAGTCCAAAGATCTCTTTAATGAAAAAATTCGATTTTTTGTAATAGTAATGACGATGATGGTTTATTCTGTAGAACCGAATAGAAAAGAGGAGCTTGACTGGAAACGAAGGTATGAAATAATTACAGGCATCGCACGGGGTTTGCTTTACCTTCATAATGACTCACACAATCGTATCATTCACCGGGATATCAAGGCAAGCAACATTTTACTTGATGATAAATGGGTCCCTAAAATTGCTGATTTTGGCATGGCTCGCCTCTTCCCTGAGGGTGAAACGCATGTCAACACCCGGGTTGCTGGTACCAAGTATGTTGTCTTTCTTGCATCTTCTTAATTGATAACATGATGAGATCTACATGCTTTGGATGTGGTATTTCATAATGCCTATACCTTAATCATAAGGTGTTGATTTAACAAAGTTATTTGTATTTATTGTTTGAAACAGCGGATATATGGCACCGGAGTATGTTATGCATGGACAACTATCAGTGAAGGCGGATGTGTTCAGCTTCGGAGTTTTGGTTCTGGAGCTAATAAGTGGCCAGAAAAACTCATCCTTCAGTTCAAATGGAGATGCTCGAAATCTACTCGAATGGGTAAGAGCAGGATTATAATCTAATCATTTGTTGCTCCGAATATGTGACTCTCCAAATATATAGAAAAACTTGAAGAAAATCGGGTGTACTCGTGCTGAACACATACTTATGTTCGCCCAAATCTAAGTAATATCCATTGAGTCGGTTTAAGCTAGGACCACACCACATGCATGAGATGGACTTGGCCAAAAACACCGAGCCAAGAAATTCCAGGTCCTGGCGTGCATGGGAAGATGCATAGGAATCATAATACATCATGTTTACATTTAATTTTGAAATTTAGTCAAACATTCAAGGATATTCGAAAGAAAGGTTTCGTAACAGACACTTGTTCGGTTTTTGATTTTGCAGGCATATAAGCTTTACAAAAAGGGCAAGGGCTTGGAGATCATGGATGCTGCCATAGCACCGTTGGCACCCACTGAACAAGTAGTTATCTGCATCCAAATTGGTTTACTATGTGTGCAAAGCGATCCCAAGGTACGGCCGGACATGCACCGGGTTGTTATAATGCTGTCAAAGAAACCTGGGCATCTAGATGAGCCAATGAGACCTGGAATTCCAGGTACTCGATACAGAAGATCCCGCCTGCCTCACGGATCCTCATCAACTGCCGGAGCTTCCGTTTTTTCAAATTCACATTCTTCTGAATCAACCTTTAATATTAATACTAATACTGCAACGGCATCTGCATCTGCTTCAACATCAGCCCATGCAAGCTCCTCAAACTCCGATCCCCATGGGAAGCGCCCGATGAAGAGTTAGTCTCGCGTGGAATTTTGTATATCTAGATTTATATTTGATACACTGGTAATATATCTATGAACCAAATTGTGCCATTTTATTAAAAGTTATTCAAATTTTACTTTTGAAAGCTTTTAATGAAGTGGCATCATTGGTTCACATACATTATCATTGCATCAAATATAAACTGTGTATACTTGTTAATTAGTATGTAAATGTTAATTGGGGATTATTAGCCAAAGCCAAGGTGTAGAGTTTAGTAAGTGTAGCTTTTGTATGATGAAGGATTAGGGGGAAATTAGAGAGACTAAAAAATCATTTTTTTATTTGTAAGAAACTGAAAGAAAATATATAATTTTTATTCATTTTTCCGCTAGAATTTTCATTCAATTATTGAATATAGAGAAAAAATGTAAAAAGAAATCGCAGGAGTACAAGATCTCTTACACATAGCCAAAGAAAGATAACATCTATCTCATTCTGTATCTATGTTTTGGTTCCATACTCAAAATTACATGCATTTGATTCCATATTTCTTGCTCACTTCGTATGGTAATCCAATCGCAACAGATAAACGAGGCTTTAATTCGAGCACGAAATCGCAACTTGAGCTTTAAATCTCAGAAAAAAACTAACCTTCCCTTGATCTTCTCCAAAAACCGAGCCAAGGATGCTATGCGAGCCTGCGGAAGTACTGAAGGCAGACGATTCCAAGTCAAGTGCCTAAGGGTGAATTAAGCTGAACAAAATGCATACCGGAAGGCATCGTGGCGGTTGCGGTGATAGGTCCCTTGGTATTTGCCGGTTTCGGAGGCTGCACTTTGCTAATAGGGATTGTTGGACTTCCATGTCTCTTGCATACGACCAGTTCATCGGTACAAGTGGATCCACTCCCGGTGTGAAATGAAACCGAAAGAGGGCTTGGGTAATATCTTCGTAAACATTCACGGTACCGGTGTGAACTGAATGCAGTGTTGTCATTTATTATCGATTGAGTTTTAGTTCAGTTGATGTATATAAAAATATACATTCAAACGTATTTAAATACATAACATCATCTTGTTATCGGTAAAAAGAAATCTAAATAATTTAAGTCTGGCATAAAAATATAAAGTATGAAACAAACACTACATTTTAAATAATTTTCACTCAATTTATATCATATTTAAAATCCAAATAATTAATTTTACTTGAAAAATATTGAATTGATAGTAAAGTTTTACTTAGTAGGCTGTTAAAACAAAGGGTAAACTACATAAATGGTCCCCTAACTATGTTTTTAGTTCTTTTTTGCCTCCTCCAGCTATAAGAAATTATAAACTGAATTTTGGATTTTAAAAAAAATAACAATTTGGTCTGACACCATTAAAAATTTAACATTTGATGATGTGGCAGTTAATATTTTTTTATAGTAAAGGGGGCTCATTAGAGACCCATATGTATAGTAAATTCAATACAATAAGAGAAAAGAGGGCCCAAATTTTTATTAATAAGTAAAAGATTAGAAGATAATAAGCCTCGCATGTGGGACACCTCATAAATTGATATAATTACATAATTAGCTTTCAAGTTCTACATTTATTTTAATTTGACTTTAATTCTAAAAAGTTAACCCACATAATTTTAATAGTCTATCAATTTAGTCCATCTTATTTTCAATTTCGCATTACCTTTAATTCTTCAATTCATTTTCACCACAAAATCCATTTAAGAGCCTCGAAGTTGGCCAATAACCGACGACGCAAGTAAAGCCCGAATACAACCTGCATATCTTCTGGCTCAAATTCAACTCTATAATGGTTTGATACCTTAGCACGAGTGACACGGCAAAAGCCCGGTTAATCTCAAACCTAAGTGGTTGTGCAAACTCTAGAATTGGGTCCTTTGGAATTTGAACTTCAGGGATGTGTGGTGGAGACCTATTCAAAACAACGAAACATGGCCGCGAGTAAAAGGAAAACCGAACCCAAAGTAGACAACAAATTTGACAGCTTACTTGTTGATGAGTTCTCTGCTTCAGGTCTGCAAGTTTAAAAAACAGAGTTCAATAATGGAGGTTTTGGCCATGAGAAAGGGACAACGGCTGGATTGCTTCCCATCAAACTCATATTCACCATCCTCAAATTTAATCTGAGATATCCACCAATAACTCATAAGCTCTAATAGTGAACAACAATGAAATTTTTTTGACAAGCCCAGTTCATATATTTTTCAATTTCTTGTTTGAATCATTAGCTTTGTGGTGCCTCTACTGTTACTTTTATTGTCATTGTGCACTATACTGAGAACAAGGGAAAAAGATGCAGAATTTATATTTTTGGGGGGTTTTTAAATGGTTTTTGGGTTAAAATGAATTGAAAAATTAAAGGAGAGGAGAAATAGAAAAGAAGATGGATTAAATTGATAGATTATTAAAATTACGTGGGTTAATTTTTTAGAATTAGAGTCAAATTAAAATAAGTGTAGAAACTGATGGCTAATTATGTAATTATATTAGTCTATATTAATTGTCATATCATCAGCCGTTAAATTTTTAACGGCGTCGGACTAATTTGTTACTTTTTTAAGCCAGTGGACCAGTTTGTAACTTCTGATAGTCGAGAGATGCAAAAATATAGAGTATAGTCGGGGGACCATTTATGTAGTTTACCCTAAAATAAATCTTACAATTCTTGTATTTGTGTTATTCTTTTTGAAAATTTGTATTTGTATTATTCAATTCATATTACATCCATATATTTTCATGGTTTTAATTATATCAAAGATGGTACATACTTATATAAAATACGTGAAAAAGTCTCACGTGAAAGAAAATCCGCAAGAAATTCCATTTTGTATTGCTTTTTTGTTTTCTTTTAAATAAAAAAGTAAATAAACATAACATATGTCATTATTTTAAGATCGTTTGTGAAATTATATTTTTTTTATTAACGATACAATAAATAATTGATTTTTTTTAAGTGATAAATGTTTACAGAAATAAATGAGAGCACAAGTATAAAGAAAGATAAATATTTTGGAACAAAGAAAATACATAGATTTAGTGGTGTGTGGTGTTGCTAAAAGGAGGCGACTCTTTGAACCAGAATGTCCAAGGCTTCTTTCATCCACCAATGCTGGCAAACGTCCCTTGCTTCTTTCACATTCATCTAATAAAAAATATTGGCAAAACTAGTTACTTAATTTTTTAACAAATCTGTTAAAAATTTAAAAAAGTTGAACATAAATAAATAAAAAAAAATTTGATACACAGTTCGGTAAACTTTAGTTTACATTAACTTTTTAGTTTTAGAGTTTATGAGTTTAGTTTAGGGGTTTAAGTTTTATGGTTTTGCACTTAATATATGTTTCACATTCATCGAATATGAATATTTTAAGTAAAAGTAAAAATTGAGAGAAAAAGAGATAAGTTTAATTGTTAAGATATTGTTGTCGAGTTTTTTGATTTCAGGATTTGGTGTGATTTAATTGATAATAGGTTACCCATGCTCTTTGGCGGAGGTGCTGCTCAGGCCACAAGTCAAGCTCTTCCTTGACAAGCAACGGGAACATGTAGCCTTCATAAAATGTGCCATGGCTTTTGCTTACGAAATGCCATTTCCCCAGCTCACACTGCTCATATCACAAAACAAAATATCATCAACCCTAATAAACCTGGCAACGGATCAAATATTTATAATTTTTAAATTCGATTTCGTTTGTTTTTCGCATTAGATTCATGCATCATTCTTTAAAACCAGACACAAATTAAATAAATTACCCGTATTATATGAATTAAAAAATCGAATATTTACGGATACTTGAACTCGTATTATCTGATACCATGCTCAAGGATTTTGATTAGGGTAAGCAAATGCAAAACAACATTAAGAGCTTGATTAGTAATACCAACCTCAACATTGCCTAAAACCCCAGCTTCTTCAATTGATTCTCTTAAAGCAGCCTCTTCTATGGATTCATCCATCTCCCAACCACCCTAATCAGGAACGGAGCCAAGATTTAGAGTTAAGAAATAAAACATAAATTTTAAAAGGTAGAAGTAAATTCGTAATTAATTTATTTTTTTAAAAGAATAGAACAAAGGTAAAAAAAAAGTTATTGGTGGAGAGGCAAGATCCCCTCCCACGTTTAACGTGAGTTCTTCCCTAACCCTGATTATGTTAATACATGAGATTTAAGGTCCGTCATATGCATGATCAAACAAATTAGAACCCGAATTTTCTTCAACGGAAAACCCATATTTATTACCTAATACTCAAATTTTATGTCATTGTGTCCAACAACACTTCGTCTAAATCAGAAAGGATGAATTACAAGCAATAATATACCTTAGGAAACATCATTTTGGGACCTTTCTGGGAAGAGATGACGAGAACTTCCAAATCATTAGTAATGGTTCCGTCGCTGCAACATTTGAATCTGTATGGAATGCACCCGACAACTTGGCGGCGGCCGAGGTTGTCGTATCGCTGCAAATGCCTTCCCGTTCGAGAAACCATGCACATCTTGAAAATAAATTGAAGGTTTTGAGAATAATAAAAAAAACGATCTGAAAAGGATTTATGAGAAACTGTGGAATATTACAGGCATAATATAAACACCACAAAGAGGTGTCGGGAAATGGTTAAAAGCCAAATATAATTCAGGGGATAAAAATAAAACAAAACAAAAACTGAATGCTATTCAGAACAATAAAATGTTTAGATATTTTTAAAAAATATAAACAGATTAATTAGCCAATTTATTAATCAAGTAATTATAAAAATTAAAAAAAGGAATTAATATTTTTTTTAGTTTTTCCATGTGTTAAGTTAGAAAGATGATATATTCCGTTAGAATGTAGTTTGAAAATGAAATGATTGAATATAGAAAAAAAATTATTTCACACACGGGTGGACAAGTATTTATTTTCTAAAAAAAGTTCAAAAATTATTTTTATGACTATATATAATTTTAATAGATATTTTATATATTGTTGAAAAATTCTGCTCGACGAGCACCGATGAGCATCACTAATGACGAGCACCGATAAATACCATTAATTCAGTCCTCGTCGAGCACCACTAACGACGAGCACCGATGAACACCATTAATTCAATTTATAAAGATTAAAAATTTAAAGGACTCACTGTATAATAATAAATTATTTAAAAATTAAAATGTAAATTATTTAAAATATATTATTTTATTTTTAATTTTCTTTTAAACATAGATCAAAATATCTATCTACCCCTAAATTAAAAAATCATAATTTTTATTCATTTAAAATTTAAATCGTTGTTGCCTCTTGCCGTGGCCGTCGTTGCCTTTTTTCGTTGCCGTCGTTGCCTTCAAGCAGTTCAAATGAATAAAAATTAGGATTTTTTAATTTAAGAGTAGATATGTATTTTGATCTACGTTTAAAAGAAAATTAAAAATAAAATAATATATTTTAATTAATTTACCTTTTGATTTTTAAATAATTTATAATTATACGGTAAATCCTTTAAATTTTTAATCTTTATAAATTGAATTAATGGTGATCATCAGTGCTCATCGTTAGTGCCAGTCATTAGTACTCGTTGAGCATGGTAAACTCATCCTATTGTTGGTGTATGACTTCTGCACAAACAAATTAAAATAAAGATGAAATTTATTTTGTAGAGATTTTTGTTTTTTTGTTTGTCAAATAAGAACAAATGCATTGATTTTTTTTCTTTTTATATTAAAAGTATTTAAATAAGTTTAAAGACAATTATTTATAAGTTTATAAATTTATTTTATTTTATATATGAATGAGACAACAAATTGTGATACATTGATAATACAAATAACTCGTATATTGACCATACATAAGACCTATATATCAAAGACAACACAAAAATAGTCAATAAAGTGCTAATTTAACGACAAACTTAAAGTTTTGAAAATTTTGAGATGTTAGATTTGAATTTTATGTATATTATGGTTGTCGGTTTGAACTTCAAACTCCTTGAATTTTTTTAAAAAATAAGCTCAGACCTAAATTCAATATGAATAATTAGTTTTTCTTTTTGATCTAAGAGTAATTAGTTTTTCTATTTTATAAATTTGAATTATAATTTGATAAATAAGCTAGGTAAAAAATTATGTATTTTTTCTATTTAAAAAAATTTAAGTGAACTCAATAAGTAGTTATAGAGGTAAAGAGAATGATGTTCATTATATGATACCCGAATTTGAATAGTTTTGTTGCAAGATGTGTGTGCGTCATCATATGGTTAAGAAAAAGTATGAACAAATATGACTAAATTCTAACATGAGTCCTAAATTTAAGCCATAAAACTTAAACCTAGAATTCATAGGATAGTATAAACTAAAGTATACAAACTTATGTATCAAAATGTTTTCCTATAAATTAAAAGATTTTAAAAATATATTTTTTAGAACCTATTGGGCGGTCTCAATGGAAAAAGGGAGCGTTGTTATCCCTTAGAGACTCGAGTTCAAACAAATTATTTGTACGGTGTGTGTGCGTTTTCAAAGTAGTGAGAAAAAAGAACATACTACAATATAATAACACTAGAATATTAATTTTTTTAAAATATTTATATACTTTACAATTAAACTTAAAATAAAAATTACTTTGATTAATTATTTCAAACTCACATTAAATCATATTAACTCTGATATAAAAAATCCTTTATTTTATGGGTAAACTATATAAGGTCATTGCATTTTAAGTTGTTTCTATTTCGGTCACCAAACTTTTAAAATGTGCGTTATAATTATTGAACTTTTAGTTTGCTATTAATATGGTCCCTGTAATTAGAAGTTACTGAAGTGACATGTTAGTTTTCGTTTTTCCTTAACAAACACTATTCAACACATTTTTTTTGCTTTACTTATTAAAATATTAAATATAATAAATTTAATAATTGTTCGATTATGATAAAAGTGACACTTCAGCAACTTATAACGGAATGTAACCTACATCCTATTTATGTACTTTATCCTTATTTTAAACTTAAACCAAGCCTGAAATGGTGGAGCCTTGGACAGGTAAATTGAGACGATGGATGGAGTCAGCAGCAGGCATCATCATAACCTTAAACTCTTCAAAATCAATCATCCCATTTCCGTCTTTATCCACTCCACTTATCATCTTCCTACATTCTTCGATCGAACATTCGTCGCCCAGGCTTCTAAGGACCGCCTGAAGTTCCTCCGCCGATATCCACCCGTTCCCGTCTCTGTCGTACACCGAGAACGCCTCCCTCAGGCTCTCCACCACCTCCTCCGATTCCACCCCTTTCATGTTCAACTCCACAAATTGCTTGAAATTCATGAACCCGTCGTCGTCGTCGATCATCATCTGGAGTTCTTCTTTCGAGTGGCCGAGGGAACCCATGATTGAACAGAGTTCGGACGATGAGATCCTCCCGTCGCCGTTGACGTCGAGCTTGTTGAAGACTTGTAGTTGGGTTCGGGTTTGAATTGGAGATTGAAGTGAAGATGAATGATCGCAGGGAACAGGTGGGGAAGCCATTGAATCTGGGCCTGGGGTATTCGACATGGGATTTTGCTTCTTTTTCCGACTGAAAATCGACCCAAAACCCATTCTTGTCTACATGTAGTAAAGATTCGGGAAAATAAGGGAATTAAGCAGATGGAAAGAAAAGAAGAAGATTGAATTGGAGATTATACACTGGAGAAAGGGGAACTTAAATAGAACTGGAGTTGAAAATTTGGCTTCTCTTTTGTACTTTTTTTTTAATCTGTCGAGATATAAACACTAATGAGGATTTGGCACATTTAAACTGAAACATTAACATGCAACTTGTGAACAAAAAAGATGTTTGAAATTGCAAATGTTTGGTTTGTTTTTTTTAATTTTCCATTTTAAAACGTGATACATATAATAGCCCGTGCCTTAGAGATAATCCATGCAACTAATTATATAATATTTGAACATGATGTCCACGGACGGAAACTTTTATCTGTGGGAAGGGCTCTTACCCCATGACACAATTTTTTTTACCCTAAACTACACAGTTCACCCCTAAATTATGAGTTTGGTGTCAAAATGATCTATATATTATTTTTTCGGCAAATGTACCATATAACTATTTAAATGGTTCTATTTTAGGTAAACGCCATTAAAAAATAAAAAAAATTGACGAAACTGTTAAAAAATTGGTATAATTACACATTTGATCATCTATATTTATACCAAATTGGTATATTGTATAAATATAGAGGACCAAATGTGTAATTATACCAATTTTTTAACAGTTCCGTCAACTTTTTTTTTTAAAGACGTGATGTTAAAATAGAACCGTTTAAATAGTTGTATGGTGCATTTGCCGAAAAAATAATATAATGGTCATTTTGACACCAAACTCATAGTTCAGTGGTCATCTGTGTAGTTTACCCTAAAATAAATTAATGATAAATTTGTCAGTCACTTTTAGATATTAATGTTTTATCTCCAATTTTTAATCCCAACCCCGTCATATCTAACTCTACGAAATAGGAATCTGTAATTGAATGGCGTGACTTAAATTAGGAAAGCGACATAAATTCAAACGAGATTCACGTGAGTAAACTTTTAAGTCATGTTAGTTCAATCATCTCCGACCAGGCGACCACTTTCCTTATGATACGTCTAAACCGTGCCCCCTAGCCTTATGGCATTATTATTATTTTTCTTTTGCCTAGTTCCAAAAATAACGAAACTTTCCGATCTTCGTTCAATATGCTTATAGTTACGGTGATCAAAATTATCTTGATGCACAAATATTTAAATAAAAATTCTATTCCTACTACTCAAATTATCTTAAATTTTTTAACTCAACTCAATTAAATACGCGACCTTCTGATATGTACAAACTGTCCATTCGATGAGACGCATAGCACGGGATTAGACAATTGGGGTTGAGTGCCATTAGTATCTTCCAAAAAAAACATGATTAATACCATGTGCAGCGCACTAATTTATATGCCCCAAAACTTCCCCCTTGAAGTTGAGATTAATACTTAAGCTTCTTTTTTTTTATCAAAAGATTAATACTTAAGCTTGATGTACATTCTCACCCACCCACCCAATCTCACAAATTTTCCCTACGAAGTTCGAGGTAGTCATAATTGAACCACCCAACTTACTCCACCCGCTAACATACTCGAAATGAAATCGAGCAATCAAAGGTTGCCAAGTGCCAACCATTCTTCCCCTCTGAAAATATATGTTTGATAGAATATGCAACACATGAACCAAATTATGTACAGAATCCATGTGGTTTTCTATAAAAAAAAATGACTCAACCACTTGGGTATAAGAAAAAGAAATCGAATACTTAGAAAATTCCTAAGCTTATATTTAAAACCCAATTTTCACCATCCCAACCTCCATGAGTTTTTGATATCGAAACAAACTACTATGGATATACAATTTTACAAGCTATACCTAATCTTACCTGTGGCTCGCACTAGGATTGAACTAGAACTATTGTTGGTAGTAATGGTATCGGTTAAATCTGCAACTGCCCCAGCCTTCTCCTAGATGATGTTGAAGGAGGCTTCTTTGTCTCTGATGTTGGAGGTTGTTGGGGTTCTGCTTTTGGTCGCCTCCTGGATAAGAAGAGAGATGAATCGTTCATAAGAATATAGTGGAACATAAAAATAATAGACAACTATGTTACTCCGACTCTTTACTTTCTCTGAAGTATCTGCCCGTGTATGATACATAGGAAGGGGAGTATGGTCCTTCAAATATATAGAACTTCAAAAATTTTGAGCATACTCATGTCAGGCATACACCCGTATCTGATACTCACTAAAAATCCATGTCGGACACGTAATCGTATCAACATTCACCTTCGAATCAGAGTAACATTGCAGACGATGTACAACGGTGAAACAAACAGACGATAAGAGTTTGAAGCTAACTCTCTTAGAGAGACTGTCTTTACCTAATTGACAATATGTTATGTCTAATAAAATTATTAAAACAATGATGCCAGACAATGAAAACAAAACTCTGAGCAAGCAACTCACGCACCTTCAATAATGAAGTGGAACAGTCCCGTAATTGTGCTCGTGATTTTGCAAGCATATGGTGTTGTTGCTGCATTTGCTTAAACTGTTGCAGTGAAGCAAAGTCAATTCCATTCTGTAAATTCCCATTATATTGGTCCATATCACCATCATCAGTAATTTTTGATCCACTATGATGTAAAACTTGGGAGTAAGGGTTGCCTGATGATGCTCGTTTGAGTTGATCACCAGATGGCACAGTTTTTAGATGTCTTCGCAAAATCTTGAATGCAGCACTTTGCTGCAGTTAAATAAAAAGGTCAGGTATAATTTAACAATGAAAAATAATGCACAGCTGTGTGTGTGTCAGTTTGTGACCAGTGCAAACACACAAGAGATGTCCCCTTTAGACCATTAAACCGCCCCAAACCCAACATTGGAAGTAAGAGAAAATATTGACCTGTTTCGAAGACATTAAGTTTAGACACACACACACACATATATATGGGGGGGTGGGGGGGTGGAGAGGTGTGCCTATAATGCTTTCAGCAACCTGTACATACCTGTGGAAGTACCATCAAAAGACCATATAATGCTTTCAGCAACCAAATGTATCGCCGGGGTTCTAGAAGCTGGAAATCAGAAAAAGATAAGTTACATAACAATTAACATATTTTCTAAACTCGAAAGAAAACAAGGAAATTGGAAATCTAAACCAAATATGTATTGAAAATTGCAAATACAATGACAACTAATGGACTCACTAAAGCTAACATATTTTGTCATGGTGATGATCAAGCCCTTATAACATATTTTCAAGTTTACGATGATATGCAGCTATCTGGTAAGGACAATTGTTCATCATATAAAATAGAAGTTTGATGGCCACTCACTGAATCTGTGGATGCATAACCTTTTCAAAAATGAAGGCTTCACAATGCCCGTCATTGGCAGAACATCCCATCATAAAATGGTTGAGGTAAGGAAAATTTTAGACATTACCATGTGAGTAAACATCTATATTACAGCAAACAACATAAAATTGTCATGAATAACAAGTACTGCTTAAGGCTTGCTGAAATATAAGCATCAGAAGTGAAGCAAAAACTAAAAGAACACTTGCTGCTACAATCCCCAACAAATCAAGTATACTAAAGCTATTAACACAATTGCTGCTACAATCCCCAACAAATCAAGTATACTAAAGCTATTAACACAATTGCTGCTACAATCCCCAACAAATCAAGTATACTAAAGCTATTAACACAATTGCTGCTACAATCCCCAACAAATCAAGTATATTAAAGCTATTAAAGCACCTGCAATCTTAGATAAGAGAAGATTGGAGTTTCGAGCAAGCGAATCAATTTATCAAGCTGGACCAAGAATTCGGCATTAATATCTTCCTCAACCAGGGACTGAATCACAGCACATGCATGCTGGTACGTCTAACATGGAAATAAATAATAGATTAACAACCATGAAAGTATATGGTGCAACACAGCACCTGTTCCCTCAGCTCACCACACATGAAAATAGAAAGATTGGCTATCTATTTAAAGGAGTCACGGATTCTTACCTGAGCTAATAAACAAAGACTAATGATTGCCATGGGTGAATGACACCATGATGCATAAAAAGAAACAAATAAATCTTTTCCAGCAGCATTAAACAGTGACTGTTTCAAAAGTTCCCGAAGATCAGATAACTCAGAAGAAGTGAGTAGAATTAAATTCAATGCCTGAAACACAAGTGGAGAAAATTTTAAATGGGTACCTAATGGAAATACCATTCTAACTGGAGAAAAAAAGACTAGAAAAACAATTCTAACTTTAAAAATATATTTAAAATTATAGAGTTGTCTCTTTTTATTACTTATAATCGGAAAAGAAATATTCTAGTAGTTCAAATTTTTAATTAGATGAGAGAACCTGAACCATAACACAAGCAAAATCTAGGTCTGCTTCTCCCTCTAGTATAGTGGATAGCTCACGATAGACCCTTTCCGCATCCAAGAGAACACAAAGTCTACGGATTATTAAAGCACCACGCCTAAGAAAACAGGAAGATGATTTTCAAAAGAAAAGGTGAGAGACATGTAAATAATTACTATAAGCATAGCAAGTCGGCCATGTAGTCTACATGAGTGTTCAACTCGGTAAAACAATTCATAACAATGATAATTTCAAATAAAAGAAATTTTGGGGCCTGAGGGTCCAAGAATCACCTTTCCAGAAGAGAACGGTCAACCCGGAAATTATGCATCAGAAAAACAACAAGCTGACGGAAGTGCAGGGGATCTTGTGCCATGGAAGCATGAATGTCAAGAACCCGGAGCACCACCTGGTGCAAAAATCCAATTGCAAGGTAAAATTAGCATATACAATTACAAACAAGAGCAGCTTCAGGTTAACACCACACAAACATTTTAATAAAGAGACAATATGTAAATAGTTTGAATTAGAATCCTAAAATAAAAAACGAAAAGTTCTAAATTGAAGTTAATAAAAATAACAGGTATTGGAGAGGAAGAGTAGAGGCTACACTGGATGCATTCCAAAATAATAACATCCATCTATATCTGGTACATGGCACAAATAGTAATGACTAAGATGTTTCAGGCTAGTAACAGCTAAGATGTTTCCAATACAGTCCCGGGAAGAAAATTCCTAACCACAGATTCATTATCTATTACATGGAAAAAGAAGTGAGGAGTACTAATTGTCAAAATAGAGTGATTTACTGTAGAAAACTCTCTTAATTTCTATATAACAGCTTACATCTTCATATACAGCTTATATCCTTAACTTAGGTAACTATTAAGTTAGGAAAGAGACTATTCTAGGTAAACTAAAATCCCTTAAAGTTAGGGATTGTAATCACTAACAAGGATCTACAGGATCCTGTCTAATTATACAAATAATCTCTAATTTATGTGCACATTTTCTGACACTCCCCCTCAAGCTGGAGAATGGATGTCCTCCATCTTCAGCTTGCTTGTTAGCTTCTGAAAATACTTCCCAGGTAGCCCCTTGGTAAGTATGTCTGCAACTTGATCACCAGTAGATACATAGGGAGTACAAATTAGGCCACTGTCAAGTTTTTCTTTTATGAAGTGTCGATCCACTTCAACATGTTTTGTCCTGTCATGTTGAACTGGATTGTGAGCAATATTAATTGCTGATTTATTGTCACAGTATAGTTTCATTGGACCTTCTCACTTGACTTTTAAATCCTCCAAGATAATCTTCAGCCACAATAATTCACAAATCCCAAGTGTCATGGCTCTAAACTCAGCTTTTGCACTAGACCTGGCTACCACATTCCGTTTTTTGCTTCTCCAGGTCACTAAATTTCCTCCCAGAAAAGTGCAGTAGCCTGATGTTGATCTTCTATCAACTAAGGACCCTGCATAATCTGCATCAGTATAGGCTTCTAATGTCAGATTTTCTCCCTTTCTAAATAAAACTCCTCTTCCTGGTGTGCCCTTCAAGTACTGTAAAATTTGAGTCACTGCCCTTAGATGTGATTCTTTAGGATTGTGCATGAATTGGCTCACAACACCAACTACATAAGCAATGTCTGGTCTGGTGTGTGATAAGTAAATCAGTCTTCCCACAAGTCTCTGATAGGAGCCTCTGTCCACAGCTGCATCCTCTGTTGCATCTCCAAGTTTGTGATTAACCTCTATTGGTATCTCGGCTGGTCTACACCCTAGTTTGCCAGTTTCTGTCAGCAAATCTAGAGTATATTTTTGTTGAGATATAAAGATTCCTTGCTGTGAATATGCAACTTCAATTCCAAGGAAGTATTTCAGTCTTCCAAGATCCTTGACTTCAAACTCCTTGATCAAACACTTCTTCAAGTTGTCGATTTCTTTCGAATCATCCCCTGTGACTATGATGTCATCTACATAGACTATTAGGACAGCAACTCCCCTTGAAGAATGTTTCACAAACAAAGTATGATCACCCTGACTTTGTTTGTAACCCAGCTTCAACATCACTTTGGTGAATCTTCCAAACCAGGCTCTTGGGGATTGTTTTAGCCCGTACAGGGCCTTTTTCAATTTGCAAACTGTTTGTCCACAATTTGGACTAAATCCAGGTGGGATGTCCATGTAAACTTCCTCTTCAAGATCACCATGTAAAAATGCATTCTTGATGTCATACTGTTGTAATCTCCATCCTTGATTGGCAGCCAATGACAACAAGATCCTTACGGTATTCATCTTTGCAACAGGGGCAAAAGTTTCAAGGTAGTCTATCTCATAGGTTTGGGAATACCCCTTAGCCACCAACCTTGCTTTATACCTTTCCAAGGAGCCATCTGACTTGTACTTCACTGTGAATATCCACCTACATCCCACTGTTTTCTTTCCTTCTGGTAACTTCACCAAGTCCCACGTTTTGTTCTTTTCCAGTGCTTCCATTTCAACTTTCATAGCATTCTTCCAATTCTCATTTTCTAAAGCCTCGGACACAGTTTTAGGAATGGCAATGGAATTTAGGCTAGTAAGGAAGGCTTTATGGTTGGGAGACAAATTTCTGTAGGAAATGAACAAATAAAGAGGATTTTTTGTGGTACAAGTTCTCTTTCCTTTTCTAATTGCAATAGGAAATTCAAAATCCCTATGATCAAGTCAGAATTAGGATTCTCAATATTATTTTAATCAAAGATAGGTTCAGTAATTACCTCAATTTGTGGAGGAGACAAGGGTGATGATTGAGCATGCATTGGTCCCTTTTTTCTCGAGTAGACTTGTAGAGGACGAGCAATATCTTGAATTCCTGCCTTAGGTGTGGTGGGTTCAGATTGTTGCTGTTCAAAAAGAGGCTGAGAATCAGATTCAACTGATTGGGTAAGACTAGGCTGATTTTGGACAGGCTGGGCAGATTGGATTAGATCAGGCTGGGCAGATTGGATAAGATCAGGCTGATTCTGCTGATTTTGGACAGGCTGGGCAGATTGGATATATTGGATTAGATCAGGCTGGGCAGATTGGATAAGATCAGGCTGATTCTGCTGATTTTGGACAGGCTGGGCAGATTCATGCTGATTTTCTGGAGGCAAGGTGAGAGGTTGAAGAAGGAAATAATCTTTGTCCTTATCTTCCCTGAACAAAATCTCCCCCTGAAGATAAGGGTGAGTAAAATAGTTTTCATTTTCAACAAAGGTGACATCAACAGAAGTGAAATGTTTCCGTGTAGGTGGATGATAGCACTTATACCCTTTCTGAGTAGATGAGTAACCTACAAAGATACATTTCAATGCCCTTGGATCCAACTTACCCCTATTCTGAGAATGAATATGAACAAAGGCAACACAACCAAATATTTTAGGCTCAAGATGAAGAGAAGGATTAAAGTTAGGGTAGAAACTGTTTAGGATTTGAATAGGACTTGGAGATTCAAGAACCTGAGTTGGTAATCTGTTGATAATATAGGTGGCAGTTAACACAGCTTCCCCCCAATAGTGTTTAGGAACATTTTTTGAAACAACAAGGCTCTTGTTATTTGAAGAAGATGGTCATTCTTTCTTTCGGCTACACCGTTCTGTTGAGGGGTGTTTACACAAGATGATTCTTGTATGATGCCTTTTTCTTGGAAATAGGAAGATAGGACTTGATTAAAGTAGTCCTTAGCATTGTCTGACCTAACCCTTTTTATATCAGCCCCAAATTGATTTTTAACCATGGTGTAAAAGGTCTTAAAAGTAGAACTGACATCAGATTTTTGTTTTAGAAGAAATATCCAGGACACACGAGTGCAATCATCTATAAATGAAACGAACCACCTAGCCTCGGTTATATTTGGAACAGTGGATGGTCCCCAAACATCACTGTGAATGAGAGAAAAGGGTGTAGATGCCTTTTTATTACTTATGGGAAAAGAAGCACGTTTGTGTTTGGCAAGCTCACATATGTCACAATGAAATTCTTCATTATTTAAGGATTTGAACAAGGAAGGAAACATGAACTTTAACACTTTAAATGAAGGATGACCAAGACGAAGGTGATGAAGCCATATTTGGTCTTTGGTGGTTTTAGAATCTGACACAAGTGAAAAAGATGAAACACTGACTTGTCCACTGGAATTTTCAAGATAATATAGTCCATTTTCTTCTTTAGCATGCCCAATCATCCTCCTCGTTCCCTGTTCCTGAAAAACACATTGGGTAGGATAAAAGATAACACAATAGTTAGTGTCTTTGATGATTTTTTGGATAGACAGGAGATTAGTGAACAATTTAGGCACATGAAGAACATTTTTAAGTGTCAGGGTGTTACTTATAACAATATCTCCTTGACCAGCCACGGTTATCCTACTTCCATCTGCAACTGTTATCTTTTTATTACTAGGACAGGGTATATAATTGATAAAATTTAAAGAGGAATTGGTCATATGGTCTGTTGCTCCTGAGTCAATCACCCAGGAGTTTTGGATAGGGAAATCCGAGACTTTAGATGTTTGAGAAGAGGATATACCTAAAAAAGCGAGACTACAAGTACTTGAAGAGGAAGGTTTTTCCAGGGATCCAAGTAAACATTTCAATTTCTCTATTTCTTCCATGTTGAACTTAAAGGACTGTTCTTGGGCCTCCTCATTCATCTGATTGGTGATATATGCCTTTCCCTGTCCTCTTGATGGTCCCTCTCTCTCAAAAAAAAATTTGTTTGTTGTCTGTGGCTTCCCATGAAGCTTCCAGCACTTCTCTTTTGTATGGCGAGACTTCTTGCAATAGGTACACCATAAAGAGTCTTTGTGCACCATTTTTGATCCTTCTAACTTCTCTTTAAAAACCTGCTGTTCCAGGTTTGATTTTTTTTCTGCTGCACTTCTGGTGGCTAGAGCAGAACCTTCCACTTGATTGCTCTCAATCATAACCCCTCTTCTTCCTTCCTCAGCCCGAATGATTGCAATGGCTTCATTTAGAGAGGGTAGATCCTCTTTACCAAGAATCTGGACTCTTACTGCATCAAACTCAATATTTAGTCCAGCAAGAAAATCATAAATTCTTTCTTTTTCAACAAACCTTTTTAGGACAGCTGCATCTTCACTACACTTCATTTGAATACATTGGTAGTGATCCATCTCTTGCCATAAATTTTGCAGCAAGTTGGAGTATTCTGTGATGGATCTGCCTCCTTGCTTGGTGGATGAGATTTTGGTCTTAATCTCATAAATCTGGGCAGCATCTTTAACCTTTGAATGGGTTTGTTTTACAGCCTCCCATATCTCTTGGGCTGTATTGAGAAACATACAAGTATCACTAATTTCTGGTAGCATGGAATTCCATAGCCAGGACATGACTAGTGAATCATGTTCATCCCAAGCCTCAAAACGAGGGTCTCCCTCCTTTGGTCCAGTTCCAAGGAGGTGACTTAGCTTTCCTCTACCCTTCAAAAAAGTACGAACAAGCTGAGACCATTTAAGATAGTTTTTTCCATCCAATCTATAGGCAGCCTGTATACTTTGCAAGTCACCTATCTGATTCGAATGGCTCCCTTCACTCACTGAGATTCCTTGCACAGTCTTGGTACTGCTCTCATCGCCTACCTCAACCATATTTTTCTGCTGGATTTAACAGTGAACCTTCACTGAACACTCAAGGAGGAATTTTAAGGGAAAAGAAGGGTGTTAATCGAGATTGACAGAGCTCAAAAAAGGAGCTAACAAGGCTCTGATACCATGTCAAAATAGAGTGATTTACTGTAGAAAACTCTCTTAATTTCTATATAACAGCTTACATCTTCATATACAGCTTATATCCTTAACTTAGGTAACTATTAAGTTAGGAAAGAGACTATTCTAGGTAAACTAAAATCCCTTAAAGTTAGGGATTGTAATCACTAACAAGAATCTACAGGATCTTGTCTAATTATACAAATAATCTCTAATTTATGTGCATATTTTCTGACACTAATGATTATGATGTTTGCGATACATTCCAAGGAAGAACTTTCCCAAGTATTGTTACATTATCACCAAATCAGCCTAATAAAAGAACAAAAGAATTGGTAACAAACTTCAAGATAAAGAGTGCAGGACCAATTGTTGGAATAAAAGCATAGCTATAAATGATTGAAGATTAAAGAAAATGAAACCAAAGAAACTCAATAATGAATATTAAATGGGCTGACCATTACTAACTTGTACCAAAGTTCGGAATGACAACAGAGGATTCAAGCTTTTCAACAAAATTAAGACGATAACCAAAAAAGGCAACAAACTTAGTGCATAGTTTCATTATCTAATTCATGGAAAAAAAAGTGAGGGATATTAATGATTACAACATTCCCAATACATTCCTTAAACGCAAGACTCTTTCTAGGCTCTTGGGAAAAATACTATATCAGCAGAGTTAGCTAGAAGTTTCAATAACAGTTGCAGTATTGCACCCAAGAAATAAGATAATACATACAGGGCACATCCTATTGTAATTATAGTGATGCTCATAAACAAAACAAGAACAACGAAATAAAAATAATAAGTAAAAAATCAAATTAGCAACACATAAGCAGGACCATAACTTTACCTCATCAGAAGAGTCGGACAGAGCTTTCAATAAGGTGTCAAATATGTCATTTAGAAAACAAAAGACCTGTTTCAGGTAAAACATTTAACATCATTTGTATTGGAGAAACACTAGCATCAGAAACTGCACCTGAACATAACATAAAATTACAAAATCTACACCTTCACACAGGAAAGGTTCTCTTTTTTATACATGAAAAGATTTTAGATAGCGACAGATGTGCTTCCACTAAAAAAGCTAAAAATATTTCAATAACGCTCAATTAGGACTTTCTTTGTGATGCAGATATATTACACACATCCATGTACCAAAAGAAGTGGAGAAGGTCCATTTTCGGCATCAATAAACCAACAGCTTAGAGATTTATGGCAAAGAATCTTTAAATACTTCAATAGTAATAGAAACCTAGACTTTGATGTAGTTTTTAAGCACTGATAGTAAAAAAAACAAAATATGAGAAAAACACCTGAACAGGATGCACATAATTTTTTTTTATATAAAAAAACTGCCTTCTCACCTCAGCACGATATCTGTTTAAAAGTGTTGATATCCAGTTCAATGCTTCAATTCTAGTGGCCTCCCACTCACTATCCAGTTGCCTGATCAGTCAAAACAGATAGTAATTACTACAAAATAATTGCAAAGTGAAATATTTCAAAAGAATTAGAAAAACATCAGTTAAAGCACATTTCTATAGCTCTTCATAATTCAGAACAGCTAAATATTCCCAAAGAAGTGCAAACTACCAGTAACATTTTAAACATAGAATTTTTCCTAAGTAACAAAGACTACACCTCCTCGCAATGGAGAGAACGGCACCCACATCAAAGTTTTCTGTTGGATTAGCCTCAACCGCGCGAAGCGCTTCATTGGTTTCAAGAGCAACCTAATATAAGAATATGAAGAAAAACACACGAAATGACTCAAAGAAAACAATGCCACACAAGTTTCTAAAAGGAACTGCAGGTGGTTATTTTAAGATGCATTAAGGAAACAATAGAAGAAATAAACTTACCACTCTAATTTTCTCTTCTTTATCAGATATGCAGGGGAGAATGGCTCCCAGGATGTCAGCATAGTAAGGAAAAAGCTGGTCTCCACCAAGTTTTACAAACTCATTTATCTGTACAATGAGAAAATCAGATTTAACTGTATGATATGAACTTATCAGATTGTCATGGTAACATATTGAGAGGGGGGAGAACCCATTTTCAGATTCTCCTATTTTCAGAAAAATAGGTTCTAGGGCAAGGTGGAATATATTCTACTTACCCAAGTGATAGCTGTTAACCGAGTGAATACATCAGGAGCAGCTGCCCTTTGCACCAATATCTCAGTCATGCGACCATAATCTACAGACTTCAAGAGTAGCACTGCTCGAGTCAGAAAATTTACAAATGAAAAAAGATTTTCTTTTATGAGAAATTTTGGTAAATGATACACAATAACCCATAAATTTCTTTACTAAATAAGCTATCAATCATGTTATTCACATATATGAGTAAAAAGGCAATCTTGGCGTAAGAAACTTTAAGAAAAGCGGCCATGGAGCCAACCCAACAGTTAAAGAACACAATCTCAGAGGAAATCTTACTGGAGAGTTCTTAATCTCTTGGAGAAACTCTGACAGTGCTGAATCAGCTTGCTGCCGTATTTCATGACTAGAATCACTTAACATATTGAACAAACCTGAAAATTACCAAAAGCTAATTAAATCACTTCTCGTAGAGAGTGGCATACTAGCTAAAAGGAATAAAACTATATTACCATCAAGAAAATCAGGGAGGAAACCCAACATGTCAATATCTGGAACACTATCCAATACAGTTATCCATCCCACCAAAAACTGACGGACATAGGGATTTAGGACATTCATGCGCTCTCTCAACAATGGTATAAATTCTTCAATGCTGAAGAAAAAACAACCATGTGTTAACATTATAAAGATGGTTCCTGGAAGATTAAAAAAAGACCTCTAAGCATAAACAAACTCCATGGAGTGAAAATGGAAGTGAATAAAGCACACCTGAACTGGTCACATTCAGTAACAATGTCCTGTTTCCCATTGAAAAATAGAAGAGCAATAAATTTCTAATTCTCATAATTATCAAGGTGCCGACATTTAAATGAGGTAGCACTTACTAACCTTCACAAGCCTATCTAAAAGGTGAGCAGCACTCTGTACGTTGACATCTGAATCAACAGACAGCTTGCATAAAGCATTAAATATCTGATTAAAGAATATAACAAAATCTCCGCGTACAACCTGTAGAGCAGAAGGCATTCCCTGTCCACTGTTAGTCAAGAAAACAAGAAATGATAACAAAAGAAAAAACTCTACTTTCACCTTTGCAATGTTATATAGAGCTTCACAGGCATAATAACGAACTCTGCTATCTTGGTCAGAAAAAGAACTAAGCACTGGTGGCACAATTTGCTGGCAGATTGCATCAAAAGAAAATTAATAATAGAAGAGGAGAAGAAATTTTATAGAAATAAACTGATAAAAAAAAACTACTAATCTAAAACAGAATAAAAAGTAATTATCCAACATCACAGCAGACAACATTTTCCAATTTTACTTCCTATTCTCTTTGAGAGAATATAATTTGAAGCAATGATAATCCACTCCAACTGCAAAAGAACATAAAACCCCAATCCCTAACAGAGGATCAGAGAGGTCCGGAGATCAAAAACCTAAAGTTTATCAAATCTAGAATGGAATATGCCATAGCTTATATCGACCAACAGTCAATAAGGCACACCAAACGTATTTGTTTTCCTATTCATTGACAAAGAGGATACCAGCATTCACATCATTGAAACATTACAATCATAGAGCACAAATCTTTAAACCTTATAATGGAATTCTTGGTTCTTAAATGACAATGCTATGATAAATATCAACCTAAGCATTGCTAATAAGGGTGTGTTTGTTTTGCGTATTTTGTTTTACGGAAATGGTTTTCCTTATTTTCCGTTGTTTGTTTCACGTAAAGTAATTTTGGTCAATGCATATCGTTTTACAGTCAACGGAAAATGAGCGTGTTATTTCGTAGAATGACTTACCGTCTTTTTTTCGGTAAGTCATTCTGTAAAAGAAAGCGATAAGGTTACCCCATTCTATCTCTCCATTTTTCCGTAACACTCTCTCGTCTCTCCTCTCACCGGCGCATTGCTCCTCGCCCACTGACCTTTTCCGCTCTCTAATCGGCACTCTCACGACTCCACTGCAATATGTTCCTCTACTTTCTTCTTGATTTTTTCTTTTTCTTTTCCTTTCAAAAAAATAGGATTCCATTTTGTTCAAACTTAGATTCTTGGAGAGGTGTTCCTGCTCTCATTTGATTGTTTATGTGATTGATACATTATTCCCATGTCTTGCTAAGACAATTGTTGAGGACGAGTTATTTGGGTTTTTTATGGCATGGTGTTATGACAATAGCTTTTCAGGGTTTGTTTTGTTTGTGCTTCTTATTTTTGGAGTGTTGATTCTTATTTGTGGTCAATTTTACTTGTGTTTATATCATATTTTATTGAGATACTTGTGCAATATTACTTTTTTCCTTATTGATTTCTCTTCTATATTTTAGGGATGGCTTCAACGAATCTCAATTTAATAAGCTTTTGAAAAAAGAACTGGATCAAGTTATAGAGGTATGCAGTTGTTCCTTTCATTCTATGAAACAATCAAAATTTTGGAAGAAAATTGATGAAGTAATTACTAATTATGCACTACTTTTATACATTATATGGTTTGTTTAGGTCTCATGTTCTTGCGGTTGTTTTTGAAGTATATGCTTTATATTTCTTTATAGGTTTAGGGTAATCTTTAATTGAATTATAAAAGTTCAATTTTCACTAAAATTTAACAAATCTATATTAAGAGATTTGAAATTCCGTTACTGTTCCTGCTTCATTTATGTTTTTTATATGATTCAGCTTCATAGTAAACAGTATGCTGAATAGATCTTTGTTATTTGTTTCATTTATGTCTTTGCTATACAGGTTAGGAGTTGTAATATTTCTTTGGATTATGATGATGTTTATTTGTTATTCTCTACACACTAATTTTGTGTGAGGTAGCAATGAGTATGATGAGATTGTTTGTATTGATCAAATGTTATTGAAGATACCTTGACTGGGATATATTTTGGATTTTCTGAGTTGTTTATCTCCAAAATTCATATTCAAGTTTACTGATCTTTGCTGATTTTTATCCGTAAGTGGTTGAGGTTGATACACCCTGTAAAATCTTGCAGGAACTATGTGTTTTGAAGAGGTAACTGAGCCGTCCTCTATAGCCTATAGGACTCCGGTCTGTACGAGGGAGGCTTCAAATTCTTTGAAGTATTTAGATTTTGGTCTTGAGGTCTTGAATAGTATTGACCAACGCCATATATACTCAAATCTTACTTATGATGCTTGGCCAAATGAGTGAGATAATTGTTTTTAGATGTGATTTTGAATTGATGATGAGTTGTTTTGAAGGCAACATTGACATGAACTAAGATATTATGGATTGTTGAATTGACGGCTGGATCAGTTATTGATAGCAACCTTCGTGTATGGCTAGAGTGCCAGCACTACAATGCTAAGCAAAATCCGAGGATTTTCATGTTTTCGAGTAAGATATGAGTGTGTGGATTGATGGAACATGGTACTTTAGAGAGGAGGCTTTTTAGCTTGCTGCATTTTTTATAATGACTATTTCATTTTTAGTTCTCGTTCGGTGGCAAAGAATGTCTTTCCAAGTTCTTTGTTGGGTCTTTCATCGAGAGTTTGTATATGCTGAATTTTGATATCATCGTCTATGAATCTAAAATTGATATTTATAAGAACTTCAGCAAAGATAAGATCACCATGAAAATATTCTAGAAGAAGAATAAAAGACAAACATATAAGATAACATTTACAGAATCAACATAATTGTTATTTTGGTTGAGGACCAATTGGTACATATTTCATGAGTTCAAGTCCATGGACTAACAATTATCATTGGGAGCTTGATTAATTCCTATATGACATGTAAAACTTTTAATAAAGCATTGTAATATATTTGATATTTTGTAAAATATAATTGTATACTAATAAAATCAATACAATAAAATATAAAAATTAATAAAATTTATATTTTGGGTTTGTTTTACTAAAAACAGATTCCTGAAAAATTTATCCAAAGACTGGAAAATAATTTACACATCATCCAGACACCGTAAAATAGTATCCCTAAATTATTTTCTAAAAAATGTAATTCAATTTACAGAATTCATTTTTCAGAATCTGTTTTAAGTGAAACAAACAGACCCTAAGATGTAAACATGTTAATAGATAGCGATTTAAAAGTTTGAAGGCAAACTAATTCTTACCTCAAGATGTTGAGACGCTTCCGAAGTCAACCCAACAGTGGTAGCAGCTAAACCTATCAATCCTCCCTGCATAGACGCAACAACAAATTAAGCCAAAATTCAAATTAAATAGATAAAAAGAATCATGGAAATGTTCAAAATTCTGAAAATTATTCAGCATGCACTAACCTTACGGTGATTGGCTTGTGGAGAGTAGGCAAATTCCATAGCTAATAAATTGATCGCCGCCGATATCTTATCGTGATCGCCCGACGAAGCCAGCTGTTTCACAATTCCTTCGATCTACACATAATTATGGTGACAAAAGCGTGAGCAATTCAATCATTTGAATTCCATGAAAATTCAAAAATAAAGGGAAAAACATAACCTCAAGGGCCGCATTCTTGCGCTTCTCATACAGCTTATCGGAAAGATTACGGAATACGGAGGCGGGAATCACAGAAAGCACGTCGGCCATAGCAGAAAAAAATAACTTTCCCTTTGATGAAATCAAATTCGCTTCCTGATTTTTTCAAATTCGAATCTGAACATAGCTTTTGGTCTTTCTAGTTGTTTGATGCTTCCTCCTGCGAACGAGAAATGAAAATTTGAGAGAATTCAGATCTGATGAAATCGACTAGAAAGTAGAAACGAATGGGGCAAAATTGGGCCAATATTGCACACAAAAAAAAATATTTTGAAATCTATAGCACTCCTCTAACTATTTTCGAATCTATAATATTTTCTATAGTAAATTTTAAGGGCGGATAAAAAGTAATTCGACCTCAATAAAAATTAAAAATAATGAGGGCTCAAGAAAATCAATCCGACCTCAAACAATAAAAAAGAATATGAGGTCTTTGGAAAAGCATTCCGACCTCATGGCAAATTTAATAAAAATAAATAAAGAAATTAAGGGGAAAGCAACCCAACCTCAAAGAAAAAAATGAGGTCTAGAGAAAAGCAATTCGACCTCATGTGAATGTAAAGAAAACACACCTGTGACTTGTAGGCACGGAGCTGGATCCTGTGATTTAAAGAAACGGTAAAAAAATAATGGCAGGCTGATGGTAGACCTGCACTCTAAAAATAAATAATGAATCGAGAATGGTGGGGTGGTAGAGTGAGTGAGTGATTAAATTTTGCAGACTCGTGACTTGCAGACTCATACTACTCGTGTTGAAAAAAAATAGTAATAGTGGCAGGGTTGAAAAGACAGTTCATGCATGTAATTTTTAGATCTGAAAAGTCTGTTTAAATTTTTCGAGAATGGGTTGGTGATTTATACTGATTAAATGGTGGGATAGTGGAATGAGTGATTGAGGTTTGAATTTTGAGTTGTTAAATAGGGATTGAAGGTAAGGAATTTTAGAAGATAATTTATGAAGAAACTCGATGAAGAAGTAGAAGAAAGAAGAAGATTTGGAGAAAATATTGTAAGTTTCTAAGTCTATTTATTTTGCTTTTAAATTTAGTACGGACATTTGTGGTTATTTAAAAAAAATTGAAGAAGAAGAAAGAAGATTTGAAGAAATTTTAGTTCGAATATTTTTATGTCAATTTGTAAATTAGTAAGTTGGCTTCTTTTTATCATGAAAATTGTATATTTAGTAATATTTTAAAGCAGTGATTACCTTTAAATTAAATCTAGTGGTATTTATTTTTGCTAATATTTCCTATGTAGCTTTGTTAGAAGGATGGTCGATTCAAATTCTATGTTGAAATTACAAAATCGACACGTCTCTAGTGTTGTGATCGATGATATGATAAATTATTTTTAAAGAAGTTAATTTGAGATTAGTAATATTTTATTCTCTTATTTGTTATTATTAATAATTTTTTTTTATTTTCATGCATGCAACTGAAGAAACCTTTAAACATCACCTAAGCATGGGAGACCCACACCCCGATATAATTGAATGGTTGCAAGAGGCGGGATTCTGTCATGCCACATTTATTCGTGGCTACAAGCTGATTCTCAGCTTAATTACCGCGCTAATTGAGTGCTGGAGACCGGAGACTCATACGTTTCACATGCCGTGTGGAGAATGTACCATTATGCTCGAAGACGTGATGATGCTAATTGGGATGCCAGTAAACGGGAGTCCATTGGTCAAGGAGCCGGAGGAATCAGGTGCACAACTTTGCAATGATTACCTCAACAAGGTTCTGATTAGAACCGATGTGAGAGGATCTCGTATTAAATTGAGCCGGTTGAAGAGAGAATTTCAACTCAGGCGCAGTAACACACCGCAAGATATTAGTTATGCGAGTCGAGCCTATATTTTACAGTTCATAGGGGGATACCGATGCCGAATAAATCCGAAAATCTCGTTCACACACGGTATCTACCATATCTGTCACCGGCTTCAGAAACTGCTAAGTATAGCTGGGGATCAACAATATTAGCGTTATTGTATCGTGAGTTGTGTAAGGCCGCTCAATTAGATAGTCATGGTTTGAAGGCAAAGGGCGTTGGTGGATGTATGTTGCTATTGAAAGCTTGAGCATGGGAACGATTTCCATTTTTACACCGGTTACTCGAAGTATGAGAAATTTTTCTCTTGTTAGTAGGTATTTTTTTACTTTGATTTGAAAGTTTAAGTTTACTTAGTTTAAAAAAATATTTTATCTAAAAAATAATCAAACGACTATTATTTGGATGTGTATGCAGATGGAATACGAAAAAAGCTCACACACAGTTAGCAAACAACAATTTGGGAGTGTTTAGAGCTTCTATTGATTTAACTTGCAAATATGAGGTATAGAAATTAAGTTGCTTTACATGTTATTATTTATATAATTAATTTATACTTTTATTTATATTTATATTTATATATTTTTTTCAATTTATTTGGAGGACATATGTCGGTGAACGCGTAAATGTACCATAAGAATTGATGATTGATTCTTATCTCTGGTGTGCGATTACATTGTTGATCCACTTTGCTTTTGTGGAGTACCAGTTTGGAGATAGGGTCTTAAGGCAGTTTGGCTTCCATCAGCCCATTCCGAGAGATCCGTTGTTGCATGACACCAATCATGACACTCTACACCTTGTGGACTTTCGCGGCAAGGGGCATCATACATGGGAAATAAAGCATTGAAAGTACGTTAAAAGGTGAAACAACAGATGTGAAAGGTTGCCACCTCGCTCTCGAATTCAAGCCAATGATTTGGAGTCGGATAATTCAGAGTACATGCTATTTTATCGCAATAATGGGAGGCCATACTTGACTACTGCGGATGAACGGGAACAATGCCGAAAATTTCTACAAAAATTTAGTGGTCATGGTCAATCATCTAATATTGCTGGATGTTATTCTATCGAAATAATTGGAAGCCATACTTGACCACGTATGAACATCCAGCAATAACATGGAGCTCGTTTTCCAATCCAATGGATGACAGCTTTTATCATCCGCAACCACTCAATGAACATCCAGTAATAGCGGGGAGCTCGTTTGCGAATCCAGTGGATGACAGTGTAGAAATATATGTTTTGATATAATAATTGAAAAATAGTTTTGCACTAAATTGAAAAGATATCAAAATGTTTTTAAGTCCAAACAACTTGAAATTATGTTTGAGGATGTTTAAAAAGGTTTTAGCAATGTTTGAAACGTTTTTAAGTAGCCAAACTAGTGTCTTTAAGGTACTCGTTTCAATACAGGGCCAATATGTATCGATAAGATTTGAAACTACCAAAATGCGTACCGGTGTAGTTCTGTTTCGAAACACCCTTTTGTGTTTCAATACGGCTAACGGTCAAAATCTCCCCAACGGTCATATTTTCCCAACAGTCTTTTAAATACAGCTCAACGGTCACTCGTACCGAAACAATTTGTAACCGTTTTAATACGACCATAGGCATTTCGATACGGCTTGCTGCATCAGGCTTCAACGGCTAGTTCTGAAGAAGGTCGTTCTGATACGGGCTCGTGTGTTCAGATACGGACAGCTCCAGAACAACATTTATTATGAGAAATAAAAGCCCCAACGGCTCTAAAACATCCCTAACGGCTAGCAACACCCCAGGCTCAATTGGGACTATAAATTAAATGGTGGAACACTTGAAGTAGTTTAGAGACAACATCCAAAAACATGGTCAAGAGAATTAAAGTCTAAATCTTTATTTTACTATTCTCTTGTACATAGTCTTTAGAGAGTGAGCTTTATTGTAAATCTATGTACTCTTGTGAGCTTAAATTTATGTAAACATCCACCTTGTGAGGTATTAAGTTTACTAGACAAATCTCTTGAAAAAGGAGAGGTTCTAGTTTAGCCTTGAGAGACAAACTAGAGTTGGTTCTATCTTAGCCAAGTCCAAAAGATAGGGTTGTAATGATTTCCTCCTAAATTGGGAAAAGGGGACGAATTCATTGTTGAGTGAATTGGAAAATTCTTAGTGGTGTGCTAAGGTAGTGTATGTAGACTCGGTTGGGTAGTCGAACCACTCTAAAATCCTTGTGCAAATTGTCCATCTTTATTTTGATTTTTAGCCAATTCATCCAATGAGCAAAATCAACCTTCTTGACGGATTTCGGTGATCAATTCGAGCGTGCTACAAGCCTAACAAACAACTTTTATCATCCATCAATGGGTGGGAGCTCAGTTTCCAATCTAGTGGATGCCAGATTCTATCATTAACAACCACCAATTTATCATCAATCAATAGGCGAGTGCTATGTTTTCAATCTAGTGGATGATAGATTCTATCATCAGCAACCACCCACTTATCATTCGTCAATGGGCGAGAGTTTGTGTGCGAATGATTTTGAAGCATACTTACTGAATTTTCATCATCAGCCACCCATGTACCCGAACTTTGGTGGAAATATGGACTATCAGCAACCACCACTTATCATCCATGAATGGGCGAGAGCTCGGGTGCGAACGATTCTGAAGCATACGTACCGGATTTTCAACATCAGCCAGCCATGTACCTGAGCTTTGGTGGAAACATGGACTATCACGGGATCATAGATTTCATGGCGGTTAATGTAAAGTGTCCATAAGTTTTATATTTCATGCATATTCCATCTCATATTATTGCTATTTTTAGTACATTTAGGCATAATTAGGGTCATGCATTGCATTATACAGTATTCTTTACTTTGCCATGTTTGTTATTTATTATCTTTTATTTGGTAAAGAAAATGTATTGTTTTAGTTTAGTTTTAATTTCAGGTACTAAAGGCTGGAAGAAGGAGAGAGGAGTTGAGGACATGATGCTGAGGTAGCAGACTGAAGAACTGTACTGATGTAGTTCCAGATAGAGACAACAGTTGTCGAGTAGTTGCATCTGCCCTACCTGTCGCCCAAGACAGCAAGATGAGGAATTGGAGAACTGGAGTACGATCTGTAGAGCAAAAAATCTTGATTATAACAATGCTATCCACTCAATTTTTCGATGATTGTAGCAGCGGGCAGAGCCACCGAAGGATGAATTCGAGATTACTTGTGGAGAAAGGCAACGTGAAGAAGTCCATATTCAACTCAAAGAAGTCAGAATTTAAGGTTGCTTTTAATGCAAAAGCTACTTTGAAGACTTCTACTCCAAGAAGAACTTGACCTAGCTAATGCCTATATATATTCAATGTATTTTTACTTCAAACAACTTAGGTTTTCCCTTAGGCATAGTTTACGTTTTCTTGCCGCCATTATGTTCTAAATTCTCTTTGGGTTATGTTGTAAACTAGTGTGAGAACGGTTGTTTAGGATTTTAAGTTTGTTTTTGCAATAAAGCTTCAAGGTTTGCTTATTCCATGTTTTTCATAGTTTTCAATTAAGGCGAAAGATTAGTTGATTACTATCCATTTGTTCGGTATCGAGAGAGTCGAACTCACGAAATGAGTAAGTACAGTCCTCACCTTAATCAAGTGTTGATCAATCCAGCCTAGACATAGGTTAGGGTTTAAGGCGGCTAAAAGAGAACGAACCAAACATTGTTGTCTTTGCATGATTCACGTCGCAACTGGTATTATATGCAATGGGCATCAACAACATTCTAACTTAGACATAAGCGGGATCACTTTCGAAGCGTTCTACCGAACCTTGTAGCTATACCGAGTTCGCCGCCGAGACACACATCCATTCCACTATCGGGGCAGCGAGAGCGTCACAGCAGCCAATTTTCCATCCTATTCAACGTAGTTTCACACTACTCAGCAGCATAACTCAGCCCATCCCATCAATCTGACCTCTTCCCTTTTATTTACTCGTGTTTTATTTTATTTTCCTCTTAAACAATTCAACTTATTTGTGCATTTAATTTTCCTTTGTGTAGGAGTTACCATTCGAGTCAAGTTGTCTAATCCCTGTGGGAGACGATATCTTTTATATTATTACTTGACAGGAGTGTGCACTTGCGCTCATAATTAGAGAACACTAAAATGCTCTACAAGTTTTTAGCGTCGTTGCTGGGGACTGGTAACAGCGAAATTCGTCTTTAATTTTTGCATTTTTATTTTATTTGCATTTAATTTTTAGTTCTTATTATCTTTATTTTTAATCGAAAAAAGAATTTTACAGTTTCATTTGCTAGTGCATGACCAGGGCAAATCCAAAAGACGAAATTGTTTATTGTAACGATATCATACGAAGAGCAAGAGAACTCAAAAAAGAAGTCAGAGAAGCCCTGGGGAAAGCCACAGAAAAGGGAAAATCAAAAGCAACAATGTTGAACGGCCAAGACGACAATCCTACCATCGATGCCCGTATCGGCAGGGATGGGCAGCAAGACTCGCCGCCCAGAGAACAACAGCAAGTTCCACCTAGGCAGCAACCCTCAATTCCGCCTAGGCAGCCACAATATGTTCGAACTACCAAGGACTACTTGGAGCATGATTTCAGAGGGTTTGATCCTACTGTGACAGAGCCTGAGATTGAGGCGGATCACTTTGAGCCGAAGCCCGTGATGTTCAATATGATCAAAACTTTTGGGAAATTTAGAGGGACTGCCACAGAAGATGCTCGGCAGAACTTAAGAGGATTCTTGGATATATGCAGAGCTTTCAAAATACACAGAGTCCACCGAGATGTGCTAAGGCTGAGGTTATTCTCCTATTCACTGAGGGATAGGGCAAAGCAGTGGTTGAACAACCAACCAGCAAGGTTATTCAACACATAGACAGAGCTGTACAAGGATTTTTTGGATCGTTTCAGCCCATCTAATGTCACAGCCAGATTGAGAAACGAGATCACAACCTTCCGACAAGGGGATGATGAGCTAATGTATGAAGCATGGGAGCAGTACCAACAAATACTAAATAACTGTCCGCTTTATGATTTTCCGGCTTGGACACATGTGTCAATCTTTTACAATGGGGTGAACTAACAAACTCGAATGATGATTGATGCCTCAGCCAACGGAATCATCCTCGACAGACCACCAGAGGAGGCACTGCGGATCCTGAACCAAGACGCCAAGAATGACTATAAGTACCCAACAGACCGCCGAGGCGGCATTAGGCGGCCAGCTACTTGAACGAAGTGGAAGCCTCAGAATTTGTCAATGCCCGCCTTGACAAATTGAAAATAATGATCAAAGGGTGAAGGAAAAATAACTCAAAGAAGCCAAAAACAATATCCCCTCTCTTGTAGTTGTCGACCACTATAAGTGGTTAAACCCATCTTTTCTAGTAAAGTGTAGTTACAAGGATATTATTTCAAGTTTTTAGTGGGATTTCTTATTCCCAAATTACCTTCATCGTTATTCAAGTATCTTCATATATTTTGTGCTTCATCGTTATGTGTATGTTGGGTTATACGTATGCATGCAACCAAGTCATGAGTTATTATTGCAAGTGGTAAGGAAATTCAGGTTAGATTTCCAAAGGTAGGAATTTATGTTCTTAATAAGTTAACGAGTTAGTGCTTAGTAAGAATGTATGTTTGGGTCTGTTGGGTTTTTAACACGCTCGAATCGATCACCGAAACCGTCAAGGAGGGTTGTAAATGTTTGGTAGTTGAATTGGCTAAAATCGAAATAAAGGTAGACAAGAGACACAATGATTTTAGAGTGGTTCGGCCTTCTAACAAGCACCTACATCCACTACCTTAGCACGCCACTAAGGATTTACCAATTCACTGAACCGTTGGAGACTTTATTTCCCTCAATAAATGCAATTCTGCAGTTGTCCGTTTCGAAACACTCGACCCCGTTTCGAAACGCCCTTGTTCAAAACTAGTCGTTGGAAGCTGAAAAAGTCAGGCTGGTTTCGATACCAGCAAGGTGGTTTCGATACCACTAGCCCTGCATCTGGGTTTTGCTTACTGAAAGACCCCGTTTCGAAACAGATCAAAGGTGTATCGATACGAGCCTTGTAAAAATGATATTTTGGCCATTTAAAAAGCGTTTTAGACATGTTAAAAACCTATGAAACCATTTCAAACATATTTTCAAGTTGTTTGGACTTTAAATAAGTTTTCAAAATATTCAAACAAGTCCAAAAACATTTTTCAATTATTATAGCAAAACATTAGTTCTACAATCTCCCCCTTTTTGATATAATAAAACTCACTTGAAAAATTGTTTGGGATTCTCCCCCTTTAAGTTTAAAAATGTGAATAAGAGATTAAAGATATGAAATCAAATAAAGCTCCCCCTTATTCATTTGAAAATTCAATTTTTCAAACCAAACTCTCCCCCTTTTTGTTATATCAAAAAGAATTTAAATGACTTTAAGTTCAAAATAACTTAGGAGATTTGAAAATGTGACAAAATTTGAATTTTGGTTTTAAAAATGGCTCCCCCTCACTCATTGCATCATATTAGGCTTAACGAATAATCCAAGACTTTAAACAAAAGTTAGATAACCAAATGTATAAAATAAAATCATTAAGCTTAAAGGTTACCCAATCTTCTTCTCATGTGTGATTTGAGCATTCTTTGATTTTGCTTTGCTTGTCATTGCTCCAACACACCTACAAAAGACATTCACTTAATTTTTGGTATCCAAATTGCTTTGGATCCATTTACGTTAGTCACAATGTATTTAGTTCCTTTGGGAACCCATACTTGTCTAATCTTATAAGATTTTCTCTTTTTTATAGGACAAGCATGTAAGAAATGACCATGATAATGGCAATGTGAGCATTTTGCCATTATGTGACAAGATGAATTACTAAAAATGATTTCTTTTTCTTTTGTTAAGCTTTCAAGCTTAACTTTCAAATCAAGATTTTCTTTTTTTAAAACATCTTTACTTGTTTTTAAAAACTCTAAATCATTTTTCAAAATTTTATTTTGGTTTTCAAAATTCAATTTTGTTTTCAAAAGAAAATCATTTTCAAATTCAAGCTTTGAAATCATTTTCTTAAATTTGGAATTCATGGTCTCAAATTCCAAAAATAATTCATCGAAAGCATCTTGCAACTCATCGAAAGAGTAAGAATAAAGCTCACTTGAGTTAGAAGATACATTAGGCTCTTCGAGAGCCAAAATACCATCCACCTTTAGATTGGAGAGAGGGTTTGCACATGATTGATCATCATCTTTCTTTTCTCCCTTCTTGTTTCCATAAAGCTTCCCAAGTTTCTCCAACAATTCTTTGGCACTTTTGCATGTGGAGATCTTCTTGGAAACTTCTTCGTTGAGGCCACAATAGAGAATGTGCATCGCCTTGGTGTTTAGCTTTGCCTTCGTGTCGTTGGCATTCCTTTGATTTTTCTTCTTCTTAGGAGGTTCCAAATACCTATCTTCAATGATGTCCCAAACCTCATAGTCTTGAGACTTGATGAAGAATTTCATGATATTTGCCCATTGGAAGTATGCTTCTCCTTCGAAGAGCGGGAGGACACGAGATAGAGCGGCCTTCTTCAAATCTTACCATTTTCTTGAACGGTGGACTACGAGCGATGGATCTTTACTCCCGGATGTTAGTCCTTCGATGGAGACGAGGCTCTAATACCAATTGTTGGGTTTTTAGCACGCTCGAATCGATCACCGAAACCGTCAATGAGGGTTGTAAATGTTTGGTGGTTGAATTGGCTAAAATCGAAATAAAGGTAGACAAGAGACACAATGATTTTAGAGTGGTTCGGCCTTCTAACAAGCACCTACATCCACTACCTTAGCACACCACTAAGGATTTACCAATTCACTCAACAATGAATTCGTCCCCTTTTTCTGGTTTAGGAGGAAACCGTTACAACCTTATCTTTTGGACTTGGCTAAGATAGAACCAACTCTAGTTTTTCTTTCAAGGCTAAACTAGAACCTCTCCTTTTACAAGGGATTTATTTGGTAAACTAAATACTTCTCTAGGTGGGTGTTTACACAAATTTAAGCTCACAAGAGTGTACAAAGAATTTACAATAAAGCACTCTCTAAAGACTATGTACAAGAGAATAGTAAAATAAAGATTTAGACTCTAATTCTCTTGACCATATTGCTTGGATGTTGTCTCTAACATTCTTCAAGTGTTTCAGTCTTCAATTTATAGTTCCAATTGAGTTTGTGGCCGTTACTAGCCGTTAGAGATGTTTTGGAACCGTTGGAGACTTTATTTCCCTCAATAAATGCAGTTCTGCAGTTGTCCGTTTCGAAACACTCGACCCCGTTTCGGAACGCCCTTGTTCAAAACTAGCCGTTGGAGGCTGAAAAAGTCAGGCTGGTTTCGATACCAGCAAGGTGGTTTCGATACCACTAGCCCTGCATCTGGGTTTTGCTTACTAGAAGATCCCGTTTCGAAACAGATCAAAGGTGTATCGATACAAGCCTTGTAAAAATGATATTTTAGCCATTTAAAAAGCATTTTAGACATGTTAAAACCCTATGAAACCATTTCAAACATATTTTCAAGTTGTTTGGACTTTAAATAAGTTTTCAAAATATTCAAACAAGTCCAAAAACATTTTTCAATTATTATATCAAAACATTAGTTCTACAGGGTCTCTATGGTTCTTAATGTTATTTGATATGTTATAACTCTTAGTAGGCTGTCTAATAAATTTTAACCTTGATAATAAGAGTTAGTAATTTATGAGTTATTAAATTACTTTCTATCAAAGAAGAGATTTAAGTTATTTGTGGGTTTCATCTAACTTGAAAACAAGCTATTTGAGATTGATGTTGATTTATCTTTTGTGAAATCTATGATCTAAGTTCTTGATTTAATATTCTGAGTTCTACCTTCACTAGAGTCCTAATTTATATTGAGTTCTTCTTTACTTAAATTGCTTTCTTCAAATCAAACACAAAACCCCCTTTTACTTTAACTGCTTGTAAACTTAATCTCTTAACTGCTCTCTGTGGGATCGACCCTACTTCCCGCTACTATAAATCCAAGGAACAAGTAGGTATTACTTTTTGACAGATTTGACACCCATCAACACCCCCACATTTTTATGTAGTTGTAGGATGGTCTTATTTCCTTCCACAACTCATATGGTGTCTTGTTTCTTTAAAAAGATGTAATTAGTTGATAGATTGTAATACCCTAAAACGTAGCCTAAATGTTAAAAGATAATTAAGTGAGGTTTAATTATAATTAAATTGAAATTACGAAGTGTCTTGGCTAATTAACTCAATTAGTGACTAAATTGAGAACCAAAAAGAAATAAAAGACTTGATTGTCCAGTGACTAAACCGAACAAGGGTGAAAATTATGTATTTGTATGTCAAAATTTAGGATTCTTGGGATGCCCTTAGATTAGCTCAATATTGATAAATAAGCAAGGGACAAAATGGATCATTCCTACTCTTAATTGTGACATAATTGTCAACCACCATCATTCCTTCTCTTCTCTTCCTACCGACACCTTAGTGTGTAAGGGAAAAACTTGTGAAAAATTTAGAGAACAAGGGGAGAGAGAGAGTTGGTCATTGCTGAAAATAAAAAGACAAGAAGAAGTTTTGCATGTTAAGGATTTTAGCTTGAAAAATTAGATCAACAATAACAAGTAAGCTCAACTTTCTTCTCTATTTTCGAAAATAAATGTATCTATGAGTAGTGTTAGTGAGCTTCTTATTTTCTTGAACTTTAAGTTGTTAGAGAAGTGAGTGTTGATGATAAAAATAACATGCAAATTGTTAAAAAGAAGTTGGAGGATTAGAGGTTGTAAATGAGGTTAGACTAACTGTCCAGAAAGTTAGTGTATTGGACAGCAACTTGTAAAATTCACCAAAAATCATTGCAATGGAATTTTGACTTAAAATTTTGATAGGAAGTATTTGGAAATGTTAATTTTAATTAAAAACAAACGGCACTGGATTTTGAATTGTGTAAAAAAAATCTTGAGCTAAAATATACAAGTAGTACAAGTTGTTCAACGTGTATGAGAGTCGAATCTTTGAATAAAAATCTTTATTGATTGGATAAGAATTAAAATGTAGAAATTATAAGGACTTAAAGATAATATTATTAGCTTTAAAACAGTATAGATTAATTGAAAATCTGAGTTATGGAATGAAAGTTATGACCAATTTAGTAACTAGACTCGAATCTGTCCAAATTTAGAAGATACATTAAAATCAGTTGTGGAATTAGTTTAATTGAATAGTTGGTTGTTAAATTGAATACTGATTAGTTCTACATTGTTTCTGATTGATTAATTATAACCGAGAGAAGAAGGAATCGAAGAGGATCCAATAGCTGAATCGACCAAGGATCGAAGGAAAAGTATTTGAATCCAAGATTAGCTCGGCGTTTGTGAGTGAAACGAACTCTAGAGTTGAGATTAGCATCTCAACTAATAATTGTTTAATTGTTATCTTAAATTGCTTGAAATTGGATCTAATAAGAGTTTGTTAAATAAGTTATATGGGAATAAGGATTAAAGGAAATTGGATATTTGATTATATGTATGATCGATTGATTGAGATTGAATTATTGATTGAATGTGATTGTAAATTTTGGTGTTATCATGATTGACTGTATGGTTGATTAATATGATCTAAATTGAGCTATGTTGTATGTGAATTGAGTGCTGGAAAAAGAATACATATGAGAATTGAAATATGAAATTGGTTATATTGCATGAATATGATATGTGTAGTGATCGAAATTACATGACTTGTGATTAGAAAATTTACAAAATCTTGATTGCAAGTTCGATTGAGGATCGAATTATAATTTGTGATATATGCATGAGATATGGCCTGAATTCTTATTATGAATGTCGAACCATGAATACAATGTATGACATGATTTTGTGATTGAAATTACACATGTTATGTTTAAAATCAGATTTGTATATAGAAAATATGAAAAAATCGAATGAGGAAAATTATAGAATTTGATTTCTGATTTTATGAATTAAATCTGATCACATGAATGATTAAGCCCTTGGTTATATGGTCAGTCTAAGTAGTATGACATGCCTAGAGTCTAGAGCTCGAATTTGGTACGTGAGTGCACCCCTCTAAAATTGGTACGTAAGTGTAGCCCTCTGATTGGTGTAATGTACACCTTGCTAATATGTAACACGATAATATGAAATTGGTACTAAGTACCCCTCAGTTTGGTGATTATTCACCTCTTTGTCATATGTGAGTGGAATACCTAACTCGCTATATTACTAAAGCAATCGAACTAATGGAAAATGAATTGATAATTTATTATAAGTGAAAATCATAATAATATTGATTGTTAGTATATTGTAAATGCCTCATGGATCGAATTGAGTTGCCTACGTTTAAATTAAAATTAAAATTAAAATTGATTCTCTGCTACAGTTTGATGCTGTTTGTAATATGGTATTATCTGATTAAACGTAAAAAAAATTTTGAATATGTTTGATTCGATTGCATATGTGTGAAAATGATATGTTGGCCTTTGATTGCTCTTGGTATTTGAATGATATGTTAGATTGAGGTATATTATACTTGTTGATAATTGAAAATTGTTATACAATTAAATGACCAGCCTTTAAAAGATGATAGTGTAGGAGTTTCCTCACTAAGTACTGTTAGTACTTATCACTTCGTTTTTCTCTCTTCCCAACAATTTAGGTTTTAGCGATATACAGCTTTCCTAATCTGAACCTGTTAGAGCACCTGCTGACTGAAAGTATACCTTTTCATCTTTATTGTCCTTTTGTGTGGTGGCTTAGTGGTCAGCATTTTAGTGCAAGTGGCATTATATTTTTAATACTGAAACTTTATATGCAGTGTATGTAAACGACTTAACTCGTATCCCTATTTATTTTTGTTGTATATAATGGGATAAATATGGGGTATAGTAGTAAGCCCTTATATATATTGTTTAAAGGCTTGCTAATATTTTGATATAATTTTGTATAGATGACCATAGAGTCATTTTAGCATCTATGTTTTAGGAATCATCCTAGGTGGATGTATATTAGCAAAATTGTCATATGGCCATGTTTTGTAAAGCTCAATCGAATAGGGAAATGTTTTGTATGTTGAATCTGTTATGGAATATAAATCAATCAGTTATGTATATGTCTTGGTATAATTCTGTTTATAAAATTAAATGATAGATCTACATGTCTTGATTTAAATAGAATCATACGAAAATATTAAGTAAATTGATAGGTGATAAGAATAGTTACTATTCGATTATAATGAAAAATGAAAATCTAAATGCTAAGTAGCAAATAAAAAAATAGTTCGGCCCACTGCGCATTCGGTCATAAGTATGTTTAGTAACGACCGTAACATTCTTCGTTCCTAATCGAGGCGAGGTGTGTTACAAGAACAACTTCCTCCACATGTTAGGCACATTTTTGAAGTTTCAATTCTTATCTTCAAAATCATTGTACCATTGGATGTTGTAACGCTACTCACATAGAGTCTTATCCTAAATCAACCATTTTATAAAATTTAGTTTTCAATCATCCCACTTATAGAGAATCATTTCTCTATAGCATCTTTGCTCTTAAACAAAACACTATCTTGTTCTATCATGAAGATAATAAATTACCCTTTAAATACTTGTTTGCCATAATAATATTTTCTTTAGCAATATTCACTTTAATGACGTTTGAAGGTAGTAACACAATTTACCCTATCTTCTTTAAATAATAAGAGGATCATCCTTCATATATTTGACCGATTTTGTCATGGTCAAATATGCAATATCTTTTGTTGTCACGTTTGAAATTTTTCTAATAAATTTCACTATTTTTTTATTTTGTATTTATGGTCCAACGATCCTAACAATTCTTTGGTCATTTTTAAATATTGTGCACTTCATAGCATGTATCAGAATAGGCTTTAAGAATTTAATTCTGACATAGAGAATTCGGTTCTTCTATGCTTTGATTTGAGACCTCAGTCGGAATCAACGCTTTGAATATGGTAACCAATGTTACTTCCTAAAATAAATTTATCGATTTATTTCCAAAGTAGATTCATACTTGATTCTTTAAGAAATAATAATTTTGAGTTATTTCTTTTTCTAAAATAAATTCACTAATTTATTTCAAGATTAAATCATTCTAGATTTCCACAAAATTAAATTCAATGATTTATTTCCCTTGACAAAATAGAATCAACACATGATTTCTAGCATAGAAATAAATGTTATGATTTATTCCTTTTACAAATTTGAATCATACTTGATTCTCAATAAATAAATTCGACGATTTATTTTCCTTACAAAAATTAGAATCACACATGATTCATACGGAAATAAATTCAATGATTTATTTTCCCAACACCGTTAGAATCATACAAGATTCTCTTAAAAATAAATCCATTGATTTATCTTCTTTTCACAAATTAGAATCAACACAAGATTCTAATGAAAAATAAATTTAGTAATTTATTTCTATCACATCTTCTGTCAAACAACAGAGATATCAATCCAACAACAAAAATTAATCCTTTGATTTCGGCGATTATTGTTTGGAAGATCAAGTAAACCTGTTGCGTGTAAAATAGTCTATCGCAATTATAGTGCAAGTATACACGACGCAAGTAGTAAAGTGATACTAAGTATCGGATATCGTCTCCATAGGGATTGGGCTAATGACTCCACCTAAATTCACTGCACGAAGTAAAGAGAAATATTTTAAGAGAATTGTCACGAATATTAAAGTAAAAACGTAAATAAAAGATTGAGATATCAAGATAGAGAGAATGGGCTGGTATTGAGTTGCTCAGTAGTGTAGGTATTGAATTGCTTAGGATCTCCAGTTCTGTCGTCGCACCCGTCGCCAACAGCACCTGTCGCGGCGTCTGTCCGTTAGCTGTCGCGGCAGCGAACACTAACTCCGTACTTCAAGCTTGGCAAGAATCCCTGATCTGCCTTGCCCTATCCCTAGGCACAAGTCTGTCGATGATCACGTCTTTGATGATACCTCCCGGCGTGAATCGAAGGATGAACACCGATGTGTATGAATTCTTCCTTAGCCACTTAACCTCGCCTTATCCCTAAGCACGAGATGGTTCAACTATAAACTAGAGAACGCGCTTTTACCTCTTTAGTATACTTAACTCTCCCGATGCTAAGTAAATAGATAACCTCACAATGCTCTCCTGATGCTCTTGCAAGATATTAAAACCAAGATAAAAGAACTTGAAGTTTATTTTATTGAACTTGAAAAATCCTAAAACAAAGCAACCCTTGCAACTACTTTACAAAACAACCCGTGGCCCTAGGGGGAATTTAGAACATATCGGTGACAGGTAAACGGCAGGGTTTTGGTTTCGGTTATGGGGTAGTCGGCTATGCCCTAGGTTTAATCTATGCCCTTTATATAAGCTTTGGGCTCAAGTTATCTAAGGTAACAAGGATTACAACTTTAATTAAAAGTAAGATTCTAATAAAGACTAAATCTCTAAGGATTCCTACTTTTCAGCTGCCTCCTTGTTTCATGGAAATTCCTCTCATTGAGCTTTGGCTTGACATATCTTTTGATCCGGGGCTTGAAAAAATATTCGGCTTCCACACGACAGACGAGCAGGTTTTTCTCTATCTATCGAGGTCCACTTCACTTTTCCTCTTCATAAATCTGCTGTCACCATGCTGTCACGACAGGTCCATGACAGGTTCGTCTTCTTCAGCTGCTTGTCCAGTTTAGCTCTCCTGCTTATCTGCCCTGCGCCTGCCTTCGACATCTACTGTGACAGATACCTGCAAAAATAGCCATCTTTCAGTAGAATCCGTGCCTTTTATATAATTGTGATGTTTTATTAAAAACTAACCTAAATGCAATGCAATGATGCTTGACTGCAGCAGAAATATGGGTTTAAAAAGGTGTAAATGATAGGACTTTTACACACTCAACACACCCCCAAACTCAAGTTTTTGCTTGCCCTCAAGCAATGAAGACTTAAAAGAAAACTGAAAAAAAAATTTATGTTGGCCTTCAAACAGTGAACTGTCCCTTACCTGTCGCTCATTCTCTATGGTGGCAGCAACCTGTCGGAAGGGTTAGGATCTGTCCGGAATCTCCCTATAGCTCTCGTGCAGTGTGTGCATGCTTGTGAACAGTTATATGCTAAGACTCTCTTAGTTTCACTAGAATATTCAACTCCTTAACCTTGAATTTTATGCCAAAGTTTACTTTCTTTTAGAAGGCACATTTTCATGCTTCTTTTTCTTCTATTTTCAAGCTAAGTTTTTCTAGAGCTAGTTTTGGGCACCTCTAGTTAGCTTCCTAGAGCCGGTTTCGGGCACCTCTAGGTTTTTGATTTTCTTTTGCTAAACTTCTTTCCTAGAGCCAGTGTTAGTCACCTCTAGGGGCTATCCAAGTTCTAAGCTTCCTATTCTAGTTTGGCTAAAAGAAGTCTAAGCAATATAACAGTCACAAAAGTGTTTAAGTTTTCAGAACTATAGAAAGGCTCTAAACTTTTCCTTAACCTGTCCTAAAGATGCTGCCACGACAGAGCCGTCATGACAGGTAAGTTAACTTCACAGTTTTAAGCCAACAATTTAATTTTCTTATTTTTCTGATTTTTTTTTCTGATTTTTTTTTGAGAACTTAAATAACTAATAAGACACAACAATTAAACAAAAGATGTGCTAAAGACTCCATTAGATATGGAGGGTTTCCACCCCCAAACTCGAGGGTTGCATTGCCCTCAATGCAAAATGACATAAAAACAAATAAAGAAAAACATGATAAATAAAAGTACATCACAAATATATAAGGGCAGGCAGCAATAAGAGGAGTAAAAGAAATAAAAAACTTAAATTTTATTCGTTGTCCTCGCTGCTGCTGCTGACGCGGATCTGATGGTAGCGTATGCGTTGGGGAGGTGGCTGGGCAGGTTCCGGAGCAGGTTGATCAATAGGTTCATCAGCCTGTTGAGGTGCAGGTTCTTCCTCCGGTTGGGGGACAGGGTCGTCAGCAGGTTGAAGGGCAGGTGGCTCCACTAGTCGGACATCAGAACTGCTGCTGCTGTCCCAGCTGCCACTCGTGATGGCTTTGGACAGCCTTCTCTTGTTGGCCACATGCTAAATTCTTTTCACCCGCGTGAAGGCGCTGTCCAAGTTCCTCCGGACAAGAGGGCTGTCATCAGTGGCAGCTCGCTTGGTGCCTCTAGGGGAGGTGTCTGCCGATGGGCTGCCGGCTGCTGTCGGGGAAGGTGTGGAGGAGGCAGATTCTTCGTGGGGAGAGACAGGTGGTGTGGGAGTGGGGGAGGAGATATTGAAATAATGGGCAGGGAAGGTAGGGAAAATGACATCCGGAAAATTCAAAGTATTGGTAATGAAATTTACCGTTGCATTGGAGAAGTCGCGGATGAATGTCATCAAACCCATCTGGCGCTCCTCTATCCTCAAGATGGCAGCAAGGATGTGGGAGTTCTGATCTGCCGGAGCGGTGTTGGTGGCAGCTTCTGGGGCAGGTTCGGTAGCAGGTTCATCATCAGACTCAGCAGGAGGGGCGTTTGGATCGAAGGCGTTGAGGGGTGATACGACGATGATCTCCATGAGGCTGGAGATGTTGCTGTCGGTCCAGCCGCTGCCCTTCTTGATTTTGTCTGAAGGGTCCTCCGGTACGGCAGCGCAGCGGCAGAGGGCAGTGATTGTGAAGGGCAGGCATAGTCGTGAATCTGATCGGAAGGCACAATCGAGAATGCTGTCTCGCATGTACCTGCCCACATTGATGGGCCTGTCATGCATGATAGAGTGGATGAGGGCCAACCGCTGTCTGTTGACTGTCGTATGGTGTGACGAGGGCAGGATACGCTTTTTGATAAAAGCATTCCATAATTTTGCCTCGGGGAGTAGCTCTGCCCTGTTGACGGAGTTGGGGTTCTTCTTGCTGGTGCTCCAGGTCGTGCCCTCCTCTGTCAACTCCCTCATGACAGCATCATGTCCGGCAGCGTCGAGGGTGTCCCAAAACTGTTGATGAGCATCGTCATTGGGGCCAAAGAAAAGGCCGAATACATGGTTGATGCTGCTGGCGGTGAAAGGAACTGTCACTCCTCGGACGACGACAGATGTCGCCATCTTACTTTCGATCGCCTCGTAAAATTCCCTGACCAGAGTGTCGTTAAGCTCTGCCGGCTGCTCGGCAAAGTCCTCCCAAAGTTGTGCCGTAATGGCCTTCATAATGAACGGCCGGAGTCCAAAAAGAGGGGCATCTCTGTTATAGATGAAGCTCCGTTCCTCCCATAGTTCCTTGTTGGCGAACGGGGATGCTGCTGCTGAAGAAGAGGCGGCAGCAGCATTCTGGCGAGTTTGTCGTGAAGACATTTTTGGTTGTAAGGGCTGAAAAAGAAAGAAAGTAGATAAAACTAGAAGAGAATACAAGAGAGAAAAATCAGAAGTGAGGAAAAAATGAAAGGGGGAAGGGGTTTATATAGCGGTCGAGTAGCTGCCCATTTAATGCCGCAACGGCAGGCGGGAATAACGGGGCGGCAGATTGGATATTGCGTGTCTGACGCGTCTGACACGCATTAATGCGTCTGCTGTGCGTCTGCCGCACGTTTCTTCGTCTGCTGTGCGTCTGTTGACAGCCTGTCAAATCCGTCTGCGCCGGCAGCCGAAACGACAGGTTACCATAAATGGGCTTTATTGGGCTGGTGGACGAGCGGTGGGCTTGGGCCACTTCTTCTTTCTCACTTGACTCCTTTATTTCCTAAAAACTGAAATTAAAAACAAAACATTATTAAAATAAATCTAATTCCTAATAAATAATAATAAATAAAATAAAATAAAAATAAAAATTAGGTTAAATTAGGGATGCCTTGTGGGGCATCACCTAAGGTAACCACTTCCTGTATTCCTGGGGCTTCAGTCCCCTGATAATGCTTGAGGCGTTGTCCATTAACTTTGAATTGGTGCCCGTCTTTTAATGATTGAATTGTAATGGCACCATGGGGAAAAACTTGAATCACTTGGAACGGGCCAGACCATCTAGATTTAAGCTTTCCTGGGAATAGTTTCAACCTAGAATTAAACAATAATACAAGCTGCCCTGGGCAGAACTGACGTGGCAGCAACTTCTTGTCATGCCACTTCTTTGTTTTCTCCTTGTATATTCTTGCGTTGTCGTAGGCCATCGTCCGTATTTCATCGATCTCATTCAAATCTAACAGCCTTTTCTGGCCTGCCTTGTCCAAGTCCATGTTTACTGCCTTGATTGCCCAATATGCCTTGTGCTCTATCTCGACAGGCAGGTGGCAGGTTTTCCCATAGATCAATCGGAATGGAGACATGCCCAATGGAGTTTTGAAAGTTGTCTTGTATGCCCATAATGCATCATTCAGAAGTAGAGACCAATCTTTCCTAGTTGGTTTAACCATCTTTTCAAGAATGTTCTTCACTTCCCTGTTAGAAATTTCAGCCTGTCCATTGGTCTGTGGGTGGTATGATGTCGCGATCCTGTGCTTGACACCATATTTCTTCAAGGCGGCAGCAATTACCCTGTTATCGAAATGTCTCCCTTCATCACTGATAATCGCTCTAGGGATGCCAAATCTAGAAAAGATGTTTTTGTGCAAAAACTTTTGGACCGTTTTGGCATCATTCTTTTGGGTTGCGATTGCTTCTACCCACTTGGAGACATAATCTACTGCTAGGAGGATGTAAAGATTTCCACACGAAGATGGAAAAGGTCCCATAAAATCAATCCCCCAAACGTCGAAGATTTCGACTTCTAAAATATTCTGCAGTGGCATCTCGTTTCTCCTCGAGATATTACCTGTCCGCTGGCACCTGTCACAGTTTTTGTAAAATTCCTGTGCGTCCTTATACAGTGTCGGCCAGTAGAACCCTGACTGCAGCACCTTGGCAGCAGTTTTATTGCCTCCTAAGTGTCCTCCATATTGTGAAGCATGACAGTGATGGAGAATGTCTTCTTGTTCTTCTTGTGGTACACATCTCCTTATAACCTGATCTGCGCACATTTTGAAAAGAAGAGGTTCGTCCCAATAATAATGTTTAACATCATTTTGAAACCTCTTCCTGGCTTGATAAGTAAGATCAGAAGGTAATATTCCGCTAACTATAAAATTAACGAAATCAGCATACCAGGGAAGGTTAGAAGACTTACCTGCCGCCATGGCTGTCGCGACAGCTATTGCGGCAGCAAAGAGCTGCTCATCTGGGAAGGTCTCTAGTATGTGTGTCTCATCTACAGGTAGACTTTGTCCCATCTCCAACCTCGACAAGTGATCTGCCACCTGATTTTCTGTCCCCTTTTTATCTTTGATTTCAAGGTCGAACTCTTGTAATAGTAAGATCCACCGTATCAACCTAGGCTTTGCATCCTTTTTTGCAAATAAATACTTGAGGGCAGAGTGGTCGGTGTGTATTATAACCTTCGTTCCAAGTATATAAGAACGAAACTTGTCGATGGAGAACACCACAGCTAACAGCTCCTTTTCTGTGGTGGTGTAATTTACTTGGGCATCATTCAATGTTTTGCTGGCATAATATATGACATGAAACAGCCTGTCCTTACGCTGCCCAAGTGCTACCCCGACAGCATAGTCACTAGCATCACACATAATTTCAAACGGTTGCGTCCAGTCTGGTGGTTGTACTATGGGGGCTATCACTAGCTTTTCCTTCAGAACCTTGAATGCTTCAGTACATTCTTCATTAAAGTCAAAGGGTCGGTTCTGCTCTAAGAGGTGACATAGGGGTTTCGTGATTTTTGAGAAATTGGCGATGAATCTCCTATAAAAACCAGCATGCCCTAAAAAACTCCTAATGCCCTTGACTGTGGTTGGCGGCGGCAGCTTCTCTATGACTTCAATCTTTGCCCTGTCGACCTCTATCCCACGGCAGCTAATCTTATGGCCTAAAACTATCCCTTCATCTACCATAAAATGGCATTTTTCCCAATTAAGAACAAGATTAGCTTTTTCACATCTTTCAAGTACCTTTTTAAGGTTGCCGAGGCAGCTCTCAAAATCGTCTCCAAAGACGAAAAAATCATCCATGAAAATTTCGAGGAAGTCCTCTACCATGTCGGAGAATATTGCCATCATGCACCTTTGGAAGGTGGCAGGTGCATTACATAGGCCGAACGACATCCTCCTAAATGCGTATGTTCCGTAAGGGCATGTGAAGGTCGTTTTCTCTTGGTCCTCCGGTGCAATAGTGATTTGGTTATAACCTGAGTAACCATCAAGAAAACAATAGTAAGGTTTACCCGCTAATCTATCAAGCATTTGATCAATAAAGGGTAAAGGAAAGTGGTCTTTTCGGGTAGCTTTGTTAAGCTTCCGATAGTCCATACAAACCCTCCAACCGGTCACAGTCCTGGTTGGGATTAATTCATTGTTTTCGTTGGTTATCACGGTCATGCCTCCTTTCTTGGGAACACATTGCACCGGGCTTACCCATTTGCTATCGGAGATGGCGTAAATAATACCAGCATCTAACCATTTAATTATTTCTTTACGCACTACCTCCTTCATTGCAAGGTTTAACCGCCTTTGGGCATCAATAGTCGGCTTATGATCTTCCTCTAGGAGGATTTTGTGCATACAGATTGCCGGACTAATGCCCTGAATGTCTGTTATAGTCCATCCTATCGCCCTTTTATGCTGCCTCAACATGTCGATCAGCTGTCGTTCCTGTTCCTGCGGCAGCTTAGCAGAGATGATTACGGGCAGTGTGTTATCACAACCAAGATAAGCATATTTAAGCTGCCCTGGCAGGGGCTTTAGTTCTAAGACAGGTGGTTCAACAGTAGAGGGCTTTTGGATTAAATGGTTATCCGAAGTGTAATTCAAGGGTTCGAATAACTTACCTGGACGATGGTCTAACCAGTCTACCTCCTCATGACCTTCAGTATCAGATGTATCGGATTCAGAGGAGTCGCTGTCGTCGATGCTGTCGTCGTTGCTGTCGTGACAGGCTTGTAAATGGCTGTCGCAGCAGTGACCAAATTTTATATCCCGGCAGCCCGACCTGATGCAGGGTTGATCAAAGGTCACCTCAATGATGGCCTTGCATTCTTCATCCACATCAACATGTTTCATTGCTTGGAGAACATTCAGCTTAATTTCTTGATCGTTTACGCGCATGGTGAGTTCTCCTTTCTCCACATCAATCAATGATCTTCCCGTGGCTAAGAAGGGTCGCCCTAGGATGACTGGTGCGTTCTCATCTGCCTCACAATCTAAAATAAGAAAGTCAGCAGGAAATATAAGCTTATCCACTCTTACCAAAATATCTTCAATTTTTCCTTCGGGGTGAACGTAAGAGCGGTCGGCAAGCTGTAGGGTAACTGTCGTGGGCCGCGCCTTGCCAATACCTAGTTTCTGAAAAACGGATTTGGGCATTAGATTAACACTAGCACCAAGATCACATAATGCCTTACCCACAAATCTGTCGCCGATTACGCAAGGTATGAGGAAGCTCCCTGGATCCTTCTTTTTCTGGGGTGGTTGCCGATGAAGAATACTCATGCAACCTTCTTGCATCCTTACCGTTTCAAATTCCCCAAGTTTAGATTTTTTAGACATGACATCCTTGAGAAATTTAGCATAACCGGGCATCTCCCTAACAGCATCTAACAACGGAATATTGATATGAACCTGTTTAAAAATATCATAAATCTTTTTAAGTTGAGATTCATGCTTAGCTTGCTGTATCCGTTGAGGAAAAGGTGGTGGAGGGCGATAATCAGCAATGCGTCCTTCCCACTGCATGCGAATCTGAGGACGATACTCATCTTTTTTCTCCTCTGTCACTTCTGCTGTCGTGACAGGCTCATCGGCAGTAGTCTGTTTGTCACCTGTCGGGGCAGCTTCCTCGGCAGGTTTATCCAAGGCAGGTTCCTTTTCTGTTTCAGCTTCTTTTTCCGGCCCTGGTAACTTTTTCCCACTCCTAGTAGTAATCGCCTTACATTGCTCGTGTGGGGGCGGTCTAGCATTTTCAGTATTGCTAGGGAAACCTCCATTCTGCCTCGGCTTAATATGCTGCGACACCTGACCCATTTGTGTCTCTAGAGATTTCAAGGTGGCCTCATGGTTTGTCATTCTCATCTTGGTTTCATCCATAAAGTCTTCCGTTTTCTTGACAAACTTATTGATGTTCTCCATATACGTACCAGTCTGAGACATAAAGGTGGCCAGAGTCTGCTCCAATATACTACTCGTGGCAGGTGGTGGCTGCTGTTGTTGCTGAGGCGGCAGGTTCTGCGGCAGGTTCTGCGGCTGCGGCTGCTGTCGCGTCAACAATCTAGGACCCCCTGATTCTGATTATATGCTTGCGGATTTAGGGCATTGTTAAGGTTACTCCAGGAAAATTTGGGATCTTTCCTCCAATTAGGGTTGTAGTTGTTGGAATTGTAGTTTGGCTTGTAATTTCCAACATATTTTCCTTCTTCTATATTTATAGGGCACTCATCCCTACTATGAGTTTCCTCACATGTAGCACAAACTTCCTCGACAGCAAACCCTCGTACTTCCTCTTCACTCAATAAGTGTTTCATGGCTTTGGTGAGGAATGCTACCTGTGATTTCATAGTGCTGTCGGCCTCATAATCCTTGACAGCAAGTACCCGTTTACCTCCTCTTCTAGCGGTTGGAAACTGCTCCTCATTCTTAGCCAGATGTTTCAAAACTTGCAGGGCCTCGTCCGGATCTTTATCCAATAATAGTCCATTCGCTGCAGAATCAATTCGAATGCGAGTTTGTAAGTTAGCAGCATTATAAAACTTAGTTACCTGATTACAGACGGGGAATCCATGCATTGGGCAGTTTCGAAGAAGAGTTGTGAATCTGTCCCAGGCCTCGTGCATTGGCTCGTCATCTTCCTGTTGAAAAGTAGCAATTTCATTACGTAATCGCTCAGCTAAATGTGAAGGATTAAAACGAGACAAAAATTCACGAGTTAAATCTGCCCAAGTCATAATAGAACCTGGTGTAAGTTTATTCCACCAAGTTTTAGCTCTGTCCCTCAATGAATGGGGAAATAACCGAAGCCTCAGTATCTCCGGACTAACTCCTGGTAGTCTAAACGAACCACAGATCTCCTGGAACGTTTTGAGATGCTCCCTAGCATCTTCTGTCGCAGAACCACTAAACTGCCCGGCGTTGTTGATCATACTAAACATGACAGGTTTAAGCTCGAAGTTGTCAACATCAATATCCGGCAGCGTGGTCTCCAGCTCTACATGATCATTCAGCATGTAGTCACGACATGACCGTCGTCCACCTGCCGCGGGTGGGTCACCGACAGGCGGGATTTCTTCACCGACAGGCTGATTACGGGCCATCTGCTCTAGCTGTTCTTCAAGGTATTCGTTTCGGTCTAAGAGGTGGCGAATCTGTTTCTTGAGATTGAAGGAACGTTCGATCTCCGGATCTAATTTATACTCAGGATCTTCGCCTCTTTTAGATCTGCGCATAAACAGGAAAACCTTGTGAAAAGCAAGAGTTTAAAACACAAAAGAAAAATTAAAGAAAATAAAAAAAATAAAAACAAAAACAAAAACGAAAATAAAAACAAAAACAAAAATGCAAGGAAAGAAAGGTGTAGTTATGTTGCCAATCCCCGGCAACGGCGCCAAAAACTTGTTGCGTGTAAAATAGTCTATCGCAATTATAGTGCAAGTATACACGACGCAAGTAGTAAAGTGATACTAAGTATCGGATATCGTCTCCACAGGGATTGGGCTAATGACTCCACCTAAATTCACTGCACGAAGTAAAGAGAAATATTTTAAGAGAATTGTCACGAATATTAAAGTAAAAACGTAAATAAAATATTGAGATATCAAGATAGAGAGAATGGGCTGGTATTGAGTTGCTCAGTAGTGTAGGTATTGAATTGCTTAGGATCTCCAGTTCTGTCGTCGCACCCGTCGCCAACAGCACCTGTCGCGGCGTCTGTCTGTTAGCTGTCGCGGCAGCGAACACTAACTCCGTACTTCAAGCTTGGCAAGAATCCCTGATCTGCCTTGCCCTATCCCTAGGCACAAGTCTGTCGATGATCACGTCTTTGATGATACCTCCCGGCGTGAATCGAAGGATGAACACCGATGTGTATGAATTCTTCCTTAGCCACTTAACCTCGCCTTATCCCTAAGCACGAGATGGTTCAACTATAAACTAGAGAACGCGCTTTTACCTCTTTCGTATACTTAACTCTCCCGATGCTAAGTAAATAGATAACCTCACAATGCTCTCCCGATGCTCTTGCAAGATATTAAAACCAAGATAAAAGAACTTGAAGTTTATTTTATTGAACTTGAAAAATCCTAAAACAAAGCAACCCTTGCAACTACTTTACAAAACAACCCGTGGCCCTAGGGGAATTTAGAACATATCGGTGACAGGTAAACGGCAGGGTTTTGGTTTCGGTTATGGGGTAGTCGGCTATGCCCTAGGTTTAATCTATGCCCTTTATATAAGCTTTGGGCTCAAGTTATCTAAGGTAACAAGGATTACAACTTTAATTAAAAGTAAGATTCTAATAAAGACTAAATCTCTAAGGATTCCTACTTTTCAGCCGCCTCCTTGTTTCATGGAAATTCCTCTCATTGAGCTTTGGCTTGACATATCTTTTGATCCGGGGCTTGAAAAAATATTCGGCTTCCACACGACAGACGAGCAGATTTTTCTCTATCTATCGAGGTCCACTTCACTTTTCCTCTTCATAAATCTGCTGTCACCATGCTGTCACGACAGGTCCATGACAGGTTCGTCTTCTTCAGCTGCTTGTCCAGTTTAGCTCTCCTGCTTATCTGCCCTGCGCCTGCCTTCGACATCTACTGTGACAGATACCTGCAAAAATAGCCATCTTTCAGTAGAATCCGTGCCTTTTATATAATTGTGATGTTTTATTAAAAATTAACCTAAATGCAATGCAATGATGCTTGACTGCAGCAGAAATATGGGTTTAAAAAGGTGTAAATGATAGGACTTTTACACACTCAACAAAACCCGCTAAAATGACAGGAATTAAATCCTGAAACGAATTATTTACGAGATCTTAGTTTCCAAATATATCAAGATTTCGGCTCGATATCTTGTTCATCTCTATAATTTCCCAAGGAAAATTATAATAATACATAGTGTTGCCAAAACACACAAAATAATAATTTTAATAATTTTTATTATTTCACAAGAATAAAATATTCTTTTCGTGATCCATATTCCAATTGATAATCATTTTTCTCAGCAACAAAGCCCTTTCTTTTTTTTGTTATAGAACAAGAAAGAAAGAAACCCAGAATTAATATTAAATCTAATAAACCGAAAAATTAATTTCGTTTATCTCTGATTTTGGTTTTTCACAAAATTCGTAACCTCAGTTACTCCCAACGACAATTTCTGTAAAACAGATTTGTCTCGTTTATTTCTGAGATCTAATAAGCAAATTCGTTAAAACGACAGGATAATTCCTGAAACAATTTTGTTTGCTTTCTCACAACTATATTTATTTCGAATCGCCTTGGATATATAATTTGTCTTAAGATTGTTGGACAAATAGGGTTAAACTTGAAATAAATAAAATAAATAAAATTAATTAATTTAAATAAACGAAATACCGAAATTAACATATTTGGAATAACCGAAAATATTTGCTGAGGTCTGCATGAACACAGTTTCCTTAAGACAGATTTGACCACTCCTCGGCGCTTGAGTTCTTTAGTCGTCGGTCTCACAGGATACAACAACGAATGATTTTCGACAGAAACATTACTGGAAAAAATCACAAACAATACTCGGGCCTTTGACTATCGCAAAAAATAATATAATTTTTTAGAGAAGAAGAGATTTTCGAAAAATGTGTTTAAAACTGAAAATAATCCATGTATTTATAAGAAAAATTAGGTCAAACATGGGATTCAAAACATTCAAAAATATCTTTTATCTGATTTATTTTTAATATTTTGCATGAATAACAAGCATTATCTCTTAATATTTGGAAATATTATCTTTGAATATTCATATTTAAGGAACCAAATATTATTCTTTTAAATTCAGAATATTCACAAAGATATGCTTTCTTAAAGGAAAAAAAAATTAATACTAGGCCCGACCAGTTTGGACATTCGCATCGCCTAAGTTATGCGGGTGCTCCCCAATACAAATGAGATTGGATTAGCACTCCCTACACGCGAGGCACAAGTTCATCTCAAGTTATTCAATGATCACACATTGAGTAAGTGTGTAGAAACACTTCCCAATTCATTTATCCCATCCATGTGGGATATAGAGGTTTCCATTTCCTTTACTCAATTCACAACTACCTTACTTTGAGAAACAATTTCTCATTCATTACTCAACCGTTTTGAGCTTATGAGATATCGTTGTAAAAGTCTCATGGTGTAGAATAAGATCCAAAAGAATCTTTATCCGAATCTTCACCTTTACCCCTTCAAAATACGGCTCAAAGTACCCATTTCTTTACATTTTTTTCCAACAATCAATTTTAATTTAAACAGTTTATATAATCATATGCAGTGCACACATAATTCTTCTTCTTCTTCTTCTTCTTCTTCTTCTTCTTCTTCTTCTTCTTCTTCTTCTTCTTCTTCTTCTTCTTCTTCTTCTTCTTCTTCTTCTTCTTCTTCTTCTTCTTCCTCTCTCTCTCTCTCTCATATATATATTAAAGATTCGACTCGAACTTAAAAATCGATTCACTAATTACTAAAAAATATGAGTTATTCGAATTTTCACTTTATAATTCAAATTTTATTTGAAATTTATTCGAATCGAGTTTATGAAATTATGAGTCAAGTCAAGACAAATCAAGTTTTTCTCACATCGAATTAAATCAAAAAAAATTATTTTTCGAATCGAGCCAAATTTTACTCATCATACATATTTATACCAAAAAAATTTAGGAGTACAACTGCCCATCACATCCTTTAAATGGCTCGATTCCTTGTTCATGAGTTGGGTTGAAATCTGTTTGTGATTAAAAAAGGGTTAACTATACCATTGACCACCGAACTAATTGGGGATTCTTATTTTGACCACCGAACTAACGAACTCGTCAATCAGACCACCGAACTTATAAAATCAACCTATTTTGACCACTGTCGTTAAAAACCCAACGGTGGAGTGACGGAACTGCCATGCGGAAATTAACGGGGAAAATTTAAAATTACATATTTGGTCCATGTTATTTACACATTCTTTTAATTTAGTCATAATTTTGAATTAATAAAATAATAAATTATTTAATTTGGTGGTGACACGTGTCAACACCTTATTGGAGGACTTTAATTATTTATATTTGATTTTATTAATTTATTTTCCTCCCCCAATCAGGTGGTGACACGTGTCACCACCTATTTAGAGGAGGAAAATAAAATCTCTCAACATGTGTTGGGGTGGTCGAACCTGGGCTATGTTTTAAATCACCAAATTTAATATATATCTCTTATTGGTTTCTACATTTATAAGCCAAAAGCTCAAACCCTAAACACTAATTTCACATATATAACCCTAAACCCTAAATATTTCAAATTAATTTTACACTAAACATTTCAAAGTAATTTCACATCTATAAACCCTAACTATGAATATTTCAAATTAATTTCATGCTAAATATTTCAAATTAATTTCACATATATAAACCTTAAACCTTAAACTCTAAATATTTCAAATTAATTTCACATATATAAACTTTAAACCCTAAACCCTAAATATTTCAAACTAATTTCACACTAAATATTTCAAATTAATTTCACATATATAACCTTAAACACTAATTTAGAGTTTAAGGTTTATTGTTATATATGTAAAATTAATTTGAAATATTTATGGTTCAAGGTATATATGTGAAATTCGTGTTTAGAATTATATATGTCAAATTAGTGTTTAGGGTTTGGGTTTAGGGTTTATATATGTGAAATTAATTTGAAATGTTTAATGTAAAATCAATTTGAAATATTTAGGGTTTAAGGTTATATATGTGAAATTAGTGTTTAAGTTTTGAGCTTTTGGCTTATAAATGTAGAAACCAATAAGAGATACATATTAAATTTGGTGATTTAAAGCACAAAGTTGTGCTTGGTGTAGTGGCTAAACCACTACCTTTACCCCATGCATTGCCTAAATTTGATTCACCTCTAATGCATGTTGAGGGATTTTATTTTCCTCCTTTAAATAGGCGGTGACACATGTCACCAATTGATTGTGGGAGGAAAATAAATTAATAAAATCAAATATAAATAATTAAAGTTCTCCAATAAGGTGTTGACATGTGTCACCACCTAATTAAATAATTTATTATTTTATTAATTTAAAATTAGGACTAAATTGAAAGAATGTGTAAATAACATGGACCAAATATATAATTTTAAAATTTTCCCGTTAATTGCCACGTGACAGTTCCGTCACTCCACTGTTAAGTTTTTAACGGTGGTGGTCAAAATAGATTGATTTTATAAGTTTGATGGTCTGATTGACGAGTTCGTTAGTTCAGTGGTCAAATAAGAATCTCCAATTAGTTCGGTGGTCAATAATATAGTTAACCCTAAAAAAATTCAAAGTGAAGAATAATAAATTGAAATTTAAAAGCATTTAATCTAAAATTCAAAAAATTAAATTAAATTTAATAATTATTTAAATTAATTGGAATCAAAATTGTGATTAAAAAACTGAAAGTGCATCTTCTCATACTGTTAATAGCTCCATTAGAAGCAGAAAACACTGATTTAAGTGCTTAATCTCGTCATTATAAAATAGAGTATCCGCAATCCCTTAATGCTCCAATGCCCAGACCGTGGGCAATCATCAGCAAGCTGACGGTGTGTGTTTTCCATGTCTGCAATCACTCATTCGTCTCGAACCATCTCACTGATCGCAAGCGGATTCACTTCATTCTCATTAGCTCGTTCCTTCTCCCATGACTCGCTTTTCTACAACAAGCTCTTGGCTTCCCCCAATGACATTGCTTCCGTATCTCTTGTTTTTGATCAGATCGATCGACCCAGCGTTCATCAATGGGATATCATAACCAGAGATATTTCTTCAAGTTCCCAGCCCGAGAAGTCCCTCATTTCCTACATTATAATGCGTAGAAACGGTTTGATTCCCACTAAGCACACTTTCCCTTCCCTTCTCAAATCCTTTTCAAAGTCCAAACAAAACCCATTTCAGCTTTTGTCTCATATTTTTAAGTTCGGAATGGATTCCGACCCTTTCGTGAGGAATTCGTTGATTACCGCGCTGTTTACCTCCCTGGACGTGGAACTCGCTCGCCAAGTGTTCGATGAAAGTACGCAACCGGATGTGGTTTCTTGGACTGCTTTAATTAATGGGTATATGAAAAGTGGTTATTTTGCTGAAGGGTTGGAATGCTTCAATGAATTGAGGCTAAAGGGTGTAGAAGTTTGTGGAATGAGTGTTGTTAGTGTCCTCGGTGCTGCAGGGAAAATGGGTAATGTTTGGTTTGGGAAGAGTATTCATGGATTTTACATAGAAACAGGGAGGATTGAATGGGATGTTTTCGTTGGTAGTGCCATTGTTGACATGTATTCAAAATGTGGCTTTTTTGATGATGCTCGAAAATATTTTAATCAAATGCCGATTAGAAATGTGGTTTCATGGACAGCTTTGATAGCTGGCTATTTGCAAGGTAAGAGATATAATGAAGCAATTGTCTTCTTTCAAGACATGCTGATGGAGAAGGTTAGGCCAAGTGAATTTACATTTACTAGTGTTCTTACTGCTTGTGCTGAAATAGGGGCTTTGATCCATGGAAGGTGGGTTCATGGACATATAAGTAGATTCAAATTGGATACGAATTCGGCTGTCGGGACGGCGATGATAAATATGTATGCAAAGTGTGGGTGTTTGAATGAGGCTTTCATGGTTTTCGAGAAGCTTGGTGGAAAAGATGTTTATGCTTGGACTGCCATGATTAATGGGTTCGCTATGCATGGTGATGCAATAGGCTCTTTAAATCTGTTCAATGAGATGCTAAGTAGTGGTGTCCGTCCGAATGGAGTAACTTTCCTAGGTGTTCTTAATGCATGTTCTCATGGAGGTCTTGTTGACAAGGGACGCGAAATCTTTGAAATGATGAAGCAAAGGTATCGCTTGGAACCGGGTTTAGATCATTACAGCTGCATGGTTGACATGCTTGGTCGAGCCGGGCTCTTGGAAGAAGCAAGGGAGATGATCGAAGATATGCCGATGGAGCCTACAGCTCAAGTGTGGGCACCTCTGTTTGGGGCTTGTATGATTCACAAGGCATATGATCTAGGTGAATATATAGGGAAGCATTTGATCAAACTGCAACCAGAACGCAGTGGGAGATATGCCCTTTTGGCAACATTGTATTCAAGGTGCCGAAAATGGGATTTGGCAGCTGAAATAAGAAAGCTTATGAAAGAGAGAGGTGTTAAAAAGACACCAGGATGCAGCTGGATAGAAATCAATGGTGCAATTCATGAATTTACTGCGTTTGATTCTTCTCACTCTGAATCCTATTGTTTGAATAAAATGATTGAGAGTTTTATGGTTGAAATGAGACTTGATTGTAGCTTATTTGCATTTGATGTGGATATGGAGTGAGATTATTTTCCACAATCTATGCTTTGATTGCTGATTCAAATCATAACAGTTACATTGTAAATCCGTTAAAAGTTACTGGTCAGTGACTTGATTGAAACCATATTAATAATTTAGTGGTTTAATTGACAAAATTCATAGGTGTTGTGCTCGGTTATGGAGGCAAAATTATGGGGTGTGTACATTAGACACAGATGTGCATGGGATTTAGGCTTTCGCAATATCGTCCTTAAAGTGGATAGCATGGATGCTTTTAGGGTGCTTAAGTTGAAATCTGTCCCGCGTGATTCTTCTTCATTAGTGCTGCACTTGAATGAACTTAAAAGGTGTGCTTGGGTTGTTCGTTTGCAACATAATCGCCGATGTGAGAACGAAGTGACCGATGCTCTCACCAAGCTTGCCACGACTGAGAGTCTGACGGTGTTTCATTTTGATCGTCCTCCGCCTGGGTTTTCTCAACTTCTACATGATGATATAACGTGTATCTCAGGATCTTAGCTTAAGCTTGGTAGTGGCTTGTAGGTTGACTTAATGCATGCCTGTTTGACTGGGTTTATCTCTAGTTTATTTTGTACTTCTATTACCGCATGTACTCTTTTACTCCAACTAACTAAATTTAAGAGTATGTTAATGAGCGCACTTTTTCACCTATTTTTTTTTTTTAAACTTAGTGTTTACATTACATTTGAGTATTAGTATTCAATTCAAAAATGACTAAAGCGTACGATATGGTCGAATGGCCTTTTCTTATGGCTATGATGAGGAAAATGGGCTTTTGTTCAGAATGGATCTCCATTATTTCCAAGTGCATTAATTCGGTTCAGTACTCCGTTGCAGTCAATGGCTTGGTGAGTGACAGTTTTTCTCCAACAAGAGGTTTAAGGCAAGGTGACCCCCTCAGTCCCTATTTGTTTTTAATTTGCAGCGAGGGTTTATCTGCTTTATTAAGGAATGCTATGTCCGAGGGATTACTACAAGGAGCAAGAATAGCCCGAGGGGCTCCTTTGATCTCTCATCTTCTTTTTGCTGACGACAGTATTATCTTCGGGGATGCAACGGCTAATGGGGCTTTAAAGCTAAAGGAGCTCTTGGAAGTCTATTCCTCCTGTTCAGGTCAACGTGTTAATTTTCTTAAGTCCAGTATTTTATTCAGCACAAACGTGATTGATGAGAACCGAAATGACGTCTGTAGAATTCTTGCGGTTTCTAGTCAGACTAGTCCTGAGAAGTATTTGGGATTACCATCTGTTATAGGACGAAATAAAAAACAGTCCTTAACGTTTCTGTTGGATAAATGTACCAAGTGCCTTCTTTCTTGGTCTCCTAGGTTGCTCTCTATGGGAGGTAAGGAGGTCTATATTAAATCTGTTCTCCAAGCTCTTCCTTTATACGCGATGTCTGTTTTTCTCCTTCCTCTAACTTTATGCAAGGAGTTAGAGGCTAAATATGCACGGTATTGGTGGCAGAAGAGTACAGAAAAACGAGGCATCCATTGGTGCCGTTGGAGTAATCTTTGTCTTCCTAAAGATGAAGGGGGCATGGGATTCAGGGACATGGGGAAATTCAATATATCTCTACTAGCAAAACAGGGTTGGAGGATCTTCTCTAATCCTACTTCACTGGTTGCTAGGCTCTTGAAGGCTAAGTATTTTCCCACTACTGATTTCCTTCATTCCGCTGTTGGGTATAATCCGTCTTATATATGAAAAAGCATTTGGGCTGCTAAACGGACTTTGGAATTGGGCCTGGTTTGGAAGATAGGCTCGGGTACTGCGGTATCTATCTGGAATGATTTCTGGTTACCATCTACACCCTCTAGCTTGATACAGTCCCCTAGGGTGCAAGGATTGAAAGCTGTAGCTGATCTTATTAATCCTACTACTAGGAGTTGGAGGCAGGAGTTAATTCAGTCTAATTTTTCTAACGAGGATGCCCGGAAGATCCTTTCGATTCGACTCTCGATTTCAGACCAAGATGATGTTCGTGTTTGGGGAGGTGAATCTACAGGAATTTTTACCGTCCGGAGTGCCTATCGTATTCTTTTAAGTGATAACCCTGAGGATCGTTATTCAGGTACATTTTTTAAACAACTATGGCATCTAAAATGTCCGTCTAAGATCAAAATAACCATCTGGAAGTTTGCCATGAATTATATTCCTACGCTTCATAATTTATTTATTAAGCGAATAGCTATCAATAGTATGTGCCCAAGATGCAATTTGGATATCGAAGATGGTTTGCATGTGTCTTACAGTTGTGTTTTTGCTCAAAATGTCTGGCGAAGCCTAAAGTATGATTGGTCTACAATTCCCAGTTTTATCGATTTCTTCAGTTGGGCTGAGTGGTTTTTTCAGAATTATAATTCAGCAAAACTTACGGAAATTGTAATAGCTATTTGGAGTATATGGTTTTCCAGAAACAAGCTACAACATGAAGGAATTCGACAATCGGTAGACGAGATTGTTACCTTTATTCGTAGCTATGGCACAGAACTCAAGCTCCTTGATGCCTGTTTATCTCACCCACAAGCCCGCCCCTTAGTCTGCTGGTCTCCTCCGATTTCCGGCAAGGTAAAAGTAAACTTCGACGCGGGTTTCTGTTTGGAAAGTAAAACATCTTGGTCAGGAATCGTTATCAGAGACCATGAGGGTTTTTGTGTTGGAACGGCTTACCGCATCAACTCGGGGGTCTCAACGGTGTTTGAAGCGGAGGCGCTTGCATGCGTTCAGGGGCTACAGTTTGCGGCGGATCTGGGCTTCCAGTTCATCGTCGTCGAGGGTGACTGTCGCACCATCATCCAGAAAGTCAGATCTACGGTGGATGATCACTCGGTGGTTCGGCCGCTGATCGGTGACGCTAAGAATTTTGCCCTAAATTTTAGGGATTGTCAGTTCTCCTTCGTGGGACGGATGGGCAACCAAGCGGCGCATGCAATGGCGGTCTGTGGTCGTGCTGCAACGGAGGATCGTTTCTGGGTCGAAGATGCACCGCCGTCGGTTTTGGTGGTGATAGACGCTGATAGGAGGTTTCTCGACCCTCCTTAAACTCTTTTCTCAGGGAAGCAAGTATCCGTCCGGATAGTTTATGATTGGGGTTTCTTTCAACCATCTTTTTCCCCGTTTTTTGCCTGTCTTGGCCTAAGCTTCGTCGTCTCTTCTTCTTCAGTGCCAAGGGGTTTTGGATCGTCTGGAACGTTTTCTTCAGAACGTTTGGTTGTTTTTTTTTGTCTTTTGTTTTTAAGTCTTCTATTGTACGTTTTAGACTCTTCAGTTTTTCCTTTAATGAATAAATCCCAGACGGTACCGTTTTCAAAAAAAAAAAATGATTTGTTAAATATCTACTAAATCATAGAATTTGTTAAAATATCTGAATTTAACAATTAAAAAACAAAACTAAAATCAACATGGTTTAATATAAAAATAAGTGCTCAAACTATATATTTTTTAAAGTTTAGGTGTCTAAACTATTTTTTTCTAAAAATAAGTATCTAAAATTTCCACCGTTTTAATATTAGTGCATGGTAGTTTAATACCGTTAAAAAATCTGTTAACCAATAAAATATTGACATGTGTCTTATTTTAATTTATAATTTCTTTTAAATAATTGTTTGTTTTTAATAATTTATTTTAAAAATTTCTAAAATAGTCGACAAATACCTAACGACTAAAACCCCAAATCTTCACTGCTTCTGCCACCGATCACCGTCGTCGACCACACCCATTCGATCACCAGACCACATTGGCCATTTCCCCTAACATTTCGTCACCGAAAATCGACGGATAGTATGCCACCCAAACATTGAACGTCGAATGTGAAATAATCGTTCGATTGACACACAGTTCGCCAGTTTCTGATGACAAAATATTGAGAGAAATGGCCGGTTGGATTTGGCGGCTGAATGTGTGTGGTCAGTAACAGTGATTAGCGGCGACAAATAGTGAAGATTTGAGAATTTGCGATTTGTTATTTTTAGGAATTTAGGGAGTAATTTACAAATTTTTGAGAATTTTAGAAAAATTAAAGTTTTAAAGTTTTTTTTTTAATATTTAAAAATTATTATCCCTGCCACACGTCTCGTTCTGATTGCGTAATCATTTTTTTAAATAATCGTGCACTTAAAATTGTATTGGTTGAAATTTTAAGTACTTACTTTTACAAAAAAATACTTCAGGCACCTAAAGTACAAAAATTATAAAAATTTGTAGCTTTTTTTCTTCTTTTAAGCCAATCAATATTAACAAACAACTGGGAAGCTTTGCATTTATAGGGTTGTTGACTTTTTTTCTAGCAAATATAACATAACTCAAATTATTTTTTAAAAATATAACATTTGCTACAGTGAAACTGAAGATGATAAGAATATCTATCGACTTTAAATAATATTATTTACGTGACAACTATCTATTGAGGTTACCGTTTAAAGACGGAATGTATACTTACTATATTTAACTTTTATATGTGATAGTATCTCTGTAGATGACTGTCTTGTGGACGACACTATTTAAAGTTAATGAGTATTTCTATTATTTTTACTTTTATTATAATAAATAAAATATTTATAAAAATAATTTGGCTTGTGTTATATTTATGGGAAAAATTAGGTGTAATTTTCCCAGACAACTGGATCCGGAAATAAAAAAAGGGAATATTCACACAACACAAGTAGCCAAATCAGCACACTTTCCCTCCTATCTGTGCAAACCCAAATACAGCTCAGCCCATCAAAGTATATAAACTTAGAAGGGAAGCAAAAACCCTTTTGCCATTTCCAGCGGCAGCCTCCGCAGTAGGGTTTTTACTCTTTCACTTCCCTCTCTTCCGAATCCTACATCTCCGATTCCAACTCAAGTGAGTCAACCATGGCGCAATCCCTAGAGTTGTTGTTGATTCAATTCTTAATGCCAGACAACGATGCAAGGAGGCAAGCGGAGGATCAGATTAAGAGGTGGGCTAAGGATCCGCAAGTCGTCCCGGCTCTCGTTCAGCACCTTCGCACCGCCAAGACTCCCAACGTTCGTCAGCTCGCCGCGGTACTCCTAAGGAAGAAGATCACTGGACACTGGGCTAAGCTTGCTCCTCAGGTTAAGCAACTTGTCAAGCAGTCCCTCATTGAAAGCATCACAATGGAACATAGGTTTATTATTGAATTTCAGTTTTTCTTCTTTTATTGTTTTTAATCTTATATTGGAATTCAATTCGGTTTGATTTTGGATGGTTTGATTGTTTTGGCAGTCCACCTGTGAGGCGAGCCAGCGCGAATGTAGTGAGTATAGTTGCAAAATACGCTGTTCCAGCTGGAGAGTGGCCTGATCTGCTGCCATTTTTGTTTCAGTGCAGTCAGAGTCCGCAGGAAGATCATAGAGAAGTAAGCTTTTGGGAAAGTTGACTCCGTTGCACTGCTAACTGATTCACCATTAAATAGGATAAAAAATTCTTGAATTTTGGAGGCCCTTTTTTCTAAATCCAACTAAGAACTGCAATCTTAGTGAATAAATAATAGTCAATACAAACTATAATAAAATATATTATTTGCCTTTTGTACTTCATAGTAGAAAAGAGTCAAAATGTACCTTTTATGCACAGTAAATAGAAATATCAAATTGCTAATGCTTGTAATCTTAATTTGAAGCTTAAATTGAATGACAGATTTTTTGGTGCAGTAAAAATAAGACAACTTCCTCTGATGTGAAGCTGTGTATATCATCTTAATCTAGTTTATAATGTAGTGTATATTAACTTCCCTGAATCGATACCTGCACTCACATGCTTTTGTACTCAATCACATCTTTCTGTGCGTCATTTTTATTGGACCTTAAATAATAATCATCTTTTCTGTAGATAGCAGATCCCATTTCTCGTGTCCTCCAGTTCATTCAATTTCTGTTTTATGGACTAACAGATGAATCTTTCTGCTTCTGGTGATATTAGGTCGCATTGATCCTTTTCAGTTCTTTGACTGAAACAATTGGGAGCACTTTTAGACCTCATTTTGCAGAGCTGCAAGCACTTTTGCTCAAGTGCTTGCAGGATGAGACAAGCAATCGTGTCAGAGTTGCTGCTCTAAAGTATTATTTTTTCCTTCTTGATACCTTTTTGCTGTTCTTGTTGGTTGTTAGATTTAGGGAATAACTTTTGGGGTTTTGTTTACAAGAGTTGCACATTTTTCTTTTCTCCAGGGCAGTGGGGTCGTTTCTTGAATTCACAAATGACGGGGATGAAGTGGTGAGTTTCGATACTTTTTACTATACTATAAGTTTTGTGCATTTCATACTATTTTACAGCTAAACACATTCGTATCGCTTGATTGTGCAATCTGTTTGAAGTGTTTGTCTCTTAAAGATATTTGTTTCCACTGCTATGTGGAGTTTTTGAGCATGTGTTGCTTTGCTTTTCCAAGATAGAATTAGGGTTGCAAAAGGACTGATTTATCTTTTTCCAGAAAGGATATTAGCTAATTGCAATCTTCTGTGGGAATTAAGTTTCTAAATGGCACTGTATGAAACTTGAATCATATACTTCAGATAAGAGATTCAATTGACGAACTCAAGTTTATCTTATTCCTTTTGCGCAACTTTGACGAAAGATTACAATTCTTGAACAAGATAAATTAAGTGTGGATGATTCTTGTACTTTATTTGGAATACTTTGTAATAAAGTACTGAATTTGATAAAAGCCGCCCCTGGTGGTTGGTTCCATTTTAACTGGTTACAACATTTGCATTTTTGTCTTCCAGTAGTCTAATTCTAAGGTATATATTGTTCCTTGGCATTTTTTGATGCTTTAAGAGTTTTTATACATGTTCTAATAAATACTGAACAAGCTCAAGCAATTAGCATTACATTTGTGGCTAATTATCGTACCATGCAGGTTAAGTTTCGAGAATTCATTCCAAGCATTTTAAATGTATCAAGACAATGCCTTGCTGCTGGTGAGGAGGATGTTGCTATTATTGCTTTTGAAATTTTTGATGAGCTTATTGAGTCTCCAGCTCCTCTTCTTGGGGATTCTGTTAAATCCATTGTTCAGTTCTCTCTTGAAGTTAGTTCAAGCCAGAATTTGGAATCTAACACTCGCCACCAGGTGCAAAACATGGTTCCTTTCCTAATTATTTTTTACTTTTAATCATACAAATATTCTGATGTCTTTGTTTTTGGTTTCATGCACTGGGTCTTTACATTTTTTCAATTTGTCAGGCTATTCAAATAATTTCATGGCTGGCTAAGTACAAAGCTAATTCCCTAAAAAAGCAGAAACTAGTTACATCTATTCTGCAAGTAATGTGCCCTTTGCTAGCAGAATCATCCAATGATGATGACGATGATGATCTTGCTCCTGATCGAGCTGCTGCAGAAGTTATTGACACAATGGCCTTGAATCTCTCTAAGCATGTCTTTCCTCTTGTGTTTGAGTTTGCTTCTGTAAGCAGTCAGAATGCGAATCCAAAGTTTAGGGAGGCTTCTGTCACAGCTTTAGGTGTTGTTTCAGAGGGTTGTGCAGAACCGATGAAGGATAAGTTGGAGCCTGTTCTTCAGATTGTTATAGGAGCATTGAGGGACCCTGAACAAATGGTTAGAGGGGCTGCTTCTTTTGCATTGGGCCAATTTGCAGAACATTTGCAGCCGGAAATTATATCTCATTATGCTAGTGTTCTTCCCTGCATTCTCAATGCTTTGGAGGATGTCTCTGATGAAGTGAAGGTACATAAAAAGAAAGTTTTAAATTTTGGTATAAATTAGTTTTTAGTTGATTTTACTTGCATAGTTGCATGCTACCATCTTAATGTTTGTTATTTATATTTAAGATTTTCTGTAATATTTATAAGCACTACTTGCTTCTCTATGCAGGAAAAGTCATATTATGCTTTGGCAGCTTTTTGTGAAGATATGGGCATGGAAATCCTACCTTTTCTTGATCCTTTAATGGGAAAGCTACTGGCTGCCCTCCAAAGTAGTTCACGTAATTTGCAAGAGACATGCATGGTAAGAAAATTTACTCTATTCTTTCTTTGAACTGATGGGGAAAAAACTTGCACATACAAGTGGAGATATGTTCACTGGTCAAATGGAGATATGATGATATGAGAGAATGTCACCTATATAATTCGACTCTTCAAAGTTTGAATAGCTTATTTGATATAAATGCAGAACGTAATTCTGTAATATATATTTATTTGTTGATACTTGGTGCAGTCTGCAATTGGTTCCGTTGCAGCTGCTGCAGAGCAAGCTTTCATTCCATATGCTGAAAGGGTTCTGGAGTTGATGAAAGTATTCATGGTTCTTGCTAATGATGAGGATTTGCGTGCCCGAGCAAGAGCCACTGAGCTTGTTGGAATTGTTGCAATGTCTGTTGGAAGATCAAGGATAGAGCCGATTTTACCTGCTTTTGTAGAAGCTGCTATATCTGTAATTACACTGTCATTTTCTTCTAAGCATTTTAAGATGAATATGATATCCTAGATTTGTTGAATATGTTTTCTATCACCTCAGGGTTTTGGATTAGAATTCAGTGAGCTGCGTGAGTACACTCATGGGTTCTTCAGCAATGTTGCAGAAATTATGGATGATGGCTTTGTGAAGGTGTGCATTGGTTTCAATTAACTTTTGTTGTCCTTTGCTGGGTACCTATATTCATGTTAGTTTTATTTTGTGAGCAGTATCTTCCTCATGTTGTACCCCTGGCATTTTCATCCTGCAACCTGGATGACGGGTCTGCAGTAGACATTGATGAATCTGATGATGAGAATATTAATGGTTTTGGTGAAGTCTCATCGGACGATGAAGCACATGATGAACCAAGGGTTAGAAATATCAGTATAAGAACTGGGGTATTGGACGAAAAGGCAGCTGCAACTCAAGCTCTTGGCTTATTTGCCCAGCATACAAAAAGCTCTTTTGCTCCGTATCCTTATATCATTCTATTTATTGATTGATTGATTAACTAATTTTCCCCGATATTATAGGTTCTTTTAATCTGATAAGTGATAACATGTTGGTTATTGTCTTTTATCATGTTTTACTTCCAGGAAAAGAATCATATTTAAAGTTTGGCTTTGAAATTTGGACCATGCAACATTTTAAGAATGATTTAGATCTGAAATATCTTTTAGATTTTTTTCAGTCCTAAGTGCAAATGTTAATGGCAATAAAAAACTGCAGTTTCCTCTCTACTGAGTTCTTTAATTGTTTTAAGGTATTTGGAGGAATCATTGAAGATTTTGGAGAGACATTCTGGGTATTTTCATGAAGATGTTAGGCTTCAAGCAATTATTGCTTTGAAACGTGAGTGCCAACTATAGGCTTTACCCAACTCCCAACATATATTATTGACATTTTTAGTCATTATAGATGGCAAAAATTGATTATTTTTGTCCTTGATAGACACCCTTTTACCTAAAAAAGCCACTGTATACATCAATTAATTTCTCTTCTGTTCTGGAAAGTATTCTTTTTAGCCTTCGACCCTCTACCATGGCTCCATCCACAACCTTCACCAGTCACCCCCCTCTATATGGCCTAATGATGCATGTCACCATGACATTCTGGGAGGGAGATCTTGCCCAAAAACAAAATGAGTGCCGTTGTGTTTGATGTAATATTATACAGAAACTATTGATTAAGTTAAAAATTGGAGTAGGATGCTAATGCCGTTTAGTTTCTTGCTTCTGTTGAAGCTCACTCTTATTTCCATTGTCTGTGAGATTCAATCTCACTGCATTGCGATCTTGTACAAGTTGAATAGCACTTATCTCTTACTTTCATGTATTCATCTTATCCAAATCCCACCGTTAACTTTTGTTGCTGATTGAAATTGCAGATATTTTGACAGCAGCACATGCAATCTTTCAGTGCCAAAATGTGAGTTATATTAGCTCCTTCCCTTTTCCTTCACTCTTTTTTTCATTGACATCTCTGGTGGACTCTTCTCTAGTCCCCCCCCCCCTCTAGAATGCAGGAAAAGGGGGTTAGAGCTTAGGGGTGGGTAAGTGTTCTGGTTGTCAAGTTTTCATCAAAATGATTAATGTTTATGTAATCTGAAGCAATAATTTTACTTTCATGTGATCTGACCATTATATTGGGTTTGATTTTGTGCTGGATATTTATCTATTCTGATGCAGTTCAAAATTTTGTATGGTAAACTTGGCTGTGTTTGAGCACAAATATTTATTTACTAAAATACTAAATACACCCACCGGCCCTTCACTGAAGCTTTTAGTTAATGAAGTTCCTCTGTTAGGTTAATAAATTTGTTTTCCAGGCTAGTTAGTTTGAGGAATCTCATGCGCACAAGCAGGAACATGTGCTTTTTCACAGAGTAGTGTGTGCCTAAACTGACAATGACATACTACAGAGAGTTAGATAGTTGCTCATACACATAGATATGTATATATGCATGTATTGTGTTTTGTGCATGGACACACAGAGACTAGTGACCTCGTACCCTGCTGATATGAGTTTATTGTTTTTTACTGTGCAGGATGGGTCAGTGAAGGCAAGAGAAGTGCTTGGTACTAACTTAGATTTTTTTTATGTCTGCTTTTCCTAGATGGCAATTGGTAATAGAGTTCCAATTAAGCTTGTTGATTTTGTAGACATGGTGATGAATATATATATCAAGACCATGACTGAAGATGATGACAAGGAAGTTGTTGCCAATGCTTGTATGAGCATAGCTGATATCATCAAAGATTATGGTTATGTGGCTCTCGAGCCTTGTAAGTAGTTGGCTGCTCCCTGTTGAGAATCTTTGGTGCTATAATCTTTCAGATGAAGATAAAATATATATTGTCAAATTCATTTCCATTTATCTGGTTTTCAGATATGCCTCGGCTTGTGGATGCAACTTTGACATTGCTTCGAGAGGAATCAGCTTGTCAGCAATTAGAGAACGGGAGTGATATAGATGATGAGGATGATACTGAACATGATGAAATTCTTATGGATGCAGTTTCTGACCTTTTACCTGCATTTGCTAAGTCAATGGGTTGTCACTTTGCTCCTATATTTGCAAAACTATTTGAACCTCTGATGAAATTTGCGGTGAGGAATAATTTTTTGTATGGAGTTGTGATTTCTAGAATTATATTCTTATATTTGTTTGTTGGCAAGTGCAGAAAGCTTCACGCCCTCCACAAGACCGTACTATGGTGGTTGCCTGTCTTGCTGAAGTTGCACAGGACATGGGTGATCCAATTGCAGGCTATGTTGATGTAATTTAATTATAATGTTCAAGTGTTTAGGCTTTATTTGGTTATCCCTTTTATTATGTGTGCTTTTTGTTGCCTAAAATATTAAAAAAAATGCAATGCCAATTTAAAGATATTGGTCTGTATAAAAATCGGGAATTTTGTTATAAAATTTACTTCTTGAGAAGTATTTGATATCCATGTTGGGTTTCAACATATGCCGCAGTTTACTGAAACGTTTTCCCATGTTTCAGAGACTGATGCCCTTGGTGCTTAAAGAGTTGGCATCGTCATCAGCAACAAATAGAAGGAATGCTGCATTTTGTGCTGGGGAGCTGGCCAAAAATGGAGGGGAGTCAGCTTTGAAGTATCCTTTTCCTGCACTTGCCCTTTCTTTCTCACTTCTCTTCCATTATTTCCATGTTTTGAGCTGATTTTTTACATTATTGTCTATAATCTATGATCAATATAAAAACACGCTACCAGTTACGTCATTGTTGCACATATTCTCTTCATTTTTCATGCCTTTCTGTAGCTTTTTCCACTCATCAATAATAGATATTACAATGATATATTGCGTGGGCTTTACCCATTATTTGGGGAATCCGAGCCAGATGATGCTGTCAGGGATAATGCAGCTGGTGCTGTTGCAAGGATGATAATGGTGCATCCACAATCCATCCCTTTGAACCAGGTTAATCCTGTTTGTTTCCAATTTCTTTTTTTTTGTTCGGTGTCTGTTTCCAACTTGTCTATTTCTACAACAACACCATCTCATTTCCATATATAATGTCATGTTCTCTTTGTATCTTGGTTACATATTTCAGGTTCTTCCTGTTTTTCTGAGAGTGCTTCCGTTAAAAGAAGATCATGAGGAGTCCATGGCTGTTTATAATTGTGTCTCTATGCTTGTTCTGTCATCTAACCCCCAGGTATTTGTTTACTTCCTTACCATGGCAGAGAACTTAATAAAATTAATAATCATGTCAATGTGGAGTTTGTTAACTGAGAATGCCACTTCCCGTCCGACATGCACTCTTAAGCATGCCTTTATTGTCCATCCTAAGCCAGTATTGAACTAGCTGTAAGATTCATGGTTACCTTCCTTATATCTCTATTTCTAGAGAGTTTGTGCACTTGGTGTCCCTGAAAGTGAAACAAATCCAGATTTTACCATGACTGCAATTTCAGAGAAGCGTCAAAAGTGACTTTCTTTTTGTTGATTTTGATTTGCCATTTGTATACGTGACGCAGATACTCTCTCATGTACCTGAGTTGGTAAATGTTTTTGCTCAAGTTCTGGTCTCTCCAGCTGAAACTTCGGAAGTTAAGGCTCAAGTTGGAGGGGCATTTTCTCACCTATTTTCGCTTTACGGACAAGAGATGCAACCCTTACTAAGCAACCTTCCACCTGCACATGCTAATGCCCTTGCTGCGTTTGTCCCGAAAAGCTGATATCCAATCCCTTGAGTTCTAAATATTTATTTATCAACGAAAATGGTTTATCCCCTATTTTTTGGCTGAGAGGTAAGATCTGAAACACCTGGACATGTTCATTCTTAACAGTTCTCTTAGTTTTCTGTACGGGTGGGTTGAGACACGAATGATTCTGGAGAACTTGTAATGTTCCTTGTATTGAGTCAAGATATTGAAACATTTACATTGTTAATTGCAGGTATTTGTTCGTGCTCGTTGGATTTCAGCACCGTTCCATTTTCTGGTTTGAAGCTGCTGCTCGTCTTCTCTTTGACGAGCCGCATCTGCATTGCTATTTATAATTGTTTTTTGAACCATTTGTTTTTTTTTCTTCTTGATATTGATTCTTTATATTTATTGAAAAGAGAGAAGAAAAAGAGGTTTGAATCCTGATTTATATAGAGTAGTATGTGGCGTTTGTATAGACATTGAAGTTTTTACTATAAGAATATAGAGTGTTTTTGGATGTGTTTAAATGAGAGGATTTCTAGGGAACAACCTTTAAATACATGCTAAAAAACGGCAAACCTGTTTACTGGGTAAAAAGCGGTACACAAATAGTTACATAAAATGGTATATAATTTGGTACAATTTTGTAAAAGAAGAATGTAGATATCTTTTTTATTATATAATTTCACCAAGGTTCAATGGCCTATGTACTTGTAAAAAAATGTGTAAATACACTATTTTTTACCCAAAAGTATATTTTGGTACAATATTTATAAGGAAATATGTATATAAATATATTAGTAGCAAATGTACACAAATTAGTACAAATTTGTAAGAGAAAATGGTATATACTTTTTTTAGTACCCAATTTCACTAAGGTTGAATATGGCCCATGTACTTGTAAGGAAATGTATACATACACAATTTCTTATCAAAAAACATACTTTAGTGCATGTTTTATAAGGATTTATGTATCTACACATATTAGTAGCAAATGTACACAAATTGGTACAAATTTGTAAGAGAAAATAATATATATCTTTTTTATTACATAGTTTCACCAAGGTTCAAAATGGCTCTTGTACTTGTAAGGAAATGTGTACATACACAAATTTTTACCCAAACGCATACTTTAGTACAATATTTATAAGAAAGTGTGTATATAAATATAATAGTAGCAAATGTACACAAAGTGGTATAAATTTGTAAGAGAAAACGATATATACTTTTTTTAGTACACAATTTCACCAAGGTTCAATATGACCCATGTACTTGTAAGGAAATCTGTAGATACACAATTTCTTACCAAAAAGTATACTTTGGTGCATGTTTTATAAGGATTTGTGTATGTACACATACCAGTAGCAAATGTACACAAATTGGTAAAAATTTGTAAGAGAAAACAGTATATACCTTTTTTAGTACACAGTTTCACGAAGGTTCAAAATGGCTCTTGTACTTGTAAGGAAATGTGTACATACACAATTTTTTTTACCCAAAAGCATACTTTGGTACAATATTTATAAGGAAGTGTGTATATACATATATTAGTAGCAAATGTACACAAAGTGGTACAAATTTGTAAGAGAAAACGGTATATGTTTTTTTTAGTACACAATTTCACCAAGGTTCAATATGGCCCATGTACTTGTAAGGAAATATGTACTTACACAATTTCTTACCAAAAAGCATACTTTAGTGCATGTTTTATAAGGATTTGTGTATATACACATACTAGTAGCAAATGTACACAAATTGGTACAAATTTGTAAGAGAAAACAATATATACTTTTTTAGTACACAATTTTACGAAGGTTCAAAATGACTCTTATACTTGTAAGAAAATGTGTACATACACATTTTCTTACCCAAAATCATACTTTAGTACAAGTTTTATTAGGATTTGTGTATATACACTTATTAATAGCAACTATACACAAAATGGTACAACTTTGTAAGAGAAAATAATATATACTTTTTTTATTACACAATTTCTCCAAGGTTCAATATGGCCCATGTACTTGTAAGGAAATGTGTACATACACATTTTGTTACCAAAAATATACTTTGGTACAAGTTTTATAAGGGGCATCGAAACCACCTATATGGGGTTTCGGTGCTTGTTGAGCAGAAATGGGGCGTATGTTTAATTTTGTTAGAGTGAGAATGAATCTTGTTGTAAGGAATTGTGTACATACACAATTTACTTACAAAATATATTTTGGTATAGGTATTACAAGGATTTATGTATATACACAAATACAAAATGAAAAAAAAATTGATGACATTGAAAGCGGCATAGAAACCACCATTTTGTGGTTTCGGTGGTTGGTTTGGCAGATACGAAAATATTTGAAGGACTTCAAGAAACCCCTTATTAGTTGAAAATTAACAGTCGGAGTAAGATAGAAGGATCATATTAAAAGTAAGGATGAAGTATATTTAGGAAACAAAAAACTGAAGTTTCAAGTTCTTCAATTACATATTGAAATAAAAAATGAAACTAAAAGAATGGCGCCTCCTCAATCCTCATCCCTGGCCAGAGAAACGACCTCCATGCCCTTGCCACCTATAGCACTTGGACCAGCCTCTCGTTGTGAACTGTGCTGACCAAACATCTCTGCATATGATCGCATCTCAAATTTGACCTTATAGTTGCCTAATGAGCAAAACATGTATGCATAAGTATGAGCAGAAGTGCATCTTGTATAAAAGAAGAAAATGATAGAGAAAACCTTGCGAATGATGGTTGAAGTTGTCGATGTCTTCTTTGGCAGCCATATAACCATAAAGTTGGCGCTGTCTGGATGGACCATACAAGAAGCTGTGACAACGTTCCTAAGCCTCTCTATCGAAACCTTGGGCAACAAACTGGGTATGCAGACGTTGAGCATCGAAGTAACCTCTTGTCGTGCTCTAAAAAATTAGAAGGCTCATTCCACGATGGCCCTAAGGATCGTAAGAATGGCGAGCCTTAACAACAGTAACATAGGAGCTAAAATAGGCAAGAAGCTTTTGGTTTTCCATACCAAGCCACTGAAGCAGAAAATGCAAGACATTACAAGTTAAGTAATTGTAATATTCATGAAAACATAATTCAAAAGTTATAGAACTACCTTCCTATTTGCATCTTGATGAAGCCTTGTGTTCATTATCATCACCATGGGTGGTCAGAGTATTTGGTGATCATCTTCCTCATCGTTTGAAGGCAGGGGCAGACAATATCAACATCATTCTGATCATCTCTTAAACCACTCCATTCCCCATAAGCTTGACCTTGAGAAACAACCGAAGTACCCCTTCTACGCAATTCCTCGTCCAATAGTTGAGCAAGTTGGCGATGGAGTTTGAGCTTTGGTCTGCCTTTGGTTTTGGCATGTGTCACTAGAGACTGAAGGCCAAGAAACCTGTGACTGGCACCAGGACCTCCTTGACATGCTGGACACTGCCATTGAGTAAAAGGGTCATTGATCGTGTTCAGTCTATCGAAGGTCTCGAAAAACTTCTTGAACCATCTGATTGTTTTTAGTGTCTCATGGCTTTGTTCCTCCTCTTCGTTAGAATCAAAATAGACATCATCATCGTTGTTTGATTCTAAGTTGAAATCAAGTTTTCTCTTTGCCAATGGCTGAGGATTGTGACTAGAAGCTCTGCTCGAACTCATTGTGTCTAAAGATATTGAATAGAATAAGGTGAAGGAGAACTGATTTTTAGAGCGAAGGGTTGAGTATATTGAATAGAAAATGTTGTAAAGAGTAAAGATAAGAGTTGTTAATATATAGGGAATTTCAGTTGGGAGGAAAAGTGAAAACTAATGAGGGAAAGTGAGAAGGCACAATGTCTGTTCATCGAAGGTACATGAACATGAAATGGTGCATGTGGTTCTAGTGAAAAGACACGAAACTGAAAAGATTGATTCGTGCTGAGGGTATCGAAACCAGCTTTATACATGATGAACATGAAACAATTCATGTGATTCTAGTGAAAAGACACAAAACTGAAAAGACTAATTCGTTCTGGGGGTACCGAAACCAGCTTTATACATGATGAACAGGAAACGGTTCATGTGATTCTAGTGAAAAGACACGAAACTGAAAAGGTTGATTCGCTCTGGGGGGTATCGAAACTAGCTTTATACCTGATGAACTTGAAACGGTTCATGTGATTACAGTGAAAAGACAGAACACAAAAAGGCATATTCCTTTTAGTGGTATCGAAACCAACTTTAGGGGTTTCGGTACTATATACACTTAGTAGTAGCAAATGTACACAAAATGGTACAACTTTGCAAGAGAAAAAGGTATATACCTATTTTATTACACAGTTACACGAAGGTTCAATTTGGCTCATTTACTTGTAAGGAAATGTGTACATACATTATTTCTTACCCAAAAGCATATTATGGTACATGATTTAGAAGGGGGCATCGAAACCACCTATAAGGGGTTTCAGTGCTTTTAAATTGCTATTTAAATTGGGTGACATTTCTTAAATTGCTATTTGAATTTCTCTCTTTCTCTCTCTCTCTCAAATCAGTGTCTGAATTTTTTAAAGTCATTTTGTTATGTGTATTGATCCAACTTAATATTGCTATTTGAATTGGTTGTCGAATTTTATAATTTAGGATCTAGTAAAATAGTTTGATTTTACACTCATTGGTTCGCTCAATTAGTATGTTTTGTTTTTGAAATTTATAATAATTTAGTATTAAATACTTTTTTGGTTTGAAGTTAAAATTTATTTGATTACAATTTAAAGCTATAAAACTAGACCTTATTTATCAAATTATCTATTGTAACACTGGCACAGTTATAAAATGGATTTTGTAAGTGCATGACACCTAGAGGTGGCAAATGGGTCATTTAGATTCAGTTTGAGTTTGATTAATTCGGTTTAAGTTTAATTTGAGCTATAGTTTAGGTTTGGCTTGATTTTAGTTTGAGTTTATGATAATTTTGGCTTGAGTATAGGGTCAGGATGTTAGGTTGGTTGACTTTCGGTTTGGTTATATTTGGGTTTGCTGATTTCGAAACGAGTTAATATTGGGTTAATAGGTGATCGATTAATTTTAGTCGGGTTTTTAGGCCGAGTTAGGTTTTTCCACTCTATATATGATTTTATATAGCATGTATGTTTGACTTTTTGGTGAATTGTACGATAATTTACATTTAATATTTAATTATTTATTTTAATATATTTTTTTTTATTTCGGGTTGCCTTTGGTTCAAGTTCATTCGGTTTGGTTGAAAATCGGTTCGAATTCATTTTTTGTTAAACTGAAATTCGGTTTGATTTTTTTCGAATTTTAAATCAAATTCTGATAATCATGTTCGGGTCGATTTTAAGTCTTGATTTAAATAAAGCGGTTAAGTTCTCAAGCGTTGGGTTAAATTTGCATGGTCTAATGGCACTATGACAACACTCTATTTCTTTAGAAAATAAAATACATTTTTAAAATGATAAAAAAAATTAAAATATAAAACTATGGATGGCAACAGGCCGTGCGGATTTTCGGCCGCTTCGACCTCGATCTAAAATTTAGATACCTTAAATTGATTCCAACCAACCATAATTTTATTATTATTTAACTTAATTCGATCTCAACCGAATGTAATGGTCATGTTTGGCAATTAGCAGATAGCGAATTATATTAGCTGATAACGAATTGCATTAACTGATTGTATAGAAATGTTTGGTAAATTTAACTGATAGCTGTTCAATTATTTGAACAATCAAAATGACATATAAGGGCATAATTATATTCAATATTTGTTTAAATCATTTATTAGTTATTAATATTTTGTATACGTTAATATTAATTAGATTATGAAATTATTTTTTTAATATTATTACAAAGCATATATATAAGATATATATATTAATTTTTTATTTATGAAATTATTTTTAATATAATGTTAATAATTAATAAATTTAGATGTATATGTTAATTTTTTATTTATGAAATTATATTTTGAATATAATTTTATTAATTATTAAATTTATATGTATATAATAATTTCTTATTTATGTTTTTTATTAGTTATATAAATTTATGTTATTTATAAAAAATATTATAATTATCAAGAACAAAAGAATTTTTACTAGTCATTTATTCAAAATGAAAAGTTTCACCGCAATTCGATATTATAATCCTCTATTTACCAAACATCTAAATTAGTAGATTTGACTGGTCAAATATCTAAAAATGTTTCAAACCTCTAATTTTAACTCAAAAAACTATTTACCACACATGACCAATAAAAATCTAACTCGATCTCGATTTGGCCTTAAAATTTTAATAAAAATCGTAGTAAATCCGTTCCGTCCCAAAAATTAATTTTTTATTAAATATGATATATGAAAATAATTGTAAAATAATAAAATAATAATTTGGTTAATATATCCGGACTGGACTGAGCATATATCACCTGAACCCCACTCCAAAATTTCAAAAAATAAGTTCGTCCCGGTCCACCCGATCCCCGATTAAAAATTTAAAACCCGACTCTAACCTTGTCAGGACCCGTCGGGGTTTGAAAAATTGTCATCCTTATGTACAACTTAGGAATTAAATTTAGAAGATCCTATATTACTCCGTTATCTTATAAAATATTAAAAGTATTAAATTTGTGATTAGTCCTTATACTATTACAATTTATTTTTGATTAGTCCTTATACTATTACAAAATTTGTGATTAGTGCTGACACTATCACCAAATTTGTGATTTAATGCTTATAATTCATAAGGACCATTTTTTACTCTATTACCGTTAATAGCGTGGAGAATAAGTCCAAATCACTAATGAATAAATTTCAAAAATTAAAATTAAAGTATTTTAAAATCTAAAATTTGAAGACGTTGGATGAAATTAATGAACATGAACAAACATCACCACTCTACGTGTAATATCCTCTCTCTTCCCTTCCCGTTGCTTTCCAATCTCCAACTTTATTTTAATTTCCTTTTGAAAGATGAATAAAAGCTTTAGCTTAGCTCCTTTTTTATTTCTTTTCTCAAACCACAATCTCATGCTTTTTCTCTCTTTCAATTAAGGTTTCAGTCTAACAAAGGAAGGATCTTTTCTCTCTCTTTTTTGATTTCGGGATTTTGATATATATATTTTTTAAAGAATCCGCCATGATAGCGGCTACGCAGCAGAAACAGGCTGTTGCAGCGACGGCGGTGGCGGTGGCGGGGGCTACAAAAACATCGGCCGAAGAAGAGGCCTTGAAGAGGAACACAGACTGCGTTTACTTTCTTGCCTCACCTTTAACCTGCAAAAAGGTTTGGAATTTTTGTAAAGGGTTTTAGGGTTTCATATAAGATCTTGTTTCTTGTTTTTTTTTTTTGGGGGGGGGGATCTTGCTTTTATGATTTAATTAGGGTTTCAGATTTATCCCTCTACTTTTCTTTATTTTATTGGCTCTTTGTTTAGTTGTTTATTTAACTCGGGGGTGAAAAGTTATATGTTAATTTTAATTGGAAAGTGAAATTTGTTTCTTTAGAGGTTTATAGGTTAGATCTTGAGTAAAATTAACAGTGAATTTCATCGGGAAATCTTGTGAATCTTTCCCTTATGTGCCTTTTAGATTTATGGAAATCATTGCTTTTGTTACAAAATTTATGCCGTTAAATGTGTGTGCGTTAATAATATCTTATTTTCTGCATTGTTTTATTTATAAGAAACAATTAATTTTAGATAGTGTATAGTTGTGCTATGATTAATCCATACAATCTAAGATGCAATGGACGTATCTGATGTATTCCGGTGCATTGTTTGTTTGTTTGTTTTTGTTTTGTCATCAATGGTCGTCGGATTCTGTTAGATTCATTCTCTTTTTCTCTGCCAATAGGGAAGTGAATGCGAGTATCGCCATAGTGAATATGCTCGGATTAACCCAAGGGATTGTTATTACTGGCTGAATGGTAATTGCATGAACCAGAAATGCGGATTTCGGCATCCTGTGAGTTTCTTGTCTTCTCCTTCTCCAACAGTATCGATAGTGTTATGTGCTAGTTTTAATGGTTTTTTTATGATGTCTTTTCAGCCCCTTGATGGTTTGCTTGGAACCCAAGTAGCAGCTCCGGCTGGTTCTTCCGTGCCTTCATCACACATCGCTGCTACACCAACACCGACTAGTTATAATCAGGGTGTTTCTTACAATCCCAGAACACAAGCAGTGCCGTGTGTTTTCTTCCAAAAGGGGCTTTGCTTAAAAGGTGACTGGTGCGCTTTTTTGCATGGTCCAAGTACGAGTAATAAAGCCCCACAACCAGCTTCGAGTATCACTGCTACCGAGCCAAATTCTTTTAAGAGGAGTTTTGGTGCTGCTGAATCATCTCAGTTGAAGAAGTTTCCCCCAACTAATGTTTCAAAGACGGTTGGAGTACCTCCTGAAGGTAAACCTGCCCCAAAAGTTGAAGCTGCTTCGGCTAGGAGTGGTACTGCTATTAAGAGAAGTGTGCCACATCCGGCTGGCATGGATGAGGAACTTCCTCAACATAAAGGAACGTATACTACTTCTGTTGTAAATGGTAGCACTATGAGTCGTTCCAATTGCTTACATCAACTCCACGTTTCCGATGAACCGGGTTTTCATGCTGGTAAGGAAACTGACGAGTTTTTGAGGGAGTCTTCTCCTGGTTTTGATGTCCTTGTGGATGATGAGCATGGAGATTCTGATTTCTACCACGGTGAAGATAGATATGGAGGTGCAAGAGGACCTGAGGGAAGGAATGTGAATGAATATGACATTGGTCACGCTGCTAATTATGACGCCATGGTTGACATTGACCGAGAAATGTTTCATGATGGGAATGGCTATGATTCGTTTGACCATGTGCAAGGGAACTACGGATGGGACCAGCGGAGAGCTTCATCCGAGAGGATATCTCTGGGACCTTCCGCCCTTGAAAGAAGAGGCTACCCCAGAGCTCATAGTCCTGATCTTGTTGAGGAATCGGACCTACGGCATCGATTATCTAAGCATAAGCGGGTCAATGGCCTGAGGTCCGTTGTCAGTCAGGATCATGCCCTAGAAAACCGTGAAGGGAAGCGAAATTACAGCGGTTCTCTTAGAGACTCTCACCATTTACCTCCCCATGAGAGTTCCCTTAGTAGTCGTCTTCAGGGTAGAATAAAGCTTCCTGGAAGATCTCTAGTTAATGGGACTGACTCGCGTTCTGAAAGAGAGATAGAAAGGGGGAGAAATTGGGGTCGGCTCTCACATGGAAAGCCACAAACCACTTCCCACCAGGGGAGACTCCGTGACAGAATAAAAGGAAGGGTGGAAGGGGAATACAACAATAAAGATGGTCGAAAGTTTGGGGGTTCAAGAATAAGAGGAGAAATAATGGATGGGATGAATGCTGATTTTGCTGGTCCAAAAAGTCTTGCAGAGCTGAAAGTTTGTAAGAATACTGATAATAAGGAGCACCTTTCTCTTGGAAAGCGAAAGAGCGTAGAGGATCGTCAACAAATCGAAGGTGGCATTTCATTTGAAGGACCAAAGCCTCTTAGTGAGATTCTGAAGAGAAAGAGGCAATCTGAACCTGCAGCTTCTGGAAATGGTATAGCAGCGGTACATAAAGAAGTTGTTAACCAGAAACAAAGCAAAGAAAACTTGAATGGTAGCTCCACTAACACAGTAGTTTCAGTGACACCGGAGGAGGCTAACGGAAAGGAAGAATCCAAGTCCACGTCTGCAGATACCGGGACCATGGAAGTTGTTCGTGGTGAATCTTCTCAACTGAACACACTTGAGCATGAGACCGAGGACGGGATAACCAGGGATGTGACAATGGAAAATCACGAGCACGAGGCAGATGATCAGGGGGATGGGGACTATTATTATGAGCAGGGTGATGAAGGGGAATATAACTACGAGGAGGGTGAAACGGTGGACCCCGAAGAGGAATACATAGAGGAGGAAGACGGTGAAGATGGCGACGACTTTGAAAAGAAGCTCGGTGTCATGTTTTCGTGATATAGAGATGGTCAGATAAACTACTTGCAGCATCACCCTGTGATCAAGTAAGATAATATTGGAATTTTCATTGTAGATGTAGGGACATTAAGTTTTGTTCTGCTTTGGTTGTATTTAAAGCCTGGTTGAATGGGGGGATGATTCTTCTTATGTTTTTTGGGGGGCCCTACCAGTTGAACTTAGATTCTCTCTGGAAAGTTAGAAAGTGAATAAGAAAACTTTTAATCTCCATTTCTTTTATTTTATTATTCTTGTCTGCTGTACAATTCCACTAATTTGTGCTTCAAGGTGCTATTTCTGTTGGTTCCACTAATTTGTGCTTCAAGGTTCTATTTCCGTTGGTTTCTACTTTAACAAAATAGACTGGAAAAGAATGTTTTATAGGCCCAAAAAGTTCAAACTAAAACCCCCTTTACCATATATATATATATATATTATAGGGTTATGATCTACTTCTGCAATTTAAAGCTAGAGTTTTTTATATCCTAAAAGTAAATGTCAAGATATGAACTATACAAGATGAGTTAACATGAGTATTCTTGACCTAATTAATGGATCTCACAATGAGAAGTTATTTAATTTTACACATTTTAATTATTGTTTAATTAGTTGAATTTAATAGATGGGCTTATTTCTTGTTGCCTTCTAATTTTTAGGGTTTTGTCCTCACTAATTCGAACCAACCTACGTCAGTCACACACCTTATTTATATCATTAATCTCTATTATTCATTTTTACACATCCAATAATTTTGAAAACGTGAAAAACTAATAATTTTACATCGTGTCAATGAATCTTACCTTTATATATATATAAAATAAATTTATATATATATATATTAAATCGATTGGTTCTATTATGAATTTTAATAATAAAAAACCAAGACAAAACTGATTATCTGAAACACAAAACCAACCTAACAAAAACCAACTTATTAATCGAGTGGATTGGTTAAATCGATTTTAATAGAATAATGCTTCCCCATCCCATGCTTTAAGCATGTTTTTGATTGCTTTTAGTAACTTAGAATTACATTTTTTTTAAGTGAAATGCAAAACACTTGATTTTTTACACTAAAAATCTTAAACTCAATTTTTTAAATCACTTTTTCACAATATCTTTAAACACTGTAATTTTTAAAACCAATACCAAAGTTTTTAGTTATTTTTGTCTAAATTACTTTTTGATTTAAAAGTTATACGGAATATCTAGTTTTTTAGGCCACAAATACTTTTTAAAAGTTGAAATTTATAGCTCATAATTTTTTAAAAATATTTTTGAATAAAATTTTATCTATTCTTTTTATATCATATTTTTTTATATTTTTTTAAAAAGGTAAAAAATAGTCATTTTATCTATTTAAAAATACTTTTTAACAATAATACTAAACACTCGTAATTTTAAATCGGCCTCGTTTTTTGTTGCTGGTAGGGTCCCAACGCCTGTTTGTCCCTCATTTTCATGCCAAACGGTCATCGTTTAGTCCCTAATGCCTGTTTGTCCACTATTTTTAACTCCCAAACGGACATTTGGTGACAGCTGAAAAATTCTGCTTTTGACCAACGAGCATTCGCCCTTAATATTGGTTTGCAACAACAATGGCAAATGAAGTCGTTTTTTGTTGTCATCGGTAATACCAACGCTCACTTACTTTTATTTTTTTTTGTCAAACAGTCATCGGTTTAATTCTTAATAAGTGTTTTCTATCATTTTTAACTCTCGAACATATGTTTAATGATAGTTAAATTTTTCAACTTTGCTCAACGAGTGTTTGTCTTTCGACGGCCATTGAGCAAAACAATAACAAGAAAAAAAGAAAAACCTTCTATAAAGTGTCTTATATGATACTCAGATGCTAAACTCATCGGTTATTCCCCGCATTTCTCTAACTTTTGAAATAATTCATCATCAAATTCAAGACACATCTCACATAAGTTTATACATACAAAAGAAAGGTGTTATTTATAGCCTGAAAAATAAGAGAAATTCGGTGCAAATACTTGGATTTATATAAACTCAAGCCTACCAACGAAATAAATGCCACGTGTATTAATTATTTTTTATTATTTTATTGATTGTTTATATTTTATTTATAGTATACATGACATAAAATTATTAGTATGACATATAAAAAACACAAAAATAAAAAAACTACAGAAAATTCTGTTATACTAAACATCACCTCTAAAATAAAATAATGAGTAATCAAATAAAACTCCCAGATTCCATGTATAAGTTATATAATTGATGTGAATTAAGTCATACATTCTAAAGCCAAAACCTTAATAATTTACCTATCATCTTAAACATTAGCTGCCACAAAAAGCAATGGTCAGATCTAAGTTTACAGTACCACGTTGTGTGATTGAGGACGAAGACGATGAAGATGATGAGCAGCCCGAGCCGTCTCTATAATTCGACCTAAAGTATGAAGAGAAGGCCTCACTGCTGCTGATTTCGCTCATGGAAGATGGAATATTGTTACGATGTTGCAACGATAGTGACAACGATAAATCGCAGCCAGTGCTGCAGCCGCCGCTACCATCGCCTTCTATGTGTGTCGTTATATTGTGTTCGACATGCTGACCGTGTTGCTCGTGTGTATGTTTCTGATCTTCTACTTCTGCCTCGGCTACCTGAGACAAGGGGAGTTCAGCTGGTTTGATTATTGCTAGTTATACGTACCCAATTTCATGTGACCCGAAACTATATGCTGTTTATTGAACAAAATTTGTTAAATGTATATTCAAACATGGTTTGATATTTTCTCTAAAAATCTTTTAAATATATTAAAATTATAAAACATATGTTCAACACACTCGTGTTAAAAATATTTATATCGAATATTGATCTCGTTCCTTATGTCTTGGATTCAGTACCCAACGTAATAAAATATAATTTAAATCTGAATTCAAGTATTATATATTTAGCAGACATGGTAATGTGAACTTATACTAGAAATCATATGACTGAAAATCCATGGTAATCATCGGAAAACAACTTTTCTGTATAAATTAAGAATGCAGTCCTAATATATTAAAATTTATATAAAAATTAAGCTTGAACATTATATGAGAAAATAATATGATTAAATATCAAGTGTTCAATATAAATGGATACGATCTTTAGTTTTAATTAATATTAGATTTAGAATTCAACAATTATTTTCTATCTCAATAAATTTGTTTACAAAACATTTTTTTTTGTGGAATTACAAAACAACTTAAAAAGGAAAGTATTAAGAAATTCAATAAAGTGGTAGTCCCACCACCTTTTTAATAAGTAAAGACCATAGGCTCTAAAGAGGCAATGTGTGGTCCAATGCAATAAAGGTTGAGTTTGAATTTCCATAAGAAGGGCTCGCCTATTCATTAGATTTTAGAATTATACAACACCTCTATCAATGTTAATTTCTAACTAAAAAACAAGCTAATAATGGATAGAAATTTTATGTCCTTTTCAGCGCTCCTACTTATAATCTCACGCTCAAAATTAAATTTAGAGCTTAAAATTTAAAGTTTTAAATTAAAATTTATGGTTAGGGTTTAAAAAATTTAGGATAATGTGTATTTTTTTTACGGTATAAGGTGTAAGGTGCAAAGGGAAAGAGAGAGGGAAGTGTTATTTTGCAGTGTACCTTAAGGAAATCCGATTCGTTGATTGCTTTTTGATCCGATACGCTCTTGCTTTCCCTCGTCCTGCATGCCAGATTACGAATATCAGATATCAAAAAACGAAAAACTAAAATCTGAACAGCAAAGATCATTCAACACAATCTTGAGTCTGTTTGTTTGGTTGTTTCTTGCAGTTTCAGTTTCAGTTTCAACTCTTTTGTCTGAAATTTGAAAGGCTATAAGCAGATCCAGATCACCTTTTAGAAGGAAATGGATGGCTGTAGATCAAACGAGAATCCAGCTGGTTTACTTGATCATCAGGATCATGGTTCTCATCATAATATTGTCTTCTTTGATGGGTTGAAGCTGGATTCTTATCTGTCATTTGAAAAAAAAACCCAGGAGGCAAACCAAACACGTACCAGAAAGTCAACAAAAGCTTGTTCTTGTTAGGTTATGGCGGTTCATGACATTATGCATGCATGCATGTCTTTATGTCGGTATTTTCTTTGATTCAGACAAGTAAATTTGATGTTTTTTGTGGGGTTTCATCATATATGCCAATAGTAGAAGATTTGCAAGTAAAAACCTGGTTTTCTAACACCGAAACGCAAAAAATATTCCAGGAGAAAACATCATATAAATTCTGGCTTTAGTGAATACCTTGTCTGCTATAATCAACCCTCATGCTTCGATACATCTGGTTAGAAAGGAAAACAAAAACATAAGAACATGTAAAATCTATAAACAATTTCGAAGAAGTAAAAGATTTGAAACCCAAACCTGGAGATGGCTTTTGACATGTGAAATGGAAAGTCCTTTCACATTCATCAGCTGAAGAACAAGTTTTGGCGTAGCTTCTACCATAACCAAAAAATCAAAAAACACCATTTTTTTCATTAAAATCATATTGATTAAGTTGAAGAAAACAAAGAACAAAAAGAAAACACTTACTGTGTTGACCACCAAGCTTTTCAATGGCGTGAACAAAACAGTGATGGAGCTGAGGAGTCCATCTTAAACGAGGCTCCTTTGATCTCACATATTGCCTCACCGCTGCACCATTGTTCCTCCCAAAACGACCCATCGTCAACCTCAAAACGACGCAATCCCCTCCAACACGATCGATCTCTTGTAATAAACAAAGACAAAACACTGACCTTGTCTGCTTCTTTTGAGCTTTTGTTTGTCTAGGTTTCGAAGCAACAAAAAACCAAAGATCACGAGAAAAGGGAATACATGAAGCTGCAACTTACTGCAGATTTTTTAAAGATTAAAAATTGAAACCCAAAGTTTGATTTCTTTTTTCTTCTTCTTCCAAAATTAAGAAGAAAAAAATGAAAATTTCATCACGAGATTTCTGATCTGCCTTCCCTTAAATCATTACCCTCTATCCAACTGCCTTACTTTGACTTTTGTTTTCACTCTCTCTGAATATATGCAGAATTACCAGCTATATTTTTTCATTCAAATATATAAATTATTTTTTCTATATAATAGACATATATTTTTCTTATATACTGCCATCGTCGTCATGATCACAAAAAGTCCCATGAAATATTATTTTATTTTATTTTTCTCTCTACATATATTTTATTTTTCCTAGAAAATGACACGACTTAGGACATAAAAGGATTTTTCTCGCAGGCTTACCATTGATTTTAGAATAGAAATTATTCCACTTTTCGGTGTCAATATTTATGACCCACACTAAAAATTTAAGGTATAGAGTATAAGATTTAAAATTTAAGGTATAGTGTATTTTTTAGGGTATAGAGTGTAAGATTTAAAATTTAAGATTAAAATTTTTAAAATTAGGGCTTAAAATTTAATTTTTTAATATTTTTAGTGGTGGGATATCGAAAAGGAGCAAAAAATTTTTATCCTTAATTTTATGCCTTAGTTTTTACTTTTTAGGGGTAGGATATTATATAAATAGGAATAAAAATATAATCTAAAAAAATGCAATACGTAATATTTTAGAATTATATGATATAATTTATAAATTATAAACATTTTAAATTTTAAATAAATATATAAGCTTTATATACAATTATAAAATAACAAAATGTTTAAACAGGTGTATATGAATTTCAGAATGTCCTTATCCTATTTAGTTTTTTGGGGTAATTATATAATTAATCTTTAAATTTTTAATCTTTCTATTCTAGAAATTTAATTATAAAAATATAATATAAAAATTATAGTATAATATAAAATATATTTATTTCATACAGTTTTAAATTTGACATAATTTATTAAACAAATTATGTTGTCTGTCATATAACACATCACATCGACGAATCACCATCTAAAAGACTTCGTGATAATGTGGACACTGACATAAATTTAATGTTTTCAAATTGTAATTCTTTGTATAATGACCATTAGTTTGATTAATATTGTTATTATCGAACTGAAATAATGAAAAAAGAAAAATTATTTTGTATAATTATTGATATATAACTCATTTGATAACTAATTCTATTCAGTTGACTTAAAAAATTAGATCACTGGTTAACGGGAATTGGTCAAAATAGTAAGTAATTTTGTATTGCTTAAGTATATTTCGAGTTTAAGATTTTATATATAAAAAAGTACAGCTTAAAGAATTATATATCTATTAAAATTAAAAATACGATATGAGTTGATTTAAATTAATCAGGACAAAGCCGACAAAAAATACGAAGGAGTGAATATCAAAATTTCAAAAGAGAAATTAAATAAAATATTGGAGAAATGACAAAAGTAATTTAATGGGTTCGCAGAAGGAATTATTATTATGAAAGATGGCAGAATCGTATCTGCAGAGAGAATGATGAGAAATGCTGAGAAAAAATGGAATGAATTTCAAATTTGGCCAAAATCCAAAGAAACGCAACTACCCACAATCTATTATCAGTCTGAAAAATCTGCCAAAGGTTAAAAACCTTTTAGAAAATTAATAAAATAAAACACGATAAAGAAACTATTTATAAATAATTTGATTAGATTGATATCATAAATTAATCGAATATAATATCAATTGAAATATATTAAAAATCACTTTTTAAATATTAATAAGGATATTATAGTTGATAAAAAATAAGAATATTAGAGATTTACTAATTAATTTAGTGGTTAAAAATATTTATTTTATTTTATCTTGTATGACTTCGAATTACAATATAGTAATGTCTTTATGTAACCTTCTCTATTTAATCAAAAAGAAAAAAGAATATTATGCTGGCTCTTTTGTTTTTTCCCCTCATAATTTTATGATTTTTAAATAAAATAATTAAAAGAACTCATTTAGAGATCAAACTTATATGATATGTAATGCCCGGGTTTGGGGCCCATGAGATACTCGAGTTTGGTTAAGCCGGTATGGGTTAAACCAATCTTGGGGAAACAATTTAAAATATACCATTTTAGAGTTTTGGGAAAAAATGAATTTAAAAAGGGCATTTTAGTAAAATATGGACAAATAAGTTTTTGGAGATAAATTTTAAATTAAAATAAAATACAATATTTCAAAATTATCATCACATCTCCTTCCCCAAAATCATTTTCACGTTAAACCTCCCAAAAACCTCCTTTCACTATTCCATTACTCCTAGCTTTATATCCAAGCGATTTCTTCAAGGTAATTGATTCTTTAACTTGGCTTTATCTTCATTGAGTCGTAGATACTAAGATTTTTGCAAAAACTCATGGTTTAAACTTGTTTTGATTTTAAAGTTTGGTTTGAAGTGGAAGGGAGTTTATGGGATTTTTGTTGGGGTTGGTTGTGGCTGGGTTTAGGTGTATTTTTTTACTTTGTCTTATTTCTAAAATAACATGGAAATGATGGGTTGTTATAGGAAACTCGACATGGGTATTGCGGGTAACTTTGGAAGTTGGAAATCTTGAGTTTTTGGATGGGTTTTGGGTCTAAATGACAGTTGATGGTTTGGTAGCTTTGGGTTGATGTTTTGGATGTTAAAAGATAGGTTTTTAATGATAAATTCGTTGGGGTTGGCTGCAAGTAGTTTAAGGCTGAATTGAATATGTTTTGGGTGAAATCTGGGTTCGAATCGATATGTTTTGTTGCAAGAATGTTGAGTTCCGAGTTGCTGCTATGTTTGTAAGTATATTAGCATCCTAATGTTCAGTTTTGGGTTGCCTAAAGTAGAGAAAACGGATTTGGGCTTCGTGGACGTGAATTTGGGTAGTTCGGAGGCTTGAATCGGCATCTTGGATAGCGTTTGTGTGTTGGATGGTGAGTGAAAATTGTTTTGAAGCTTTAAAATGTTCAAAGAAGGTTCCTTGGAGTTTGGGTGGAGCCTTGGGGGCCAACCTAAACACAAGTGTAAGTGTATTTGTTCTTGCCTTGTTTCGTTAAGTGTTAGTGTATATGTTTATACACGTTGTTGATTGAAATGCAATTGCTTTTATCTCTTTTTTAATGTTGTTGTGTTGTTGTAGTTGTGTCAAAGCCTCACGTGATGGTTAGTGGAAAGTATGTTGTAGACTACGGTGATGTGTAGTCCCACCGGTAGTGACTAGTAGATGAGTACGGTGATGTGTAGTCCCACCGAAATCATGCTAGTTGTTGTGAACGGTGATGTGTAGTCCCACCGGAAATGGTTGTGCATGTGCACACCGTGTTTTGTTTGTGCTTTTGGATTTTCGTATTTATCTTTTAAATGATTTTGTCTTTAAACTAAAGTATATGTTTTGAATTGCATTGTTGTTGTTGTGATTTCGAGCTCCGCTCACTAAGCTTTTAAGCTTACGCTCTCTTTTTCAACAATGTAGATCGTTAGTGGCTTCGAAAGTCAAGCGGGGCAAGGGAGGAGTCTTGGAGTTCTTTGCTAGCTCAAAGTATGATTTTTATGGTTGTAATAATACTTAAGCAATGGGAATGCTAGACCTTTGTGTTTGGGAGTTGGTGTCCAAACTCTTTTGTAGTTGTTTTTGTTGCTAACATGTTTTGAATGTTGATACCATGCTATGTTGAGGCTTGTTATGGCTTTTGGCTAATCGTTATGTGTTTTGACTTGTTGGTGTTTTTGAACTAAAGTGATCTTATGAGCTTTTGGGCTTGAGATTCATATTTGCGTGTATGCACGTTTGAAGCTTGTCTTTAGGGTGCTTTGCCTCTAGATTGTTTGTTTAATATGTTGCCATGGGGTTCGTGATCTTTCGGAGTAAGTTTGGGAACGTTTGAGGATGCCAAAATGCTTTTTCGGTCCAATCTATGCCTAGGCATTTCGGAACGTCTGATATTGTTTCGAAACGGCCAGGCCTTTGGGGCACCCGTATCGGAATAGGGGTGGTGCCGTTCCAGTACGTTTTGCCACTGGAGGCTCCCGTTTCGAAACCAAGGTGGGACGTTCCGGAACAGCCTAATAATGAGAGCCTGCGTTTCGGAACGGGCAATCCTATTCCGAAACGCATGTAGTTAAAGTTGTTAAAAGGGCATCTTTGAAGGTTTCCAAATGTTACACTTAGTCCCTAATGCTTGTATGCTTCATGAATGAGTTTATATGTATCGTTTGAGTTGGTTTCCTCTCGGGTGTTTATAACTTGACAATTAAATTATTTTGGTAAGTTTAATTTACCGTTATGTCCTCTACTTGGTTCGTATCAGTGTTTGCTCTTCCGATGTTTGCCTTCTCACATAGGTTTAAACATGGCATATAAACAAGACTAATAAAATGAAAAAATAGGGTTGCTAATCGAGATGAGGCCTTAACGGGTTTTGCTTCGATTTTCCCCGTGTGACCCGTTCGGTTCGGTCTGGTGGCTAGGTCGGGACGAGGGGCAAACATGCTCCAGTTAGAGGTTTTGAGCATCAGAGAGGCTGTGGGCGCGGTCAGGGTAATTTAAAGCCAAGGAATGATGGTCAGAGGAACTTAGCTCATGTGGTGGCAGTTCAACCCGAGGGTGGAGGACCAGCTAGGGTGTATGCACAACGAGAGGCTGGGAATGACACATATGTCATTGCATGTAATTTCTTATTACGATCTTTATCTTTGCTTTCATTGATAGATTCGGGTTCGACACATTTCTACATTTTGGGTGAGCATGCAAGATCGTTAGGTTTACCGTATGAATGGTTAGAGGTAGGTGTGAATGTTACTAGTTCTTTCTGTGTGACCGTGGTAGTTAGGAAAATGTACATGAGGTGTCCTTTGATGATTCAGGGTCATGTGTTTCCGGTCGATATGATGAAATTTCTGTTCTATGGGTTCGATGTGATTTTGGGCATGGACTGGCTCGTAGAGCATAGAGCTAGGGTAGACTTTGAGACCAAGAGAGTTTCCTTGAGACTTACAGATGATTTTGAGGTTGTAGTAGTTGGAGAGAACATTAAGTTCTTGTCCAATGTTGTTTCTGCCTTAGAAGCTCAGAAATTGATGGATTTTGGTTGTCAAGCGTATTTGGCCTATGTGATGAATCCAAATATGAATGAGGTTAGACCGCAAGACATTAGAACAATTTGTGATTTTCCGAGTGTCTTTCCAGAAGAGTTACTGAGTTTGCCTCCAGATAGGGATGTTGAGTTTGCTATCGAGACGTATTCAGATTCTGCATCCGTGTCCATTGCTGCGTATAAAATGACAGCGAAAGAGTTGAAGACACAACTTCAAGAACTGTCAGATAGAGGTTTCATTAGGCCTAGTATTTCTCCGTGGGGTGCTCTGGTCTTGTTTGTGAAGAAAAATGACGACAATATGAGGATGTGTATAGACTAAAGGCAATTGAACAAGGTAACAGTGAAGAACAAGTATCCTTTGCCACAAATAGATGATTTGCTCAATCAGTTGAGGAGTGCTTCAATGTTTTTGAAGATTGATCTGAGATCGGGTTACTATCAGTTGAAGGTAAAGGATGTGGATATACCGAAGACAACCTTCCGTACACGATATGGGCACTACGAGTTCTTGGTAAAGCCTTTCGGTTTGACTAATGCTCCAGCTACATTTATGGACATGATGAACAAAGTGTTTCATGAGTTTTTGGATAGGTTTGTAGCAGTGTTCATAGATGACATCTTAGTGTACTCCAGAACCGAGGAAGAGTGTGATGAGCATTTGCGATTAGTTCTACAGACTTTGCTCGAAAATCAGTTATATACCAAGTTGAGTAAATGCGAGTTTTGGATTAGGGAGGTAGTCTTTTTAGGTCATGTGATCTCAGCCGATGGGATTAGTGTGGATCCCAAGAAGATATAAGCCATAGTGAATTGGAAACAACCAAAGCCAGTGACCGAAATCCGTAGTTTCCTAGGCTTGGCAGGGTATTACCAAAGGTTTGTTGAGGGGTTCTCGAAGATTGCGGCACCTTTGACTAAACTGCTTCAGAAAAATGTTCCGTATGAGTGGTCAGATACAAGGCAGCAAGCGTTTGAAAAATTGAAGAAAGCGTTGACAAAAGCTCCTATTTTGAGTCAGCCTAAACCAAGGAAAGAGTTCGTAATTTACAGTGATGCATTGTACGTAGGTTTAGGTTGTATGCTTATGCAAGAAGGAAAAGTTGTAGCTTACGCTTCGAGACTGTTGAAGGTACATGAGAAAAATTACCCCACTCACGACATAGAGTTAGCTGCGGTAGTGTTTGCTTTGAAGATTTAGAAACACCACCTTTATGGTGAGAAATGCACAGTTTACACCGACCACAAGAGTTTAAAGTACCTTATGACTCAAAGAGAGTTGAACCTTAGACAACGTAGGTGGTTAGAGCTTCTTAAGGACTATGACCTTACGATAGAGTACCATCCGGGTAAGGCAAACGTAGTGGCCGATGCTTTGAGCAGAAAAGTGGTAGTTGAGTTGCGAGATATGTTTGCGAGATTGAGTGTGTCACGGGATGGAGGTTTGAAAGCCGAGCTACAAGTTAAACCTTCGTTGGTTCAGTTGATTCGAGAGAAACAGTTTCAAGATGGATCTTTGGCACCTCGCGTGCAAGATATAGCCGAGGGTAAACCCACAGATTTTTTATTTGGTGAGAATTGGAACTTATGTTTCAAGGATAGGGTAGTTTTTCTAGAAGATGCCGAGTTGAGGTGTACTATCTTGAATGAAGCACATACCAGTTCTTTTGCTATGCATCAGAGTAGTACGAAGATGTATCGTAGGTTGAAAGATGAGTACTACTGGATTGGGTTAAAGAAAGATGTGGCCGAGTATGTGAGTAGGTGTATGGTTTGCCAGCGTGTTAAGGCTGAGCATCAGTTTCCTTTAGGTTTATTATAGCCGTTGAAGATTCCAGAATGGAAGTGGGAACGTATTACTCAAGATTTTGTGTCAAGTTTACCGTTGACTCCTTCGAAGAAGAATTCAATGTGGGTAATAGTTGACAGATTCACTAAGTGTGCTCATTTCATACTTGTTCATACTACCTACACCTTAGACAAGTTGGCCGATCTGTACATTAGTGAGGTAGTTAGACTGCTTGGGGTACGGAAACGATTATGTCAGACCGAGATCCGAGGTTTATAGCTAGATTTTGGGAGTGTTTGCACCCTGCCTTGGGTACTTGGTTAAACTTCAGTACTTCGTATCACCCATAGTCAGATGGTCAGCCAAAGAGAGTGATTCAGGTGTTAGAGGACATGTTGAGATGTTGCATCATCGACTTTTAGGGTTCTTGGGAGAAACACTATAACACCCCTTAACCCGGATTAGGGGCAAGGAGCGTTAATTGGATTTGTATTAACTTTACAATTAGGCAGCGGAAGGACGTGTAATATTTTTTTATATTCTTATTCGAATGCTATCTAGGTGGCCTACTTAATATTGATTTATTTAATCTACTTATAAACCATGTTGAATTCTTAATCTTAGTTAAGCCACATTCAACATACAAGTATACATACATTCTAATTATGGTTTACCATTTTCGAATGATTCACCCTAATGGATACAAATTTTATCCAACCATGCCCAACTAAGGGTTTCAATTATAAGATCAACATTTTAACCTTATCATATATATACACATCATCATCCATAAGATAGTAATTGTTTCCCTTATACAAAAGGCTTCTCGGAGTACCTATCATATTGGTTAAACCTAATGGTTGCTTATACAAAAAGTGACAAAAAAAAATCAAGCCCCAAAACATATACTATGGGTTAATCTATACCTCATATATACCCCTTTACTTACATAACAAAATGAGGGAAACTAGTCTCAAGAGTTTAAACATTCTTAAAATAATAGTTTATGAACATGACCATTAGAGCGAATTGAACTAGCATACCGACAGTTAAACCACCCATCATGAGCACAACAAAGACAATGAAAGACATACTCTATCTTCGAGCTAGCTGAAATCATAGGGTAGACCGATCACGCTACTTTCTGTAGTTTTGGGAAGAAATGAAAATTTCGAGTGATAAGTACTTATAGTACTTAGTGAAGAAACCTTAGTCTATCCAATTTCAAATTTCTTTTTAAATGACCACACAATAATCCGAATCCTTAATTTAGCATTTTACTCCATTCTAATCGAATAGATTAATAGTTAACACTTACTAGTAATTTGACAATCAAAGGCAGCAACTCGAATGTAAGCAACTCAATGTATTAATTCTAATTCAATATACACATCTAATCGAGCAATTAGAATTTGCCAAAGTATTATGCTATTATACAATACACATTTAACATAAATCAGACCAATTAAATAATTTCGTTTTTAATCCATGCAAAATTCGAACCAATATAATTCATATAGACTCTTCAATCAATGGTAATTTCAAATATACAAGCAGCAGCAAACTGTAGCAGATTAACGATTAAATTAGAAATTTATAAGTTACATTCTTCATTACCATTCCAATAGCAACTCATAAAAATCAAGAAATTCAATATCAACGTACAAAGGATTTCTTAATTAAAAATTTTAATTCTTATGCCTTGGTTCATATAGTTAGCTAGGTATTCGAGTCACGTATTACAGAGATGTGAATCAAATTCACCATATAATAGGTACCCAAGTACCATTTCATATTATCGTATTACATGTCATCTTAATGCCAATTTACACTAAGCGAATAGGTACACTTATGTACAATAGCAATCGAGTACACTAACGTACCGATTCTTATCGAGCTCTAGACTCTAGGCATGCCGTACTACCTGAACTGACTATACATACCAAGAGCTTTGTCAATTACATTTTATTTTAATTCATATAGTTTAGCAATCTAATTCCAGAATATCCATACATATATTAATCAATCCAATCGATTAATTACCCATGAAATTTCAGTTCCAAGAGTACATGTAATTTTAGTTTCAACATCTCATATATATATATATATATATACACCACGATTCATATATGCTCAACTCCACACATATGAATTCAAATTCATATCACAATAATTCTAATTATAACATAGTTTCTCAAGCACGTGACATATAAGTTCAATCATTGATCATGCATTATACACGGCTCACCATATAATTCGAATAGCAAATTTATATCTTGATTCTTATGTAAATCCAGCAACCAATTCAAGTGAAAACCAGCAAAATTTAGATCTACACAGTTCCAATTCTATACTAATTAAACATACCAATCACAAATTTTCAATCAAGGCATACAATCATTCGAACACAACAAGAATCACAACACCAAGTTTCTTTACAATCTTTCTTCCCTTATTAATTTACCAAACCATTATGAAGTCCATTTTTAAGTTATTCTAAGATAAAAATTAAAACAATTTATTTGAGACACTATTTTCAACTCTAAAGTTTGTTTCACTCACAATCGCCGAGCTAATTCTATATCCGAAAGTTCTTCCCACGCTCCGACGCCACTCCAGCTATCGACTCTTCGTCAATTATTTCTCCTCTAGGCTCTATTACATCATGCACAATCATACAAACAAATTTTCAGAATCTATCAATTCAATTTAGCTATCAAAATTTTCACAATTTAGCTTAGTCTCTAAACTAATTTCAACTTCGGATAGTGTCGAATTAGTCTATTGATTCTCTTAAAATTATTAATCCATCATTTTGATTTACTTAATTACTTATGTCAATTTAGTAATAACAAGTCTCTCATTCATTTTACTGAATTTTTCCTTATCAATTTTATCAATTTAGTTAAAATGTCATTCAAGGTTCAACATTTCCTATCTAAAACAGTTTTGACCATCTATCTTAGTTTAGCTCACATTTTTAGTATATAACTCGGATTTAAGTCTCGTTTGTTTATAAACTCAATTAACATCCCCAATTGATACCTATTAAAATTTCAGGCCAAATTATTCAAGGTATCAATTCTTAAAAAATTTAAAGTTCACTATCCATTTTAAGGCACTACTGGACAGATTCGAGTACCATTCCTAATTTCACTTCAGATTTTTCTACATATCTCTAAATTCGATTTTGTAAATATCCTTTTAAAATAGACATGCTAAGGTAGATGGTGTTAAAATTTCAGATTCAATTGCCTGGTATTCTATTTTCTATAATTTTTTCAAAATTGAGTGTTTAAACTAGTAAAATTCTGGTCAGCTTTGAACTTAGTGTTTTAGAGGTTTCATTACACTCACCATCTTCTAAATTTTCCTCATCCAAACTCATTACTCTTGTCTTACATTTTCCAGCAACATTGCATGTTTAAATAATAATTTTTCCATAAATTATCAATTGTACAAAAATAATTCTTTTCCTAAAAATTTTTACATGCTCGAATAGAGGATGAGAAGTTATACTTATTTTTAATTTTTAATTTGTGATCCTAAGCCAAAATGCTTGCCATGCAAAGCTCCTTTTTTTCTCTCTTCACAACAATGACCAGTTGGCTTCTTCACTCTCCAAATTTAGCTTTAATTTTAGCTTAACTTTGGTTTCCTTTCCCACTAAGGAAGCCGGCCAAGAGAGAATAATAATGGTGACATGATAGTCACATAACTACTATCATGTTTGTCTAATTTACCCTTAATTATTATATTGGCTAACTTTACTAATAAGGGTAGTTTTGGTAATCCCCTAAATGTTGCATGCAAACCTTCTTACTTTCATATTAGTTCGATTTGGTCACCTTTACTACTCGTCAAGCTTCTTTAAATTTTCAAGTGAGTCCCTAATAATTTTGATCTAATTTTAATTATTTAAATTTCTAATCTAATTAAATTACTAATTATTCAAATAAATTCATAAAACTTCTAGCCTAATTTTTGGGATGTTACATTTCTCTCCCCTTGAAAGAAAAAATTCGTCCTCGAATTCTTACCCGAACTGAACAAGTAGGGTTATTGTTTTCACATTGTTTCTTCTGGTTCCCATGTTGCCTCTTCCATCTTATGATTTCTTCACAACACTTTGACCAGTGAAACATTTTTGTTTCTAAGCCTTTTGATTTCCTTGTCCAGAATCTGAATTGGTTCTTCTTCATAGGACAAGTTAGGATTCAATTCTACTTCTTCGGGTTCTAGAATGTGAGATGGATCAAACATATATCTTCTTAGCATTGATACATGAAAGACATTATGGATTTTATCGAACTCGTTGAGAAGTGCGAGTCGATAAGCTACTGGGCCAATTCTTTCAGTAATTTCAAAATGTCCAATAAAACGAGGATTGAGTTTTCCCCTCTTTCCGAACCGAAATACTTTCTTCAATGGAGAGACTTTAAGAAAGACTTTGTCTCCCACATTATACTGGATATCTCTTCGCTTCAGATCGACATAGGCTTTCTGTCTATCAAAAGCTTGCTTTAACCGATAGTGAATAATTTGGACTTTCTCTTATGTTTCTCTGAGTAATTGAGGTCTTAATATTTTGTTCTTACCAAGTTCAGACCAGCAAATAAGAGTTCTAAATTTTCTGCCATACAATGCTTCAAAAGGAGCCATCTGAATAGATGATTGATAGTTGTTTTTGTAGGCAAATTCTACCAAGGGTAGAGATTTTTCCCAATTCTTCCCAAAATCAACAATGCAAGCTCTAAGCATATCCTCGAGAATCTGAATTACTCGTTCAGACCGACCATCACTTTGCGGATGGAAAGCAGTGCTTAGATTCAATTTAGTCCCCATAGCTCGTTGCAGAGTTCTCCAAAATCGGGAAGTAAATATTGGATCACGATCAGAGACAATGGAGATAGGAATTCCATGTAGCTGGATTATTTCTTGTATATACAAATTGGCTAAAGTCTCTAAACTGTAATTGATACGAATTGGAATAAAATGTGCCGATTTGGTGAACCGGTCAACAATCACCCAAGTAGCATCATATTTTTGGGGAGAACAAGGATGACCAGTCACGAAGTCCATGGTAATTCGTTCTCATTTCCACTATGGTAGTTCGAGTGATTTGAGTAGTCTGGTGGGAACTCGATGTTCAGCTTTTACTCTTTGACAATTGAGACAATTAGATACAAATTCATTGATAGCCGCTTTCATATCAGACCACCAATACAATGATTTGAGATATTTATACATCTTAACCGATCCAGGGTGGACCAAGAAAAAACTCTGGTGTGCTTCTTCTAGAAGATCTCTTTTCAAATTTTCATCATTTGGAACACATATTCTATCTTTAAAGTAGATGAGACCGTTTGTGTGAATACGAAACCCTTCCTCAACTTTTGTATCAAGTTTGGAAATAATATCCTGAAGTTCTGGGTCAGCTTGCTGAAGACTTCCAATCTTTGAGATTAGACTGGACTGAATTTGAAATTCGGATAGAAATCCTTGTTTTTGATACACTCGTAGGTGAGCGTTGATAGTAGTTGGAGCTACAAGAATAATTTAGATAATTTAGACAGAGGTATCATTAAAGGTATATTTATTTATTCTTGAGGATCAAGGATTTGAAAAATTACCCAATGTCGGTTTACGACTCAATGCGTCTGCAACCACATTGGCTTTTCTTGGATGATAGTCAATAACTAAATCATAGTCTTTCAACAACTCCATCCATCTGCGTTGTCTCAAATTCAGATCTTTCTGAGTCAGGAGATACTTTAAACTCTTGTGATCGGTGAATAGGTAACATTTCTCACCATACAAGTGGTGTCTCCATATTTTGAGAGCAAATACGATAACATCAAGTTCAAGATCATGCGTTGGATAATTCAATTCATGAGATTTTAATTGTCGAGAAGCATAAGCAATCACATTGTCACCTTGCATTAAAACACATCCAAGACCCGCATGTGAAGCATCATTGTATACTGTAAAATCTTTACCAAGTTCTGGTTGAATCAAGACCGGGGCATGAGTCAAGGCTGCTTTGAGTTGGTCAAAGCTTTTCTGTTTCTTTTTAGACCATTCATATGGTTGGTCTTTACGAAGAAGTTTGGTCAAAAATAAGGCTATAGTGGAAAGCCCTTTGACAAACCTTCTGTAGTAACCAACCAAACCAAGAAAACTCTGTATTTCACTTACATTTCTGGGAGGTCGTCAATCCATGATTGACTGTATTTTCTTTGGATCTACTTTAATTCCTTATGCTGAAATTACATGGCCAAGAAAAGAAACTTTCGTTAACCAAAACTCGCACTTGGAAAATTTTGTGAATAACTGGCGTTTCCGGAGAGTTTGCAAGACGGTGCGGAGGTGTTCAGCATGTTCTTCTAGATTGCGAGAATATACTAGAATGTCATCAATGAAGACGACTACAAATTTATCAAGATAGGGCTTGAATACTCTATTCATGAGATCCATGAATGTCGCCGGAGCATTTGTTAATCCGAAAGGCATTACTAGAAATTCATAGTGGCCATAACGAGTTCTGAAGGCTATTTTTGACACATCCTCCTCCGTAACTCTCATTTGATAATATCCAGATCGCAGATCGATCTTTGAGAACACTGAAGCATCCCTAAGTTGATCGAACAGATCTTCTATTCTTGGGAGTGGATATCGGTTCTTAATTGTGATCTTGTTCAATTGTCGGTAGTCAATACAAAAACGCATTGCTCCATCCTTCTTCTTTACAAACAGAACTGGTGCACCCCAAGGAGAAGTGCTAGGTTGAATGAAACCCTTGTCCTGAAGCTCTTGTAGTTGCTTTTGCAATTCTTTTAACTCAAGAGGTGCCATCCTGTACGAAGTGATAGATACCGGACTTGATCCAGGTTGTATTTCAATCCCAAATTCAACTTCTCTAGTCGGAGGGAGACCATGCAGTTCCTCGGGAAACACATCAACAAATTCAGAAACAACAGGCATCTCGGGTATTCCAAATTCAATTTGATCTCGTAAGACCATGGATGCAAAAATGGAAGTGGGCTTTTTATCAATTAGGAGTATGGATTCTTTTCCTAAACCCTAAAGGTATAATCTTTTATTTTGACAATCTACCCAAGCCTCATGTTTACTTAACCAATCTAACCCCAAAATTAAATCAAACTCACATGATGGTAATATGTAGAGATCAATAGAGAATGACAAATTGCTAATATGCAATGAACAATTTCTACATATTAGGTCGATGTTTGAATTTCCTCCTAAAGGGTTCGAAACTATTATACTTGTTTTTACAATTTCAGGTGCTAATTTCAGTTTTTTAACTGCAGATAAACATGTGAATGAATGAGTGGATCCCGAATCTATTAAGGCATAAACAAGATGTGAGTTTAGCTCAACAGTACCTACAATCACTTCAGGAGATTCTTCGTCATCCCTACCACGAATGTGGTAAACTCTAGCAGGAGCTCGAGATTCCTGATGAGTAGAAGCATTAGAGTGAGTACACTTGCCTTTCTTCTGATAACTCGGTTGGGATGACTTGGCATTAATGTTCTGATTAGATGACGTCGGACTAGGAGCCGCAATATTACGGGATGGAATTGATTTAGGCTTTTTGAGGACAGTATTTGATGTAGTGATCATCACCACCACAAGAATAATATAGATTCAACTGGAATCTGCATTGGCCACGATGTAACTTCTGACAGAACTTACAAGGAGGAATCTTTGTATAATTTCTCGTGCTATTGACTGATATAGCTGGTACTCAGGATCTGATCATTGTGGACGATTTAGAAGTATAATTGGTCCTCGGAGCAGAAGTGAAATTAGAAGACCCTTCCTTCTGAAATTTAGTCTTCTTAGACTGCCACTGAGACTTATCGTCCCGTTTTTGCTTTTTGTCAGATCGATTGCCCCCTTTTCTTCTTTTAGTAGCTCTCATCTTAGCTTCTGTTGTAATGGCCTGATTAACAAGATTCTGAAAATCATTGATTCCCAAAGCAGTGAAGTTTGGACTCAATTCATCATTCAGACCATCAATGAACATCCCGCATTTATTAGCCTTAGTTTTAATGTACTCCGAACCGTATTTGCAATATTTGCAAAAGTCTGTAACATATTGCTCAATAGGTCGGTTGGCATGTTTAAGGTGCAAGAATCTCTTCCTTTTTTTAGCCAGGTATTGTTCACTTATATACTTCTTTTTGAATTCTTCAATGAAAAATTTCGATGTCACCAGTTCGGTTGGAACAATTAGAGTAGTGGTTTCCCACCAATTCATAGCTTCATTTGCCAACAGAGCCACAACACACTCTAGTTTGTGTTCATCGGAGCACTGTAATTGTTTGGTTACCACATTGGTGGTGTTTTCAAGCCAATACCCTGCATCTTCTTGTCTTTCATCATTCGTACCAGCAAAAGTGTAGGCTCGGTGTTGAGCGAGTTTATCTATAGGTGCTCTACTAGGTGCGACAGTAACAGAAGCAGCAAGTTGCTCTTGTTTCAGATTTGACAGAAGTTGATTGAACATCTCCTTCATATCGAGGAGACATTCCTTTTGAGCAGAATGGACCATAGGATTTTCAGGTAGAGGCTATTCACGCTCAATGGTCTAAACAGGCTCTCTATTGAACCGCTCTGTGATCTGAACATGCTCCTTATTAAATCGCTCGGAGATTTGAATAGGCTCTATATTGGATCGACCAGCGATCTGAACAGGGTCTTTATTAAATTGGTCAAGAATCTGAATAGGATCTTTATTGGACCGCTCAGTGATCTGAACATGCTCTTTAGTGGTCTGCTTAGTGATCTGAGCAGGCTCTTTACTTTTCTCCTTTCTTGGAGGTTTAGTTCGGGCTGGTGGATTATCACCCAATCTCACACTTTCACCTTCACTCGAAGATTCGTGTGAACTTCCATTCTTTTGGCCCGTCATTTCTATCATAAATTTAAACAAGAAGATTAGAAAAGCTCAATACAATTATCTCAGTGTGCAATTCATGGGTGGCGTACTTAAAACAATTCAAATGTATGCAGACTCGATTAAACTTTAGGAATTAACCTAAAAAGCTCTGATTACCACTTTATATAACACCCCTCGCCCCGGATTAGGGGCAAGGAGCGTTAATCGAATTCGTATTAACTTTACAATTAGGCAGCAGAAGGACGTGTAATATTCTTTTATATACTTATTCGAATGTTATCTAGGTGGCCTACTTAATATTGATTTATTTAATCTATTTATAAACCATGTTGAATTCTTAATCTTAGTTAAGCCACATTCAACATACAAGTATACATACATTCTAATTCTGGTTTACCATTTTCGAATGATTCACCCTAATGGATACAAATTTTATCCAACCATGCCCAACTAAGAGTTTCAATTATAAGATCAACATTTTAACCTTATCATATATATACGCATCATCATCCATAAGATAGTAATTGTTTCCCTTATACAAAAGGCTTCCCGGGGTACCTATCATATTGGCTAAACCTAATGGTTGCCTATACAAAAGGTGACAAAAAGAAACCAAGCCCTAAAACATATACTAAGGGCTAATCTATACCCCATATATACCCCTTTACTTACATAACAAAATGAGGGAAACTAGTCTCAAGAGTTTAAACATTCTTAAAATAATAGTTTATGAACATGACCATTATAGCGAATTGAACTAGCATACTGACAGTTAAATCACCCATCAGGAGCACAACAAAGACAATGAAATGCATACTCTATCTTTGAGCTAGCTAAAATCAGAGGGTAGACCGATCACACTACTTCCTGTAGTTTTGGGAAGAAAGGAAAATTTCGAATGATAAGTACTTATAGTAATTAGTGAAGAAACCTTAGTCTATCCAATTTCAAATTTCTTTTTAAATGACCACACAATAATCTGAATCCTTAATTTAGCATTTTACTCTATTCAAATCCAATAGATTAATAGTTAACACTTAAAATTTACCAGTAATTTGACAATCAAAGGCAGCAACTCGAATGTAAGCAACCAAATGCATCAATTCTAATTCAATCTACACATCCAATCGAGCAATTAGAATTTGCCAAAGTATTATGTTATTATACAATAAACATTTAACATAAATCAGACCAATTAAATAATTTCGTTTTTAATCTATGCAAAATTCGAACCAATATGATTCATATAAACTCTTCAATCAATGGTAATTTAAAATATACAAGCAGCGGCAAATTGTAGCAGATTAATGATTAAATTAGAAATTTATAAGTTACCTGCTTCTTTACCATTCCAATAGCAACTCATAGAAATCAAGAAATTCAATATCAACGTACAAAGGATTTCTTAATTATAAATTTTAATTCTTATGCCTTGGTTCATATAGTTAGCTAGGTATTCGAGTCACGTATTACAAAGATGTGAATCGAATTCACCATATAATGGGTACCCAAATATCATTTCATATTATCGTATTACATGTCATCTTAGTGCCAATTTACACTAAGCGAATAGGTACACTTACGTACCATAGCAATCAAGTACACTAACGTACCAATTCTTATCGAGCTCTAAACTCTAGGCATGTCGTACTACCTGAACTGACTATACATACCAATAGTTTTGTCAATTACATTTTAATTTAATTCATATAGTTTAGCAATCTAATTCCAAAATATCCATACATATATTAATCAATCCAATCGATTAATTACCCATGAAATTTTAGTTCCAAGAGTACATGTGATTTTACTTTCAACATCTCATATATATACACCATGATTCGTATATGCTCAACTCCACACATATAAATTCAAATTCATATCACAATAATTTCAATTATAACATAGTTTTTCAAGCACGTGACATATAAGTTCAATCATTGATCATGCATTATACATGGCTCACCATATAATTCGAATAGAAAATTCATATCTTGATCCTTATGCAAATCCAGCAACCAATTCAAGTGAAAACCAGCAAAATTTAGATCTACACAGTTCCAATTTTATACTAATTAAACATACCAATCACAAATTTTCAATCAAGGCATACAACCATTCGAACACAACAACAGTCACAACACCAAGTTCCTTTACAATCTTTCTCCCCTCATTAATTTACCAAACCATTATTAAGTCCATTTTCAAGTAATTCTAAGATATAAATTAAAACAATTTAGTTGAGACACTATTCTCAACTCTAAAGTTTGTTTCACTCACAATCGTCGAGCTAATTCTGAATCTGAAGGTTCCTCCCACGCTCCGACGCCACTCCAGCTATCGGCTCTTCGTCAATTCTTTCTCCTCTAGGCTCTATTACATTATGCACAATCATACAAACAAATTTTCAGAATCTATTAATTCAATTTAGCTATCAAAATTTTCACAATTTAGCTTAGTCCCTAAACTAATTTCAACTTCGGATGGTGTCAAATTAGTCTACTGATTCTCTTAAAATTCTTAATCAATCATTTTGATTTACTTAATTACTTATGTCAATTTAGTAATAACAAGTCTCTCATTCATTTTACTAAATTTTTTCTTATCAATTTTATCAATTTAGTTAGAATGTCATTCAAGGTTCAACATTTCCTATCTAAAACAGTTTTGACCATCTATCTTAGTTTAGCTCCCATTTTCAGTATATAACTCGGATTTAAGTCCCCTTTGTTTCTAAACCCAATTAACATCCCCAATTGATACCTATTAAAATTTTAGACCGAATTATTCAGTGTATCAATTCTTATAAATTTTCAAAGTTCACTATCCATTTTAAGGCACTACTGGACAAATTCGTGTACCATTCTCAATTTCACTCCAGATTTTTCCACAGAGCTCTAAATTCAATTTTGTAAATTTCCTATTAAAATAGACATGCTAAGGTGGATGGTGTTAAAATTTCAGATTCAATTTCCTAATATTCTATTTTCTATAATTTTTCAAAGTTGAATGTTTAAACTAGTGAAATTCTGGCCAACTTTGAACTTAGTGTTTTAGAGGTTTCATTACACTCATCATCGTCTAAATTTTCCTCATCCAAACTTATTACTCTTGTCTTACATTTTCCGGCAACCTTGCATGTTTAACTAATAATTTTTACATGAATTATCAATTGTACAAAAACAATTCCTTTCCTAAAAATTCTTACATGCTTGAATAGAGGATTAGAAGTTATACTTACTTTTGATTTTTAATTTGTGATCTTAAGCCAAAATACTTTCCATGCAAAGCTCATTTTCTTCCTCTCTTCACAACAATGGCCGGTTGGCTTCTTCACTCTCCAAATTTAGCTTTAATTTTAGTTTAACTTTAGTTTCCTTTCCCACTAAGGGAGCCGGTCAAGAGAGAATAATAATGGTGACATGATAGTCACCTAACTACTATCATGTTTTTTCTAATTTACCCTTAATTATCATATTGGTTAACTTTACTAATAAGGGCAGTTTTGGTAATCCCCTAAATGTTGCATGCAAACCTTTTTACTTTCATATTAGTTCGATTTGGTCACCTTTACTACTCGTCAAGCTTCTTTAAATTTTCAAGTGAGTCCCTAGTAATTTTGATCTAATTTTAATTATTTAAATTCTTAATCTAATTAAATTACTAATTATTCAAATAAATTCATAAAACTTCTAGGCTAATTTTTAGGATGTTACAAACACCTACCGCTAGTAGAGTTTGCGTACAATAACAGTTATCGGGTTAGTATTCAGATGACATCGTATGAAGCTCTATATGGTAGGAAATGTAGAACACCTGTTTGTTGGGCCGAGGCCGGACAGAAGCTTGTACCGATGCCAGGCTTGCTTAAGGGCACTACCGAGAAGGTAAAGTTGATTTGTGATCGCTTGAAGGCAGCTATAGACAGACAGAAATTGTATGCCGATTTGAAGAGAAAAGAGATAGAGTATGATGTTGGCGACAAAGTATTTTTGAAAGTCTCACCTTGGAAGAAGGTGGTGAGGTTTAGTAAGAAGGGTAAGCTAAGTCCAAGATTCATTGGTCCTTACGAGGTAGTTGAGAGAATTGGTCTCGTTGCTTATAGATTGAGATTGCCGACCGAGTTAGAAAAGATTCATGATGTGTTCCATGTTTTGATGCTTCGAAAATATAGATCAGATTCGTCTCATGTGATGCCAGAGGAAGAGATCGAATTGAACCCAAATTTGTCGTATGGTGAAGAACTGGTTGAAATTCTTGCTACGGATAGTAAAGTGTTGCATGGGAGGTCTATCGAGTTAGTCAAGGTTTTGTGGAGACACCGAGGTGTGAAAGAGGCCACTTGGGAGAGAAAGGATGACTTGGAGAAATAGTTTTCGTATCTCTTTCCGCCAGGTAATTTCGAGGAAGAAATTCCTTAAGTGGGGGAGAGTTGTAACGCTCAGGTTTGGTACCCGGGAGATACTCGGGTTTGGTTAAGAAGGTCTGGGTTAAGCCAATCTTGGGGAAACAATTTAAAATATACCATTTTAGAGTTTTTGGAGAAAAATGAATCTAAAAGGGCCATTTTGGTAAAATGTGGACAAATGGGTTTTTGAAGATAAATTTTAAATTAAAATAAAATACAATATTTCAAAATTCTCATCACATCTCCTTCCCCAAAATCATTTTCACGTTAAACCTCCCTAAAACCCCATTTCACTATTCCATTACTCCTAGCTTTCTATCAAAGCGATTTCTTCAAGATAATTGATTCTTTAACTTGGTTTTATCTTCCTTGAGTCGTAGATACTAAGACTTTGCAAAAACCCATGATTTTGAACTTATTTTGATTTTAAAGTTTGGTTTGAAGTGGAAGGGAGTTTATGGATTTTCGTTAGGGTTGGTTATGGTTGGTTTTAGGTATGTTTTTAACTTTGTCTTATTTATAAAATAACAAGGAAATGATGGGTTGTTATAGGAAACCCAAAATGGGTATTGTGGATAAATTTGGAAGTTGGAAATCTTGAGTTTTTGGATGGGTTTTGGGTCTAAATGACAGTTGATGTTTTGGTAGCTTTGGGTTGATGTTTTGGATGTTAAAAGATAGATTTTTTATGATAAATTCATTGGGGTTGGCTGCAAGTAGTTTGAGGCTGAATTGAATATGTTTTGGGTGAAATTTGGGCTCGAATCGATGTGTTTTGTTGCAAGAATGTTGAGTTCCGAGTTGCTGCTATGTTTGTGAGTATATTAGCATCCTAATGTTCTGTTTTGGGTTACCTAAAGCAGAGAAAACGGATTTGGGCTTCGTGGACGCGAATATGGGTAGTTCGGAGGCGTGAATCGCCATCTTGGATAGCGTTTGTGTGTTGGCTGGTGAGTGAAAATTGTTTTGAAGCTTTAAAATGTTCAAAGAAGGTTCCTTGGGGTTTGGATGGAGCTTTAGGGGCCAACCTAAACTCAAGTGTAAGTGTATTTATTCTTGCCTTGTTTCGTTAAGTGTCGGTGTATATGTTTATACACATTGTTGGTTGAAATGCAATTACTTTTATCTCCTTTTTAATGTTGTTGTGTTGTTGTAGTTGTGTCAAAGCCTCACGTGATGGTTAGTGGAAAGTATGTTGTAGACTACTGTGATGTGTAATCCCACTAGTAGTGACTAGTAAATGAGTACGGTGATGTGTAGTCCCACTGGAATCATGTTAGTTGTTGTGAATGGTGATGTGTAGTCCCACCGGAAATGGTTGTGCATGTGCACACCGTGTTTTGTTTGTGCTTTTGGATTTTTGTATTTTCCTTCTAAATGATTTTGTCTTTAAACTAAAGTATATGTTTTGGATTGCATTATTGTTGTTGTGATTTTGAGCTTCGCTCACTAAACTTTTAAGCTTACACTCTCTTTTCCAACAATTCAGATCGTTAGTGGCTTCGGAAGGTAAGCGGGGCAAGGGATGAGTCTTTGAGTTCTTTGCTAGATCAAAGTATGGTTTTTATGATTGTAATAATACTTAGGCAATGTGAATGATAGACCTTTGTGTTTGAGAGTTGGTGTCCGAACTCCTTTATAGTTGTTTTTGTTGCTAACATGTTTTGAATGTTGATATCATGCTATGTTGAGTCTTGTTATGGCTTTTGGCTAATCGCCTTGTGTTTTGACTTGTTGGTGTTTTTGAACTAAAGTGTTCTTATGAGCTTTTGGGTTTGAGATTCATATTTGCGTGTATGCACGTTTGAAGCTTGTATTTAGAGTGTTTTGCCTCTAGATTGTTTGTTTTATATGTTGCCATGAGGTTTGTGATCTTTTGGGGTAAGTTTGGGAACGTTTGAGGATGCCAAAATGCTTTTTCGGGCCAATCTGTGCCTAGACGTTTCGAAACGTATGGTATTGTTTCGAAATGGCCAGGCCTTTGGGGCATCCGTATCGGAACGGGGGTGGTGTCGTTCCGGTACGTTTTGCCACTGGAGGCTCCCGTTTCGAAACCAAGGTGGGACGTTCCAAAACGACCTAATGTTGCTTTTGAATAAGAGTTCGCGTTTCGAAACGGGCAGTCCTATTCTGAAACGCATGTAGTTAAAGTTGTTAAAAGGGTATCTCTGAAGGTTTCTAAATGTTACGCTTAGTCCCTAATGCTTGTATGCTTCATGAATGAGTTTATATGTATATTTTGAGTTGGTTTCATCTCGGGTGCTTGTAACATGACAATTAAACTATTTTGGTAAGGTTAATTCACCGCTATGCCCTCTGATTGGTTTGTATTAGTGTTTACTCTTCCGTTTTTTGCCTTCTCACATAGATTTAAACATGGTATATAGACAAGACTAATAAAATGGAAAAAAATAGGGTTGCTAATCGGGGTGAGGCCTTAACGGGTTTCGCTTCGGTTTTCCGCGTGTGACCCATTCGATTTGGTCTGGTGGCTAGGCCGGGACGAGGGGGTTTTATGATACTTGTATATAACATACATTTTCATATGAATATAAGATATAATTCTTTTAAAATTTTAACAAATTAATTTTTTTTAATATAACCATATATATATCACATTTGATACTCATACTCGAAATCGAACTACAAAGTATAAATTGATTACAATGAGGTTGGAGTGGATATTGGTTTTAGCTTAAATACAAAAAAAAAACATAATATAAGCTGTAATTTATCAAGTTCATTACGTGAGTGATTTTTTTAAAAAATTAAAAATATATATTATATATATATTATAAAAATATTTTTCTTATAGAAAGAAGAGTTGCCCAAAATCAAACTCAAAACTTAATGTCAACCAGGAGATGTTATTTGTCGGTACATGATGATTTCTCAATTTAACTTAAATTTTAGAATGTAAATTAATAATTTTCGATAATACTATTTATTTATATGTACAAATAAAATCAAATTACTATTATAACCTTATAAATCTATATTTTTTTGATTTTTTACGATGATTTTTGCTTACTTTTCCAATTGAGTCGTTTTCGCTTGGTTGTTTCTTTAGATTTGATTGTTCAGGAATCAGGGTTGGCATCCTCGTGAACGGGTTTGTGCCGCTCGGTTTTGCATTAGATTTGTCCCAGGGATCTTCCTTTTATGGAGTAAAGAAAAGGGTAAGGTATACAAGTTGTCACTAAATTATCCCCGAAAATATAAAATAGTTATTGAGTCGTTAATTGGGTGATGTGGCAGTTACAAAAATTTGAATCGTAATAGTTTTAATTCTTTTATTTACACATTTAATCGATTTAGTCTTAATTTAATCATCACTATTGTTGTCTAAATTGATTAAATGTGTAAATATAGAAGTTTAAATGTGCTATTATACAAATTTTCGTAACTACCATGCCGTCCTCTTAACGATAGCTAATGGTTCAGTGATCATTTTGTAACAAAAATTAAAGTTTAATGATCATTATGTAACTTTTAAAAGTTTGATGACCATTTTATATTTGTAGGGATAGTTTAATAATTATTTGTGCACTTTACCCAAAGTGTTTATATTTGTTTTTTTTTTATTTACATTCATTGAGTGATTGAAGCCAAGATTCAGACACGGACAGATGACCTTATGTAAGAGGAGATGAACCTATAAAGTTTTAAAAAAATTACATAGAAAATTTTTAAAATAATTCTAAATCATATATAATTTTTAAATTCGCCCATCTAACTCTCCTCGGTCCATCCTACCAAGATTCACATTAATATGTGTGTGTTTTTTACACTGGACCCTATGTCCCTATCTACATTAATACGTGTAAATGCACAAGGCTTTTCTGGACATTGGATCCTTATTTTTTTTTATTAACCCCTTCTAGCTGTTGTATATTTTTAACTCTTAGGTTCAATGCAGTCAACGAAACTATTGAAAAACATTATGTGCGTAATTATATACATGAATAATTATATTTATTCAATATAAAAATAGATTAATGTACTTATATTTTAAAATATGTACAATTCAATTAAAATTAAAATTTCATATATAATTACATCAAATCAAAATTTATATATCATATTATACCGTTACAAAAACACACATGTAATTTTAATATTTATTCTTATTTAAAAGATTAATTACTACATTAGTATAAAATTAATAGTCGTGTAGTTGATATGTAAAAAAATGGTTTCAACTATTTACATTCTCTCTCTGAGTAGTTATTTTTATACATCTTTTTTCCTTGTTCTTTCCTCACACGTGTCACTTTCATCGACGGTCTTTATATTGTCGATAGGTTTTTAATTTTTAAGTTAATTGTATGTAAATAAATTTCGTTTTTTTATGAGCGTCGTGTATATATTTTTAGTTTTTATTTTATTTTATGTGCTTTGCTCCACGAGAAACTATACTTTATATACTTTTATGCCAATCTTTTTGTTTGCTTTTATGATAGTTTCTTTGTCTTCATGGGTGAAGCCACATAGGAGGTTGACGCTTGTGGCCCACCCTTACCCATTATTTTTTCTTTTTTAATTTGGCTCATACATAATTTTAAGTTATAATTATTTTACTAACATTTGATATTTTAAAAAATTTCTTGTCTTAGTGATAAAGTGTGCAAGTGAAAGTAAACTTATTTAACTTGAAGTTAGTAAATTAAATATCATTAGCGACATTTTTTCAGTCTTTTATTTTTTTATTCTCAGCTCTGTTGACTTATAAGTTCTGACTTCTCTCATGTAATCGTCAATTTTTATAGTAGTTTTAGTTTGTGCCAGTGACACGTTTGTCTTTGTGGCAATTTTCTCGTATTAGGTGATTGGTGGTCTCTTTAGATTTTGATATTTTTTTGTGATTGTTTATAGATGTGTTAAGATTTTATAAAAAAAAAGTATTGTATAATCACTAGAGCACTGGTTAAAATCGATTGTTACTAGATTTTATTTTAAAGACTCTGTAACTTCTTCTACAAAGTGATAATTTTTTTTTGCTTCTACACCTTTGAATTTTAATGTATATTTTTCATATACTATGCTATCATTCATGAATTTTAAATGTATAATTTTAATAATCCTTTTCGCTCTTAATAAAATACAGGATTTTGTTCTTTGTTAAAAAAAGGATTACTACAGTAATATATTAAACTAAAACTTTTACCAAGTCTACAAAGCTAAAGGAAGGGCAACAAGCCTAGGGATGGCCATTTTATACGATCCGGCTCGATCGGGATAATTTTTTAAAAATAAAAAGGTCAATTTCGGATTGAGTTAGGTCGGGTCGATTTTTTGTTGAGTGTAAAGTTGGGTCATGTCGGGTTTGGGTTTAGTGTGAAAAATATTCAACCCGGCCCGAAATTAATTGTGTAAATTTCTCCTAAATTTTTAGGAATATTTATAATAATATCCTTTGTTTATATATATTTTATAATTAGGTCCTTAAAATTGAATTTTTATTCACAATTTACTCCTTAAGATTATTTTTTTATGATTAAGTTTCCTAAAATTATTTTTTACAATTAGGTCCCTAAAATTATTTTTTTTCCATAGGTCAGGTTGGGCTCAGTGTCAGGTTTAATGTATTTATTTTCGAGTCGGGTCGGGTTTTTTAAAGAATACGTTCGGGTTGAGTTTAAGTTTAGGGTATTTATTTTTGGGTCGGGTTCGGGTGGGCCAAAAACCCGACCAGACCCGTGTGCATCCCTAAACAAGCCAATAATGTGTAGTTCTAAGGTGAGACACTCTTAGGATGCGGCTAAAATGGGGCAGCCCTACACAAATTCTTAATCAAATGGTAAGAATTTAGGTTTAATATAAGAATTTGTGTAGTTACATCAATTCTTATTCAATTAGTAATAATTTCGGTTTATTACTCGATCCTACATAAATTATTACCAAAATAATAAAAATTTGTGTAGTGTCGCATTTTAGCCCCATCCTAAGATACCTTACCTTAGCACCTCCCGCCAACAACCCCTCCATTATTAACCCATCTCAACCACGACTCAAGGTTACCCAAAATCAATTTTAATTATACTTGAAAATGACAAATATAATTTTTGCCATTCTTGCATATTATTATTACCCTTTCCAGTCCCAAATAATTTGGTCTGTTTTTATCATTCTAGTTTAACTCGGTTGTATTTCTATCGGTATAATACACTGATATACTAAATATATTTCTATTTATGAATAAAAACGAGTCTAAATATTATAGATAATATATTGAGATTTACTAATTAACTCATTCGTCAAAAATTTCGTGTTGTCACATTTTATATAAATCAAATCCTGACATTTACTTAGAATTATAATTATCTTTACTTAATCAATAAAAGTTGTTTCGCTTTTTCTTCCATGCACTTAGTCAAATTAGGAAGCTAAGAAGGGCAAGTTAAGTAGCTTGATCAACTCTCTAATTTCTTATGTTTTGAACCGTTTGCACAATCTTCGCAAGCATGATATCGTAAACTCGAAAATATTTTCCCTCTTTCACGCATAATAATTTTTAATAATTAATATATTGCATAAACCTTAGCACACAATTATTAGATATATAGATAACTTGTGGAAATTTACAACTTAATTTCTCTTCAAATATTTCCTTTGCTATTTGGTGCATTTTCTTGGTCTTTATGTGCATGGAGACATATGGAGAAAATATAAGAATGTATGCACATATATGGGTTTCACTAACCACACCATTCACTACACTTTTTAAAGGTTAAAAATATGTTCCATTATATTTTTGCAAATTTGAATTTAATTTTTCTACTTTTATATTGAGGAATTTAGTCCATGTATTTTTAAAATTTAAAAATTCAAGTCCACTGTTAACAATGTTAAAATTCTTTTGTTAAATTCAAATCCATTCATTTTTTTTTATCGCAGGGCTTTCAGTTAATATTTTTTTATTTTAAAATGTCTCATCAACAAATTTAACAGTTTAACGGTATCAATTAACAGTTGGACTTGAATGTTTAAATCTAAAAACGTATATGACCTAAATCCCTGAAATGAGGAGGATTGAATCCTAAATGTGTAAAGAGTACAAGGACTTGTAGTATATTTTAATCATTTCAAAATTAATAAATGCATTATTTATAACAGTATTGTTTTAAATATAATAATACTATTGAAATCTAAATGTGTAAAAAGTACATACAAGGACTTGTTACTCCCTAGATTTGGAAACAAGTGTCTCACTTTAACAAAAAGGGTAGAAATTCATTTTTGGCCCTTTGCTGATTTGATTTTCTTTTACATCAATCCTAACAAAAATATTCTTAGTTTCACCCTTTTCTTTATCAGTATTTCCAATACATTGTATTGAGATATTACTATATCTAAATAAACTTAAACACTATCTTTAGAGTACTTATTAGCAAAATTATATGTATTTTTGTTTTATTATTTGATTAATCCAAGGAAATGAACAATTATTGAAGAAAAAGGGTTTCCACCATATCTTTGACTTTTCCTACCTCAAAAAGCTTTATTTGAATCTAGTTTGGTATAAGCTTTGAATAATTGTGTTACTTTTTATTGATTGCCTTTTCGATAATCATGCCATTGGAAAAAAGTTTGAATAATTGTATATTGATTCTCGTAATAAGTTACATTGTATTTTCAAAGAATGAACGAAAGTTTAAAAATATTAAAAATAATTTTATGCGTGAAACATTTATAAGCTTTAAACATAAACAATAAATCGAGCGTGAAAAATATGAAAAACATTTAATACATTTATTTTGTAAATATTTTTGAACTTTTAAAATTTCTATTTTTTTTTAAATTTTGTCGATATCCATTAACTTTTAAGATTTAAATTCCAAACACTTGGAAGAATTTTCTTTATTCATGTAATATAATCTACTAGATAATTAACAAAAGAATGATGACCACTCGATGATGATAATGTATTAGACGGTCTAAATTTAGATTATACAATCGCATATAATCACATACGATAATGTCGATTTTTATTTAAAACTTATGATTTCAAATTCAGGATTTAAGGTTTATGATTGAAACAGAAAAGACAATATAATTTAAAATTTAGATAATTTGTGTGTCGAATAATTTTTCTAATAATAATTCCATACAAAAGAAAAACAAAACTCACTTTTGAAATTTGTGGGTTTGTGTTGTTCTTCGTAGTTGTGGTGGATTGCTTCTTTAGGCGATAGGAATTTCTTTTGGTTGATGTTTATGAGAGGATGTTGTTATCCTCCATTTTTGTGTCCCTTCATCGAGTTTAATTTTATTAATTAAATTATTTCAATTTAGCGGCATGGGCGGAGCCACCATAGTAGTAGGGGTGTTACATGATATTCAAAAAATTTGAAATTTTTATATAAGTTTAATATAAAATAATGTTAAAAATAAAAAGCATAAAGCTAAAAAAATACTCATAACGTTTGACTGAATAGTCATTTTGGTTCATATTCTTTTTTTAACCAATTTAACCCTCAATGTTTCATTTGGGTCAAAATGACCCCTCTGCGGATGAAATGTGTTAGTCATCTGATGATAAACAACTTGAAATGACTTGACAGAATGACATGTTAGAAGAAAAAATATTTTATATTTTATACAATTTTATAAAAAAAAATTAATTGATGTGTCATTATGTAAAGTCAGCATATTTGTCTACATGACACTACTATCGCGGCGTGCACTGTCATGTAGTTTTATCATGTCATTTCAAGTTGTTTATCGTTAGTTGGCTAACAGTTTTCATTCGCAGAGGTGTCACTTTTTGACCCATAATAAACGTTAAGGTTAAATTGGTTCAAAAAAAAAAGAATCAGAGCCGAATTTATGTAGGGCTTAGTGGGGTCAATTGACCCCACTTGATTCTAGAGAATCCTTGTAAAAATAGAAAAATTTGAGGGTAGAGAGGGAAATTAAATATATTTGAACTCACTTAATCCGTTTAACTTTTATTTTTTTAACCCACTTAATACGAATTCGAGATCCGCCACTGAAAAGAATATAGACCAAAATGACTATTCAGTCAAATGTTATGGGCATTTTTTAGTATTATGCCAAATAAAATTAACTCAACTTTAAATAAATAGTAACACCTTTTAAAAGAAAATTAAAACTTCTTAAAAAAAATAACACATATTATTTGTTACTATGTACTTAAAAAGTTTCATTCATAAAGATTTTAATTTTGACAACTCAAATTAAATTTTTTACTCTGTATCTGTCTACCGGAATAAAAAAAATTTAACAAGAAGGTGCCTAAGGCTGTCGCCTGTCACTCACCATGAGAAAACTAAGCTAGAGAAAAAAAAAATTGGTGGATGGTGTGGACCATAAATTAAGTTAGCCAACCTTAGCCCCTTTAAAACTTAGTTTTTCAAACATGGAAAATGTCATTCAATTTAAACATGGAAAACGGCATTGATTTTTTTATTAAAAAATAATCATAAAATTGACCTATGTGGGATAAAGTTATGGAGGCAGACAAATAATCTGACTCGCTAACATACATATTAGTCATTTCCATGTTTTTTCTCGTCTACGATAATTAATAATTATAGATGAATAATTCTCTTAAAAAATTATAGATGAATAATTATTTGATATATTTATTGTATAATTTTTTCGCAAACGATTTTATTTTATTTTTGGTAAAGTTTATGTCTATTTTTTAGTTTATGTTCGAGATTTGTGATTTGTGATTCTTTCTCTCAATAATATCATCTCTAAAAATCGAACTTATATTATCTCTTTGAGAGAATAATATGTTTTGCCATTACATTCAATAATCGTTGATAAATGATTTTATTTAACATTATGTGTATTTAATCAATATTTAAATAAACAAGAGTGATTTTGAATTGAAATCGCTTGTAGAGGAAAATTATACAATATGATTTGCACCCATGACAGGCATTAATAATGGTCAAAAGGGTGACTTTTCACATTAATCATAGACAAAGACGGTGGCTTTCTGCGAGATGGGCGACCGCCCAGGATTCTAAAAAAAGAGGGTGCTCTAAATGAGTTAAGTTAAATGTTTATAAGAAAACAAAACATTTTGGTTTAATAAATTATAATAAAAAATAAAAAAAATGTCTTCAAAGAGGGTCTCATAATATATTTTTCACTAACATAAAAATATTTTTTTGAAAAATCTTATATATCTTTGGGATTATAAATTAAAGGACCACATCTTAATAAACTGTACAAGGTCCCGCAAACCTTTAAACCGCCTATGGTTAATAGACGAATTTATAAAATTTTAGAGAGTAAAAATAAATTAAAAAAAATATATACAATTTCTAATCATATTCAAATTTTAAATTTCAAGAGACCAACCATCTCTTAGGCTCAGCCCCTCATTCCATCCCTGATCATATAAATATAATATGTAAAAGTATAACAATCATCGAGAAATTACTTTATCCTATATTGTATGCTATTTTTGGTACATATTCCATAGGCAATATCGCTTAATCCTTCTGGAAAAAAACCAATGTTGCTTACATTTCATATATCCACGCCTCCTATCAAATTAGATAAATGGATAATATTATGAAAATATTTAAGAAAATTGGACCGTCTAATTCAATCAATTTAATTAATTAGAACAAAAGTCGAAGATTTAACCGATTCAACTTTGCATTAAATTTTTTCGATCCGAATAATGTAGGAATACATAATTGAATAAAAAATGGAACTATTCTCGTTTGGCTTTCCATCCTTGAAGTATGGAACTAATTAGTAGTTAATAATTCATACAAAGGGGAGATTTGTTTGGTGTTTGTTGATAGAATTAATTGACTTTTTCCCACCGTAACCTCCACTCATGCACGTAACCAGCTATAAAAAAACGTGATAAAATTGTATTTTGGTAACTATAATATCCACCAAAATCACAGGTATTACGTTATGCTTTCACATCTATAACAATATATATAATGTGTAATTATTTGATGCACCTACGGTCACAGACATAGCCATGTTTAGTATGTGAAAGATTTTTTTTTTCTAAAATTTTTGGTACAATTATATTTGAGGTTTCTTTCAGTTTAAATAGTAATAAAATAAGATTTTTATCCCTCTTAAATTTTAGATTTGAAGGTTTAACAGACTTTTGTCTCTCATAATATTTGATCCTAGCTCCACCCCTGCCTCTAGTAAAAAGTTTCTTTTTCACAAGCGGGCTTCTAAAGCTGCCACATATATCCTTTAGGGGACTTTAACTCTAACCCCTAAATTCTAAATCATAAACTCTAAAGTTTTAAATTATAAAATCTATTCTAAAATCTTAACACCTAACCACAAAACTTTATAACCCTAAAACTAGATACTTGTAGAAAATAAGTTTTTCATCGCTAATGCATAGAGTATTTTCCCTATATAAAAGAAATATGCATAGTTAGGGTGTGCAAAACTCGACTCAGAAAAAATCAAATTATTCGACTCAATTTGACGCAAAAAACTTGACTCGAAAAAATTCAAATAAAGTTTGAGTTATAAAATGGAAATTCGAATAACTTGGATAACTCAAAATTTTAGTAATTAGTGGATAGATTTTTAAGTTTGAGTCAAGTCCCTCAGTTCTGCCCAATATATATATATATATATATATATATATATATATATATATATATATATATATATATATATATATGAAGAAATATATGTGTTGTATATGGCTATAGAAAGATGATTAAATTAAAACTAATTAGTATCATAATATTATAAATGTTTATAATTAAATTTGAATAAAAACTCAAATAACTTAACTCGAAAATATTTAAAATAAAATTTGAGTTATAAAGCAGGACTCGCCAACTAGACTAACTCAAATTTTTTTGACTCAACTCAATCGAATGTCCACGGGTCACCCCTATTAACAGAGGCGGACCTACCATAGTGCATGGTAGGTCCCTTAACCTACCATTATTTTTGTGGATAAACTACTTTTGTGGTCATCAATATATTACTCTTTTTCTATTTTGGTCACCGAACTATTATTTTTTAGTAAAATTTCATTAAAAATTACGTTTTCCTATTTTGGCTACTATTAATTATGTTTTTTTTGTTTTGGTCACCAACCTATTGTTTCTTTTTTTTTTTTTTTTCTACTAAACTATTATTTTTTCAGTTACTTTTATAACCGCGAGTGACTAAAACTAGAAAGACCGTAATGTTAGTGACGATTCTGTAAAATATAATAGTTCAGTAACAAAATCGAATCAAAAGCTTATTGATTGTAATGAAAGTTTTTAGATTCCAACGATCAAAGTGAAAGCGTACTAAAAATTCAATGGCTATTGTAGTTTACCCTAAAAATATTAAGTATTTTTGGTTTAAATGAAAAATCAACCCTTAATTATTATTATTATTATTAATTTGAGCTCCTAAACTATTTTTGGTAAAAACAAATATCTAAACTAACATTCTAACCATTTTAAGTATATTTAATTGGTTCCTTTAAAAAATCTTGGTTAAATACATTGATACTCATGCCAAATAATTTAATTAAAATTTTGATTTAAAAATTTAAAAATAATTACAATTTAATTTAAATAAAATTTAAAACTAATAAAATATTTCTTAGGTCTCAAATAAACATGTTTACCTCAAAACATTTTTTTCTAATTGTGTAACCCTTTTCATTTGGAAAAGTTTTTTTTGTTCGTACCATTTTGAAACTTAAATTCCTCTTCGATATTTTCCTGATAAATTATAATTAATTTGAGTTTTTGAAACCTAAAACGATTTTGATTTGTAATCTTTTTTATTTTGTATTCGAATTCATTTTCATATTTTCATTACATTCCATCTTCTCAAATATCATTGTCTGAACTCAAATCATTTAAAAAATAAAACATCATATGTTGTTGGAATTATTCATTGGATTTAATTGTATTCAATTTTATATTTAATTTTTATTATTAAAAATATAATATATTGAAATGATCATATCGTTAAAATTTTAAAGTTTTTTTATAAAATAATATTTATTTAATAATGTAACGATCCATTTTTTCAAGTCAATTATCGGATGTTGACATGTGTACGGATGGGTATTTCACCCATACTCGACGAGTTCTGACTCGACCCATCCTGAAAAAGTCGGGTTTTTGTGAAAAAGTCGGGTTCGTATTAGGTCATGTCGAGTTTTTATTAAGAGTGTTGTTGGATCAGGTTCGAGTTTAGGGTAAAAAAATTGACCTGACCCGAGACTAATGATGTAATTTTTCCCTATATTTCTAGAGATATTTTACAATAATATCCCTATATATATTTTTCATAATTAAGTCCTTCAAATTGATTTTTTACAACTAGGTTCATAAAACTAGTTACATTTTTTGCAACCAAGTCCCTAAAAATATTTTTTTATAATTAAGTCCATAAATTAAAATTTTTAATAGATCGGGTCAGGTTCGGGTTGATGTATATAATTTTTGGGTCGGGTTTTAAAAGAATATGACCGGGTTGAGTCGTGTTCGGGTTTAAGGTAATTATTTTTGGGTCGGGTTCGGGTCGGCCAAAAACTCGACTCGACTCGTGCTCATCCCTAGGGGTGATAATGAGCCTGACTAGCTCGCAATCTACTTGAACTTGGCTCGAATGAGCTCGAATCGAGCTTGTGCTCAACTCGAGACCTTAACAAGTCGAGCCGACCCAAGCTCAGCTTGAAAAGCTCGTGAACAGATTCGAAATAATTATATATATATATATATATATATATATATAATATACTACATATGCACTAAAGTAGTATGCTTAGCAAAAGAAAAGATGGTTGTTGCATACTTGTGGTTTCATTTTCCTTAGCTGGTTGTTGTTTGGTTTTGTATTTTCTTTGATTATGTGTTTGTATTGTAAGAATATTTCTTGGTTATTTGGATTAATTTCTCCTTTTCGCTTTTTCGATATTGAATTTCGTTTCAATGTTGGTTATGAAAGAGGTTTTTAACGAGGTCTCATCTTTTATAAAAAAAAAAAATATAGCAAAATTGTCCACTTCGAGCCGATCTCAAACTGTCCACTTCGAACTCGAGCTTAAAATTTCAAGCTTACGAGTTTCGATCATGAGCCGAACTCAATAGTATTGTTTTCAAGGCGAATTTGCCTAGGCTTGGGCTCGGTTGGCTGGTTATCACCCCTGCCCATCCCTAGACATGTGTTGTGTACTAGGTGAATTATTAGGCAGTTGGGTTCCCGTGTTGGATGAGTATTAGGCTTAGATGGGTTTTTGGGTGATAAGGGAAGAAATTGAGGGATTTATGAAGTAACTATACAATTCTGTTGAAAATGAGTGTCAATTCCCAAATGGAGTAATTATTTTATGCACAGTCGTTAAAAACAAAAAATTCTACACGTGACTTAATTTTAGGGTTTAAGTGTAGGACTTTTAAATTTAGGGGTATGATTAGAATTTATGATTTAGGGTTAAAATTTATAGTTTGTAGGTTAAAATTTAAATCCCTAATCATATTATCCTAAAATAAATTCTAACCATAAACATTAAACTCTAAACCCCTACACTTAAACTCATAAACCTTAAACTATTAGATCCCTAAACTCTGAAATTAAGACACTTGTTGAAACTTTTCATATCATATAACTACATTGTGTTGTGTGAAAATTCACTTTCTAATTCATTTTAATTTTACTTTATGATTCTTTTAATTATTGTTATAATTATAATTTAAAAAACTTTACTTCACAATTACAATAATATGTTTTGTATTAAGATTATTATCCTATATACTGGCAGAGAAACTGAAAGTTTTTACAAGCGCCTTAGTTTTAGGGTGTAGGGTTTAGTGTTTATTAGGGTTTAGGGTTTATGTGTAGGGTTTAGGGATAGTGGTTAAATTTTAGGGTTTATGGTTATAATTTAGGGTTTATAATTTAAACCCTAAATCCTAACCATAGTACCCTAAAAACTAAACTCCAACCTTTAAACTCTAATTCTAACCTTAAACCTTAAAATTTAACAACTATTCCTAAATTCTAAACTCTTACACCTAAACTCTTAAACTCTACACTCTAAACTAAAACCATAAACCTTAAAACTAAGGCGCTTGTGAAATCTTTCAATTTTCACCGTCAGATTATTGCATATAAATATTTTGTATTATACAGTTTTGCTTGGTAGAACTTTACCAACTGAAACTTGAAATCATGTGTATAAGACAAAGTATAATTATAAACACAAACAAAAAAATGTTGAATCGCTCACCTTGTTACTCCAGTGGTAAAAAATAAGCAATTCATCAAGGTAACCTGCGTTCGAGCATTAATTTTGTACGGTGTGTGTGCCTTATTAAAAAAGACTAAGAAAATTGAACAGATGCTACCCTTGTATCACACCAACATATTAAAAAAATGTTGAATTTTTTTGAAAGAAAAATAATACTAAATTTTTAATTATTATGTATTCACGTATATTGAATTTTAAGTTTTGAATAGTATTGATATTTTAATTATTATGTACGCTCGTATATTATTTTTGATTTGATGATATAATATTAATAAGGGTAAACTATACCGTTGACCACCATACTTTGGTTAACGTATTAAAATGACTACCTTAAAAAAATCGACTCAATTGACCACCCAAACTATTAAAATTGGATCAATGTGACCACTAGCCGTTAATGGGCTAACGGAAGGTGACGTGGCAGTTAAAAAATTAAAGGTATAATTACACATTTGGTCCTTATTATTTACACATTCTTTTAATTTAGTCATAATTTTAAACTAATAAAATAAATTAATTAGGAACTGAGTAAACCTTAATCACTTCATTTGATTTCGATGTTGTCCTTTAACAGGTCTTTTATAATAAATGACAATCTTGTGGCTAATTAATTTATTTTATTAAAGGACAACATCGGAATCAAATGAAGTGATTAAGGTTTATTCAGTTCCTAATTAATTTATTTTATTAGTTTAAAATTAGGACTAAATTAAAAGAATGTGTAAATAATAAGGACCAAATGTGTGATTATTCCTTTAATTTTTTAACTGCCATGTCACCTTCCGTTAGCCCATTAACGACTGGTGGTCATATTGATCCAATTTTAATAGTTTGGGTGGTCAATTGAGTCGATTTTTTTAAGGTGGTCATTTTAATACGTTAACTAAAGTATGGCGGTCAACGGTATAGTTTACCCTATTAATAAATAGGTTCAGTGGACCTTTAAAATTTAAACCCATTCTGTTAACGTTTCATCATCTTTGGGTTTTGATGTTCTACAAGGCCTTAGGACTACTGGCCAACTTTGATGAAGGAACTAAAAAAAAACAATATAATTATTTTAATTATTAAAGTCTTAAATGATAATTACTATTATTATAATAATATTTTTATCTTTTCTTATTTTTATATAATTTAAATAATTTATTTTAATACTTTTATATAATTTTTTATTTTTAAATAATAGAATTAAAAACACTATTTAAGGATCAAACATAAATGAATTTATATATAAAATAAAATATATAAAAATCACCATTTATTGATAGAATACGTAATAGGTAGTTTTACGTACAAATATTTTGTCACCACTTAATGATTTATTTTATTGAAAGAATTTTAATAAATATTATTTTACATGTAATGTTTTCATCCATCCACGTAAAGGAGTGGCAATGGGGCATGACAGAGCCATTTTTATGTTCTTCACTCTGTACCTAACATTTGTGAGTATAGTTTTGGAGAATCTCAATCAAATATTTTGACAATTTTTCATTCTCATATCCTTCTCGTGAGTTTTAGGGAATTCTCATCCCCTAAAAATACAAAATTTACTACTTTACTAACCAAAATGTAGGATCAATTTCAGTTTACAAGTCATATATTCATTACGCTTAAACATAACAAAATCTTAATACATTAAAATAAATATTCAACATTAAATCTCCAAAATCGCAAGCATAAATGATATATCTAATTTTGTCAACAATAAATAAACCATTTCAAAACTATAATAATAACTTAACAATTAACAATAATTACATAGTATATAGGTAGATGTGATATAAGTAGCTCACCCTTTATTGTCCTAGTGGTAAAAGATGATGTAATTCATCCAAGTGAACTGGGTTCGAACACCAGTTTTGCATAGTATGTGTGCCTGATTAAAAAATACCAAGAAAGTTGAACATATGCTGCCCTTGTATCACACTAGCATATTTAAAAATGATATTTGTAGATATTTTTTGAGATTTCCACGGGGATTTATAAGAGTACAGTTCGGACATTTATACGTGTACATATAACAAGCAATATTTCCATCTCTATTTAAGCTTCGTGAATAGAATTTTCCTCATTTCCGTCTCTATAGATAAATATTTTGACTACTCTTCATTCCGTCAGTTTAAATCTCCACAATTTTCGATTGTTCCCCACCCGATTGTCACACTCCCCTTATATATGTTATAAAATAACGTTTTTTCTTTATTCCATGCTCTCTATATGATTTAGTGTAATTATAAGTAAAATTTTAAATATCATTAAATAATACTCTTGAAATTATTATTTTAAAAAACAAGATTTCAAAACACATACAATTATAAAAAGTACTAGTTTAGAAATAATCGATGATCCATGATATACTTAGAAAAACTTTGAGCGGATGAGAATTTAACATTGAAAAAGAAGGGTAAAATATATTGATAATGATCCAATTATTAGGGTGTTACTATTCGAGTTACTAAATTATAAAAAATTTCAATTACATCACTAACATTTTAAATCAGTTTTTAATAGTCTAAAGGCAGGGACAGAGCTAGGATTTGAAGTTAGGGGGCAAAACATAAATTTTGAAAGGTGGGAGGGGCAAATTCACAATTATCCCAATTTTTTCCAAAAAAATATAAAGAATCAAAGGGTAAAATTTTTTTTCCCCTTTACAAGATAATATATGTCCATATATTTTCTTAACCCTTTAACAATGTATAGTTGTACACATACTATGTAGATAGAGCAATTGAACATGTGACTCCTAAAATGAACATTATCCGCTTTTTCACTGAGACCACTTGTTGGATTCTTAGATCAGTCTTTGTTACTAGAAATGATTATATGACCTTTTATTGATATATTAACACATTTTTTTAGATATTTATATAATTACAGTTCTTAGTATTTAGACATTTATAAATTTGATAATAATTCTAAATAATTTAAAAAATATTAAAATAATCAATTCAAAAAATATTAAAATAATTATATGGATGAACTCCCTTATATTTAAAATCATACACCATTTCTAATACATTACTATATATAATACCTTTAAAAACTTTTTACATCACTAGTTTAAAAAACCTTAAAAAAATATGCCGAAAATATCGTTGAAATCTAAAACAAAAATAGAAATAAGTTATTAACTCATTATTATTCATTATTTTTTAAGGATTTGTTAACTTCATGAGATAAAGGAGGTGTTTTTTAAAATATTTTTTATATTTTAATTCCACGGCCGCTTCTTTTCCTCTCATTCAGTTGTTTTCGACACTCAAAACATTGCAGATTTCCTACCCCTTATCCATTTTTATCACCGGAATAATGAAAAACACCGGCGATTTACCGACGTTCGTATTCGTCGGAATTTTGATCCTCAGTTGCCTTTCCTATGTTAGATCCGACGCTTCCGATCACCGTTACAAAGACGGTGAACCTGTCCCACTTTACGCCAATAAGGTTGGCCCCTTCCACAACCCCAGGTAATCCTAGCATTTCATGTTTCTATTTGATAAATCGGAGTTTAGATCTGAATGTCGTTCATCTTTCGCATCCCGAATCACAAGGCTTCTATTTCCATTTCATGATATCGTTTTCGGAGCATTTGAATTAGCTTAAACTGGATTCGGATCTCATTGCGTTTGACATTTCTTCTTCTTCTTTCAATTAGCTGATTTTAATTTGGTTTGTTTGATCCCAGTGAAACCTATCGCTACTTTGACCTACCATTCTGTTCTCCAGGTTGGTTTTTTTTTTTGCTTTTATTTATTTTTGTTAATTTTTTATCCTAACCAATTTAATTTGGATTTCAATAAAATGTTGTAATTTCCGATGGAATTTAGATCTTGTAACGGAGAAGAAAGAAGCTTTAGGTGAGGTTTTGAATGGAGATCGACTTGTTAGTGCTCCTTATAAATTGAATTTTAAAGAGGAAAAAGATTCTTCTGTTGTTTGTAAGAAGAAGCTTTCTAAAGATGAGGTTGCCTATTTTCGAAAGGCTGTGGACAAGGACTATTATTTCCAAATGTACTACGATGACTTGCCAATCTGGGGTTTTATCGGAAAAGTTGATAAGGAAGGCAAAACTGATCCGAGCGAGTACAAGTATTTCCTTTTCAAGCATATCCAGTTTGACGTCCTTTATAACAAAGACCGTGTTATTGAGGTCAATGCAAGGATGGATCCTCATTCGCTTGTGGACTTGACAGAGGATAAGGAAGTTGATGCTGAGTTTATGTATTCTGTGAAATGGAAGGAAACTGATACTCCTTTCGAGAAGAGGATGGACAAGTACTCCATGTCTTCTTCTTTGCCACATCATTTGGAGATTCATTGGTTTTCGATTATCAACTCTTGTGTGACAGTCCTCCTTTTGACTGGTTTCCTTGCAACAATTCTCATGCGGGTCTTGAAGAATGATTTCATCAAGTGAGATATATTAAATCTAGCTGTTCATTTTCTAATATTTTTGTTAATTCTCTTTTGTCATTGGTTGCTGTAAATGTTTGATTTGTTATGAAAGGTATGGTCAAGACGAAGAAGCAGCCGATGACCAAGAGGAAACTGGATGGAAGTATATTCATGGAGATGTATTCCGGTTCCCAAAGTACAAATCTTTATTTGCTGCTTGTCTTGGATCTGGAACACAGCTGTTTACTTTGTAAGGATCCCAGTTATTTGGTATTTATGTTTCTTTCAGATTTGTGAACTAGAGTTGTCACATTGTGATCTATATGTCATGTATAGATGTTCCTTTATCTAATTTCTTCTGAACCTTTGTATGATTACCAGAACGATTTTCATTTTTATGCTTGCATTGGTTGGTGTCTTTTATCCGTACAATCGAGGAGCTCTATTCACTGCTCTGGTGGTCATATATGCACTTACATCAGGAATTGCAGGATATACAGCAACTTCTTTCTATTGTCAGCTTGAAGGAAACAACTGGGTACGTATAGATGTAGTTTGTCTGCTAATTTGAAATGTTAAATGTGATGCTTCTATAATTCCGGCTGTGCTAATGTATTTATATCATATCTCGGAATGGCAGGTTAGGAATCTGTTATTGACTGGTTGCCTTTTCTGTGGTCCATTGTTTCTCACATTCTGCTTCCTTAACACGGTTGCTATCGTATACAGTGCAACTGCTGCGCTGCCTTTTGGAACTATTGTAGTAATAGTCCTTATATGGACACTAGTCACTTCTCCATTGCTTGTTCTGGGTGGAATTGCTGGCAAAAATAGCAAGGCTGAGTTCCAAGCACCGTGCCGCACCACAAAATATCCTCGAGAGATTCCACCATTGCCTTGGTACAGGAGTGCCATCCCTCAGATGGCAATGGCTGGATTTCTTCCATTTAGTGCTATCTATATTGAGCTTTACTACATATTCGCCAGTGTCTGGGGCCACAGGATCTATACCATATACAGTATCTTGTTTATTGTCTTCATCATCCTTCTGATTGTCACTGCTTTTATAACTGTGGCTTTGACATATTTCCAACTCGCTGCTGAAGATCATGAATGGTGGTGGAGGTACATAAGTTCTCTAATTTTGCATTCACCTCTCTGTTGATTTTCAGCCTTGCACTTTGTAAATATTATAAGATTTGGAATTTCAAGCTATTACTCTCCCCTTTCTCCCTTCCAGTTTGTGGTTCATGAAATTATTTTTTTATGTCATTTTGAAGAATATTGTGTTTAGTTGAAGAACTGTCATTGAATGCTGGTTAGACTCATGTTAGCTTGGGGTTGGTTTCATTTGTCCTCTCTCTTTATCGTGTTTGATTGTTAAATCTGTTTGATCACAGCTTTTTGTTCCATTGAAACTTACTGTGGTTATGGACTTTATTAATGATGACATTAAGTGTTAATAGTGTTTCACTTCACTGATCCGAGTCCTTAATTTGTTACAGGTCTTTCATCTGTGGTGGATCAACCGGTATCTTTATCTACGCCTACTGCTTGTATTATTACTACGCTCGATCTGACATGTCTGGCTTTATGCAAACCTCGTTCTTCTTCGGTTACATGGCCTGCATCTGCTACGGATTCTTCCTCATGCTTGGGACAGTTGGTTTCCGTGCATCGCTACTCTTTGTCCGTCACATATACAGGTCTATCAAATGCGAGTAACAGGTTTTATTCCAATTCCATCCATTCTGTCATAGAAAATTTTCTATGATTTTTGGTAGATATTTAGCTGGAAAATTGCCTGAAATTGTCAGCTATCGAGTTGTTGATGCATATGAGTGGCATAGGGTCATCTGTTTATTAGTATTTGGGTTCTACTATATAAACACCATGAAACAGATTTGTTTAGGATGCTGTTATGTTTACACTTTCACCATATAAAATTCACCTTTTTTTTTTATCTTTTTCACTTGGGGATGCAAAATTTACTTTAATTTTTGCAAGTATTTTAAGTTTACTATAAATGTTTGTATCTATAAAATCGAGTAGATCTCGATGAAAGATGCATCCATATTTGCATAATTAATGTAAACTCGAATAATGGATATTTGATGTTCAATCATTCAAATGTATAAAGATGAATAGGATATAGCTGATTTTTAGATGCGATATATTATTGTACGTTTAAGCATGTGGTCTCTTTTTAATAGTGTAAGAAGTAAGAACAATGATGTTAATCGATCGTCCCTGACACTAGCATATATGAACCATTAAATTAGTTCCATTTTAAAATATGTCGTTCCTTTTTAACATATTATTGCCCTTGACTGTTCATATCTCCTAACAAAAGCTACAAACTTTTCGGACCAAGTTTTGACCGATTCAGATGACCTATTTTTTCTTTGTTTATATGCGTTGCTGTTTATTATTGAGTTTAGGGATGATATGGGTTTTTTTTCGACCCGAAAATAATTACCTGTAGCCTGAATCTGATCATATTCTTTAAAAACTCTAATTTAAAAACTATATATACCTTAACTTGAACTTGACTTAACCTATAAAAAAATAAACTACACTAGTGACCACCGAATTATTAGGGCATATTTATTTTGACCATCGAATCCTTGTTATTTACTTAATAAATTAATTTGATTCTAATTAAATAAAATCAATCAACCAATTAGATAATAACAAGTGTCATGACCCAATTGGATTAATTTACTTAAATTTTAATTTATTATATTTAATATTTAATATATTTCCCCTCCAATCAATGTCACCACCTAGGGAAAATTAAAAAAAATGACATTAGGGTGGTTCAAACTTGGGACCAAGAGGGTAGATTCCCATACCTTTACCACTAAAACAAGCTACTCTTAAGAATAAAAATTGCACCCTTTTTATATACATGTCTTATAATGCAGTAAATGTTAGGAAAAAAGAAGTAAAGAATGGTTGAAAGGGGACTCGAACTTAGATCACTTGGGATGTGTATAATCACAAAAATATTCGATTTAATTTAAATCTAAAAATTATTAAATATTCGATTTAAAAGAAAAGAAATTTGATTTAAAAAAAATAAATTTGATTTAAAATATTCGAATATTTTTTTTCATATTTAAATTAAATCAAATATTTTTTAAAATATTAAATACTAAATTTAAAAAAATATTTGATTTATAAAAAAAGAAATTTGATTTAAAAAGTATTCAAATATTATAAATTGAATTTAAAATACTTCGAATATTTTAAATATTTGAATAATTTTTTAAATCAAATTTCTTTTTTTAAAATTAAATATTTTTAAATGAGATATTCAATATTTTTAATAAATATTCAATTTAATTTAAATATGAAAAAGAAAAAAATTCAAATATTTTAAAGAATTTCTTTTCTTTTTAATTTGAATATTTTTTAAAATCGAATATTTAATAATTCTCAGATTTAAATTAAATCGAATGTTTGTGTGATTGTACACAATCCAAGTTATCTAAGTTCGAGTCCCCTTTCAACTATTTTTATTTCTTTTTTCCCTTACGTTTACTGCATTATAAGATATGCATATAAAAGGGTACAACTTATATAACAAAGAGTAGCTTGGCTTACTATTAAAGGTGTGAGAATTTACCCTTTTAATTTTAGGTTTAAACCACCACAATAACATTCTTTATTCTTCTTTAATTTCCCTTTAACCAGGTGGTGACACTGATTGAGGAGAAAATATAATAAATTAAAATTTGATTAAATTAATCTAATTGGGTGATGACACATGTCATTATTGGTTGATTAATTTTATTGTAATAAAATAAAATTAGGATTAAATTGATTTAATAAGTAAATAAGATGGACCAAATGTGTAATTTTACAAATTTTCGTTAACTGCCACGTCACCCATCCGTTAGTTTTTTAACGACGGTGGTCAAAATAGGTCAATTTAATAAGTTTGGTGGTTTGATTGACGAGTTCAATAATCCAGTGGTCAAAATAGGTACGCTCTAATAGTTCGGTGGTCATTGGTGTAGTTTACCCTAAAAAATCAATTTTAGGGACGTATTTGTAAAAAAATTATATAATTGTAGAAACTAATTGTAAAAATTAATTTTAAGACCTAATTATAGAAAAATATATAAACAAGGGTATTATTGCAAAATATCCTTAAAATATTAAAGAAAATTATATCAATAGTCTCGAGTCGGGTCAGATTTTTTTACTCTAAACTTGAACCTGGCATGAACTTTTCACTAATTAAGTTTGGGTTATTTTTGTTTGGACAGGTCAGGGGTACTAATATGTTCTAAATTTGTATTTAGGCTAAAATTTAGAGATCAAATTAGAAAATATTCAATTTCAGTTAATGCATCACATCTTCAATATAACGAAATTTAACACCACCAAATTGACATTTCATGATTAATCGATAATATAAGTAATTATAATACTCCCTCCGTCCCATTAATTTTGTCTATTATTAACTTTTTTGGGTCAAATTTTTTAAACTTTAACCTATTATTATATAAAATTTATTATTGAAAAAAATATAAAAAAAATATATTTTATAAACTTTTAATCAAGTAGTTTTAAAATATATATATTATAAAATTTAATTGTTTAAAATATTAAAAATAATTATGGTCAAAGTTTAAAAATTTTGACTTTTAAAAAGTCAATAAGGGACAAAATTAATATGACGGAGGGAGTATAATTTTTGAAAGTTAAGTGATTAAAAAAAAAACAAATGTGACAATATGTATAAAACCCTAACGTGCTTTTTATATAATTGTTTTGAAGCCCTATTATTTATCACTTACTTTTTGGAATAGGAAAAAGAAAACAAAAGAAAGGGCAAAGCCGCCAAAGTTTATATCACAAAATAAGTATTTAGAGTATACTATTTTTTTATTTAGTTATTTATAATATTTTTTGTCAAAATAAATATTTAAAGTATATTTTTTGTTAAATTAAATACTTAAAGTATACTTTTTGGTTAATATAGGTATTTAAAATATTTTTTTCAAAATAAGTATTTAAAGTATATTTTTTGTTAAATTAAGTACCTAATTTATACTTTTTTGGTTAATATAGGTACTTAAAATACTTTTTCCGTCAAAGTAAGTACCTAAAGTATTTTTTTTGTTAAAATAGGTACTAATGTATTTTTTAATCAATGTCACATGATAATTTTTAGGAACCTAGTACACTTTAAGTACTTATTTTAACAAAAAAAATACTTTAGGTACCTACTTTGACAAAAAAACTATACTTTAAGTATTTACTTTGACCAAAAATATTTTAATTACTTATTTTGATCCAAAAATATACTTTAAGTACTTAATTTAAGTAAGAAAATATTTTAAATATTTTTTGACTAAAAAATATTTCAAGTATCTAAAAGAAAAAAATATATTATACTATAAGTACTTATTTGTAGTATAACCAAATGAGCAAATATAATTGGTTCTTCAACTGGTAGTCATTTATTTTTGCATACAGAGAAATTTATTGAGAAAGGACTCTGTCCCGCTGCTAACATTGTAACAACACCCTCTTTGAAAAGTATATGTTAAGAAGGGAAGAGTGTATATCATGGTTACCATAAGGTAAATAGTACGACATTAATAAATGTTATAAAATATAAAATTTAAAATGTTACTTATCAGCTTAAAATGATATATTTTTCGATAACATTTTATGTTAGTAATGTCACGACAAGTATCGATATTTAAAACAAACTTATAATGTTATCAAAAGTGACAAATATTACAGAGCCAAGTTTTAATACTTAACCACCAACGTAAAATTCGTAGCCATGCTACAGACTCACCCGGAGAGAGAGAGAGAGAGAGATATGGAGGGAGGAGAGAGAGAGAGAGATTGTGTTTTTTAATAGTCCGAAAATAATTATAAGGTAGTATATGTTCATATATATTTTTAATCTTTTAACAAAGCACACACAATTTACAGACATTTTGATCAAACTCCAGTCTCCTCAAATAAATGCTTCTTTTACTAATATCACTTGTTGAGTTTTTGTGTTTTTTATATTATGATAAATATATAGACAATTTTAAATCAATTACTATTTTTATTATTTAATTAGAAGAATGAATCTCATCTAGATTATTTTTAAAAAAATGACTCACTGTCAGTCCACGTAAGGTAAACTCGCGTCTTACAAAAAGTGAGTTTCAAACTCGCGCCCTACAAAAAAACGAGTTCTATGTTAAAAAATACGAGAAATTAATTTTTTTCAAATAATCTTTGATGGGGCTTATTCTATAGAAAACGAGTTTTATAAAAAAAGAGGTCGTCGTACGTGAATGATTTGAAGATATTTTTTCAAATAATCTTTGATGAAATTATTCTTCTAATTAAATAATAAAAAAGTTATTGATTTAAAATTTTCAAATACATACATGTTAATATTTTGTGATGGACTGTTGTTTCAAAATATTGGCACTGAAAAGCATGGTCATTTTATAATCAATTAAGGGTTACAAATGCTATGAAAACGACATTTCACTTTCAATTTTTCTATCCTTTTCCGAACATTGAATTTGGCTATTGTTCCTTCGACTTATCTTTTTCTATTAAAAAAATCGAATTTGTAGGCTTGACTTAATTCGATTTAAATTGTAATTTTATTTTATATAAATTAACTCAATAATGTTATAAGTGTAGTTTGAATTATAAATTGAGACTCAAATAATTTTTTTAATAATTATAAATTAACTCAATAATGTTATAAGTGTAGGCTTGACTTAAAATAATTGTTAAGTTTGAGTCGACTACCTCAACATTGTCCGATATATATGTATGTATGTATGTATGTATGTATGTATGTATGTATGTATAATAGTTTGTTTAATTTGTAAGTTCCGTTTGGACATTTGTTGGGTTTATAGGAAAAAATATATTATATATTGTTATAGAAAGTTTGTTTAATTTGGAATCAATTTCTACCATAACTTTATAAATATTTACAATTATATTTTGAACAAAAATCCTAACAACTCAACATGACGTGACAGAAAAAAATTCAAATAAAGTTTCATGTTATATAATAAGATTCGTAACTCAACTAACTCAATTGCGGATGATGTTCATCTTAGGAGATACGAGTTCAAATCGTTTTGTCTAAAAGGTGTATGCCCCTTGTCAAAGGGTTAAAAATATGTATGAACAAATACTACTTCTTAATCACCTTTAGACCATTAAAAAACCTAACTCAATTTTTTTGCTTGGCTCGATTGAATACCTACCCCTAGTTTTTTCTATATTCTAGCTAAAATATGGTCCTTTTATCCCTTTATAGTGCCTCTATATTTATCTCAACACTAAAAAATTAAACCCAAGTTCTAATCTTAAATCGTAAAAAGTAACCCTCAAACTATAAATCTTAAATCATAAACCAAAACTTAATTTTAATTGTCGTAGCAAACACATGTTATAAAAAACTAACCGATAACTTTTTAGTTAATTTATAGTTGTGTGAAACGAGAAAATAAGTGTTGTTTACTTTCATTGTATGATCGGCTTGCGGTCACTCTCCTTCCCCTTCGGTTGTGGCTGCAGAAATGTAACTCATTGCAAGTGAGGTCTCGTCGGCCGGAACCGCGGCCGTCGATGTTTGGACTTGATGCTTGAAAGCTTCGCAACTGATCTCCATGATTATACCATTCATCTTCTTCGTCGCCTCATTTTTCAACAGCTGTGCTTGTTGCCTAAACCTCTCCGCCATGGCCAACTCTTTCAAAGCTTCAGATGCTGCTCCAGTGGCGTTACTGAGCTTGTTTTCTCCACTTCTCTCAAACCCGTCGCTTGAGCCTATTGATAGCTTCGAGTGAGTGCTTGCTGGTGGCAGAAGCCGAAGTTCAAGATCGTGTTGCAGGCCGCGGTGGTGGTGCAGATGGTCGGAATTAGCCATAGACGCATGACTGTACAAGAAAACAGGCTGAGTTGATATTGGGATTGGCAACCCAAGCAACGGCGTCGCCGTCGTCGGGTATATGCTGAAGTTGATATCACTCGATGGGCTGGTACTTGACAGTGCTCGAGAAGAGTACGCCGCGGCCTGCGCTTCCAACCGGACTCGCCGAACACTGCAAGCATCTTGGTGCTCAATGAAACTCTCTACCCTGAAACGACAAAGGGCATGCAAAAGACTGACTCAAATGGGATATCATTAGATTATCAGATGAATAATAAATTTTTTTAATCACCGCTACATGACTTATTAGTAAAATTATTTGGATCCACTTTTGCAGAAGTTTAATATGAGATTAATCCTACCAATCAAAAATTTTCTCTTTATAATGTTAAGAATAGAACTTCTAATCTTGTTTAAAGAATCTAACATCTTAATAATTAAATTTGGACAATAATAATCAAGTAAGGAAAAATCAAAGCTTGTTATCATGATGCACTGAAAATCTAAATTTCGTTTATTAATTATCATTTTATTGGGTGTGTATATATACCTTAAAAATATTTTTAAATTCGCCATTATTGTTATTATATAGGGCGAGAAAGGTACAAATTGGCAATATAAAAATATTCATTAAAATACTTAAAATCAAACAAAAACAAGCGTTGGCAGGGATTAAATTAATCCAAACAAAAATGGGAAACTAGAGGAAATAAATCTTGGATTTTGAAGATAATGAGAAATCCAACAAGAACAAAGGGAACACTCAAAGGTATAATCATCTTTTAGGGTTTTAACAAGAAACAAAACAAACGCTAACCATAATTACATGAAGAAACATGTGAATTGTTTACGAAAGAAAGCAAACCGACCTGGAAAAAACACGACCACAGTCACAAGAATGGCCTCGGGTGCCACAAGTTTTCCGATGAGCCTTGAAATCAGACTGAACAGCGTAGCCTTTACCGCACTTATCGCAAACCCACTGTTTCTGGTTGCTGTGTTTCCTTCTGAAATGCTTCTTAATCCCGACCAGATCCCCCAAAGCATGGCAAGGATCATGGTGCAGGCAGCTCGGCTCGGGGCAAACGAACACCCTCTTTTTCACCTCTTGGCCGCTACTCTCCTTCTTCAGCAGCTTCCATGCCACCTTGTGCTTTCTCCTATGCATCTGAAGGTTCTGGTCTCTTTGAAACCCTTGGTTGCAGATCTCACAGACATACCTGTCTGATTCCAGCAACGTTTTCGGTGACAAAGACACCACTTCTGCACCCGGATCTATGTTAATCAAACATAAAACAAGACATGCGAGAATCAGAATCAGAAACCAATTCAAACAAGAAAAAAAAGGGTATGTAATAATATTAGGTAAAGTTGTTGTTTTTTTTACCCGGGGTGCCTGCCGGTTTTCTTTTTCTTTTCTCAGTGACGCCGTTTTCGGCAGGAACGGGAGGATCAGATGAAGAACACGGTTGTGGAAAAGCGGGGGTGGCGCAATCCAACATGTTGTTTGATTATTGGTTGGTGTTTCTTTGGCAGACTTATTACACGTTGGAGATTGGTTTAAGCAAGTTGACCTAATGGTTTTAGCTGTAAAGTAGTGGCGGTGGGGTTTTCAGCTTCTTCTGATAAACACAAAGTACATATCTAAAGAAGAAGAAAAAAAGTTATATTTTTTAGAAGAAGAAGGACATGAGAAGCTTTTTTCTTTCAGAACAAACATTTTGTGCCCTTTTCAATACTTTTTTATGTCACTGTTAAACATAATAGATGAACAAGAAATATGGAGGAAGGAAATTAGGACAAAACTGAAGCTTTATTGATCTAAGGGTTGATTTTACAAAGCTGATAAGCCTCTTATTTATAGTCTAATTGAGAGCAGTTTTTTAGATGATAGCTGTAAGGTATAAATAGTCACTATAAAGTTAGAAAATTTCTACTCTTCCCACTCTGCAACTTTGTTTTAAACCTTAAAGACTCTTAAAAAGGAAGGTTAAATTCTTTTATCAGTCCATATACTATGTTTAAGTCATAAATTTAGTTCCTATACTCCAATTTGATACCTTTCATCATGTATTTTTTTTAATCATCGGTATGATTAGTCTGAATCGAGTACTGCATAGGTCTATTATAAGGGCAACCGTCTCAACCTAATTGTTCCATTCACAATACTATATGATTTGAATTTTCGACCGTGCTTAAGAGATTTAGTGCTTCATTAATTCTACTAAACCAAATTGTTGTTGATTGTTAAATTTCACTCAGGATCCAAATAATAAATATTAAATTTAGTAAGTCAAATTCTATTATAACTCATATATTGCATTATAATTATACGTAAATAGTAGATTTAGTTTGCTTCCTTCCTTTGGATTATTTTAAATCTTTATGATTTAATTATATTGTATATGTATTATTTGAATCATGATTAAAATTTAAAAATTCGTAGAACACATAGACTAAAATTAGTAAAAATGAAACACATAAATTAAATCTAAAATGTATAGATAACATAAAGACTAATGACATAATTTGACCCAAAAATTATTTTGATTCTGAGCCTTTTCTTTTTTTCATGTGTTATAAAACTTCGAATATGATTACCGTGGAGGGACTGTTATTTTTTGGTATAGTATATGTTCATTTTATGGTATACGTTTGGAAATTGTTGTTCTCTTTTTTAACAATATTTTCTCTAAGGTTCGAACTTAAGTTTTCTCATTAAAAGAACAATATACATTGTCATTGCATCCAACATTTGTTGGTGTGTCTACTCCATTATTTTCAAGAGAATTCGTTGACGTAGAAGTTTATAAAATATCGTACATGGTTAATAAGTTTTTAAATATAGAAGTGTTTTTTTTGACAAAAAACTAAACCCTAAATTATAACCATAAACCTTAAATGGAAACAATTATCCCTAAATTCTAAACTCATACACCTAAACCCATAAACCCTAAACTAACTCCATATACCTTAAAATTAAGGCACTTGTGGAAACTTTCAGTTTCCACCGCCAGTGTATAGGATATTAATCTTTTATATATATATATATATATATATATATATATATATATTTAAAGTTATGGATTCAAATTTTTTATGCTTGAACTCTCCCGTTTAATATATTATTCGTATACTTTTAATCATTTAAAAATACACACTACGCAAACTACGTTATATAAATTTGGATCATTTAATAAAAATAACGTCATCCATTAAACTGAATCACTCAATTAGTTTTCACTGTACGGTTCCACTAAAGGCATGACCTGACATTTTGTAGAATTCACTGTGAATGAAGTTAGGAGACAATTTTTGGGAGAATACTAGATCTTTCGAAAGATTAAAAAATCCATCAACAATTATAATGCATAAAAATAGTACGATTTCGGTAGATGGAAGTATACGGATAGTATACGAATTAATGATATAAAGAAAGGTGTAGAGACATGTAATAAAGCACAGGGTCAGGGGCATGGGACAGAAACAGAAAACAACATCCCTTCTACATGAAAACAAATCAAAACACCCATTAGTTCATATTCTCACTCTAGTATTTATTGTCTATTCAGCCAAAGAAGCCACACTCTCCTCACGTGATTTTATTATTATTATTATTATTAATTCACATATAATTAAGTTGATATATAAAATCGAGAATAATTTATATTAGGATATCTTAAAAACTCAAGTTTTGAACCACCAATAAGATTGCTGTTAGACAAATTTATATTATTTAATTTCGAATGATTTAATATGAGTTAAGTTAAATTTTAACTGTTTACTTTTTATTGGCTGATACATTTAAATAATTTAATTGAAGTTAATTTGAGCAAGAGAATAAAGCAAGGGATGAGTGTATGCTAATATTTGCATGTATTTGAAAATTTAGAGCATATAATTAAAGCTCTCAAGTTAACACCTTCTCCTTCTCTCAAGTTATGAGTTTAAGATTTAATAAGAGTAAAATTTTCTTTATAAGTAAAAATTGTTCAAAAAAATATGACGTGGCGCTCTTTTATTTGAGTCTAAAAATTAGTGTTTTTAAGATGATATTGTTGTAAGTTATTCCCTACAAAATATATTTAATGTAATATTTTTAATATACAACAAAGCATATGTTAGAGTATTATTTCATGGGTAATTATTTTATACACAAGCGTTTGTGGAAATTGTTTTACACAAACGCCTTAGTTTTAGGGGTTAGAGACTCCATTTAGGGGTTGTTGCTAGAATCTCAAGTTTAGGGTTAAAATTGAGGGTTTATAGGTTAAAATCTAAATCCCTACTCATATTACACCAATATCTAAACTCTAACACTAAACCCTAAGTTCTAATAATGAACCCTAAATTCTAAACCCTTACACTAGAACCCATAAATTAAAACCATAAACCCTAAAATTAAGACATTTGTGAAAGTAAAAAGTTTTCACCGTCTGTGTATATGATAATACTCGTTGTTTCATATTATGTTTTAATTATTTTTTGATAATATTTAAACTATCAAATAATAAATGTAAAAAAAAACTATCTTATTGTAAAGCTTATGTATACAAAAAAAGAGTTTACGTGGTTACAGTACTTCTCTGCTGCGGTTGCCGGTTACTGTGTTTTTTTTACCAAATTAAGGGGAGATGGTGACGTGTAGGGCTTTGGCCGACGATCAATTTCCTCTTCTTTTTATGGTTGTACATGGGACGCCGTTAAGATTAAACACTCGAAAAAAAAATTATATCAAGTGTCTGATTTAAAAATTACGGTCTCAACTAACAAAAATTATTAACTTTACTATTTTTTTATCTCATCATTTTTTCTTCACTAAATTTTTTTATGTCGTTTAAAAAACAGTTTTTTTAGAAGTTATTACTCTATATCATTGAGTTAATGACATAAAAAATAATGATGAATTTAATATTTCTTATTGGTTGAGACCATGACTGATGTGGTAAGCCAGACTCATGATATATTTCTCATATTGGAAGGGGATAAGAATTAATTAAGTATTTGAATTAAAAATTTTAGAATGACAAAAATTTTATTTGACTAATATTTAAACGAAAGCTATTGAAGCTACGCAGCGTAGCTGCCATTGTCTTTATGAATGTGACAGAATGGGGGTCGGTGACGACAAAAATAATTTGGGAGGAGATTATGGACGCAAAAATAAAGGTTCCATGGCAACGACTTATTTGGTTCCCCCTTCATATTTCGAAACACGCCATCATTGCTTGGATGGCCATTCTTGATCAACTTCCCATGAATGATAGGCTGTTGCGAATGGGTATAACTGCTGCTCCGGGTTGTCGACTGTGTGGCATAAGTCAGGACTCCCGAAATCACATTTTTTGAATGCACATTCTCGCGACAAATTTGGTCTGATGTACTTAGCATATTTCGGGTTAGCAGGGGTGTCTTTGAGTGGAATGAGAAGTTCCGATTGGCTGAAAATTACCTTAAAGGTACATTTTCTCGATTTTTGTCCTTAAAACTGCATGAAGTTCATTTATCTATTGCATATGGGAGGAGCGAAACAAGCGTTGTTTCCGAGGATGCGAACAAGAGGCAGATTTTTTTTTAGAATCCATTAAATTTATTGTACATACTAATATACGAAGGAAAAAATAGATGTTCATGATAGCAAATATAGACAGATTTGTATAGATTGGGGGTCTTATAGCTTTCTTCCTTTTCTTGTTCTGCCATATTGCTTGGCCGTTATTGGCTGTATTGATTTCTTTGTAGTAGGGATTTCCTGTTTCTGAATAATAAAATTAAAATTATCTAAAAAAACTTAAAATGTTACCATTATATATAACATTTTAGGTTGCAACCTAAAATTTAGAAACTTAGGTTACATTTCTGGTTGCAACCTAAAATTTAGGTTGCAACCTAAAATATTATATATAATGGTAACATTTTAAGTTTTTTAGATAATTTATTCAATAAAATATCATTTTATTTTATTTTATTTTTATTCGGTTAATTTGGATCTAACCTTTATTTGTCCAACACTTTGTCATTTGGAATTTGAAACTGTTGAACATCTCTTCTTCTCTTGTCCGATCTCGTAGAAATTGTGGATGCATTTTTTTGCTTTCTGGAATCTATCACTTGTGCTTCCATAGGACTCGCTCGTATTTCTACAAGCTTGGCATAATCTGGTGAGATGCAGAGAGAATAGTCATATGTGGGAGCTCATTCCTTTTGCGATAATATGGTCGATATGGATGTCTAAAAATGAAATGGTGTTTCGGAGTAAGTCATTAGATCAGCTGCAGATGGTGTTTCTAATCAAATCTCGACTTGCTTGGTGGTTTAAGACTAGATGGCCTAACCTCTATGTATCGCTGGATGGAATTATATATTATCCTTCTGTTTCAGTTAAGAGTGGAGCTGTATCTAGTCTGTTAAGAAGCACCGACTTCTTTCTCCATGCTTCTAGAATTGTCTTCATCTTTTTAGAATTGTCCACTGCTATATACTTATTATAATAATAATGTAAAAATATCACAATGTCCACCGACATAGTGAACCAATGTCCACCGACTTATAAGCCTATATATATAGGCTAAGCCTTTGTGTGTTTTAGTGAAAAACGTGAGTGTGGTGCAAGTGTAGTGATGAGTGAAGTGTGAATGAGTGTGTGCAAGTGACGTGAGTGTGTAAGTGAGAGTTGAGAGGATATTAAGGTACGGGCTTGTAGTGTAATATATTTGTGTATTAATAAATGTTTTATTTTTGTAATTAAAAGTTTCCCGGTTAAGCCTTAGTTATGTATTTCTTAGTGCACTTGAATTGGTTATTAATGGTCGGCTATGCCGCCTAAGTTATATGGTCGGCTCTGCCGCCTGAATAGTATATGGTCGGTTCTACCGCCTAATTGGTGTATGGTCGGCACTGCCGCCTAAGTTGTGCACTAAGAAATTAAAGATAAAAAGGCTAACCGACTTAGGGAGTTGGTGTAGTGTTAGTGGTCAGTCTTAGGTCCTCCATAGTGGGTGTGTTGGGTCCGTCGGTCTTCCAACAATTGGTATCAGAGCGGGCGGTCCGGGACCGTTACCAGTGGAGAAATCTTCGGTAAGCGTTGTACGCTTACATTGGTCGGTGCATCAGTTCAGTGAGGGAAGACTTCGTCGAAACACAGTCAGGGACTGTAAAGTTTCGGTAAGCGTTAGACGCTTACATTAGTCGACGTTGCATCAAGGTGCTAAAGGGAGACTCTGTCAGAATACAGTCGGGGACTGTAAAGCTATTGGTTTGGAACCAAGCTTCGTGGACACCGAACGTCAGACAGCATGGCAGACTTTGAAAGCACAAGCAACGGGATTAGGAAGCTCAATAACCACAACTACGGTTATTGGGAGACATGCATAGAATCCTACCTACAAGGTCAGAACTTGTGGGAAATAGTCGCAGGCACCGACACAACTCCTCCACCGAGGGAGAATGCCGAAGCCTTGAGAAAATGGAAGATCAAGGCTGGGAAGGCTTTATATATATATTGAAGACCACAATCGAGGAGGACCTATTGGAGCATATTCGTGATGAGAAGACACCAAAGGCAGCCTGGGAAACTTTGGCGAAATTATTTTCAAAGAAGAATGAAGCACGCCTCCAACTCTTGGAAAATGAGCTCGCGAGCATCTCACAAGGAAGCCTATCTATTGCTCAGTATTTCACCAAGGTGAAATCTATTTGTCGCGAGATATCTCAACTTGCACCAGATGAGAAGGTTAGCGAGGAAAGGATGAAAAGAATTATCATCCATGGCCTAAGACCCGAGTACAATGGGTTTATCGCCGCTGTGAGGGGATGGCCTACTCAACCATCCTTAGTGGAGTTGGAGAACCTGTTGGCTAACCAAGAGGAATTAGCCAAACAGATGAGTGGTGTAATTATTGCAGACGAAGAGGAGGCACTCTTCACCAACAGGAGGAAAGGTACAACAAGAAGACAAGGCGTGTCAAAAGAAATAAGGACGCAAGAAGACAAGTTTCACTCAAGAAATAGAAGTAACATTTCAGGGGGAGCTCGACATGGAAAAGAAGACTATCATCAACAGTACGTGGAGAACGATAGAAGACAAAGTGGTGAATGCTTCAACTGTGGAAGAAAGGGTCACTTTGCTCGAGATTGCAGATTGCCCAAGAGACAGACTTTTCAAGGAAATATGACCACCACAAAAGAGGAGGAGAATGAGGTCATGTTGGAAGCTTCCATCAGCGAGGAAGAATGGGAAGTAGATGATGGACTTTTTGTTGAAGAATATTTAATAGAAGAAATAGAGGAATCATCTCTTAAAGCAACCACATACTTAAAGACGAACTACAATGATGAAGAAGAGTTCGAAGAAGACATGGAGGCACCAACTATCGTTGCAACTACAAACCCAAATATAGACTACAAGGATGAAGAGTTGGAAGAAGACATGGAGAAACCAGCACTTGCAACAATCATGGAGTCAAAAATTGATTACGAGGAGGATTGGTTCGTCAACTCTGGGTGCTCCAATGATGACAGATGTTGGAGATGTTGTGATCCAACCAATTACGAGTGCTACACTTCAAGAAATGTGGTGTTTGATGAAACTTTTTCATGGTGGTCGCCTCAGATGATCGAGCTTCCAGAATCTCATGACTTAGAAGAGATTTCAGAAGATAATAAAGAAGGTAAAGAGCAAGCATCAAATTCAAGTGAAGAAAGAGAAAGCTCAGCCTCGAAAGATGAAAGTTTATGGAAGACGGTTGTATATCAACCTACATCTAAAGAGCTTCGTCCAAGCCAAATGGAAGTCGACAAGCTTCGAGAAGAAATGTCGAGAGCCCTAAACGAGACTACTGGTAAGTGTTCACAAAAATATGAGACTTTTTCTAGTGAAATCCTCACCCTCAAAGAAGAGAACGAAACTCTAAGGGAAGAGCTTAAGACAGTACGTGGGGAATTGGAAGATATGAAAGAAGAGATGGTGTTTCTTAAGAAGGCACTAGCTCATGATGGGGGAGCTATCTCATTCATCTCAATTCCAACTTCGTCGAGGGTCGAGGCTTCTAAACCCAAGTCTTGTAAAGGGACTAGGAACGTGAAGGATGTAGATAGCTTCTCGAAGAGCTTGGAACAATACATCCAAGCCACAAACGTCGTAGATGGTGCTAAGAAGATCAACCGTGCTAGAAAGATCGACCATGCCTTACTTTATTTGGAAGATACTACGATGCTATGGTTGTGGCGTAAGCATAGTAAAATAAAGAGGAGATTGTTCGAGCAAGTGAAGATTGGAGGACAACCGGTACGTGTCTTAGTCGACAACGGAGCAACAAACAAGTTTATCAAGGAGATCTTTGAAAGAGAGATCAAGACGAGATCAACAAAGACAGATGAACAAGTCGCAGACATATTCACAAAGAATCTAAGTAAATCAAAGTTCGAAAAATTCAGAGAAGCACTCGGTATGATCTGCAAATCATCTATAGAAAGAAGTCGTTGAGGGGGAGTGTTAAGAAGCACCGACTTCTTTCTCCATGCTTCTAGAATTGTTTTCATCTTTTTAGAATTGTCCACTGCTATATACTTATTATAATAATAATGTAAAAATATCACAATGTCCACCGACATAGTGAACCAATGTCCACCGACTTATAAGCCTATATATATAGGCTAAGCCTTTGTGTGTTTTAGTGAAAAACGTGAGTGTGGTGCAAGTGTAGTGATGAGTGAAGTGTGAATGAGTGTGTGCAAGTGACGTGAGTGTGTAAGTGAGAGTTGAGAGGATATTAAGGTACGAGCTTGTAGTGTAATATATTTGTGTATTAATAAATGTTTTATTTTTGTAATTAAAAGTTTCCCGGTTAAGCCTTAGTTATGTATTTCTTAGTGCACTTGAATTGGTTATTAATGGTCGGCTATGCCGCCTAAGTTATATGGTCGACTCTGCCGCCTGAATAGTATATGGTCGGTTCTACCGCCTAATTGGTGTATGGTCGGCACTGCCGCCTAAGTTGTGCACTAAGAAATTAAAGATAAAAAGGCCAACCGACTCAGGGAGTTGGTGTAGTGTTAGTGGTCAGTCTTAGGTCCTCCATAGTGGTGTGTTGGGTTCGTCGGTCTTCCAACATAGTCCTAACACTATCTCCTGGAATCCTCTTCCGGTGGGGTATGCAAAATTTAATGTTTACGGTGCAATGAAAACTGATGTAAGCTCGAGAGGTATTGACGAAATTCTTGAAATAATCTTGACGGTTCCTTGCTATCTTTTTTCTATTCCCATTGGCCTTGGCTCACTGGTTCTAGTGGAAATCCTTGTGATTGATCATGCTATTGATTGTTTTCTTAAATCGAGGTGGGCGTGTCTGTTAAACTGATCATTGAGTGTGACTGTAAAGCAGTGGTGGGATGGGTCCTCAATCCCCTTGCTGCTCCGGCTTCGTTCGTCTGTAAGATCAAGGGAATCACTTTAAGGATACTTATGGGTAGTTATGAACCACAATTTGTCCCGAGAAGTTGTAATATTGAGGTTGACTCCCTCGCGAAGGGTGCATGTTTGTTATAATTTTCTCTTGTCTGGATTACCACCAGTCGAGTCTCGGTGCACTCTTTTTCCTCCAATTAGGTTCTAGGGAGGATTTTTTAATGAGGCCCCTATGTCGTGGTTCTGGGTTTGGCATCTTGAAATAAAAGTTATTTTAATTTCAAAAGAAATGTTACCAATACATATAACATTTTGTTTAGAAACTTATATAACATTTCTGGCTGCAACCTAAAATTTAGATTGCAAACTAAAATATTATACAAAATCATAATAATTTAGGTTGCAATCTAAAATGTTATCAATTTAGGTAGTTTTGAAATATTTCATTTATCTTAAGGGTATTTTTGTCCAATTCGGCAGAAATTATTAAATACTTAAGATTTGTAAGAGGGAATATTTTAATTTATTTCTAGGGTTTAGTAACTCACCCAATCTATCGACTCTCCCTCGCCCTCAGTTAGCCTCTCCCTATTCAACTCTCTCTCGATCTCACTCTCTCCTACGATTGCAGCATCTTAGACTCTTAGTTAAGGCCACCCTCAGCTTATTCTCTTTAAAAATTGTTATCTTCTCTCTATATTGAAAAATTAAGTCTATTATCGTTGAAGATGTTGTTTCAACCTTCTGTAATTTACGGTAGAACTACTTTAAATTTTAACCCTTTCAATGTAGTTTGGTGTTAGTGCATGTCTTATGTATTTATTGAAAATACAGTTTGGTGTTGACCGTTGGTGCATGTTTTATATATTTGCTGAAAAATAAAAATGTGAATTTATCAAGTAGTAATATTTGCTGAAAAATAAAAATGTTTTATATATATTACTTATTTATAATACTAAATATAAACTCTTTATGGTTAACAGAGTAACCGTACCGAATAAACCGATTAACCCTTTAGGCGATAACCGATTTAAATGAAACGGTAATGGTTCACAAAATATCAAAATTGTCATTCTGGTAACCGTACCGATAAGATAAGCCATTCTGGTACGGTTAAACGCCCATAAACACCTCTAACCACGAGAGTCGTGTACCGCTAAACATCACTAATACTGAATACTAGTAAAACTTTTAAATTATTATTAAAATTATAAAAGACTCAACCGATGATTAGACATTTTTTTCTAATATAATTTTTATTTCTTAATTTAAAATATTAAATATTATTTTTTACATCACAAACCCTAAATCTCCATAAACCTAATATTTTGTAGTCGTTGTCGTCACCGCTGAAGTTCACAATTGTCATCCACCTTCTGTTGTTGTTGATATCGTCTCAACCATCTCGCCACTAGACATCGACGAACTCCACTTTTTTCTCTAGATCGTGCGCCTGTAACTGTTGCTTCCCCTGTCTGCTGGTATTGACGACGTCGAAAGGGGAGTTTTGAAAAGGACTTCCGTCAGCAGCGACGACGACATCAGACAACTAGGGATGAAAAATATTTAAGTTGTTTAGGGTTTTTTAGGTTAGAGTTTATAAAAAAATAATATCAATTTAATATTGAAGAATATGGAAATAATTAATTTTGGTTTAAAATATGTTTAATTGTTTGTTGAATTTCTTGTGATTTTAATCTTTATTAAAAAATAAATGGTGTTCAACGGTAATGGTGTTCAGTAGTGTTCGTCGCCCGTTGTAAAATTTCTCGTAATGTAACCCCCTCGTTCCGGTCTGGTCGGATGACCGGTCCAAGTGGGCCACACGGGGAAAACCAAAGCGAAACCCGTTAAGGCTTCCCCTCGGTTAACGACCCAGAAAATTTCTTTTTATCTTATCTTGTCTACATGCATAATTTTAGACCTAAGTGTGGCACAACAGCGGAAGATACAATCAACGAAACATTCACCGACCAAACAAACACAAACAGTCCATTTTACTTCATTTCAGCAGGCCGTTTCGAAACACCTATAGGGTGTTCCGTAACGCCCTGACCTGGTCAACGGCCTGGGTCAACCACAAGGTGACCGTTCCGAAACAGGGGTGACCCGTATCGGAACGACCTTGACGGTCAATATCTCGTGGTCAACGAGATTTGACCGTTTCGGAACTTCAGAGGCCCGTTTCGGAACGGCTTCATCTCGCCAATTTCTCAAAATTCCAGTAGCGAAAACGTTCCGGAACGACCCTCATCCGTTTCGAAACGGCAGGCCATATACACAAGGGCCGTTTCGAAACACGGGAACCCGTTCTGAAACACCCCCTGTCTGCAGACTTTTCTGGGCTGTTTTGAGGCACAAGGATGCCCCGAAACATCCCCAAAGCACCATACAACAGCCAAGCATTTAAACCCAAGATATACCAACATACTAGCATGCTTCAACAAGGTCTAGACGTGTCTAACTCTAAGGCAACATTCCCACAACATGCATTCATTCAAACATAGGTCAAACACATATATAAACTCCTAAAGCATAAGGCTAACATGCGAGTAAGCAATTAGGCATGAGTTAACAATCAACATGGCAACACAACCATGCAAAAGCAAGATACTAAGGAGTCTACACATGCTCCAAACAACCAACAACAATCCAACAAAACCTTACACATCCCATTGCTTAAACTATTACATGTCTTAGCATTAAAACCATACTTGATGAACACAGTCCAAAATCACACTTGGAGGCCCTCCACTTGCCCGAGCAACCCACGAACTAAGGATCTGCAATGTTGAACAAAGAGAGCGTAAGCAATAATGCTTAGTGAGGGTAAGCTCTAAAAACAAACCTCAACATCGCGGGGTCCGAGCACGATCTAGCCAAGGCAATTTACATTTACCAAGAGTCCACAAAATATAGATGCATGAGCAATATATCACATATATGCCATAATCATGAGCTCGACACTACCATACATGTAATCACATTTAATCATCCAAACAGCTCATAAATCCCAACACAATGATACACATATCAATCCACATTGGCACCTAGTTATGACTCAAATACGCGGATAGACACGTTGGAAACTCATATCCAACAACCACATTACCTCGGTGGGATTCCACTCATCACCGGTCTCGCGGAGGGGATTCCACTCATCCTCACGCCCCGTCGATGGGATTCCACTCATCACCGACTATATTCAATTACAATTCCGGGCGAACCCGTACTCCTCCTTGGTGACTCAACGCCACCAAGGCCACGCGCGACTTTAGACTCATGTGTACACACTAACATCCTAATGATCGATCATTTGTATTTAAGTATACTAGTGCCAATATTTTACTCATTCCACATTATCCATTTCAATCATTTCCGTGCTTAGCACGTACTCACCATGGACACAATCGTGAACCATCACCATGCATGCTTTAAGCAATACAACCCATGCCTCAATTCACATGTATAAAACAATATACATAAGCATTCATAACACAAGACATACGAGGCATATACATTCATGCATTTGAGTTCATCCAAAGGCTTAAATCAAGATTAGGATTAGGCTACCACCCTAATCCTAACTCTAGGTGGGTCTACCAAGCCCAACCTAGTCCATATACTCGAACCAACCAATTTAAAACCGTTTAAAACAATTAACCACTCACCTAAGCTTCCAAGCTCAAGACCACGCAAGCAACAACCTTCAAATCTCCGGATTCACTTCCGATGCTTCACCGATGCCCAAACTTGACTCTAATCAATCCCAAACACAAACAAAACATCCACAATCAAAATCTTGTCATCGAAATTAACCCGGATTACATTACCAAGCATCCAACACTCAAAACAAGTCCAAAAACAGGATTTTCGAGCAGCCCACTTGACCCACTGAATTCTCTCATCTCAAGCACCCAAACAAGCACCAATTACACCCAAAATGATCCTCATATGTCATACCACCTACAGCCCCCAAAACCCAACATCAACCAGCCCCAAAACATACCTTAAAACCCTCCAAAAACCCTCTCAAAACCCAATTCCGAAAATTGATTGAAATCGTTTGAAATTTACATAGGTAGCATCATTTGGCTCCTATATTCCATATCTAACCTTAACAAATCGAAATATTAAGTTTAGCTACACAAAGGCACCATTTTTTAATCAAGATTTTCAAAATTTCTATTTTCTCAAAACCTCATGAAAACGAAAATGAATGGTACTTTCATGAAAGGGAAGGTGAGGGGAGTTCAAAATTACCATTACCTTTAAATTTGGAGTTGAAATGGAGAAGTTGTGGAATGGAATAGTAAATGGGTTGGGAGCCTTTGTTTTCCCGATGATGAAGAAGAGAATGAATAGTGGGTGATGGGGGTTTTTGCTTTGTTTTAGTTTAAAAGCTCAAATGACTTATTTGTCCTTAATGAAATGAAATATTCACAAGGACATATAATTCATGGCCATTTAGGGTTTAATTGCAAAACATAGTAAATCAAATTAAATTAATTTAATTTGGAAATGAACCCTAAATTTTTAGAAACCATTTTAATTATAAAACCGAGTCCAAAATAATATTAAAATATTATTTTCACCTAACCCCTAAACCCGGGTGTTACAACTCTCCCCCACTTAAGGAAATTTCGTCCCCGAAATTACCTGGTGGAAACAAATACGGAAACTGCTCAACCATATCCGCTTTCCTCTCCCACGTGGCCTCTTCCACACCTCTGTGTCTCCACAACACCTTGACTAACTCTATGGTCTTGCCACGCAACACCTTGCTATCAGAAGCAAGTATCTCTACGGGCTCTTCAGTATAAGACAAATCCAGATTCAACTCTATCTCCTCAACGGGCATCACATGAGAAGGATCCGATCTATATCTCCTAAGCATAGACACATGAAAGACATCATGGATCTTCTCTAACTCAGAAGGTAACCTCAAACGATAAGCTACGGGCCCAATCCGCTCAACTATCTCATACGGGCCAATGAACCTCGTGCTCAACTTGCCTTTCCGGCCAAATCTCATCACCTTCTTCCACGGGGATACTTTCAGAAACACTTTCTCACCCACTGTGTACTCAACTTCCTTCCTCTTCAAATCTGCATAGGACTTCTGACGATCGGAAGCTGCTTTCAAACGGTCACAAATCAACTTCACTTTTTCTGTGGTCCCTTTAAGCAAGTCTGGCATAGGTAACAACCTCTGACCTGTCTCAGCCCAACAAATCGGAGTTCTACACCGTCTACCATACAAAGCCTCATAAGGTGCCATCTGTATACTAGACTGATAACTGTTGTTGTAAGCAAACTCAACTAACGGTAAGTGCTTCTCCCAAGAACCCTGAAAATCAATCACACAACAACGAAGCATATCCTCTAGAATCTGGATCACTCGCTCTGACTGCCCATCGGACTGCGGATGATAAGATGTGCTGAAATGCAAACGACTACCCAAAGCACCATGCAAACAACTCCAGAACCTCGAAGTAAATCTAGGATCCCTATCTGAAACTATAGACTTTGGAACTCCATGAAGTTTCACAATCTCACGAATGTACAAGTTTGCCAACTTGTCTAAGGAATCCGTAGTGTTCACTGCTAGGAAGTGGGCACACTTAGTGAACCTATCAACAATCACCCAAACTGAATTCTTCTTCGAAGGAGACAAAGGCAACCCCGATACAAAATCCATGGTGATTCTCTCCCATTTCCATTCCGGAATCTTCAAAGGCTGTAGCAAACCTGAAGGAACCCGATGTTCTGCCTTCACTCTCTGACAAACCATACAACGGCTCACACACTCGGCTACATCTCTTTTCAAACCAACCCAGAAGTAATCATTCTTCAAATCTCGGTACATCTTGGTACTACCCGAATGCATAGAAAAGGGACTCGAATGTGCTTCACTCAAAATCTGACGTCTCAGCTCAACATCTTCCGGTACCACAATTCTACCTCTAAAGCACAACAAACTCTCACCACTGAAACTATACTCAGTCGGTCTTCCTTCGGCTATGTCTTGAACATGAGGAACTAGGCTCGCATCTTGCAACTGCTTCTCTCTAATCAACTGAATCAAAGAAGGCTTCACTTGCAACTCGGTGATCAAACCACCATCATCGGACACACTCAATCTAGCAAACATAGCTCTTAGCTCAACGGCCACTTTTCTACTCAAGGCATCGGCTACTACGTTTGCTTTACCCGGATGGTACTCAATAGTCAAATCATAATCTTTTAACAACTCTAGCCATCTTCTTTGTCTCAAGTTCAACTCTTTCTGTGACATCAAGTACTTCAAGCTCTTATGATCGGTGTAGACTACACACTTCTCACCATACAAATAGTGACGCCAAATTTTCAATGCAAATACAACTGCGGCCAACTCTATATCATGAGTAGGATAGTTCTTCTCATGAATCTTCAACTGTCTAGAAGCATAAGCAACAACTCTCCTATCTTGCATCAAAACACATCCTAAGCCTACGTAGGAAGCATCACTGTAAATCACAAACTCCTTACCTGAAACAGGTTGTACTAACACTGGAGCATTGGTCAAAGCTTCTTTCAATTTCTCAAAGGCCTTTTGTCTTGCATCTGACCATTCAAACTTGACTCCCTTTTGCAACAACTTAGTCAAGGGAGCAGCTACTCTAGAGAAGCCATCCACAAATCTCCTATAGTAACCAGCTAATCCTAGGAAACTCCTAATCTCTGTCACGGACTTAGGTTGTTTCCACTCAACAATAGCCTCAATCTTCGATGGATCAACTCGAATGCCTTCGGCCGAAACAACATGGCCAAGAAATACAACCTCTCGAATCCAGAATTCACATTTGCTAAGCTTCGCATACAACTGATTACTCAAAAACCTCTGTAAAACAAATCTCAAGTGTTCATCATGCTCTTCTTCTGTCTTCGAGTACACAAGTATATCATCAATGAAGACAACCACAAATCGGTCTAAATAGTCTCTAAAAATTCTGTTCATCATGTCCATGAATGCTGCTGGTGCATTCGTGAGCCCAAAGGGCATCACAAGAAACTCATAGTGACCATATCTAGTCCTAAAAGCTGTCTTCGGAACATCACACTCTTTCACCTTCAACTGATAGTACCCAGATCTCAAATCTATCTTCGAGAATACTGAAGCACCTCTCAACTGATCAAACAAATCATCTATACGAGGCAACGAATACTTGTTCTTCTCAGTCAACTGATTCAGCTGTCTATAGTCGATACACATGCGCATGCTACCATCTTTCTTTTTCACAAACAACACTGGAGCACCCCACGGAGAACTACTAGGCCTAATGAAACCACGGTCTAATAATTCTTGCAACTGACTCTTCAATTCTTTCAACTCTTTCGGAGCCATACGATACGGAGCTATCAAAACTGGACTAGACCCTGAAACTGTCTCAATCACAAACTCAACATCTCTGTCAGGAGGCAAACCAGGCAACTCTTTAGGAAACACATCTGGAAAATCACACACTGTTCTGATATCTTTCGGTCTAGCTTCACTCATGTCCGGATTCATAACATAAGCTAAATAGGCCCCACATCCAGAGTCCATCAACCTATGAGCCTCTAAAGCTGACACCACATTGGACAAGAACTTAATGTTCTCGCCCACTACCACTACCTCATAGTCATCAGAAAGTTTCAAGGAAATTCTCTTTGTCTCAAAATCCACACTAGCCCGATGCTCAACCAACCAATCCATACCCAATATAATATCAAAACCGTAGAAAGGAAGTTCCATCATATCAACTGAGAACACATGACCCTGAATCTTCAGTGGACACCTCCTATACATACGTCTAACCACAACTGTCTCACCAAAAGAACTAGTAACATGCATACCTACATCTAAGATCTCAACAGGAATATCTAACTTCTGTGCATGCTTACTCAAAATGTAGGAATGCGTAGAACCCGAATCAACCAAAGAAAGCAAGGACATAGACTGTAACTCGAAATTACCTGCTATCACATCGGTGTCGTTCCCGGCCTCTCTCTGAGCATAGACCCTCGCTGGTCCTCCCGCCTCTGGCTGCACAGCCACAACATGTGCAAGGTTCCTCTGAGCATCTACCCTAGGTGCATCAGCCCTCGGCTGGAAGTAGCCACGACCACGCCCACGGCCTCTTTGAAAATCAGTACTTCTCGCAGGAGCCTGAGCAATATTCGGTGCCTGAGCTGCCTGACGTGGGCAGTCCCTCCTAAAGTGGTCCCTCGAACCACAATTCCAACAAGCATGAAAGTTACCCCAGCACTCTCCGGTGTGCTGTCTCCCACACTGTGCACACTCGGGCAAGCGCCCTCCTCCTCTATGGCCCTGATGGCCCCTACCGTGGTGGCCACCGCCACGTCTCTGATCGAACTGATGTCCGCCACCTCTGTGCCTCTTAGCATCTCTACCATCAGAGTGGTTATGCCTCTTTCCAGAACTAGAACCACCAGCTCGTTTGGCTGAACCCAAACTATGCTCCAAATCCTTGGCCCTCGCGACCAACACATCAAAGTCTGAGTAGTCAGAAGCCAACGTGTACCTCTTAACCTCTTCATTCAGTCCGTAACGGAAACGGTTGCAGCGTTCCACTTCAGTAGGAACCAACTCTGGGGCATACTGACTCAAGCGAACAAAGCGGATCTCATAATCAGTCACTGAAGCATCTCCCTGAGTGAGAGTCATGAATTCTCTCTTCTTCTCATCTAGGTACCTCGGTCCCAAGTACCTCTTCCTGAAAGCAAACTCAAAGAAATCCCAATCTATCTCGGCCTCTGGAACCCCGGTAGTGATGGTGACCCACCAGGTGTAGGCATCACCCTGAAGCAGTGAGATCACACAACCCAATCTACGTGCGCCCGCACAACCCATCTGAGCCAAAATACGAACTGTCTTTTCCAACCACAACTCCGACCTCTCCGGAGTAGATCCTCTAAACTCCTCGGCCCCTAAGCTACGGAGCCTCTCCAAAGGTAAGCTAGCATCATCACACCTAGGCTGAGCTGCAGCCTGGGCTCCCGCAACTGCGGCCTGGAAAGCTCCCGCTATTGCTTGCACTAGCGGAGTCATATCGATTCCAGCTGGACCTTGGCCACCTTGAGGTCCCTCTCCTCCGGCTCCATCCTCGCCCCAACTCCCGGTGGAGGAGGTGGTGGTGGTGGAGGCGGTGGAGGAGCGCCAACTCCCGCTGCCCCCGGTCCTTCTATGTGAGCTCCCGCACCAACTACCGGCTCAACAGGAGCCACAACACGTGGTTCCTGACGAACCAACCTCGGCCTACCTCTCGGTCTAGACATTGCTCTCACAGAAATTAACTACAACCACAACAAACAAACATACAAGTTGGGTTAGGAAGGCAAGGCTTCCAAGTGCCCAAGTATGTTTCCTCACTTAAAAATCATTTTTCCAATGTAATAGTAGCAATGGGACCCACACACACATGCTTAAAAGTAAAACAATCAGCATACTTGTCACATAAGCAACCATTCTTGCAGAACAAGCAAACACCGTGCAATTCAACTTAAAAACTTAAACTTACCTCACTTACCTGCCCAAGGTCTCGGTAACCTTAGGCTCTGATACCAACAAGTGTAACCCCCTCGTTCCGGTCTGGTCGGATGACCGGTCCGAGTGGGCCACACGGGGAAAACCGAAGCGAAACCCGTTAAGGCTTCCCCTTGGTTAACGACCCAGAAAATTTCTTTTTATCTTATCTTGTCTACATGCATAATTTTAGACCTAAGTGTGGCACAACAGCGGAAGATACAATCAACGAAACATTCACCGACCAAACAAACACAAACAGTCCATTTTACTTCATTTCAGCAGGCCGTTTCGAAACACCTATAGGGTGTTCCGAAACGCCCTGACCTGGTCAACGGCCTGGGTCAACCACAAGGTGACCGTTCCGAAACAGGGGTGACCCGTATCGGAACGACCTTGACGGTCAATATCTCGTGGTCAACGAGATTTGACCATTTCGGAACTTCAGAGGCCCGTTTCGGAACGACTTCATCTCGCCAATTTCTCAAAATTCCAGTAGCGAAAACGTTCCGGAACGACCCTCATCCGTTTCGAAACGGCAGGCCATATACACAAGGGCCGTTTCGGAACACGGGAACCCGTTCCGAAACACCCCTTGTCTGCAGACTTTTCTGGGCTGTTTTGAGGCACAAGGATGCCCCGAAACATCCCCAAAGCACCATACAACAGCCAAGCATTTAAACCCAAGATATACCAACATACTAGCATGCTTCAACAAGGTCTAGACGTGTCTAACTCTAAGGCAACATTCCCACAACATGCATTCATTCAAACATAGGTCAAACACATATATAAACTCCTAAAGCATAAGGCTAACATGCGAGTAAGCAATTAGGCATGAGTTAACAATCAACATGGCAACACAACCATGCAAAAGCAAGATACTAAGGAGTCTACACATGCTCCAAACAACCAACAACAATCCAACAAAACCTTACACATCCCATTGCTTAAACTATTACATGTCTTAGCATTAAAACCATACTTGATGAACACAGTCCAAAATCACACTTGGAGGCCCTCCACTTGCCCGAGCAACCCACGAACTAAGGATCTGCAATGTTGAACAAAGAGAGCGTAAGCAATAATGCTTAGTGAGGGTAAGCTCTAAAAACAAACCTCAACATCGCGGGGTCCGAGCACGATCTAGCCAAGGCAATTTACATTTACCAAGAGTCCACAAAATATAGATGCATGAGCAATATATCACATATATGCCATAATCATGAGCTCGACACTACCATACATGTAATCACATTTAATCATCCAAACAGCTCATAAATCCCAACACAATGATACACATATCAATCCACATTGGCACCTAGTTATGACTCAAATACGCGGATAGACACGTTGGAAACTCATATCCAACAACCACATTACCTCGGTGGGATTCCACTCATCACCGGTCTCGCGGAGGGGATTCCACTCATCCTCACGCCCCGTCGATGGGATTCCACTCATCACCGACTATATTCAATTACAATTCCGGGCGAACCCGTACTCCTCCTTGGTGACTCAACGCCACCAAGGCCACGCGCGACTTTAGACTCATGTGTACACACTAACATCCTAATGATCGATCATTTGTATTTAAGTATACTAGTGCCAATATTTTACTCATTCCACATTATCCATTTCAATCATTTCCGTGCTTAGCACGTACTCACCATGGACACAATCGTGAACCATCACCATGCATGCTTTAAGCAATACAACCCATGCCTCAATTCACATGTATAAAACAATATACATAAGCATTCATAACACAAGACATACGAGGCATATACATTCATGCATTTGAGTTCATCCAAAGGCTTAAATCAAGATTAGGATTAGGCTACCACCCTAATCCTAACTCTAGGTGGGTCTACCAAGCCCAACCTAGTCCATATACTCGAACCAACCAATTTAAAACCGTTTAAAACAATTAACCACTCACCTAAGCTTCCAAGCTCAAGACCACGCAAGCAACAACCTTCAAATCTCCGGATTCACTTCCGATGCTTCACCGATGCCCAAACTTGACTCTAATCAATCCCAAACACAAACAAAACATCCACAATCAAAATCTTGTCATCGAAATTAACCCGGATTACATTACCAAGCATCCAACACTCAAAACAAGTCCAAAAACAGGATTTTCGAGCAGCCCACTTGACCCACTGAATTCTCTCATCTCAAGCACCCAAACAAGCACCAATTACACCCAAAATGATCCTCATATGTCATACCACCTACAGCCCCCAAAACCCAACATCAACCAGCCCCAAAACATACCTTAAAACCCTCCAAAAACCCTCTCAAAACCCAATTCCGAAAATTGATTGAAATCGTTTGAAATTTACATAGGTAGCATCATTTGGCTCCTATATTCCATATCTAACCTTAACAAATCGAAATATTAAGTTTAGCTACACAAAGGCACCATTTTTTAATCAAGATTTTCAAAATTTCTATTTTCTCAAAACCTCATGAAAACGAAAATGAATGGTACTTTCATGAAAGGGAAGGTGAGGGGAGTTCAAAATTACCATTACCTTTAAATTTGGAGTTGAAATGGAGAAGTTGTGGAATGGAATAGTAAATGGGTTGGGAGCCTTTGTTTTCCCGATGATGAAGAAGAGAATGAATAGTGGGTGATGGGGGTTTTTGCTTTGTTTTAGTTTAAAAGCTCAAATGACTTATTTGTCCTTAATGAAATGAAATATTCACAAGGACATATAATTCATGGCCATTTAGGGTTTAATTGCAAAACATAGTAAATCAAATTAAATTAATTTAATTTGGAAATGAACCCTAAATTTTTAGAAACCATTTTAATTATAAAACCGAGTCCAAAATAATATTAAAATATTATTTTCACCTAACCCCTAAACCCGGGTGTTACAACTCTCCCCCACTTAAGGAAATTTCGTCCCCGAAATTACCTGGTGGAAACAAATACGGAAACTGCTCAACCATATCCGCTTTCCTCTCCCACGTGGCCTCTTCCACACCTCTGTGTCTCCACAACACCTTGACTAACTCTATGGTCTTGCCACGCAACACCTTGCTATCAGAAGCAAGTATCTCTACGGGCTCTTCAGTATAAGACAAATCCAGATTCAACTCTATCTCCTCAACGGGCATCACATGAGAAGGATCCGATCTATATCTCCTAAGCATAGACACATGAAAGACATCATGGATCTTCTCTAACTCAGAAGGTAACCTCAAACGATAAGCTACGGGCCCAATCCGCTCAACTATCTCATACGGGCCAATGAACCTCGTGCTCAACTTGCCTTTCCGGCCAAATCTCATCACCTTCTTCCACGGGGATACTTTCAGAAACACTTTCTCACCCACTGTGTACTCAACTTCCTTCCTCTTCAAATCTGCATAGGACTTCTGACGATCGGAAGCTGCTTTCAAACGGTCACAAATCAACTTCACTTTTTCTGTGGTCCCTTTAAGCAAGTCTGGCATAGGTAACAACCTCTGACCTGTCTCAGCCCAACAAATCGGAGTTCTACACCGTCTACCATACAAAGCCTCATAAGGTGCCATCTGTATACTAGACTGATAACTGTTGTTGTAAGCAAACTCAACTAACGGTAAGTGCTTCTCCCAAGAACCCTGAAAATCAATCACACAACAACGAAGCATATCCTCTAGAATCTGGATCACTCGCTCTGACTGCCCATCGGACTGCGGATGATAAGATGTGCTGAAATGCAAACGACTACCCAAAGCACCATGCAAACAACTCCAGAACCTCGAAGTAAATCTAGGATCCCTATCTGAAACTATAGACTTTGGAACTCCATGAAGTTTCACAATCTCACGAATGTACAAGTTTGCCAACTTGTCTAAGGAATCCGTAGTGTTCACTGCTAGGAAGTGGGCACACTTAGTGAACCTATCAACAATCACCCAAACTGAATTCTTCTTCGAAGGAGACAAAGGCAACCCCGATACAAAATCCATGGTGATTCTCTCCCATTTCCATTCCGGAATCTTCAAAGGCTGTAGCAAACCTGAAGGAACCCGATGTTCTGCCTTCACTCTCTGACAAACCATACAACGGCTCACACACTCGGCTACATCTCTTTTCAAACCAACCCAGAAGTAATCATTCTTCAAATCTCGGTACATCTTGGTACTACCCGAATGCATAGAAAAGGGACTCGAATGTGCTTCACTCAAAATCTGACGTCTCAGCTCAACATCTTCCGGTACCACAATTCTACCTCTAAAGCACAACAAACTCTCACCACTGAAACTATACTCAGTCGGTCTTCCTTCGGCTATGTCTTGAACATGAGGAACTAGGCTCGCATCTTGCAACTGCTTCTCTCTAATCAACTGAATCAAAGAAGGCTTCACTTGCAACTCGGTGATCAAACCACCATCATCGGACACACTCAATCTAGCAAACATAGCTCTTAGCTCAACGGCCACTTTTCTACTCAAGGCATCGGCTACTACGTTTGCTTTACCCGGATGGTACTCAATAGTCAAATCATAATCTTTTAACAACTCTAGCCATCTTCTTTGTCTCAAGTTCAACTCTTTCTGTGACATCAAGTACTTCAAGCTCTTATGATCGGTGTAGACTACACACTTCTCACCATACAAATAGTGACGCCAAATTTTCAATGCAAATACAACTGCGGCCAACTCTATATCATGAGTAGGATAGTTCTTCTCATGAATCTTCAACTGTCTAGAAGCATAAGCAACAACTCTCCTATCTTGCATCAAAACACATCCTAAGCCTACGTAGGAAGCATCACTGTAAATCACAAACTCCTTACCTGAAACAGGTTGTACTAACACTGGAGCATTGGTCAAAGCTTCTTTCAATTTCTCAAAGGCCTTTTGTCTTGCATCTGACCATTCAAACTTGACTCCCTTTTGCAACAACTTAGTCAAGGGAGCAGCTACTCTAGAGAAGCCATCCACAAATCTCCTATAGTAACCAGCTAATCCTAGGAAACTCCTAATCTCTGTCACGGACTTAGGTTGTTTCCACTCAACAATAGCCTCAATCTTCGATGGATCAACTCGAATGCCTTCGGCCGAAACAACATGGCCAAGAAATACAACCTCTCGAATCCAGAATTCACATTTGCTAAGCTTCGCATACAACTGATTACTCAAAAACCTCTGTAAAACAAATCTCAAGTGTTCATCATGCTCTTCTTCTGTCTTCGAGTACACAAGTATATCATCAATGAAGACAACCACAAATCGGTCTAAATAGTCTCTAAAAATTCTGTTCATCATGTCCATGAATGCTGCTGGTGCATTCGTTAGCCCAAATGGCATCACAAGAAACTCATAGTGACCATATCTAGTCCTAAAAGCTGTCTTCGAAACATCACACTCTTTCACCTTCAACTGATAGTACTCGGATCTCAAATCTATCTTCGAGAATACTGAAGCACCTCTCAACTGATCAAACAAATCATCTATACGAGGCAACGGATACTTGTTCTTCTCAGTCAACTGATTCAGCTGTCTATAGTCGATACACATGCGCATGCTACCATCTTTCTTTTTCACAAACAACACTGGAGCACCCCACGGAGAACTACTAGGCCTAATGAAACCACGGTCTAATAATTCTTGCAACTGACTCTTCAATTTTTTCAACTCTTTCGGAGCCATACGATACGGAGCTATCGAAATTGGACTAGACCCTGAAACTGTCTCAATCACAAACTCAACATCTCTGTCAGGAGGCAAACCAGGCAACTCTTCAGGAAACACATCTGGAAAATCACACACTGTTCTGATATCTTTCGGTCTAGCTTCACTCATGTCCGGATTCATAACATAAGCTAAATAGGCCCCACATCCAGAGTCCATCAACCTATGAGCCTCTAAAGCTGACACCACATTGGACAAGAACTTAATGTTCTCGCCCACTACCACTACCTCATAGTCATCAGAAAGTTTCAAGGAAATTCTCTTTGTCTCAAAATCCACACTAGCCCGATGCTCAACCAACCAATCCATACCCAATATAATATCAAAACCGTAGAAAGGAAGTTCCATCATATCAACTGAGAACACATGACCCTGAATCTTCAGTGGACACCTCCTATACATACGTCTAACCACAATTGTCTCACCAAAAGAACTAGTAACATGCATACCTACATCTAAGATCTCAACAGGAATATCTAACTTCTGTGCATGCTTACTCAAAATGTAGGAATGCGTAGAACCCGAATCAACCAAAGAAAGCAAGGACATAGACTGTAACTCGAAATTACCTGCTATCACATCGGTGTCGTTCCCGGCCTCTCTCTGAGCATGGACCCTCGCTGGTCCTCCCGCCTCTGGCTGCACAGCCACAACATGTGCAATGTTCCTCTGAGCATCTACCCTAGGTGCATCAGCCCTCGGCTGGAAGTAGCCACGACCGCGCCCACGGCCTCTCTGAAAATCAGTACCTCTCGCAGGAGCCTGAGCAATATTCGGTGCCTGAGCTGCCTGACGTGGGCAGTCCCTCCTAAAGTGGTCCCTCGAACCACAATTCCAACAAGCATGAAAGTTACCCCAGCACTCTCCGGTGTGCTGTCTCCCACACTGTGCACACTCGGGCAAGCGCCCTCCTCCTCTATGGCCCTGATGGCCCCTACCGTGGTGGCCACCGCCACGTCTCTGATCGAACTGATGGCCGCCACCTCTATGCCTCTTAGCATCTCTACCATCAGAGTGGTTATGCCTCTTTCCAGAACTAGAACCACCAGCTCGTTTGGCTGAACCCAAACTATGCTCCAAATCCTTGGCCCTCGCGACCAACACATCAAAGTCTGAGTAGTCAGAAGCCAACGTGTACCTCTTAACCTCTTCATTCAGTCCGTAACGGAAACGGTTGCAGCGTTCCACTTCAGTAGGAACCAACTCTGGGGCATACTGACTCAAGCGAACAAAGCGGATCTCATAATCAGTCACTGAAGCATCTCCCTGAGTGAGAGTCATGAATTCTCTCTTCTTCTCATCTAGGTACCTCGGTCCCAAGTACCTCTTCCTGAAAGCAAACTCAAAGAAATCCCAATCTATCTCGGCCTCTGGAACCCCGGTAGTGATGGTGACCCACCAGGTGTAGGCATCACCCTGAAGCAGTGAGATCACACAACCCAATCTACGTGCGCCCGCACAACCCATCTGAGCCAAAATATGAACTGTCTTTTCCAACCACAACTCCGACCTCTCCGGAGTAGATCCTCTAAACTCCTCGGCCCCTAAGCTACGGAGCCTCTCCAAAGGTAAGCTAGCATCATCACACCTAGGCTGAGCTGCAGCCTGGGCTCCCGCAACTGCGGCCTGGAAAGCTCCCGCTATTGCTTGCACTAGCGGAGTCATATCGATTCCAGCTGGACCTTGGCCACCTTGAGGTCCCTCTCCTCCGGCTCCATCCTCGCCCCCAACTCCCGGTGGAGGAGGTGGTGGTGGTGGAGGCGGTGGAGGAGCGCCAACTCCCGCTGCCCCCGGTCCTTCTATGTGAGCTCCCGCACCAACTACCGGCTCAACAGGAGCCACAACACGTGGTTCCTGACGAACCAACCTCAGCCTACCTCTCGGTCTAGACATTGCTCTCATAGATATTAACTACAACCACAACAAACAAACATACAAGTTGGGTTAGCAAGGCAAGGCTTCCAAGTGCCCAAGTATGTTTCCTCACTTAAAAATCATTTTTCCAATGTAATAGTAGCAATGGGACCCACACACACATGCTTAAAAGTAAAACAATCAGCATACTTGTCACATAAGCAACCATTCTTGCAGAACAAGCAAACACCGTGCAATTCAACTTAAAAACTTAAACTTACCTCACTTACCTGCCCAAGGTCTCGGTAACCTTAGGCTCCGATACCAACAAGTGTAACCCCCTCGTTCCGGTCCGGTCGGATGACCGGTCCGAGTGGGCCACACGGGGAAAACCGAAGCGAAACCCGTTAAGGCTTCCCCTCGGTTAACGACCCAGAAAATTTCTTTTTATCTTATCTTGTCTACATGCATAATTTTAGACCTAAGTGTGGCACAACAGCGGAAGATACAATCAACGAAACATTCACCGACCAAACAAACACAAACAGTCCATTTTACTTCATTTCAGCAGGCCGTTTCGAAACACCTATAGGGTGTTCCGAAACGCCCTGACCTGGTCAACGGCCTGGGTCAACCACAAGGTGACCGTTCCGAAACAGGGGTGACCCGTATCGGAACGACCTTGACGGTCAATATCTCGTGGTCAACGAGATTTGACCGTTTCGGAACTTCAGAGGCCCGTTTCGGAACGGCTTCATCTCGCCAATTTCTCAAAATTCCAGTAGCGAAAACGTTCCGGAACGACCCTCATCCGTTTCGAAACGGCAGGCCATATACACAAGGGCCGTTTCGGAACACGGGAACCCGTTCCGAAACACCCCCTGTCTGCAGACTTTTCTGGGCTGTTTTGAGGCACAAGGATGCCCCGAAACATCCCCAAAGCACCATACAACAGCCAAGCATTTAAACCCAAGATATACCAACATACTAGCATGCTTCAACAAGGTCTAGACGTGTCTAACTCTAAGGCAACATTCCCACAACATGCATTCATTCAAACATAGGTCAAACACATATATAAACTCCTAAAGCATAAGGCTAACATGCGAGTAAGCAATTAGGCATGAGTTAACAATCAACATGGCAACACAACCATGCAAAAGCAAGATACTAAGGAGTCTACACATGCTCCAAACAACCAACAACAATCCAACAAAACCTTACACATCCCATTGCTTAAACTATTACATGTCTTAGCATTAAAACCATACTTGATGAACACAGTCCAAAATCACACTTGGAGGCCCTCCACTTGCCCGAGCAACCCACGAACTAAGGATCTGCAATGTTGAACAAAGAGAGCGTAAGCAATAATGCTTAGTGAGGGTAAGCTCTAAAAACAAACCTCAACATCGCGGGGTCCGAGCACGATCTAGCCAAGGCAATTTACATTTACCAAGAGTCCACAAAATATAGATGCATGAGCAATATATCACATATATGCCATAATCATGAGCTCGACACTACCATACATGTAATCACATTTAATCATCCAAACAGCTCATAAATCCCAACACAATGATACACATATCAATCCACATTGGCACCTAGTTATGACTCAAATACGCGGATAGACACGTTGGAAACTCATATCCAACAACCACATTACCTCGGTGGGATTCCACTCATCACCGGTCTCGCGGAGGGGATTCCACTCATCCTCACGCCCCGTCGATGGGATTCCACTCATCACCGACTATATTCAATTACAATTCCGGGCGAACCCGTACTCCTCCTTGGTGACTCAACGCCACCAAGGCCACGCGCGACTTTAGACTCATGTGTACACACTAACATCCTAATGATCGATCATTTGTATTTAAGTATACTAGTGCCAATATTTTACTCATTCCACATTATCCATTTCAATCATTTCCGTGCTTAGCACGTACTCACCATGGACACAATCGTGAACCATCACCATGCATGCTTTAAGCAATACAACCCATGCCTCAATTCACATGTATAAAACAATATACATAAGCATTCATAACACAAGACATACGAGGCATATACATTCATGCATTTGAGTTCATCCAAAGGCTTAAATCAAGATTAGGATTAGGCTACCACCCTAATCCTAACTCTAGGTGGGTCTACCAAGCCCAACCTAGTCCATATACTCGAACCAACCAATTTAAAACCGTTTAAAACAATTAACCACTCACCTAAGCTTCCAAGCTCAAGACCACGCAAGCAACAACCTTCAAATCTCCGGATTCACTTCCTATGCTTCACCGATGCCCAAACTTGACTCTAATCAATCCCAAACACAAACAAAACATCCACAATCAAAATCTTGTCATCGAAATTAACCCGGATTACATTACCAAGCATCCAACACTCAAAACAAGTCCAAAAACAGGATTTTCGAGCAGCCCACTTGACCCACTGAATTCTCTCATCTCAAGCACCCAAACAAGCACCAATTACACCCAAAATGATCCTCATATGTCATACCACCTACAGCCCCCAAAACCCAACATCAACCAGCCCCAAAACATACCTTAAAACCCTCCAAAAAACCCTCTCAAAACCCAATTCCGAAAATTGATTGAAATCGTTTGAAATTTACATAGGTAGCATCATTTGGCTCCTATATTCCATATCTAACCTTAACAAATCGAAATATTAAGTTTAGCTACACAAAGGCACCATTTTTTAATCAAGATTTTCAAAATTTCTATTTTCTCAAAACCTCATGAAAACGAAAATGAATGGTACTTTCATGAAAGGGAAGGTGAGGGGAGTTCAAAATTACCATTACCTTTAAATTTGGAGTTGAAATGGAGAAGTTGTGGAATGGAATAGTAAATGGGTTGGGAGCCTTTGTTTTCCCGATGATGAAGAAGAGAATGAATAGTGGGTGATGGGGGTTTTTGCTTTGTTTTAGTTTAAAAGCTCAAATGACTTATTTGTCCTTAATGAAATGAAATATTCACAAGGACATATAATTCATGGCCATTTAGGGTTTAATTGCAAAACATAGTAAATCAAATTAAATTAATTTAATTTGGAAATGAACCCTAAATTTTTAGAAACCATTTTAATTATAAAACCGAGTCCAAAATAATATTAAAATATTATTTTCACCTAATCCCTAAACCCGGGTGTTACACGTAACTAAATCATCTTTTAAGAAAACATAATCGTGTTGTTTTGACACCTATATGACACTTATTTTCTTAAGGGAGAACGACACATTTGCCCTTATATTATACAAAATTTGCGAATGTGAGATCTGTACTTTGAAAATGTTCAACAATCCTTTGTACTTTTTTCTGTCATATAAAGTGCCTCTTGCCCCTAGCGCCGTTAGGGGTGGGGGTATTTTGTATGACTGAAGAAAAGTACATGGGCTAATTGAATATTTTCAAAGTACAGACCTCAGATTGGTAAATTTTGTATAGTACTAGGGCATTTATGCCATCATCTCAAAGCAATAATTAAAAAGTTCATGGTCTTGATAGCAATAAATTTATTTTTTATTTTTGTCCAAATAAAATTAAATGTCTTCTTTTTATTCATCTCTTTTCAGCGAGATTTGTGATTCTTCTCCACCTCCACTGCTGCTATGGTCACCGAAAATAATAATAATTTTTCTTTTTCCCTTCTTCTGCACCATGAAACTTAAAGTCGTCATCCATTTCCGTCGTTTCTAAGTCCTAGCGACCTTAGACTTCTAACACAAAATTTATCATCGATGACATCTATAAAAATTCTATAGAGTTGGAACCTTGATACCCGCATAATTTGTTCAAGATGCAACCCAGAGAAAACGTAAAACACAAACTAGCTTTTCAAGGTTTTTTCAATCTGAATTCGGGCAAAAAAAATAAGTAAGAGTCGCAACAACCAAACACTATACTAAGAAGATCCTTGTGTCAGTGGTTCGAATCCACTTCTAAACCCAGCAAAAGAGGACCACCTTGCATCAATAAGAAAAACACAGGAAAATCAAATTAAATATCTTATTATTTTAAACCCAGAAAAAAGAAGAGAAAGAATTCGAATGAAATACGGATTTTTTTTTATTTTTACCCATCTCAATTTATTGAGTTTGAGATTGTTCCACTCAATCGGATAATGTGAAGTGAAAAAGGTTCGTGGAGAAGAACTTACTCAACTGTGGATCGATCCAATGGTAGTGCACACAGATTCGTTGATATTTGTTTTTTGAAATTTTAGATTTGATTTCGAGAGGTTTTTGGATGTTTTAAAGAAAGCTAATGCGATACAACAATATAGGAGAAAAACACTTTAGATTGATGGTTATTGACCGAATGCGGGGCTGACCCTGGGCCAGGGCAGGAGGGGCGCCCGCCCAGGGCACATAAATAAAAATTGTTTAGTTTAGATGATAAGATGGATTTGTTTTTAAAAAGGGTTCTGAGAAAAATAGGAACTTGTGCGAAAGAAAACAAAACTGAAATTTGTTTTTCTTATATAGGGGCCCACGAATAATATATATAATTATATATTAGATATATGATATTTTTTATAGGAAAATTTTACAACGTGCGACGAACACCGCTGAACACTACTAACGCTGAACACCGCTGAACATTATTAATTTAATTAATAAAGATTAAAAATTTTAAGGACTCAACATACAATCAATAATTTTTTAAAATTTTTAATTAAATTATTTTTCATATATATTAATTTTTTATTTTTTTAATAAGGATAAACTGCATATTTAGTACCTCAACTATTTTTTATTTCTATTTTGGTACTCAAACTAATTTTTAAATTAGATCTGAGATTCTCAGTGCCAACAACAACTGCAAATAAATAAATAAATAAATAAATAATTGAAAATCCAAACCCAGAAATTTTTTAATACAAGCAAGAAAGATAAAACCCAAACCCCAATCAAAATCAAAAACTGATAATTCATAGATAATTATATACCCATGATTTAATTTTTTGAAGAACATCGCGGTCGTAGAATTTGGCGAGAAAACATCGACATTTGCTTGAGATTTAAATGAATATGTTAATTTTAGGGCTTTTCACATATTATAATTTTTTATTTTTGTTTATTTTGATCTGGGGTTAAGTTTTTAACGTATTTTTTTAACTTTAATGATTTCAATTATTTAACATATTAGAATAAATATATGAGGCATGAAGAAAAAGATCATTTGTAACTTTTAATTTATAGAAAAATATTATGGGTAAAATAAAGATGATGTAATTTTATTTAATTGGGTAGATTCATGAATGATGTGGTGAGAATGATTTATAAGATATTTTTTCTAATTTTATTCTAAAATGTAATTAACTACTTGATAAGTTTTTGAGAGTTCTAATAATTATTTAAAGTCATTAAAAATTTAATGATGTTTAACAATACATTGTGTTAGTAGTGTTCAATGGATTCTTCAATGGTACAATATAAATTTGTACTGCACTCCCTGCACCCTCATCAATTCATGGGCAGTTTAAATTCGATACATCATCATCATCATCACAATTTTTTTCCCGAATTTTGGGATAATGGATTTGTCGATTATTTTATTCCTTTAGATATATGGGATATTTTTGTATTTAATTGTTGATTTAGGAGTATCGAATATTATAAGATGGTGATAAGTATTCTAAGCAATTGTAGTTTTAATTTAATTTAATTTTAATTTTAAAGAAACTCAGTATCATTGGAGAATCGACTATGACAACACGGTGGATATCATTTTTTTGCACTTTGTGTTATTGTAGGTTTTAGTTGATTTTCATTTTTTCATACTTTGCTTTTTTTTTGTTATTAAAGTCGATATTGTTTTTGGAGGAATTAAAAAGTAATCGATGATGATTTGTAAGAAACTGTGGTGACAATGAAAAAGATGTTCGATACCTAGGTTTTCATACTTCGGTCAGAAGAAGAAGAAAGAATAAATTTATATTTTTTAATCTAAAAATTAAAAATGATGTTTAAATTGATAATGTTTTGGACTAAATTGATAGATTGTATAATTTTTATGGACTAAAATTGTTATTTGACCAAGCAACGTCACTATTTCTATTTTTTAACAGTCAGTGTACCAAAATAGAAACAATACGTAATGTTAGGTACCATTTTACTGAAAAAATTAGTTTGGGTTAACAAAATAGAAATACAAAAATAGGCGAGGTACTAAATATGTAGTTTACCCTTATTAAAAAATAAAAAATTTAATATATATGAAAAATAATTTAATTGATTTTTTTAAAAAATAATTATTAATTGTATGTTGAGTCCTTAAAATTTTTAATATTTATTAATAAAATTAATAGTGTTCAGCAGTGTTTAACGATGTTCGCCGCACGTGGTAGACTCATCCTTTTTTATATAAAAAAGTAATGAAGAAGATAGGAGAGAAATGCTGTCTTTTAGGGGGCACCAGTTTGCAAAAGAGAAAAGGGAAAAAGGTTTGCTGAGGGCCCACGTGAAGTAAAGAAAAGTCCGAGACAAATTGTAAAATTATAGACAAATAATTGGATAATGTTCAAAAAAGTTACTGAATTTTGCTAAATTATTTAATTTGACAATCAAAATTTCAATTACATCAATTTGAGCATGAAACTATTATTTTTATTATAAAATAGTCATTAAGTCGTTAACTGTTATTAAAAGAGTAACATGGCAGTTAAAAAAATATCACTTTCTCACAATTCATCTAAAAATTTATAACTCTAACTTCTCAATTTCTTATATTTTTTAGATTGTTATAAATTACTATTTGTTTAATTTAATAAAAAGTTTATGATAAATAATTTATGTTACATATTCTTTGAACTTCTTGTATGTTAGGGGCTCATTTTTTAATTTTTGCCCCGAGCCAAAACAAATTCAGGATCGGCCCTGCCGAATGATGAGAAGAATCATTGACGGTGGAGACAATAATGGTAGAAAAGAAGAGTTGCAGTTTTTTTAAGAAAATAAATGATCAAATATGTCTAATTTAATCTAGAAATGAAAAGGAGAAATTTTTCTCATGCCCTCTAGTTTATGTTATCTTATTTTTTTACATGTAAAAGAAAAAAGGATAATGGCACAAATGCCCCATGTACGATACAAAAATTTTCAATGTGGGCATGTACTTTGTAAATGTTCAATCAGCCTCCTATACTTTCCTTCTGTCATACAAAATATCCCTCACCCTTAACGGCGTTAGGGGCAAGGGACACTTTGTATGACAGAAGGAATGTACAGGGGCTGATTGAACATTTTTAAAGTATAGACCCTACATTGATAAAATTTGCATAGTACAGGTGTAAATGTGCTATTATCCCTTTTTTAAAAGATCAAAATTTTATTAAAAATCTCTCTCAACGAATTCGAATACATTTTCGTAAATATATATGATATCTTGTTCTTAATGAATTGAAATACTTAAATCTTAGTTTGATACTTGTATCGAATATGTTTTGAGATTAACATAATCATCATCCATTGAAAAATAATAATGAAATATTATTTACCAATCAAATCAAATATAAAAATTAATATGTATTGCAATCATCACATGCTTGATATTTGGAATACTCCAACTCTACAAATAATAATCGAATGCAATGCTTAATCCAAGAGATGTATGCTTGGATTTCTTCAATAATTTCATTGCACTGAAACCCTGAGGACCTTTGTCTGGTTTGGTTTTGTTGGAATCCAAGGAATCGGCATATACAATTAAGTAACCCAAAAACCATACAAATATATGTAATGAAGAATCTGTTTGTTTCTTTCTCACTCCATTGAATTTTGTTTTTATTTATTTTAAGCTTTTTACAATCATCATGATTAATTGATTGACTAAGTTAGATCGGGTACCACAAATAGGGGCGTGTATGTTCGGAGACCGAATCAATCTGATCTGAAAATTTCAAATATCTGATTTTTTAATTGACGAAAATAATAGTCCCTATCTAATCCAGAATGTAACGGCTATTAGCGGTCCAACAACTAAAATGTAACAAAACGATAACGTACATGGCCAAAACATTACTTTTTAAATTTGGTTAGTAAAAGTGAACACTTATGAAACATAAGTGACCAATGTGTAATTTACCTAAAAATTAAGGTCACCTCTTGCTCCATGAAAATTATATTGTAGTTTGTCTCACTACATCATCCATGGTCTCAACTAATAAAAATCACCCACTTTACTATTAAAAAAAGTGATAAATTAAATAGTTTTCGTTAAATAAACCATGACTAATGTGATAAAAAAACCTAATTTATAATTTTTCATTGATTGGAGAGTAAAAACCTCAATTAATATATCAAATAATCATCTTAAATTTAAACTTATTATTATTATTATTATTATTATTATTATTATTATTATTATTATTATTATTATTATTATTATTATTATTATTATTATTATTATTATTATTATTATATTTTACATTCTACGCTGCATATGCATATTTTCTTATGGGAGTATTTGATACAAAAGTTTGCCTACTTTCAAGTTAAAATTTAGGTAAATTTTTAATCTTAAGGAGCCGCTCTCTATTGCTAAAATTTCTTCAACCCTAGCCGTTCTCCACTGTAATCAATTTTTTTTATCGGTAGTCGGTAATTAATTTTAATATTAATTGTCGACCACTAGATCTATTAGTTTTTTTGTTTTTATTTTAATAAGAATCTTTTTTTTTTGTCCTTGTGAGACGTTTTTTCCTTTGTCCTTGTGACATGTCTTTGTTTTTGTTTTGGGGTTTGGTTCATCTGTCTCTGTGGCATGTTTCAGCATACCCCAACGATCGATTGTTGTTCGTTCAGAGATTCAACCGACGCTAATTTTTTATTTATGTTTTTGTCGGTGGTCACTTGAAAAATTATATCCTCACTCGATTGATGGTTGTTTGCCGATGAAATCAGTCGTGGGTAGCGGTACTTTTTGCTTGACAGTTTGGATCGTGCACCACTCCTTTCTTTATGCTTCTTGTTTGGATAGAGACATGGAGGTTCAGGAGGCTGCTAAATTTTGTTGGTATACTTATCTCCATAGAAGTTTTATTTTTCTTTGTTTTGGGTTGTAAGGATTTTTTGGGTAGTTTAATCCAAATATTCTTCTTCTTAGATGCATTGTAATATTCTCTTTTCTATGGATTTAATAAAAATTTAGTGACTTTTATAAAAAATTCTAATCCTAAGACTCTAAAACTCTAACCCAGAACCTAAACCCTAAATCCTATGTTATAATCAAAACTATAAATTCTAAACCCTAACACCTAAACCACTAACCTCTAAACCCTAAACTAAAACCTTAAACTTCTAAATAACCTCGCTTGTAAAAATTTTATTTTCTACCACCAATGTATAGAATAATCCTTCCATTATTACTTGAAATTCTTATTACTATAATATACTCCATATGATTTGTACCTTTTTTTTCTTGTACAAATCATGAGAGTCCTATTTTTGTTTAAATCACAGGGTCAATCATAATATCTACAATGTGTGTACTTATCAAAGCGTTAATAGTATTTATAAAACAAATATTTCTTATAACCACCTTCATACTATTCATAAAAAAATCACGATTCTCCTATTCTTTGGCCATCCATTTTAACAATTTAAACTAATTTCCGTCTTAAAAAGAAAAACTCTTTTGATCCCTATTAAAAAGCTTATTTTTTTCTTCAAAAAGTATAACTTTATTTTTTTATTATTTAAAATTTATTATTGTCAGAAGCCCAACCAAAAACTGAAACAGAAGTGTTTTGTAAAGTACTCCCAAATTCAATGCTTCCAAATACGTTTTCCATCGATATAAGCTCAAACAATTTGCCGACAGCCTAAGGCTTGTGTCTCATTCATTTCTTTTTCCTATATATTAAAATTTGTACTCCTAAAAAAATTAAAATTAAAATCTTAAATATAACTATAAATTCTAAACCTAAATCATAACAAAAACCATTCCACATTGAGAAAACCAGGAGATGAGTAATTAGCAGAATTTCATTTAATGATGGGTGTACCCCTAAATGCAGAACCTTTATTTCCTTGTTTGTGATTGCTTGTCGCCATGCACTTGTCTTTTACCTTAAGAGAAGAATAAAACCAACCAAATCTGAAAAATCTGAGGACAAAAACTTAAGAGAGGCGGACAGTAATTAAGGTGGTCGTTATGTCAATTTATGTGTCGACAAAGTTAATTGATTTGACCCCACTGTTGCCATTCATTTTCATGGTGAAGCAGTCGCTTGCATGAGACAAATATGATACCAATATCATCACAAAATTTTAAAAGGGCGGGGAAATTTTATAATTTTTTTAGAAAAGAAAATATATAAAGAGTTAAAGGTTAAACAAAATTTCCCTTGTCGGGGGCAACAACCCTCCTATAATCAATATGCTTTCATCCCTGGTTTTAAGATTTTTTTTTACAGTTCATTTTGAGATGGAGAACACTATCCATTAATCGTTTGGAGATTGACAGAGAATCGTCGTTGTTGGTAAGACTGTAAATGAGATGATACAAATCACGAGTTATTTAAGTCTAACTTGGTCAAAGCTCGATCAACACTCAATTCGAGCTCGAGTTCATTTTGAGACGGAGAACGCTATCCATTATTATTATTATTATTATTATTATTATTATTAAGACGAGACAGATCACGAGTTACTCGAGTCTGACTTAGTCAAATTTTGGTCAACACTTGACTCAATTGGGCTTGACTCGAGCTCAAATTAGAGTCTAATTAATTTTTTTGAAATTTTGAGAGGTTAAAACATTTTTTTAAAAATTATAAGAGTAAATTTAATTAAAAATATTTTTTAAAAAATTACGTTTAATATGAATTTCTAAACACTTAAATTAAGTTTTGAATTTTGAATTCGGAATCGATTTCATGGAAGACTTGTTCTCTTGAAGTTAAATGTGTTAGTTCACAAGATTAAGATAGCTTAATTATAGCACCAATACATATAAGGAGACCAAATTAAGAAACTTTCGTGCATAAATCTTTTTCTTTCAAATCCGTCCAACCAATATATGTAACCCCTAGATTTGTTATACGTTACCGCGGATTCTAGGAAGTCACATTAGCGTCACAAGAGCGACCCACAATGAAAATTCACATAAAAGTATTTTTCTTTCAATACATTAAAATTGTAAAACAACTTTTGTTCAAAATACAATTTTAAAAAATCATCTAAACATATAACAATAGTTCATAAATATATTACAGACAGTGACATAAATCAATACATGACATACATGCTCACTAACTGTACCAATACCGTACTTCAAACACAACACTGAGAGAACTCAAAACACTGATGTCGATTACTATGCCATGATAGATTTCTTCTAACCTGTGATGGTAAAAACAACGTGAGCTTCGGGAAGCTTAGTAATACAAACTACCCAAAGACGCTACAAGCAAAGAGAAGGTATATAGCAAGCTTAACATTAACATGATGTACTGGACATCAACATGATTAAGTTGTGATTCGATATGTCAGTAAATCATTATATCGGAAGGTAACTGAGTTGTTCTTTATTTGATCACACGAGCATTAGGAGAAGAAACTATGGCCGGAGATTCAGGAGGAACCTAGATTACAAAGTTGAGTCAAGGGGTTTAGTGCGGTTCATTAAGTGCAGAGTAAAAAGCATACTGAGTGTTTCAGACTTAGGTACTTTAATTCAGTATGATAGATTTTAGAAGAGGTCGGAAAATTTTATTATTTACCTAACTACCCTTCAACCGAACATCAATATGTAGTAACCAAGAACTATATCCAGAAAGACTTACCCTAAGCCCATTGGGCGTAGGAGCTTATAGAAAGACTCCCATAGGCCTGTTAGGCGTAGAGGATATCTTAGGTCCAGAAAGGCTTATCAGCGCTGAGCCTATAGATCTTCAATCATATCCAAGATAATTTACCCCCGTTAAAATTAGTTCTATCTAGTAAATGACAATAGCAAAAAACAGAGTCCAGATATATCTTTATACCAAATATATATATATATATATATATATATATATATATATATATATATATATATTTCTGTATCAGAGGACAGAAGCCATGTATTGCTTTCTTTTCGAATAATTGTGTCATACTTTTAAATTCAGAGTGGATAGTCCTGATTTAAAACAGAGAGCATTTACAGACACAAGGTACGTGCCTTATGGTCCAATTTATTTCTTAGAGACACTTGATAAATATCAGAAAGAGGACATTTGACAATTTTGGGTTGATTTCAGAACGAGGTCCTTATGGAAAGAGAGGTTTGGTAATAATGGCTCAAACCAGACATTAGAAGCTGATAAACTATGATCATTGAGATTTCAGATATATCATGAACGATCCAAGCAATAAATCCTACAAGGGCATTATGGTCATTTTGACCTTTAAAGGTAATTTGGTAATTAGACCAACATGTATAAGTAATGATGTACGAAGTTCAAAAATTCTAGTTGTTTATCAGGTTTCCGAGTCCCTTTAAACTAATCACAAACCATCATTACATTGTTTATTATTTAATCGGATCGGTACACCTTAAGTACTCACTTCTTAGAACTGACTACATTGTATAACAAAAAGCTCGTCTTCATCAAGCAACCACTGAACGTACAACGAGAAATCGAACATTTATTCAAATGGTATTTTCCAAGTATTCGAACATGTGTATTGCACCTGAACTCGATCCATAGCATCGAATACACACGAAGAACAAGCTGCTCTTACCACTAACCTAGGTACTTTCTCCAAATAACTCGAACATGCTTTTATTTGGTATTCTTCCAACATCACAATAGTTCCCGAAACGATCAACCAACAAGGGTCGTGTATTACCACTTTCAAGGCCATTACCTTTGCTTGGCTTTATTGATATTTCTTATTCCAAGTCTTAGAGATATTTTCGGACACTTCGATGTCCGAAGGTGTTTCAATTATTCTGAGCCTTTCGGTTCTTCAAACTATTTATTCATTTCAGATCTCGAGGGTATATCTATCATTTCAGATAATTTGACAATTAGTAACCGAGGATATTTCAGTCTTATGGTCATTACGTTCATTCCAATCAATTCAGCCTTATCGATGTTCTCAATCCTCTTTGGTCATGCCAGTCAGCTCGGTATTTTACGCCACTTTTATTAGTTCAGATATACAAATATTTTTTTCTGTAAGTTATTTTTAGAGATTTATTCAGAGTTCAATACAATCCAAGTACTCTACAATTTTGAAGGTTTAAGCTTTGCTCCATAACTTTTCAAGCAAATCAAGGTTTTTAGATGAATTAGTTGCTTTACCAGATTTGGTGTAGATTCCCATATTATTTTGTTGTTAGGGGTATTTTAGTCATTCTTGCACCTCAAGGACATTTCCGTCATTTTGTAACGAAGTATTTCGGAAGTTAGATCATTAACAGACAATCAGATTTAGAGTATAGTAGTCCTATCAATTATTCTTGGATATCATAAGTTCTTACAAGTCCCTCATCTTCCTGACCGAGCATTTCAGTCTTATCTAGATACTATCCTTTTTCTGTAATCAACTTGATTTTAACAGAATTAACCATATACTTAACATGATCATGCAGTCACTTATCGGATACCAACATGTTTCATAACGCATACAAGAGGTAGTAATGTATTACCTTGGCTCCGAGATATCTCGGTCGATCCAAGATACTCAATTCGATCACTCTCAAACCCGGATTCGACGTCTCGTAACATCTTGGATACGAAGATACATAAATATCTTCAATAAAACAATACCCTTAATTAATCCTCATTCACCTAGCTCTTAAACTAAAATTTAAACATATAAGCAAGCTCAGGTTCAAGGTCAGATTTTGAGACTTTCGGGTCAAAATTTTGCAAAACAGACTTCAAAAACGGATTCAGGATATCAAAAAACCCAAAATATGAGTTTTCGGAAAATTTGACTTTTTTGTCAACGATCAAAGTCAACGATGACATCAGCAGGTCAAAGGTCAACGGGTCGGAGTCAGCGCTGACGTCAGTAAGTCAAAGCTGGCGTCAACAATCAACTAGTAAAGGGTCAACTAAGTTTATTCAGCTGACTCGGTCAGACGGGTTAGCTCGAGTCGACCGGGTCAGATTCGGGCAGACGGGTCAAGTTTGGACTCGGGCAGATGGGTCAGGTTTGGACCGAGTACCACCCATCCCACAGATCTAACCTAAGTTCACCGATGTTTGGCCGGGAAACTCATCGACGACCCCAAATGGCATTTTTCGTCGAAATTAGGATAGAAATGAGCAGGGCGATACAACCATCACATTATATAATCGAAATCGTGCCGGAAATACATTGATTTTACCTGAAATGCCACGTGACAACCGGAAAGCACCCTAGCTTCGACGAGGCCCTTAACGGTGGCGTATTTACGGTCGACCACCAGGGTTTTGTTCGCAGCGCGACAAGAAGCTCAAATCTGACGATCGTATCTCAGACGAACACCGAATATGGTCAGAAAATGGAGATAATAGAGGAGGCCGATGGGTTGCTCTTGCTCCAGATTCAAATCGTCTCACAAGGTGAACGATGGCTAGGATCCGCGCTTGACGGCCAGGGGTGAGATCGGAGGGGTAAGGCGGTTCGGAGGACGACAACGGTGCACACCACGACGGGGCGGTGTGGCAGATCAGAGTATAAGCCGATGGGGTTAGGTGAGAGCTTTTTGGAATTTCTCTCTAAAATTCTAGATTTGAACCATATTCTCAGGGTAGGTGAAGAGTTGGGTTATTAAGTCTGATTTACTTACTTTCAGGCTTAACTCTAATAGCCAAATAGGGTAACCCCTGACAGAAATGAGCCATTGACTCAACAATTTAAGCAAAAGGGCAAAAGGGTAGGGTGAGGTCGTGGGTTCAAACCCCACCAGCCTCACTTGTTCAACAATTTTATTTTATTATTTCGTCGGGTGTTAAAATATAAGCCAAGATATAATAAATTATCAAAATAATTGAGTAAATGGTTTTGCCTTAAATATGATAAAATATTTTAAAAAGAAGCAAATTTTGGATCATTTTAAATTGATATCTTAACTAGCTATCATTATGGACAGTGGCAGAACTTGGTGAAAGAGTTTGGGGGTCGATTTAAAATTTTAAAAAATTTGGAGGCTTAAATTAAAATTTTCAAATACTTTGAGTGTTTAACTAAAAATTTCAATAATTTTGAGAGATTTAATGACAACTTTTTTAAAATTATAAGAGGGAATTTAATTAAAAACATTAAAAGTTTAATTTGAATCTTTAAAATTTTAAGGGACTAAATTAAAATATTTAAAAATTTTAAGAGTCAATATCTAATATCCCAAAATTAAGGGCGACATGCCCCCTAGGTCCCACAAGCGTCCGACCCTGATCATGGACTAATCCAAAGAGGCAATGAAGCATTTGAATCTCTTGGTTGTTCCAAATGTTAGATTATTGTATTATTATTTACTCAAAATATAGTAATATTTTATTTTGATACAAAATTTGTATTTTGATCCTCTCAATTTATACCTGAAATAAGATCTGCCGATATAATGTAAAAATTTAAAAATTTTACATATTTTTTAATCGGGAGTGAAAATAAAAGATTAATATTAAAAAGAAAAAAATAAATGTATTTTACAGAAAAAATAAGTAAATTATTTTAATTATAAAAATAAATGAATTATTCTTGATCATAACAAAGTGCTTACTAACCCTCTCTACACATTGTTTTGAAAAAATATAAGACTAAAAAGCTTCGGACTTCATTGTAATAAAAAGTCAAGTAATTATTTTATACACTATCAATAGAAACAAAATGTTTCCACAAGCATCTTAGTTTAAGGGTTTAGAGTTTAGGGTTTAGGTGTATGTGTTTATAATTTAGGGCTTGTGGTTAGAATTTAGGAGTTAGACTTAAAGTTTAGGGTTTTATGTTAAAATCTAAATCCTAACCATATTACCCTAAAACTAAACTCTAAATTCTAAATCTTAAATTTTAATCACATCTCCTGAATTATAAACTCGTAAACCCTAAACCCTTAAACCACAAATTAAAACACTTAAAAAAATTTCTTGTTTCTACTGCTAGTGTACGAAATATAAATCAATTGGTGGTGTAAAACTTTTGAAGGAATCTCAAGAAAGAGAACGTGTATAAATATAGCTTTTATTTTCACCTATTATTAGTTTAAAATTTTAAATTAAATAAAATTAAGTGTTTAAGTACATTTTTAGTTTGTAAATTTTTTTAGGTGGATGTGTATCTTGTCCTACAACTCAAGCAAAGCTTAACAATGTTCTGTACAAGTAAGAAAACCAAAAAGAAAATTATACGGTAATATTTCACTCACTACAAATGGAGCTTAAAGAACTAATGTTTTGATATAATAATTGAAAAATAGTTTTGAACTAAATTGAAAAGATTTCAATTTTGCTTTTAAGTTCAAATATCTTGGAAATACGTTTGAAGTATTTTAAAAGGGTTTCTAAAGTGTTTTTAAAGCCAAACATTGAAAAACCACCAAGGTGTTTCGAAACTCCCCCTAGGTGATTCGATACAGGACGTCACAAAGATAAAGCGTTTCGATACAACCTTGTCTGTTTCGAAACGGGGCTTGATCTGGGTGAGAATTTTGCATAGCATTTCGATACGGCCATTCCCGTTTCGACACGCCTATGTGGAAATGACCTCAACGGTCAAAACCCCTATCGGCCTTTTAAATTGCAGGACATTTCGATACGGGAATCAACGTTTCGATACCACCGTTTCAATACGGCCAAGGTTGTTCCGAAACTGGTGCTGCATCAGACTGCAATAGCTCTTTCTATTTCAGGGATGTTTCAAAACAGGGTAGAGTGTTTCGAAATGGGGAGTTGCAGAACTGCATTTATGGTGGGAAATAAAGTCTCCAACGGCTCCAATTCAACTCTAACGGCTAGTAACGGCTACAAACTCAATTATGTGTATAAATGGGTCCTCCAAGCATCAAGAGAAGACTAATGCTTCAATTTTCAATAACATTATGATAAGAAAACTGTCTTAAGGCTGTATTGTTCAATTTCTTGTATAGACAACACTTGTGAGCCTAATTGTCAAATTTGCTCAAGTGTTTAGGTTTTGGGTGAGAGCTTTAATTGTGCAAACATATACCTTCTAAAGGGATTTCTAGTTTGTCAAGTCTTTCTTGTGTAAGAGAGTGTTTGATCAAGCTTTGGGTAGAAAGTTTGATCGGTGTAACGGTTTCCTCTTAAGCCGAGAAAAGGGGACGAAATTCTTAGTGAATTTGTTTGAAAATCCTTAGTGGGAAGCTAAGGTAGTGGATGTAGGCTTTGGGTTAGAAAGCCGAACCACTCTAAATCTTTGGGTTTATCTCTCATTTTTAGCTTCCACCAAATCACCCAAAAATCCAACCTTCTCCAAACTTGGCAAACACATCGGTTGAAGGAAATCGAGCATCATAAAATCTCAACAATTGGTATCAGAGCTTGGCTCAATAGAAAAATATTAACATCCTATTGAGGTGATCTAGGAAGCTTGATACAACATATCAACCAACCGATCAAATAGAGCAATCCACCGACAAGCCACCATTCTTCGACGGAACACACTATGCCCATTGAAAGACAAGAATGATGTATTTTATAAAGTCCAAGGACTACAAGCTTTGGGACATAGTAGAAGATGGTCCGTTCGTGCTACAACGAAGGAAGGCGGATTGGAGCGCGAATGATCGCAAGAAGATGGAGCTCAATTGCAAAGCCTTGCACATCATCTTTTGTGCATTGAGCTCCAACATCTACGAGAAGATGTCTTCTTGTGAAGATGCCAATGAGGTATGAGACAAGCTTTAATTCACATACGAAGTAACCAACGAAGTAAAGGAGACCAAGATCGGACTCCTCAACCTCGAGTATGAGAACTTCAAGATGGAACCGGATTAGGAAATCATGGAGATGTTCGATAGATTCTCCACCATCACCAATGGACTCAAAGAGTATGGAGAAATCATTTCGGAAGACAAACTTGTCCGCAAACTCATCTACTCTCTTCCCGAGTCTTGGGACTCAAAGAAGACGACCATCATCGAAGCTAAAGATCTCAAATCCTTAAAGCTCGATGAACTCATGGGATCTCTCCTCACACACGAAATCATGAAGAAAGGAAGAGAAGAGGAAAAGAAGAAGGAAAATATAAAGAAGACGAGGGAGAAGAAAGTTAAAGAGCTAGGCATCAACATGAGTGTCGTTGCTCTTAAATTTTCAAAATGCCAACATGTTGAATCAAGTGAGGAGGAAAGTGAAGACGAAAATATGTCTTTATCTCTTAAAAAAATTCACCCGGTTCATGAAGAGTGAAATGGAAAGATCTTATCATGAATCGAAGAAGAAGACGAAGGAATCCCACAAGTCCAACAAGAAGGGATCATCTTCAAAGCAAGCATATGTGGCCACTTGGAGTGATGAAGACTCCACCGATGATGAAGTAGCCCACCTATGCTTGATGGCCCTCAATGAGGGGGAGGTAACTTCTAACTCATCCATTTCAAATTCTTATACTTTTGATGAGTTACAAGAAGCCTATGATGAATTGATTTTTGAATTCAAGGCTTCATTTTCAAAAAACAAAAAATTGATTTCAAAGTTGAAAAACGAAAATGATTTGCTTTTGAAAACCAATTTTGAGTTTGAAGCAAAATTGAAGGATTTTGAGCAACAAGTTTCTAGTTTACAAAATTTGCTTCAAACAATTAAAAAATCATCAAAAAGAAGTTGATGATATTAAGAAAGAAAAGGTTTTGATTTCCAAGGAACTAGAAAAGAAAAATGATTTTGGAAAATCAAAATTTTATCAAAGACAATCTAGTGCCCCTAGATTTTTAAATGGAAAATGTTTTAGAAGTGTTTGGGTTCCAAAAGAACTAATCACTTCACTTAAAAAGTGTGAAATTGAAAAATGGATTCCTAAGGGGACTAAATTTTGTGCAACTAGCATTTATGGATCCAAAGCAATTTGGATACCAAAATTTGTATGATTGTCTTGATTAGGTGTGATGGAGGTGTTCAACAAGTCCAATCAATGAGGGGGAGCTCCATGCACACAAAGAAAGACACTTGAAGAGGAAGGCTTCACATCTTCCCTTGGATTCAAGTGTTGGTAAAATTAGTTGAATTATTTTTATTTAGTTTTATTTCTTTTAATTCAACTAGTTTAATCATATATGTTGGACTAACATCTTTTGATGGTGCTTTGAGTAAGGGGGAGCCATTTTAAAACCAAAATTTTTATTTATGTCAGTTTTTTAACCTCCTAGGTTATCTTGAACTTAAAGTTATTTATATTCATTTTGATATAATAAAAAGGGGGAGAATTTGGTTTGAGAAATTGCATTTTCAAATGAATAAAGGGGAGCTTTACTCACTTTTAAATTTTTCATCTCTTATTCAAAATTTTAAACTTGAAGGGGGAGAATCCCAAACAATATTTCAAGATAGTTTTATTATATTAAAAAGGGGGAGATTGAAGAACTAATGTTTTGATATAATAATTGAAACATAGTTTTGAACTAAATTGAAAAGATTTCAATTTTGATTTTAAGTTCAAATATCTTGAAAATACGTTTGAAGTATTTTAAAGGGGTTTCTAAAGTGTTTTTAAAGCCAAACATTTAAAAACTACTCGGGTGTTTCGAAACGCCCCTAGGTGTTTCGATACAGGACTTCACAGAGACAAAGCGTTTCGATACAACCTTGTCTGTTTCAAAACGGGGCTTGATCTGGGCGAGAATTTTGCATAGCGTTTCGATACAGCCACTCCCATTTCGACACGCCTATGTGGCAATGACCTCAACGGTCAAAATCCCCAACGACCTTTTAAATTTTAGGACGTTTCGATACGGGAATCAACGTTTCGATACCACCGTTTCGATACGGCCAAGGTTGTTTCGAAACGGGTGTTGCATAAGAGTGCAACAACTCTTTCTATTTCAAGGATGTTTCGAAATATGGTCTAGTGTTTCGAAACGGGGAGTTTTAGAACTACATTTATGGTGGGAAATAAAGTCTCCAACGGCTCCAATTCAACTCTAACAGCTAGTAACGACTACAAACTCAATTAGGTGTATAAAAGGGACCTCCAAGCATCAAGAGAAGACTAATGCTTCAATTGTCAACAACATTATGATAAGAAAATTGTCTTAGGGCTGTATTGTTCAATTTCTTGTATAGACAACACTTGTGAGCCTAATTGTCAAATTTGCTCAAGTGTTTAGGTTTTGGGTGAGAGCTTTAATTGTGCAAACATATACCTTCTAGAGGGATTTCTAGTTTGCTAAGTCTTTCTTGTGTAAGAGAGTGTTTGATCAAGCTTTGGGTAGAAATCTTGATCAGTGTAACAGTTTCCTCCTAAGCCGAGAAAAGGGGACGAAATTTAGTGAATTTGTTTGGAAATCCTTAGTGGGAAAATAAGGTAGTGGATGTAGGCTTTGGGTTAGAAAGCTGAACCACTCTAAATCCTTGGGCTTATCTCTCATTTTTAGCTTCCACCAAATCACCCAAAAATCCAATCTTCTCCGAACTTGGCAAACACATCGGTTGAAGGAAATCGAGCATCATAAAATTCCAACAGAGCTAATGATCCTTCCTCTAACAGTTGGATGCTTCTTCTGGAAATTCATCTGTACAAATTCCACAATCTGATGTACAATATCCTCAATCGAATGCCAAACTCCTGTAAAATTTTGGCAGTTACGCTCTCTTCATATAGCATAAACATACTCATTTCAGGCCAACCTAAAAGTCATGGCTTGCAACGACCTACCACGCAAGTTGCTACTTGCCCAAGCAAGCTCCTGGTCCCATTAAAGTACCTTTCTGTGAATCAAACACTTCCGCAATATGCCTTCCCAAATATCCCTAGAGAAAGCACATTGAAAGAAGAGATGGTCACGTGTCTCTATCTCATTGGCACATAGAAGGCATGTTCCAACAATGGCTATGCCGAAGCTAATCAATCTTCCCTTGGTAGGAAGCCGATCAAGGGTCGACATCCAAGCAATGGTTGAATGCTTAGGAATATGGCCAGAGTGCCATACCAACTTTTGGTATGGTACCTTATCCCTCCTACTTCGAATCTATTGCCAAATCAACGAGATATTGCCATAAAAATCCCCTATTAGCCTTGAAATTAGGGCTGTAAACGAACCAAACGTTCAACAAACCGTTCGTGAACCGTTTTGCGGAAAGTTAGTTTAAGTTCGTTTATTTATTAAACGAACGAACGTGAAAAATATTTTTTGTTCATTTAATTAAATGAACGAACACGAACAAAGGGCTTGTTTGTTCATTTATGTTCGTGAATGTTTGGTAATCCGTTTGTTTATGTCCGTTCGTTTATGTTCATTTATGTTCGTTCGTTTCTGTTCGTTCATTTATGTTCGTTTATGTTCATTTAAATTTATTCACATATGTCTAGGGGTGTTCATTATTCGGTTAAACCGAACTAACCGATCGAACCAAAACAAAATTGGTTAATCTATTATATAATTTTAGGTTTCGGCTAATGACTAAGAGTTTTTTCAAATTTCAATTATTGATTAATTCAGTTTAAAATCGGTTAATTAACTGAATTAATAGAACTAACCAAAAATATTAAATATTTAACAAATTATATATGTTCGTTTGTGTTCGTTTGTGTTCAATTATGTTCGTTTACCATTTAAACGAACGGACATGAACAAGCTACATTCTTTAATGAACGAACACGAACAAGAAATTTTGTGTTTGTTTATGTTCGTGTTCGTTCATTTGTTCGGTTAAAGTTAAATGAATGAACATGAGCACACTCTCGTTCGTGTTCGTTCGGTTCGTTTACAAGCCTACTCGAAATGGACCTAGCTTCTTCCCTAATCTGGAGAAGCTTTCACCACGTCCAGCTGCAGTTCTGTTTAAGGGCCATATATGTCAAAAGGATCCTCCTTAGAGGACATAGATGTGCATTCAAGCAATCCATACTGACCCATTATGAAGCAATAGTTTCCTAATGAGATAAATGAGGCAAGCATAGTTCCAACTTCTCAAGTCCTTTACCCCTAATCCCCCCTTAGATTTGGGACGGTAGATGGTTGACTAATTCACACATGCTTCCTTGCCAGACTTGTCCTCTCTCTTCCAAAAGAAATGAGCACACTTCTGGTTTATGTGTTTGAGCACATCATTAAGCAAGTAAAGTTGTCGACTCCAATAGTTTTGGATGCTACATATCACAGACTGAATGAGTTGCATCCTTCCCGCATATGATAATTTTCTTGCTATCCTATTCTACAGTCTATTTGAAATCTTTCCAATTAATGGAGCACAATCTCTGACTGTTAGCCTCTTAGAGATTAAGGGGATCTCAAGGTATCTAACAGGCAAGGTTCCACTCTTTATACCAGTCACATCGCAAATCTCCTAGAGCACACTCTCCTCCATACCATAGCTAAATATTTCTATCTTGGCCGAATTCATTTGCAATCTAAAAAATTGATAGAACAACTCCAAAACCTTCCAAATACCCAAAATATAATCAACAGAACCTTTCGAGAAGATCATTAAATCATTTGTAAAATACAGGTTCGTGATAGAGACTCAATGGCATTTGAGATGATAAGAGAATACTCTATGTTGAGCTGTTGCATCAAGGAGTCGTGAGAGAATGTTCATAGAGAGCACAAACAGATATGAGGAAAGAAGACTCCTCTTCTTGACACCCTTTGCCCCTTTAAAGTAACCAACAAGCCCTCCGTTTAAAGCAATATAGAACATAGAATAGGTAATACACTCACGAATCCAACCAATCACTAGGTGTCTCCAAGGCCTCCAGAATATTTAGGATAAACCCCCAATCCATTGAATCAAAAGCCTTATGATGATCAATATTCAGAGTGTATCTAGGAGAGAGAGAGAGTTCCTGCTATATCCCTTTACCAACCCCTAAGCCATCAAAGTGTTATCTACAATTGATCTACTAGGCACTCTGACTGTTGGAGACAATGGTAGGGAGAAAAGGTTTCAACCTGTTAACAATGATGCGTATGATTCACTTATAAACTATAATGCAGCATGAAATAGGCTGAAAGTCCTTCATATGATCGGGGTTAGAGACTTTCGGCACCAAGACGAGAGTAGTAGCATTGAAAGGAGAAAATATCCTGGATTGAGTAAAGAAATAGGTCACTACCTCGATCAGGTCCTCTCCAACAATATCCCAAGCAGCTTTAAAGATATGAGAGGTGAAGCCAAAAAAAGATTCGAGTGAAATAATAACTCCTAAGATTTAAATTAAGATTCACCCATCATCAAAAGGAGATTTAAATTATGCATTGAAAGGAGAAAATGAGTAAAATTTATTTTGTTACAATAATATCAATCAAATTAAAATTTAAATAATAAATTTAAAGTTAAACAAATATTTTCAACCTTTTTATGAATAAAAAACTTAAAAAAGATTCGAGTGATATAATAACTCTTAAGCACTAGAATCATCATGTAAAATCAAAATCATCGCATCTGGAGACGCAAGGAAAGCTTGACCAACAATAATTCCCATCTTTGTGGTCTTAGCCAGAAAACAAAATGTTCCTTTTCATTATTAATGCATCACCCCATAAAGAAAAAAAGTCAGAGCCCATGAGTCATTGTAAACTTTAGACACCAACAAGTAGTTAAGTTGTCATGTACGAATTTTGATGGACTAATTATATATTAAAGAAACATAATGAAAAAATTATTTGTCAAAATTTTGTATTATATATAAGGCAGAAAGCCAAAATTTGCCCCTAACGTTTACACTTTTTGTAATTTTGGCCCTAAATTTTTTTTGAAGCACCTAACCCCTCAACGTTTTTTTTTCTGTGCAAATACTCCCTTAGATGGACGGAACCGTTAGTCAACTAACAGTCAACCATTCTCGCACACATGGCAGGCTGATGTGGCATGCCCACGTGTAGTGGAGGATGACGTGGCAATTTGCTGATGTCATTCATTTATTTTAAAAAATAAAAAATATTTTTTTTGCACAACCACTCATAGGTTGCCACGTGTTGTTTGATTGGGCATGAATAAAAACTCAATGCATTAAGCCTTAGTGGAGCTTCGAACCCAAGTACTTGGGTAAAGCAAGCAGACAGCTTAACCATTAAATCAAGTAACCTTATTTAATGTTTACTAAATGCTATAATTTTTAAACAAAACACAACACGTGATTATTTTAAAAAAATTAAACATACAAAGCACGAATGAACCCCAAGAATCCCCAAATCAAGTCATTTGGGTTAGTTCTTAAACCTAAATCGTTAGAGAAAACCCTACTCTATCGCCACTCTAAACTACACAAAGTAATGCGGTTTTTAATTACCCTAAACTCTAAACTACCATTACTACTACCATTGCCAACAGAATACATGCAATACATAACAAAGCACAAATGAGTAATCCTTTATAAAATTCTTTTTCTTTCTTTAGTGATTTTGTTTTCTCCTTCAAACTCTTAATCTTTCTCCTTAACTCATTTTCGTTTACAACACCATCAACTGTAATCACAACTTTTCCTTTGAAGTCACTTTGCACACTGTCATTGTCATCCAAATTTATATTGTTGCTTTCACCAGCTGAAATACTCCCACAACTCCTAATCTGCCTTCGAAGGCTCTTGTTCTCCTTTGCTAAAATACATTCATTGTCACGCAATTTTCGTAGCAAGTCAATTGCTCGATCTGGTATTCTCGCATTATACCATTCAAAATATTTACATTCACACTAAATCAACAGAAAAATATACTTTTTGTTAGAACCCTAACCAATAAAATTATGCATAATACACAATAAATACAAATTTCTCTTTTGGTTGTTATCTTACCGGAAAATCTAGGCATCCATATTACCTTCTTCCAGGGTTTGAATCGCTCCATGCAATTTGTCTAGAAGCCAATTTCTCGCAATCACATTTTTTCTTCTCCATCATACGCAAACTCTCGTCAAGATACACTAACAATGTCCGGATAACCATTTTTCTCCATCCTTCGATCGACTCTAACTACTTCTTAAACTGACTTGGTTGACGATAGAGTGGGGTTTTCTCTGACAATTTAGGTTTAAGAACTAACCAAATGACTTGATTTGGGGATTCTTGGGGTTCATTCATGCTTTTGTATGTTTAATTTTTTTAAATAATCACGTGTAGTGTTTTGTTTAAAAATTATAGCGTTTAGTAAACATCAAATAAGGTTACTTGATCCAGTGGTTAAGCTGTCTGCTTGCTTTACCTAAGGACTTGGGTTTGAACCTCCACCAAGGCTTAATGCATTGGGTTTTTATTCATGCCCAATCAAACGACACGTGGCAACCTATGAGTGGTTGCGCGAAAAATATATATTTTATTTTTTTAAAATAAATGAATGATGACAGCAAATTGCCACGTCATCCTCCACTACACGTAAGCATGCCACATCAGCCTGCCATGTGTGCGAGAACGGTTGACCGTTAGTTGACTAACGGTTCCGTCCATCTAAGGGTGTATTTGCACAAAAAAGAAAACGTTAAGGGGTTAGGTGCTTCAAAAAAAGATTTAGGGCCAAAATAACAAAAAAGTATAAGCGTTAGGGGCAAATAAGATCTATTAAAATAATTTAATTGACATCTCAAAATCAGATGTTAAGTTCTATTATTGATGGTAGGTATTAATAATTTCCAAGGATTGTTAATTATCCTTTAAATGGGGGCGGATACGTCTGAAATTTTATGGTATTTCATGTCTAAATCTCGTTTATAAAGACTTCAAGATTCTAATGGTAGGTTGTAAAGTGTCCATAAGTTTTATATTTCATACACATTACATCTCATATTATTGCTGTTTTTGAGTACATTCTAGGCATAATTAGGACCATGCATTGCATTTTACAGTATTTCTTTACTTTGCCAATTCTTTTATGAATTATCTGTTATTTGGTGAAGAATAGGTATTGTTTTAGCTTAGTTTTAGTTTTAGTAACTAAAGGCTCACAGAGGAAAGAGGAGCTGAGGACATGATACTGATGCATTAGACTAAGGAGCTGTACTGAAGCAGTTCCAGACAGAGACAACAACTACCGAGTAATTGCCGCCGCCCAACCTACCGCCCAAGACAACAGACTATGGAGTTGGAGAACTGGAGTGCGATCTGTAGAGCAGAAAATCCTGATTCTATCGATGTTGTCCACTCAATTTTCCAACGTCTGTAGCAACAGGTAGAGCCGCCGAAGGAAGAACTTGAGATTACTTGCGAAGCAAGGCAACATGATAAAGTCCACATTCAACTCAAAGAAGTCAGAGTTTAAAGTCACATTTAATGTAAAAAGCTACTTTGAAGACTTCTACTTCAAGAAGGACTAGACCTAGCTAATGCCTTAATATACTTATTGTAATATTACTTCAAGGAAAGTTAGGTTTTCCCTTAGGCATAGTTTAAGATTTCTTGCCGCCATTATGTTCTAATTCAATCTTTGGGTTTGGGTTATGTTGTAATTAGTGTAAGAACGGTTGTTTAGGATTTTAAGTTTTTTTTGCAAATAAATCTTCAAGGTTTGCTTATTCCATGTTCTTCATAGTTTTCAATTAAGGCGAAAGATCAATTGAGTTCTATCCATTTGTTCGGTATCGAGAGAGTCAAACTCATGAAAGGAGTAAGTATGATTTCATCTATAGACGATACGATCAATCCGGCCTAGACATATGTTAGGGTTTAAGGCGGCTAAAAGAGGACAAGTTAACATTGCTGTCTTTGTACGATTCACTCCGCGACTGGTATTATCTGCAATGGGCATCAACATAATTCTGACTTACACATAAGCAGGATCACTTTCGAAGCGTTCTGCCGAGCCTTGTAGTTCTGCCGAGACACAGTTCCATTCCCCTGCCGAGGGAGCAAGAGGGTCTCAGTAGTCTACCTGCCATCCCCCGCCGAGGCAATAGAGTCTGGCAGCGCAAAGCAACTTGTCCTATTCGACGCAGTTTCACACTAAGCAGCAACATAACCCTACCCATTCTATCAACATGATTTCTTCTCTTTTAATTACTTGTGTTTTTATTTTACTTTTCTTCTCAACAATCAAATTAATTGTGCATTTACTTCTTCTTGTGCAGGAACAATAATTCGAATCAAGCTGTCCAATCCCTGTGGGAGATGATATCTTTTATACTATAACTTGACAAGAGTGTACACTTGCGCTCATAAATAGAGAACACCCTAACGCTCTACATAGGTGTTTGTTTCTTTTTTTTTGAAAAGTGAAGAGCCTCATTAAAACCCCACTCTAAATCTAAACAGGGTGAAAAGAGTGCCCAAAATTTATTGATCAATAACTAGTTACATTACAAGATCCACCCCATAATCGAAGTTTTTATTCACACAATTACATCCCATGAAAATACATATCGACCCTCAATATTAAGGACTACAATAACAAACATTATCAACAAGTTTTAATTACTCCTCAACCCATACCAAATCACCTGACCTGTTCAGAGCTTCCCTTGCAAGATTATGTGTGTTAGGCTTGTTGCACACTCAAATCGATCTCCAAAAATCGTCAAGTGGGTTGTATTTGGTCCTTGGATGAATTGTCTAAAAATCGAAAGAAAGGTAGACAAATTGCACAAGGATTTTTGAGTGGTTCGACTACCCAATCGATTCTACATCCACTACCTTAGAACACCACTAAGGATTTCCCAATTCACTATGAATTCTCCCCCTTTTCTAGGCATAAGAGGAAATCTTTACAACCCTATCTTTTATATGGCTAAGATAGAACCCTGTCCTAGTTTTTACAAGGATAAACTAGAACCTCCCCCTTTTACAAGGTTTGTTTGTAAACTAAACACCTCACAAGGGGGTGTTTACACAAATTAAGCTCAAATAAAGAGTGAAAGATTTACAATTTAAGCACTCTCTAAACTATGTACAAGAGAAATGAAGAAATAAGATTTAGACTAAAATTCTCTTGATCATCTTGCTTGGATATGTTCTCTAACCATGTTCAAGTATCCCAAGCTTTCTTTAATAGTGTGGAATGATATTCTAGTAGTTTATGAACGTTAGGGGATGTTTTGGAGCCGTTGAGAAGTCATAAAGTCGAGCTTTAAATTCCCACATGCACAGAGGTTTCGAAACCTTTACCTGAGGTTTCGAAACCTTAAGAAGGATTTGAAAAATATAGCCGTTATAGAGCCATGTTTCGAATCCTTTATAAAGGTTTCAAAACCATTGCTAAGGTTTCAATTCTAGGCCATTCTGCCCGAAAGGTTTCGAAATCTTATAGGGAAGGTTTCGAAACTTTCACTTAAAAACTCAATTTTGGCTAATTGTTGACTTTTAAATGCATATTCGATATAGCTGCAAAGTCAAAACATTTTAAACATATTTTCACGTTTTGAGGACTTTTGAATTGTTTTTGAAATATTTAAACAAGTCCAAAATATTTTTCACATAATTGTTATATCAAAATATTTTCTCAACAATTGGAAAGGCAAATATTTATCAATTGCTGGGAGAATATGCTTGGTAAAATCAGTGTTGTGCAGTCTTCCCATTTATTACTTGGGAATTTTCGAGATGCATGTGGATGTGGCCGAAAGACTCAACAAAAGTATTGCAAAATTTATTTGGGATCCAAATATAGATCAACCAATCTATTGGATCAAATGGGGCAATCTAATCAGGCCTAAAGAGTTTGGAAGATTAGGATTTTTAGATCTGAAGTTAAAAACTCATGCTTTGCTCAATAAGTGGGTGTGGAGGTTTAGTAGCGAGCCTAGAATTCTTTAGCGTAAAATCATTGTTGCCAAATACAATTATTCAGGTAACAATATGATGCCTTGTAATCCACCAAAAGGTAACCTTTCTTGGGTGTAGAAGAGTATCACACAACCACTATCGAATCCCAATGACTTGCTCACTACGAACTTTCAATTCGTCCTTGGAGATGGCAGATCAATTAAGTTTTGGGATGATTACTAGACTGAGATACCATCACTTAAATTCGTGTTCCCAAGAATATACAACATTGCTACAAAAAAAACAGGGATGATTTGTGAATTTGGTACCTATGATTCAAGTGTATGGACTTGGAATATCGAATTAAGAAGGAAACTCTTCTTGTGAGAGAAAGAACTATGGGATAAGTTTCATTGCATTTTGGATCGTGCTTCAAAAGAAAACATGGGAGAAGACAACTTGAAATGGATTAGCTCTTCGAGTGGGTGGTATAAGGCTAAGGATTATTGTGCTTTGGCTTTGGTTATTGATCAAAATGCAGAGAGAATTTGGAAGCTTGTATGGCAGAACCTTGCACCCCAAAAGTTGAAGTTTTTTATGGAGAGCGGTTCAAAATAGAATCGCAACTTTAGGGGAACTTGCTAAACGTGGTGTATCAGGCTTGGGTGAGTGTTTGTGTGTTTTTTGTGCTAAGAAGATGGAAACGATGGATAATCTTTTTTGTCAATGTGAGATAACTTGAAAAATCTTGCAGAAGTGGTGTGTTATATGGAGCATCTCGTTGATCATGCTAAAAATATAAAGACATTTATGGTCATATGGGAAAATTAACCTATTAGAACTCCTATGAAACATGTACAAAGTATTGCATTTTTCAGCTTTGTTTGGTCTATTTGGGTGTGCAGGAATGAGACCATCTTCAACAAGAAGGAGATGAATGCCGATTACTTGTTTGATACAACTGTCACAAGAATTGGCTACTGGTGTAAATGTAAATGGACTAGTATGTTTCCTTCAATTTTAGACTTCATTCGAAGACCTAACCTTTATGGTCTGCAGAATGATAAGCTACAAAGGCCTCATCTCGGTTCTAAGGTGCCCCCTCCGATCGGGTCTTTGAAATTTAATGTCGATGCTTCGATAAATGGCAGCTATGGTGTCGGTGGTATTGGTAGTATCCTCAAAGATCACAATGGTAACTATTTGGTCAGATTTTCTAAATGCATTGGTCTGATTGATCCGACTGGACTTGAATTGGCTATTGTTTTGGAAGCATGTTTACTCTTCGATGCATTTAAATGGAACAAGGACTCGCCCCTGATTATTGAATTCGATTGTTCGATGGTGGTCCAATGGATCAAAAACAATGTTTATGTTCCAGTTGTGTTTGCATATTGATGTCCAAAAGTGCAGGGATTTATGTGCTAATTCACTCTGGCAATTTCATTTGGCTATAGAGAATCAAACTATCTCGCACATTGATAAGTATATCAATCGATCGAATAACGCCAAGAGGGATGAATTGAAATTTTAAGAATTGATGGAAAATAATTGCAAAGATATAAAATGCAAGGGGATTTATAGTGGTTCATTTCACTTAATGGAGTCTACATCCACTACCTTAGTGACCACACTAAGGATTTTCCACAAATCCACTAATTTGTCTTTCCTTTAGGATAAGGAGTAATCTTCCACAATTCAATAGACTTATACCCCAAAGTCTATTGAATCATTTCCCAAAAACAAGAACAAAGAAGTAAACTAGAAATCCACATAAGGAAGGTGTTTGCACAATATAAGCTCTCTCACACACCCAAGAAACACTAGGAAAATAATTATAATGAAGAACAACACTAGTGTTTACAAGAAAGATGAAAAAATGTCTTTCCTTTAGGATATGTTGTTGATCTTTTCTAACCGTTGGGAGACATTGGAGGAAGTTTGGAGCCGTTGGATGGAGTTTGGAGTCGTTGGAAGCCATTAAAACCGAGCATTAAATGCTCACATGCACAGAGGTTTCGAAACCTTAAGAAGGGATTTGTAAAACCTTGTTGTTACAGGGCCATGGTTTCGAAACCTTATGAAGGTTTCTAAACCTTTGCTAAGGTTTCGAAAATAGGGGCATTCTGCCCAGAAAGGTTTCGAAACCTTCCTTAAGGTTTCGAAACTTTTCCTTAAAAACTCAAATTTTGGTCATTTGTTGACTTTTAAAAGATACATTCGAAATACATACAAAGTCAAACATTTTATAAAACATTTTGACAAGATTGAATCGAGTTTTTGACAAATTTATTTCGCGAACTTTATTTACTTTACAAATTTTTACAAGTTAGTCCTTGAAAATCAAATTTACATTATATCAAAATCAAAATAAGTCTAACAATTTCATATAATCATGTTTGTTTTATAATATTCATTCTTTTAAACATGATTTAAACAAAACACATTGTCTTCCACAAAATTTTCAAGTTTTTGAGTATTTCCAAAATTGATATATTTTGGGCAAATTTTTTAGATTAATGCTTTGGGCTGATAATTTATATGCTACATGATGTTTATTTTTCAGGGGGTATCACCTTATCCATCCCAAACTCCTGCCAAAATAAGTTTAGATTTTTTCCCACAAAGTGTTTGACAAAATTCCCCAACCAACTTTTTCAAGCCAAAACTTTTTTTTGCTTCAACCATGCCTCCTAGAACTAAACGTTCTCGTGTCGAAAGAGGTCAACATTCCGGTTCTAATCAACTCGTCCCTATTCCTACTCACAATCCTCAATTTTGATGATCTTTGTTTTAGAGATGATGTTAACCATAATAGATACCTTAGTGTCTATGAATCCAAAGAAGTTAGAGTCTAGCAAACCATAGACTTAGTCTTTCTTATGTCTCCCAAGCATAACTTTGATCCTTTTGAATTATTCACCGAATGGGAATGGCTTGACTACTTGAGTATTCCACCTTATACACATCGTAGGTTAGTCCGTGCTTTTCATGCCAATGCCGAATTTATTCGGTCTCCTAATGGCACTAATCCTATTATTCGATCTTTTCTCATGGGCACCGAGTTTGAGTTGACACCTCAATCCATTGCTAACCATTTAGGTGTTCTTGGTAGAAAATCCAATGAGTATGAGCCTCATAATATTCCTACTTTTCCGGATGGTCGCCCCACTCATCTTTCACTCGAGGAATGTCTCTTTCATTTTCTCACTACTTGATTTTTTCGTTCTTCCGGTGGAAAAGCCGCTTCTATGAGGGTTATTGATTATTGGTGGCTTCGCCAATATCGTAATAGGTCTCGACTCGATATTTCTATCATCATTTTCCTCAACCTCGTGAAACTCATATCCAACCCCACCTCTTTTTCTTTTTCTTTTGGATGTGTGCTTAGCCGCATCTTTAGGAATCTCAACATTGATACCTCTCTTGATCCTCAAGTAAAGAATAAGAGCAAGATTGACATCAAATCTTACCACAAAACTTAATGCTATCTAGGAGTTAACGGTTGTGTTCACCGTGGAAGAGTAGAGGAGGTCGACTTAGAGGCTCCCGAGGATCCGTTAGATGAGGATGCACCAGCTCCCGTGACTATGGAGTCTATGTTTGCGGCCATGGTCACTCGCTTTTAAAATATGGATGCATATCTACGTAGTTCTTATGAGGAGACCATCAGTTTGCTTTGTGGCTTGAACGGACGTGTGACATCTCTTGAGCACGATATGCATCTTGTTCGTGGTCATCTTTTCCCACCTTCATCGCCTCATGATGCACCGAATGCTTAGTGTCACAGACTTATTCTCCCAAACTCAATCTGTGCGGCGCTAACACTCCCGACACAATGTTAGCAAGCCTTTCCCACGCGAATGCAATGTCTAAACATACACGAGAATGGAGAAGGCATGAGAGTTACAAGGAAAGGAACCTTGTATTGAACTTAGAAGGAAACTTTACAAGGACACTTGGTTTGTGAACTTCTTGGATTGATTTACAAATGAGCCAAGATATCCTATTTATAGTCTCCAACCTCCTCAATGGACGATGGAGATTGATTTGATCTAACGGCTATAATGTTGCCTCCCAAAATATCTTCACAAAAGACTACAACATTCTAGATAAGTCTATCCTTATCTACATCTATCTTTAAGACTCTAAAGTGTTCTAGATTGTTCCGGAGATGTCCGAAGTTGTCCCGAGCCTTCCGGACTTGTCTCGAGCCTTCCTGAGCATTCCCGGGTCTTTTAGGTTCCTCTAGATGAGCCTAGATGAGTGTGGAACGTTCTGGAACCCCTTGGATTTGTGTGGAGACGTGTGGGGCTCTCTAGGCCGTTCTAGATCTTTCTTTGGATCATCATTGGCCTTAAAATGCTCAAGGCACCTCATTTTGCCTTGGTTGTCCCGAGTGCCCTCGGGTGGGGCTCCTCGGGCGCGCGTTGCGCACCTAGGTGGGGAACCTTGGTGCTCTCTGGTGGGGGTGCCCCTCGGTTGGCAGTGGTGCGCACTGGTGGTGCGTGACACTCTTCCCCACCTGATCTCGCAACGCCCTCGTCGCGTTTTTGTGGAGATGCTAGGGTGTTGTCAAACGGCTTCCTTCGCCTCCCAGCATGTCGCTTCTTTACCTTTGGCTTGACAGCTCGATTCTGGGCTATCGTATCGGGTTGTGCCATTCCATCAACTCCTTTGATGATGGCAACAAGTAGCTTCCTTGTGGGACACGACCTCATCACATGAGGCTCTTCGCATAGGTAGCACTTCACCCTTGTGCTTACCTTCCCCTTCAGCGCGGACTTAGCCTTGTTGCCACGATTCCCTTTCGTGGGCTTACCCTTGTTGACGCCACCTTGCTTACCCTGTACAAGCTTGGTCGGTGACTCGGCCTCACCTTCAGCCTTTGGAGATGGTTGGTCATCTTCTTGTTCTACCTCGAGCTTTGACCCTGGCTTAAGTCCTTCGTCGCCTTGTCCCTTGGGGATGGAACTTCTTTTGTTCCACTCGGTTTCCCTAACTGATTGAAGTGCTGAAATCACTTGCATAGATCCCAATTGTGCACCCACGTCACCACTATCGGTGTCACTACCTTCATTGTGCTTGGATAAGAGCGAAGTAAGGGCTTGGCGTTGCGAGCACTCCCGCCCCCAATAGTCACCATCACAAATGAAGCAACTGTTGGGGGTGACTTCCTCAGACCATGAGAGTCCTTGGACTTGCCCTTCCAAAGAGACGAGTCTCGTCGCTTAGACTTGTCTTCCTCGTGACCCTCCTTGCGATGGCTCATCTCTCCCCCACTTTTGGCATGACCATCCTTGTCATCCTTGAGCTTAGGGGTGGACTCCTTGTGGCTAGAGTAGTCGATGAGACTCTCGGCCAGGGCAATGGCATTGGCTAGGTTCTGCACCACTCGACGCCTTATTTCACTCTTTGCCCATTGTTGGAGTCCAACAACAAAGTTAAGAGTGAGTCCTTGTCGGAGAGGTTGGGGATCTCAAGCACCAGACTAGTGAACTCCTTGACGTAGTCTCGGATGCTCCTCGTTTGCTTGAACCGATGCAATCGAGCTCTTGCCTCATCTTCAGCGTTCTTCGGATAGAACTGTCGTTTAAGTTCCTTTTTAAAATCGTTGAAGGTAGAGATGATGTACGTACCTCTCTCAACATCCAACCGCCTCCAACTCCACCAAAGCATGATGGTGTCGGTAAGATAAAGAGCAGCTGTCTGAATCTTGGAGGCCTCATCCACAAGGCCAACGACTCCAAGATATTGCTCCAAGCCATATAAGAAGTTGTCCACTTCTTTAGCATCGCGTGACCCCGATAACGTTTGAGGCTTGGGCACCTCAACCCTCCTAGCCTCCACGGTGGTTCTTGGCCTAGCTGCCATAGCACGTTTGCACAAGGAAACATCGCCTTGTAGTTCCTCAAGCTTGGCACGCATACTGTCAAGTTCTTGTCGGCAAGAATCACGTAACTTCGAGAGCCCTCCCATAAGAAGATCGTGGATTTACCCAATCTCCGCGCGCAGGGTCTCCTCTAGCTTGATCCTCATTGCCTTCACAACTTTGTGGATCTTGGCATCCTCCGTCTCTAGGCCTTCTACCCGATCTTGAAGGTCGTCCACATGGGTGCTTACACCCGCCACGTTCTCCTCGACATGGGTTAGGCGTTACTCTAAGCTAGAGATCATGTCCCTTGACTTGGTCCTTGGCCTTGTCGTCCCAGGGTCGACCATCTCATTGCGCCCTCGTTGCTCATTCATGACCTTCGTGTCAGATGAGCTTACCACTTTGCTCTTGCCCAATTTAGCCATGTCCCGAGCGAATTGAACACGCTCTGATACCAACTGTCACAGACTTATTCTCTCAAACTCAATCCGTGTGGCGCTAACACTCCCAAAACAATGTTAGCAAGCCTTTCCCACGCGAATGCTATGTCTAAACACACACGAGAATGGAGAAGGCAAGAGAGTTACAAGGAAAGGAACCTTGTATTGAACTTAGAAAGGAAACTTTATAAGGACACTTGGTTTGTGAACTTCTTGGATTGATTTATAAATGAGCCAAGCTAGCCTATTTATAGTCTCCAACCTCCTCAATGGACGGTGGAGATTGATTTGATCTAACGGTTATAATATTGCCTCCCAAAATATCTTCACAAGGAACTACAACATTCTAGATAAGTCTATTCTTATCTACATCTATCTCTAAGACTCTAAAGTGTTCTAGATTGTTCTGAAGATGTCCGGAGTTGTCTAGAGCCTTCTGGACTTGTCTCGAGCCTTCCTAAGCATTCTCGGGTCTTCTAGGTTCCTCTATATGAGCCTAGATGAGTGTGCAACGTTCTGGAACCCCTTGGATTTGTGTGGAGACGTGTAGGGCTCTCTAGGTCGTTCTAGATCTTTCTTTGGATCATCCTTGGCCTCAAAATGCCCAAGGCACCTCATTTTGCCTTGGTTGTCCTGAGTGCACCAGGGTGGGGCTCCTCGAGCGCGCGTTACGCACCTAGGTGGGGCACCTCAGTGCTTCTCGGTGCTCCCTGGTGGGGGTGCCCCTCGGTTGGTTGTGGTGCGCACTGGTGGGGCGTGACATTAGGCTTTTATGCATTCTAGTATGTATTTATGGTATTATTATGGTACTTTTGGACTTATTTTGATTTAGGATTTCGGTTTTTGTCTTTAGGCATTTTATCACTTTGTTGGATATTATTATGCCTATGTTCTTATGTTAGATTTTATATTTGGATCTTTTTATTGGATTTTATGATAGATGCTATGTTTAATATGAATATTATGGTTTATCTTTTAATTGCTTTTTGGAGAATGTCATATTGCTCTATTAACATTTGTTCTTTTTGTAGTTTTTTATTCTTTTTGCTATAACAAAAAGGGAAGAAAATTAGAATTAAACAATTTGTTTTTCTTGAATTTTTTTAAACAAATGCCTTTAAAACTTAATTCTCATAGATTTTACAAAGCCATTTATTAAGGGGGATCTTAAGTGAGAGATTTGTAAGTATGGCAAATTTTTCAAAAACAATTTTTTACAAAAGGTTTTGTTATATCAAAAAGAAGAGATTGTTAGACTTATTTTGATATAACGTAAATTTAATTTTCAAGGACTAACTTGTAAAAATTTGTAAAGTAAAGTTTACGAAATAAATTTGTCAAAAACTCGATTCAATCTTGTCAAAATATTTTATAAAATGTTTGACTTTGCACTTATATCAAATGTATCTTTTAAAAGTCAACAAATGGCCAACACTTGAGTTTTTAAGGAAACGTTTCGAAACCTTAAGGAAGGTTTCGAAACCTTTCTGGGCAGAATGCAAATCCCCTCTTAAGGTTTCGAAACCTCTGGTAAAGGTTTCGAAACCTCTGTGCAGGTGAGCATTTAATACTCGGTTTTAATGGCTTCCAACAGCTCCAAACTCCCCCAACATCTCTCAACGGTTAGAAAAGATCAAGAGCATATAAAAGGGGTCTCCAAACAATAATGAAGTAACAAGAAAGCCTATCCAAACATTCAAGTTATCAAAATCTAATTTTTTTTTTCTCAATTTTTTCATCTTTCTTGTAAACACTAGTGTTGTTCTTCATTGTAATTATTTTCTTATTGTTTCTTGGGTGTGTGAGAGAGCTTATATTGTGCAAACACCTTCCTTGTGAGGATTTTTTTGTTTGGTTCTTTGTTCTTGCTTTTGGGAAAGGATTCAATAGACTTTGGGGTATAAGTCTATTGAATTGTGTAAGGTTACTCCTTATCCTAAAGAAAAGACAAATTAGTGGATTTGTGGAAAATCCTTAGTGTTCTCACTAAGGTAGTGGATGTAGACTCCATTAAGGGAGTTGAACCACTATAAATCTCCTTGCATTTTCTATCTTTGCAATTAGTTTCCATCAATTCTTTAAATTCCAATTCACCCTCTCTTAGTGTTATTCGATCGATTGCTACACTTATCACCAACCTTCAAGTTTCGATAGGAACTTGTCTACGATAGGCTTCCATAATACAACTAAATTCCGATGAGCTCCCAAAGGTAAACCAAGATAAGTCAAGGGTAAATGGCCAACACATCATCGAATGGTTGCTGCCCAACTACATATGAGACTATCTTCCACATTTATACCATACATGTTGGTTTTCTTCGTGTTTAGACTTAGTCCCGAAGCTACCTCAAAAATTTTAAGAATTCTTTTGATGTTCTTTGCATTCTCCTCCTTAGCCATGGCCACTATTATTAAATCATCTGTGAATTACAGATGTGAGATAGTAAAGCCATTTTCACCCACCTCAACACCCTCAATGATCCCCAGACTTGCAGCTTTATGAATTAAAGAGCTCAACGCCTCCCCAATAATATTGACCAGTACGGGAGATAGCGGGCATCCCTGCCTCACCCCTTTTTTGATAGAGATCATATTTTTAGGCACGCCGTTAATCATGATCGAGATTTTTACTGTCGAAACACACATGGATATCCACCTACGCCATCTCGATCCAAACCCCATTTTTTGGAGGATAAAATCTAAAAATGACCAGTCCATCGTGTCATAAGCTTTCGTAAAGTCAGCTTTGAAGACAATGACCTCCCTCTTCTTCCTTTTAATATCATCTATCACCTCATTTACAATAAGTACAAAATCTGAGCTCTGCTTACCAGGTATAAAAGCGAATTGATTATTCCCAACGACCTCATCGATACATGTAATTAATCATCTAGATAAAACCCTTGCTAGGATTTTGTATAGACTATTTACTAGAGTAATTGGTCTAAAGTCTTCAACAGATTTATGGTATGCATTCTTAGGTATTAATGAGATAAAAGAATGGTTGAAATATCTGTCTTCGATTTTTCCATACTAAAAATCTTCAAAAAACTGCATTACAACGCCTTTTAAGGAAGGCCATAATTTCTTGTAAAAGTCTAAGTTGAAATCATCAAGGTCTGGTGCCCTATTACCTTTAGTAGTCTTGATCGCCTCTCAAATTTTTCCACGAAATTTTTTTTCCAAGCGATTCTGCAGAACTAAGGCTCAACTGATTAAGGTTGCAGTCAAAGCTTCTCATCAGAATCGTGCCAAATTTGTTATATTTAGTTCAAAAATGATCTTCTAAAACTTTGAGATTTACTTTTCCTCAATAATCACAATATTATCATACTCAAGCATCTGAATTTTATTCTTGCATCTCCACATCGAGGCTGTAACACCCACATTTCCGTCCTAAAATTTAAAGCCGTTAAATTTAATTTATTTATTTATTCTTAAAAGCAATTGAGCTTCCAATTAAGTGGATTGTTCAATTTGGTCATTGGATTCTTAATTGGGCAACTATTGCACCAATTAGAATTGAAAGTAATTAAGCCCTTGAATTAAGAAATTTTGCTAAACGATAAATTAGTAGATTCAAATTAGTAATAACAAGATCCCAAGTGTGAAATTAGAAGAATTAAAAGAAATTAAGAAATGGTACATTTCCTTGTGGAAATTAGACCAAATTGGGAAATTAAAGAAAGCATGGCAAAGGGAATTTGATGACCAATTTAAAATAATTATAATGATAGAAAATTGCATGTTAAAAATGAAAAGTCCTTAGGGCCTCCCTTAGTAAAATGATAATAAAAGAGAAAGGTTAAAGGACACTTGAGTAATTTTGGAAGCTATCAAATCCCCCAAATTAGGGAGGGTGTCTTCTCTTCATCATTTCTCCTCCTTGTTACCGTGAGGTTTGAGAGAAAATGGAGAGAAGAGAAGCTCAAAGGTCTGAAAGTTTTGAAGCTCAAATGGTGAAGGTTTAGCTTGCAAATTTGAAGGATTAAGCTAGGATTTGAAAAGAGTAGCTAGTGTTAACAAGAAAATCAAGAAGTAAGTTCTATTCTCCTTGTAGCTATTCGGTTATGTAACACACCATGCATGCAAACTTAAAATTTGTATAAACATGAAAATATGAGAGTCTTGATGAATATAATAAGTTGAACTAGTGAAATCCTTGAAAAACTACTTGAGAAATTATAAATAGATTCATAAAGGGATTGTTTTGAGAGAAAATGTAAAGTCATGGATAGTTGGAAAATTTGTATGATTAGATATTAAATTAGAAAATTTTCACTAGGAGAAAGTTGTGAAGAAATATGGATTCTATGAGTAATTACTTTTGGTTGCTGGAAAAACGAATTAAAAATGGAAAAATTCGATTAGAACTAAAAGTGGATATGTATTCGAAAATAATGGAGATTAGGGACTGAACTGGAAAATTGGTAAAATTAAGGACTTCACCGTTGGAATTAAAAGTTAATGTGGACTGTAAAATGTCATGAAAGAATAGTATAAGTCATGCTATAATTGAATTTAGACTTTGAATGATGTAATTAGATGAATTTGAAAATGTGTGTTCATGTTTGAAATTGAGGAGTAATTATGATTGAATTGCTTCCTAATATAGTGTGTATTCGTTTTATATTGAGAATTAAGATTGAAATTATGAAGAGGCTTTGGAGGAAGCTAGGATCGATTAATCGAGGGGAAGAAACAAGGGCATCTTAATTCAAGATCAAGCTTAAGGAGTTGTGAGTGTAATTTTGTATTAGGCTTGAGACTAGTGTCCGAACCACCTTATTATTGTGTAATTTATGATTTCTATGCATGAAATTGGACCTAATTAAAATTGGATGCATGATTTGAGATTTTGGCTAATGTTGAAAATGTGAAAATGCGGGCTGCTTTATGTGAATTTAAATGCCATGATTTACATGCTTGATTTGGATTTTGATAATGCTTGAGTATGTGCAAATGTGGACTGCCTATGTGATCATTTGTATGTTGACCATGTGTGAAATTGGATTTCTTGATAATGCTTGTTTATATGAGTATGTGGACTGCCCTATGGTACTTTTGCTATGTTTAATATGCATGTGACTATATGTGAAGTTGCTGCCCATATGCTAATGTGATCGAATGAACATGCAAATTGAATTATGAAATATGTATATGCTAAATGAAGTAATGAATAATAATTTAACAAGAATAAAATGCCTTCGGTCGATTAGAAGTTTTAGATAGTACGACATGCCTAGAGTCTGAGCTCTCTTGTTTGTTGCTTCGTGCAACCTTTGCTTGTTCCCTTGTGCAACCATTGTTAGTACCTTGGGTAGTCTTCGATTATGATAAGGTGTTCTTGATTTCTGTTCAAGACACATGATGCTATTGGGCATCCATTGTTTGTTGCTTTGTGCAACCATTTCTTGTTGCTTCGTGCAACCATTGTTAGGTACTTGGTACCATCTTGATGGCTTGAATATCTGATACGTCTACTCTACCTAGGGCAATGAAATAAAAGGCAACGTAACCTAATTAAATTAAATGGAATTTGCTAAATTATGTATAGCTTATGAAGTGGATAAATGGTTTGTATGACTTGATATGTTATGATATGAAATGAAATGATGAAGTATGTGGACATTGGTCCTTCCGATTATGATATGATGCATATGAAATGCTTATAAGACAAAACATATGTATAATGGGGAATGACCCTATTTGAATACATGGAAATTAAGATGAGATAAGTTTGATAATTTTCTGATTTTTGGCTAATGGTTTGAGACCTATTCGAATGATATGCTTATGGAAATTTGTGATTTCGTTTTGATAAATTAATGATGCTATGTATTGATTGGCATGAATTTCGGTTAATTCAATTGTTAAGCATGAGATTGAGTATGCTGGAAATTGAATTGAATTATAGTATTGATCGAATCAATTGGAAGCATGTGATAAATTAATGTTGTTTGTTATGTATTCGAGCATGTGCCATGAATGTTGATTATGTTATGCATGATGCTATGTGTACTTGATTCTTTTTTTTATAAGCTTAGTTGGGTGAAATTTGGATGTTAACAAACCTAGCTAAGTAAACTCAATGCTTGATCACATTAAAAGCTCAAGAATGAATTAGATTTAGCATTACCTCGCTAAGTACTATTTGTACTTATTGCTCTGTTGTTTTCTTCTTCCCAACCTTAGCAGGATCGCTTGGACCTTAAAGCTGGCATTCGATAGGATCAAGTTACAAGTTCAGAAATACGTATGATCTTAGTCTTATCTTTGGACTCCTAGATGGGGGCTTCGAAGTCTGTTTTAGGATTCATTTTGTTTTGTTTGGTCGTAGCTTAAGTCTGCGATGGTGTTTGAAGTTACATGCTCCTTGATGCTTGATTAGGAGGCTAGAATCATGTTTTGTATTTAAGTAGGAAGCCTCATTATTTTGTTGTATATAAATGTAAGTCGAGCTAGTGGTCTTGCCGATTCTTTTTGTTGCGTATAGTTAATAGCTTGACGTGGTTTAGGGCCATATAAAACTTGATATTATGTAATGTTCTAATTAAAAGAAATTGAATGCCATGGTGTTGAAATCTAATTTGCCTTGTATGCAAAATTGATAAAATTAATCATTGGTAATTGGTTTAATTCGAAAATCACCTAGACTAAGTTAATCAAGTTTTCGAATGGCACGGTATTGAATAGTTTAAGTATTCGGCATGTTTGATATAATTGTATTCGAGATAGTAATTTGGTAATCTACTAGTTAATGATTCAAATTAATTGGCTAAATAGAAAGCATAGTGACCGAATGGTTAGGTTATAGATTGGAATTGGAATTCGATAATGATATTAGGAAAAAATTTAAATTGACTCGTAATTTGATAAGCAAGATTAAAAGAGATTGTGTTTAGTTTATGTATGTTCAAAAGAAAATTTTTGTTAACCCACTTTCCGCGTGCGCATTAAAATGAATAATTTATTTAAGAATGATTTCCTGTATCCGATATTTTCTATTTTTCGATCTCCGGCAACGCTCCTAACTCCCGGCCCGGGTTAGGGGTGTTACAGAGTCAGCAAAATGATAAATTTTTTGTATTTTTATCTCTCTCAGTGAACTATTTAACTCTTGATTTTTGAACCCATTCACGCTCCTCCCTTATGTGTGTAATATTAAATTTTCCTTATCTTTGTGTATTTAAATTTAATGTAATCCTATGTATACTACAATAATAAATGTTATGAATTATCAATAATACAAATCCTTTATATGGTATTGAAGATTACTTATATTTTCAAGTATCTCACACTTATTCGTTCAGATATTACCCTTACCGTGAACCGTCTGTTCCAATACATGTATGGACCTTCACTTGCATATTAGACAACAGCTAAATGAGCTAAATAAACCCCAGTAATCACGTAAAAAACATTGAAACCCCATGTTTTGCTCGACTTGGAATGCCCGTCGGTAAAACCCGAAAGTTCAAATGGCAGCCTCTAGATCATAATCTCTGAAGAAACTTTTTCAGGAAAATTTGGCCATAATTACTAATTAGGCTCTTCTTATCTTTGATAGCAGCGGCAACAATTTTCCATTGCATTGTTTTCCCTTTCGCCGAACAAGGAAGGTGGCAACAATTTGCCTTTATTCATTTCTTAGTACAATTTTTTTTAATATTTATTATTAAAGATTCAATTTATAAATAAATTAGTTTATTTTTGTTTATTTTTAATTTTTTTCAATATTTGTTATTATCATTCATTGTTACTTTTATTGATATATAATTTTATTTGAGTAAATTGTGTTTGAAAGGTTGCCCTTGCAACAGATTTTTATAATATTTAAATTTATAGACGAAGTCAGAAATTAAACTTATGGGAACAAAGTATAAATTATCATAAAAATGAGTATGCAAAGCCTAAATAAATCAAAATTTAAGGTTTGAATTATTAATTATCTTTATATTTTTAATACAAAAAATGGGGACAGTTGCCCCTAACTTCATCCTTGTCTAAATTCATATTAGCTGACTAATATAAGTATCGAGTGATTGTAAAAATGTATATCTATAAGTATGATATATTTTTTTATTTGTAGCCCTTTCTTGAGTTTTTATTTCTAAATTTATTAAATTTTATTCGGCTTTCCAAAAAATGAAATATTTAAAAAATAGAAAAAGTTGAGAGTATGGGGCGGTTGTAAATTGGTGGATAACCAACCCTAAATCCATGGGATAATGAACCTTTGTTTAGGTTCCTTTTATTGCATATCCATATCCATATTCACCTTCACCTTCAACTTTCTTCCTTTTTCTTGTCAATTTCCTCAAAACCAGAAAAGGAGAGAAAGAGACGACGAGAAATGGCGACTGTGACAATACCGGCGGTAACACCTTCCTACCGTGACGATGCCATGCAAATCTTCCGTGCCTTCAAAGGTGATAGATGATAAGCTTTAATTTCTTCATTCTTTTCCAATCTTTTCATTCAGGGGTGGAACACTATGGACATGTGGGGAAACGAACCCAAAAAGTTAAAAAAAATTATAATTTAGACCTTTAAAATAAAATAAAAATAATTTAGTTCTCATAAAAATTTTAAAAATTAAGATTAAGCTTAAAAAAATTAAACGTTCTTAATTAAATTCCTCCCATAATTTTTAACAATTCACAATTAAACTTCTCAAAATTTTTAAAAATTTTAAATTTACCTCAAATACTTTTTGAAAAAAATGTGAATTGATACTTGAAATTTTTAATTTAAACCATTAATTTAAAAAAAAATTAAATTATCCTCTAAAATTCTACAAACAAGTTCCGTCCGCCACTGCTTTCTTTTATGGATAAAGGAAATAATGATACCTTTGTCTGTAACATTTTCAGGAATAGGATGTGATGCTGGAACAATCATCGATATTCTAGCGCACAGAGATGCCACACAACGCTCCCTCATCGTACAAGAATACGAATCCGCATACGGTCATGAATTCCGGAAACGTTTATCATCGGAGCTCAACGGCAATCTCAAGGTAATTAACAACATTCGATTCTAAAAATCGAGACTTATTTCCGGAATCGAAAATGGGGACTGATATCTGCAAAAAAAAATGATCCTAGAAAGCAGTATTGCTGTGGTTGCACGAACCAGGAGAACGAGATGCTTTCATTTTGAAGAAAGCTTTGAAAGGAACCGTGAAAGATCAAAGAGCGGTGACTGAGATCATATGTTCCCGATCTCCGTCGCAGATTGGACAGCTCAAGCGAGCTTATTTCACGAACGTCGGAACCAATCTCGAAGACCACGTTGAAGAAGAGTTATCCGGTGACCATAAAAAGGTCCCTTTTCTTTACTAGCTATCTTTGTTATCTAAGATAATGGTAACCATGCTTTATTTAACCGTTAAATACAGACTCAAATTCTAATTAATAATTAAGTTGAATTTTATTATAACTCTAGTAGTCGAAAAAAACTTGGTAATTAAGTACACCTTTTAGAATCTTTACAACTATTATGTCTATGTTGCAGAAATGAGTATTGTAGAGATGTTGAGAAGGTGTTTTGGATACATTGAGTTTGATATATATATATTAGGGTTTGGGATACACGAAATATTGTATTTGTACTCTTTGTCATCTCTACATTTATTCTGCGTTTATTTCGCTTTGATTAGTTTTGTGTATATATACACATTCCTAATCAACATTAATAGGATTTTACAGCTACTGGTTGCGTTTCTAATGACATCGCGCTACGAAGGGCCCGAGTACGACGAAGTGGTGGTGGAGCAAGACGCAAAGGCACTGCAAAAAGCGTGTAAGAAATTTGGTCTGAGTACGGCGAAGACTTTCATACAGGTTTTCAGTGATAGAAGTAGGGCGCACCTTTGTGCCGTCAGCGACGCCTACAACGGCATGTCCAAGAAAACATTGGAGAAGGCAATCAGAGATGAAACTCACAGGCACTTTGAATATGCCCTTAAAACAATACTAAGATGTGCTGAAAGTCCACCAAGGTTCTATGCAAAGGTGAGGAATTGTGATTTTTTATTCGATTCGATTCGATTCAAATTTTATTTTTATTTAGATTTTATAATGTAACAACAGGCGTTGCGGAAGGCAATGAAAGGTCTTGGAACAGATGACACTACACTAACGAGGATTGTGGTTACGAGAGCTGAGATCGACATGTATTACATAAAGGCTGAGTATCGTAAAAAATATGGCAAGGCCCTGAATGATGCCGTCCATTCCGATACATCAGGACATTACAGAGCTTTTCTGCTTGCCCTTTTAGGTCCCAATAATTAGGTCATCGCAAAACATGTTATCGGTCGAGATTCTGTTGTAAATTAATCAAAGTGTTTCTAATTAATATTATTGTAAAGGTGTTTTAATCTTCTCATACTTGTATATAATTTTTAATCAAAATATAATTAAAGAAGTCATTAGATAAATGTTCAATATGATTTATAATAATTTTTCTTACAAATCAACATAGAATTATTATCGAATCAATTAAAATATATACTTTAAAATGAAATATTCTATTTTTGTCGCAACTTGTCACGATAAAAATGAAACTTAAAATTGAAATCATTAAGTGGTCACAATGGTAAAGGATGATATTATTTCTCTTTGGTGATTTAAATTCGAGTAACATGGTCTACATATGTGCATAAGTTTATCCAAATTTGAAATTAGACTAAAATTTACCTTATAATTATTTAAAATCAGGGACAGGCACATATTGACTTTATGCTGGGGCGAACTTATAAAATTTTAGGAGTGGAAAAAATAGATTTTTAATAGAAAATACATAGAAAAATTTTAAAACATTTCTAAATCATATACGAATTTCAAATTTTCAAGGAACGACCGCCTCCTCTAGCCCTTCGGTACATCCTTGTTTAAAATGCTAAAAAATGTTTTTTTACACTAAACATGAAGACGTGGTCGTTGTTTACGCATGGGATAATTGGTTTTTTTCATATCTAGGCAGGAGAGGATCCAGGAATTTAAACTTAGTAGTTTACCGATTAGTATAATACTATAAAATCAATTTACATCAATATAATAATACATTGACAATGGGTAATTATTATGCAAACAAACATGATTTATAGTCAGAGACATATTGACATTGAAGAACCAATTTATACCGTGTACAAATGTTTGAGAGATTATAATTTATAATCATTTTATATTGGTGTACCAATATAAAATTTACTCGAATGAAATTAAGTATTGATAGTGACAATTATTGTACAAGCAAATATGAATTTTATATTTCAAAAACGATTTGTAGTTCTAGGGTTTTTCAAAAAGATTACGAAATCAAAATCGTTTTAGGTTTCAAAAAATCAAATCAGTTTCAATTTATCGAAAACAAAAAATCGAAAAGGAATTTCCAAATGAAAAGTGTTACACAACTAGAAACAAATTTTGTTGAGATAAACATGCTTATTTGAGAGCTAAAAATATTTTACTAGTTTTAAATTTTATTTAAATAAAATTATATTTTTTAAAATTTTATTTAAATTATTTGACATAAGTGTCAATGTATTTAACCGAAATTTCTTAACAAAACCATTTTTAAAAAATAACAGAACCAATAAATATACTTAAATAATTATAAAAGTTAGTTTAGATATTTTTTTGACCAAAAATAGATTAAGAGCTCAAAACAACAACAACAATACTAATAAAGGGTAGATTTTTCAATTAAAAAAAGCTTAATATTTTTAGGGCAAACTACACTGATAGTCACTGAACTTTTAGTACGCTTTCACTTTGATTATTGGAATCTAAAAATATTCATCACAATCAATAAATTTTTAATTCCATTTTATTGCAATCATTTTCGTTAAAAAATATTCAATTTTGATCATCGAACTATTATTTTTTGCAAAATCATCACTAGCATTACGTTTTTTTACAGTTTTGGTCACTTGTCGTTAAAAGACTAACGAGAAAAATAATAGCTCAGTGGAAAGAACAAAAATGAAACAATAGGTTGGTGACCAAAACAAGAAGAAAAAAACGTAATATTAGTAACCAAAATTGAAGGAAAAAAAGCGTAATTTTAGATAGGTTTTATATAAAAAAAATAGTTTGGTGACCAAAATAAGAAAAGAACAATATATTAATGACCAAAAATGTAATTTATGCAGAAAAATAATGGTAGGTCAAGGACCTACCATGTACTATGGTAGGTCCGCCCCTGTATCTAGGCATATGGTTTTGCAAAGTGGGGATAGCTGAACTTTCACTACGTATGAAACAAATGCTTGTGGAACATGAAGACGTGGATTTTTCACGCAACGCATTTAGGAATTGGTCCATGCATCTTATGAGCTTGACACAATAATCGTATTCCTTAAAAAATTTAAATCCCATATAACTTTTATATATTTTAGCTTTTATTTTGTAATTTTTTCGATGAATTAAGTTCACGTTCTTTAAAATTTTAATATAACTCTCTAACAGTTCGTACCCCGACATAAAATCTTACATATGTCTCTGATTATACCAATTGAAAAGAATAAGCTTCATGTATAAGAGAATTAGCCTCAAAACCTAGAGACATTGGCAAATCCAACAAGATCAAACCTTTGTGGACATCATCTATTAGTTTGATAATAATATGTATTTTCAAACAACTGGTTCGATTAATAACTGAATTGAACTATTTAAAATTGAATTAACCGAACTCTTAAAAATTTTATACATTAATCGAACTAATTTTTTCGAAAAATTATTAGTCAAACCGAATAAAATTCAGTTAATTTAGTTAGTTTTTGAATCAACGAAAAAAATTAATATTTTTCCAGTTTTCAATCAAAATAGCAATTCAAATAACAATAAATTGAAAACTAACTTTTTTGTTAGATACTTTTTTTATCTTTAGTCTTTATTTTTGTTTCCATTCGTGTCCGCTTAATATTAAATTTAAAATATAAACATTAATTTTAAATATTATGGGTCATTGATGATGAGGTTTGAGCTTCAACTTAAAAATACATTAGTTTATAAAATTCTAGTTAATATGATTAACCAATTGGTTATGAACCTAATTAATCTATAACTGAACTTTGAAAAAGTCTTTAACAGTTCAACAACCGAACATTTTGGTCATCGACAGATTAAACTAAAATTTAATTTAAACAATTAATTCAATTTTAACCGAATAATGAACCTCTATATTTATACATTAGGTATGATCAATAAAATGACTAGAGATAGACAATTGATCCAAAAAAAACTAGAGACACAATCCTGTTTTTTTAAGGTAAACTCTCATTTTTATTAATGTAGATTAGTAGGGATTTGACATCGTTGAAAAAACCTCCCAAAACCTAAATGGAGGAAAAAGAGTGCGCCAAGACCCTACTATTGACGCTCCAAAAGTACTGATTTATATATCAACTTCACATGTTTTTACTTGCCTTTTAAGTACATTTAGTTGCATTTTGCCTTAGGAACCATGCATTTGAATTAAGAGTTAGGATTTTGTGCTATGCTAGTTTGAAAGGTTGTTTTTGACACCTTTTTGCAGGATGGCATAGCAAGAGGCACAGTTTCTGGCAGAGCAAGAGCAGGAGACGACACCAAAAAGGATGTCGAGTTGACGTTGGCGTAGAATGGCCTTTAATGCCAAGCATCGCGCGGCAAAGAAGAACATTTGGTGTCAGGCCAAGAATATGTTGACTCCGAAAAAATAGGACCAGATCAGGTTGTGAGAAAATAGGGATTAGATCAATCTCCGAGAAAATAGGGGACGAGCAGTGCCAAGCACAGTTGGCAGTACCATTCCAAGCTGTGATGCCGGAGGAGTATGACATGATGACGTCAGCCCTAACCTGATTAGCCTTAGGATTCAAACGCCGGATAAGATGATCGTCTACCTTATCTCTGCACGTTCAAATTCAAATTCAAGATATTCCTAGGCTATCCATGGAGTCTTATTTAATCTTGATCAAAGCAAAACAAAAAAAAAGTGAGAGACATTGGAGATTTTTCTAAGAAGATTGATCACAACCGGTTGCACTAAGGAGAGGTGGTTCGACCAGCTTGACCGAGAGCATGAACCGTGAAGGGCTGCATCGAGAGGCCTCATTCTCGCCATTTTCTTTGGTTTAGATGTTTTATTTAGTTTTAATGATGATGGATTTCAAAAACAATTATGGTTTGTTGGTTGTTAACCCCACCATGAACTAATTTCATAGTTGGTGAGGGGTGTTTGCGTTGATCGCTATATTTTATGTTTAGTTTTTAATAAATCAAAACTGTCTCGATGGTGTTTTTTCTATCTGGCATGATTACTTTTTTAAGAGTACTACCAAGCGACAGCTGACACTCCCTTTTTAAAATACTATGCCAAGTGACGGCTGACATAGTTAGCCTATTGCAACTCAATATCATAACTGACTTGGGTGGCAACAACCAGACGCTAGATACAGAGGTGGAATGCTTCGAGAGAAGATGTTCAAGTAGATGAACATACTTTGGGAGTGAAATCGACCTCTCAGAAGTAAAGATTGATACTTAATCGAATCGGTTTATGAAAAAAACATTCACTATAGACATATAAGGGTTTTTCCAAAATTAATTTAGGGAATGCTATCGACAAAAGCATTGCTACCTTTGAATCTGCTCAGCAAACAATGCCAAGACAGGATTTATTAAAGGCTGTCATGACATGAATAGAGTGAAAACTATGCACTCTTTGCCAACGCTCATCATTTTCTAAGGCACTCTCCTTGCCAATGTCTTTACTCTGTTTTATTTCTTTTCTTGTTAGTCATTTTCAAAACCACTTCCAATCAAAACAATCTTTTTTTCCAAGATAAGTAATCAAACAAAGCAATCGAATTCCAACGCAATCTCTGTGGGATCGGTACTCAACTTAACTATTGTATTACTTGCAGACTGTGTATACTTGCACGCAATAGATTTTCTTGGCACTGTGTTAACACTTTTCCAATATCTTTTCTACCCTATTGCCAGCAATTGCCTATTCACACCGAGAGTCTACACCGAAAGGGAAGAAGAGAACGATCCACGATTACAGGGAAGGGGTTCATACTGAGCCAAGAAACACAAAAATCCATATAATTTTCCCTATCATCCCCCTGACGCTGCACCAAAACTAGACCAATATCCTCACAGTCTAAAATACAAGACAAATAGTGCCCCAAAACCATTCGCCAGTGTTGAAAAAAATGGCCAACCTATTAGCTAAACCTGGCCAATTCCAGTTTTTGCTAATCCGTCAGCCTTGACATTTTTCTCTCTACACGCTAAAGTAATAGTCTAGTTAAAGTCTTGGCTGACAGCCCTGCATTTAGAAACAATCTCCTTAAACACCTCTAGAGAAGAGTTGGGATAACGAATCTAAGAGACAAGATTACTACAATCCAATTCCACCACCAACTTGAATTTCGTAACCCATTCTGATTTAGCGAACAATATCACCACTTCTTTGATGGCCATTAACTCAGTTGTGGCTGGATCGACATTCCTAATTGACTTCGCAAACTCCATAATCGAGTTCTCTAGGTGATCCCTCAGAATTCCTCCTATCCCGTCTGGCCCGAAGCTTCCCCTAACAGCTTTGTCGACGTTAAATTTAACTGTTCCAACCACAGGAGCATCCCACTTTTCTGGGCAAGATTTCAACTTGGTTTTACTAGGTCTGCGCCAACCAGTAGGATCTCTCATGAAATCGGTTATCGACATTGAAGCTTCCGGTCACCTTTCACGAGACCACCAACCCAAATGAAGGAGAATTATCTCAAAAACTTGCCTTGCGATCAAACTTTTCCCACGAAAGATAGTTTTAGTTCTGTTCAACCACAAGGACCAAGTGATGGTGAAAAAGGCCAGCTCTCAAAGTGATTGCACTCTAACTAAGGGGAAAACATTTATCCAACTAACAAAGAACATTCTCCCTTCCTTCGGGAAGGCACGTTGAACACCCCACATGGCGTACCAATTGTTGCATGTAAAATAGTCTATCGCAATTGGGTGCAAGTATACACGTCGCAAGTAATAAAGTGATACGAAGTATCGGATATCGTCTCCACAGGGACTGGAAATACTTCTATCCTTAGATTGTTGCACAAGAAAAGAATTAAGTTTAAATAAATGTTTGGAGAAATCTTGAGAATAAGCTAAAGTAAAAGATAAAGAAATCATATTGAGAAAATAGGTTCGTATTGATTTGCTCAATAGTGCAGGTGTTGCACTGTTCAGAAGGCCTCATGTTCTGTCTATCGTCGCTCTTGTCGCGGCAGCACCTATCACGGCAGAGGTCTGTTGATGTCGCGGCAACGATCAACAACTCTGTACTTCAAGTTCAGCAAGAATCCCTATTGTGACTCGTCCTATCCCTAGGCCAAAGTCCTGTCGATGAACACGTCTTAGATGATACATCCCGGCGTGAATCAAAGGTTGAACACCGATGTTTATGAATTCTTCCTTAGCTGCTTAACCTTGAACCTATCCCTAGGCCAAGATGGTTTAATCATAAACTGGAAAACATGTATTTACTACTTTCGTATACTTAACTCTCCCGATATTAAGTAAATGGGTAACCTTACAATGCTCTCCCAATACTCTTATGAGATGTGGAAACCAGAGTAAATAAACTTGAAGCTTTATTGAATTGAACAGAAAAATCCTAAAAACAGTACAACCCTTACAACTACTTTACGAGATCAACCCTTTGCCCTAGGGGAAGTTTAGAACATGATAGAGAGAGAGAAACGACTAGGGTTTTGGGGGAAGATGGCTAGGAGCTTGATATCCTTTGCCTAGTCGAATTACAAGCATATATATAGGCCTTGGCTTTGGGTTTTCTTAATAGACGAGAATACAAGTTTGAATTAAAGTACAACTCTATTAAAAACTAAATCTCTGAGTAGATGTCTTTTAATTCGCCCTATCTTCTTGATTTGACTTTTTCCTCAAACTTAGGACCAGGCCTTCCTTGTGCTTCTGGGCTCCAACAGTTATGCAAGTGGTCCACAAAAATCAGGTTTTAAATGTTCTATCGATCGAACTCCACTTTGCATTTTCTGTCATCATGGTCTTCACTATCGCCTATTCTGCCACGGCAGCGGTCACGACAGCATTGTAGCAGACAATTTCCTTCACTTCTTCACTCCAGCTCTGCAACTACCTTCCGCTCCTTTGCTGCCATGGATGCTACCACAGAAGGCACCTGCAAAAATAAACCAAAATCAGCAACATTTGTGCAATATTTTCCAATTGTGATGTTTATGTAAAATCTATCCTAATATGCAACTAAACATGCTTGAGTGCATAAATAATATGGAAAATGAGGGCTAAAATATAGAACATTTATGCACTCAACACACCCCTAAACTCAAGTTATTGCTTGTCCTCAAGCAAATGCAACCTAACTAAGAATGAAAGGCTTGGCTAAACTCAGTGAACCATCATTACCTTTAGCACCTTCACTATCAAGAGCAGTACCTTGTTGGGTATTTATGGACTTATCCGGAACAATGCTATAATTCTTGTGCAAGTGTGTGCATGTTTTGTGAGCATATATGTGCCTAGACTCTTTAGCAACTAGAATAGTTATGCTTACTCACTTGAGTTTTATTTCAAATAATTTTTAATTGGAGGAAATTCTTAGGCTCCTTTAGTTTTTTCTAACTTAGACCCAAGTTTTTCTTTTCTTTACTTTTCTTTTTTAAACTAGAGCCAGTTTTGGGCACCTCTAGCTATCTTCCTAGAGTCGGTGTTAGGCACCTCTAGGGGCAACTGAGTCTAAGTTTTTCTTTTCCCTTTTTTTTCTTTTCCTAGAGCCGGTGTTAGGCACCTCTAGGGGCAACTCAAGTGGTTAGGTTTCTATTCTAAGTTTACTAACAGTAGTCCAGACAATATATAAGTCACAAAAGGTGTTTTTAAAGTTCAGAACTATAGCAAGGCTCTAAATAATTCCTAAAATATCCTAAAGATACTTTCACGATAGAGAATGTCGCGGCAGGTAAATGCAGTTCAAAGACTTAAGCCATTTTTTACCCAAAAATTTAACTAGAAATGAGACACAACTTAAATAAAGTTCATTAATTAAAGGAGAACAACACACCCCCAAACTCAAGGGTTGCATTGTCCTCAATGCAAGATACATAAACAGAATGAAAAAGAAACATCACAAATATAAAATAAAAGAAAAGACGACAGAAAAGTAATAGAGCTTAAGTTGAAGAGTTGTCGTCGTTGCTGCTAATACGGAGCTGTCGGTGGGTAGTTACTTTTGTGGAAGAGACTGGCTTGGGATTGGAAGATGGTGAAGCTACCATCTTTTTGGCCTCTCGAGGTGGCTGGACTCGGGTAGGTGAGATCTTTGGGGCCTTGTCCAGGACCTCGAGTTCGCTGTCACTGCTGTTATCTGCTTTGTCGTGGCAGGGTCCCTCAACAGTAACATTCAGCTTCTTCTTCTTCATTGAAGGGAAGTCTTTGGCTAACTTCTGGACGACATAGGGCTCCGAGTCGGAGTCATCCTGCCAGAATGAGGATGAGAAGAAACCTCCGAAGTACTTAGGATCAATTTCTGGCAGTGGTTCCTTCCGTTTAGTTCCTCGAGGAGTGGCAGATTGCCTGTCGCCGTCTCCGGCCGTGGCAAAAGGTGTAGTGGAGGCAAGAAAGTTTTCTGGGAAAGAGGGAAACTGCACATTTGGGTGATTAAGATCAACTTTAATGAAATTTACCGTGGCAGTGGTGAAGTCCCTCATGAATTCCATGAATCTTAGTTGTTTGGCCTCCATCTTTTTCAGCAATTGAAGGATTTGGTTGGAGGAGGTGTCTGCTTATTGTGCGGGCTCTGTCTGCTCAGACTTTACCGCGACAGGTTTTGTGGAATCTGGTTCTGTTGTGGCAGAGGGGTCAACATATGCCACTTGGGTGGCCGCCTTTAGCTCCATCAAGCTATAGAGGTTCTGTTGCATCCAACCTTTGCCTTGGATCCTTACGTCTTTAGCTATCTCAGACACATTATTGGTTCGACAGAGGGTCGTGATTAAGTAGGGGAAGAATAGGAGGCTCATTACTGTTGTTGCACACTCATGGATGCCATCGAATATATATTTACCAACGTTGATCTCTCGCTCATTGATTATGGAATGCACGAGGGCAAGTCTCTGCCGGTCCACTGTTGTGTTGTGTGATGTTGGCATAAGACGCTTCTTCACAAAGTGGTTCCAGAGTTTGGCTGCCGGTAAGAGCTGGGTCCTTCGCACCGTCCATATGTGCTTGGGATCAACGTTCCAGGTGGTGCCTTCTTCCGTCAAGTCTGCCATGATGCTATCATAGTCTGTCGGCGACAGACTACTGACAAACCTACTGTGTGCATCCTCCTTTCTGCTTACATAAAGGACATAAAGTGTGTTGATATAGGCTGGCTCAAGGAAGATTTCCTTACCCCTAACAGTTACTGTCGTGGCATCTTTGGATGAGATGGCAGCGTAAAATTCACGGACCGAGGTGACATTCATCTCTTCTGGTTGAACATCAAACATATGCCACTTTAACGCAATGATCCTCTTGGAGATGAACGCTTCGAGCCATAGATCTCACGTTTTCTTCGTGTATGTGAAACCTCGTTCCTCCCACATCTCCCGTTTCTGAAAAGAGTCATAATATCTCTTTTCTGAGTCTGCCGAGGTGAACCTCCTAGGGATTCTGCTGTGGCTTGGTGTAGATATTGTCGCGGCAGTTGTGGAGGTAGCACTCATTCTAGTTGATCGTGTAGTCATTGTAAGGAAACTGTGGAAATAAAAAGAAAATTCTTGAAAAGCTAAATCGTCGAAAACAAAGTGGAGAGAAGATAATGAGGTGAAAAATGAAATGGGAAGAGAGGTTTATATAGAACGTGATTTTTCTGCCAGTTGGAACTGTAACGGGTGGTGTGAATAACAGAGCCAGTTGTCACGTGGTTTTCTGACACATTTGTCACGCGTTTCCGTGTCTACTGCGCGTTTGTTACGCGTTTTCGTGTCTGTCGCGACAGTTCCGTGATAGGCTGTATTTTGCGCGTCTACCATGACAGCTGGTAACAGGCTGTCATGACACCCTTGTTCCATTGGGCTTCGTGGGCTGTTGTGATTGTGGTGGGCTGGTTCATTCCTTCTCTTAACTCTACTTTCTTTATTTACCTGCAAACTAAATAAATAAAATATTAAATTCTTATTTCCTAAAACAAAAAAATAAAATAAAACTAAGTTAAATTAGGGATGCCTTGAGGAGCATCTCCTAAAGTAACTACTTCATGCACTCTTGGGGCTTCAGTCCCCTGATAGTGCTTAAGCATTTGCCCGTTGACTTTGAATTGGTGTTCGTCCTTGATTGATCTAATTGTATTGGCTCCATGAGGAAAAACCTAGACTACTTGGAAGGGTTCAGACCATCTAGATTTTAGCTTTCCTAGGAAAAGCTTCAACCTAGAGTTGAATAACAACACCTTTTGCCCTGGGCTAAACTGTCGTGGCAGTAGTTTTCTGTCGTGCCACTTATTTGTTTTGTCCTTGTATATCCTGGCATTGTCATAGGCCATTGCTCGAATTTCTTCAATTCCATTCAAGTCTAGCAGCCTTTTCTGTCCTGCTTTATGTTCTATCTCGACAGGTGGGTGACATGTTTTTCCGTAGATAAGGCGGTAAGGCGACATTCCCAATGGTGTCTTAAGTGCATTTATGTAAGCCCATAGTGCATCATTTAGGTGAAGAGACCAATCCTTTCTAATTGGTTTAACCATCTTTTCTAGGATGTTCTTCACTTCTCTGTTTGAGATTTCAGTCTGCCCATTGGTTTGAGGGTGATATGCTGTTGCGATCTTGTCTGTAACTCCATATTTCTTCAACGCGCCAGCAATTACCCTGTTGTCAAAGTGCCTACCCTCATCACTAATAATCGCCCTTGGGATGCCAAACATTGAGAAGATATGTTTGTGGACAAATCTTTGCACAGTCTTTGCATCATTCATTTGTGTGACGATAGCCTCTACCCACTTGGACACGTAGTCTACTACCAACAGTATGTACAAATTCCCACAAAAGGCTGGGAATGGTCCCATGAAGTCGATTCCCCACACATCGAAAATTTTGACTTCAAGAATGTTCTGCAAGGGCATCTCATGCCTTCTAGAAATATTTCCAGTCCTTTGACATTTATCACAGCTCTTGTAAAAAGCTTGTGCATCTTTAAACGGTGTAGGCCAATAGAAACCAGATTGCAGAACTTTGGCAGCAGTTTCATTTCCTCCAAAGTATCCTCCATAAGGAGCAGTATGGTAGTGGTGAAGCACTTCTTCCTGCTCTTCATGTGGTATGTTGTTGAGTGTGTAAAAGTTCTATAATTTACCCCCTATTTAACCCATATTTCTGCTGCATTCAAGCATATTTCATTGCATTTAGGTTAGATTTCAGTTATACATCACAAATATATTAAATGACACAGTTTCTACTGAAATTGGTTGCTTTTGCAGGTAGTTGCTGTAGAAGATGGAGGGCAGTGGAGAGCAGACGTTGGGCAGTAAAGAAGTAGAGCTGGAACTGGATGTGCAGACGAGGAGGACGATGCTGCCATGGCCGCTGCCGTGGCAGCCAAGGACGACAGCAGTAGTGAAGAGAAGAAGCAAAGTGGGCCTCGACAGAAAGAGAAAATTAAGTCAGTCTGTCGTGGAACACCCTTATATTTTCCCAAGCCCTAGATCAGAATGAAGGCCAAGCCCAAGGTTCAAGGAATAAACTCCAAGCAAGAAGGAATGACGAATTAAAGATATATTCTCTGAAGATTTAGTCTTTAATAGAGTTGTACTTTAGTTTAAACTTGTATTATTGCCATATTAGAAAACTTGAACCCAAGGCCTATATAAAGGCATGTAATTCGACCTAGGGAAGGATATCTTCATCTCTAGCCTTCTTCCCAAAACCCTAGCCGTTTTCCCCTTCTCATCATGTTCTAAACTTCCCCTAGGGCTACGAGTTGATTTGTAAACTAGTTGCAAGGATTGCATTTGTTTTAGGAATTTTTCTGTTCAATAAAATAGACTTCAAGTTTTCTTATTCTGGTTTTCAACATCTTGCAAGAGTATCGGGAGAGCATTGTGAGATTATCTATTTACTTAATATCGGGAGAGTTAAGTATACGAAAGGAATAAGTACGGGTTCTCCAGTTTATGGTTGAACTATCTCGGACCTAGGGATAGGACGAGGTTAAGTGGCTAAGGAAGAATTCAACAACATCGATCTTCATCCTTCGATTCACGTCGGGAGGTATCATCAAAGTCGTGATCATCGATAGACTTGGACCTAGGGATAGGCCAAGGCATAGCAGGGATTCTTGCCAAGCTTGAAGTACAGAGTTGTGTGATCGGTGCCGCGACTAACAACAGACTGTTGCCGCGACAGGTGCTGCCACGACAGGCACGACGACAGAACATATATTCCTAGACTTTGCAACACCTACACTACTGAGCAATTCAATACCGGCACATTCTCTCTATCTTGATTTCTTCAATCTTAAATTCCAGTTCTCTTTATTATTTTCGTGACAACAATTTAAACTATTCTTTTTCCTCTCGTGCAATAATCCAAGGTGAAGCTATTAGCCCAGTCCCTGTGGAGACGATATCCGATACTCACGTATCACTTTACTACTTGCGTCGTGTACACTTGCACTATATTGCGATAGACACTTTTACACGCAACACATGCATCTCCTGATGATCTGATCTGCACAGTGCTTAAATAGAAGAGGTTCATCCCAATAATAAAGTTTTGCATCATTTTGGAACCTCTTCCTAGCTTGGTATTTAAGTTTAGGAGGTAATAAACCACTCACAGTGTAATTTACAATGTCAGCATACCAAGGGATTTCAGGAGGCTTACATGTCGTCATGGCTGTCACGGAAGTGCTGGTGGCAGTGTATAACTGCTCGTCTGGGAAAAGTTTCCAGTATGTTAGTCTTGTCTTTCTCTTGGCCATTTCCCATCTCCAGTCTTGACAAGTGATCATCTACTTGGTTTTTTGTTCCCTTTTTGTCCTTGATGTCAATATCGAATTCTTGCAGCAGCAGAATCCAACGTATCAATCTTGGCTTAGCATCCTTCTTGGTGAACAGATATTTGAGTGTTGAGTGATATGTGTGGACCACCACTTTTGTTCCAAGTATATATGGTCGAAACTTGTCAATTGCAAACACCACTCCTGGCAACTCCTTCTCTATTGTGGTGTAGTTAATTTGGGCATCATTTAAAGTATGGCTGGCATAATATATAATGTGGAAGAGTTTCTCCTTCCTCTGCCCTAGTGTTGCCCTGACAGCATAGTCACTGGCGTCACACATGATCTCGAACGGTAAACTCCAGTCTGGTGGTTGTACTATTGGGGCTGTTACCAGCTTCTCTTTCAGTGTCCTGAATGCTTCAGTACATTCAGTGTTAAAGTCAAAGGCCCTATTTTGTTCCAGCAAGAGACACAAGGGTTTAGTAATTTTAGAGAAATTGGAAATAAATCTACGATAAAACCCAGCGTGTCCTAAGAAACTTCGTATGCTCTTGACTGTTGTGGGTGGCGGCAGTTTTTCAATAACTTCAATTTTTGCTCTGTCCACTTCTATGTCGCGGTAGGAGACCTTGTGTCCCAGCACTATGCCCTCATCCACCATAAAGTGTCATTTTTCCCAGTTTAATACAAGGTTAGCCTTCTCGCATCTTTCAAGCACCTTCTTCAAATTGCCTAGGCAACCGTTGAAACTGTCTCCAAAGACGGAAAAGTCATCCATGAATATCTCCAGAAATCTTCCACCATATTCGAGAATATTGCCATCATACATCGTTGGAATGTTGCTGGAGCATTGTATAGTCCAAATGGAATTCTTCGAAAGGCGTATGTTCCGTATGGGCATGTGAAGGTTGTTTTCTCATGATCCTCTAGTGCAATTGCGATCTGGTTGTAACCTGAGTAGCCATCAAGAAAACAATAGTAAGGCTTCCCCGTTAATCTATCTAACATTTGGTCAATAAAAGGGTAAGGGGAAGTGGTCCTTCTAGGTAGCTTTATTAAGCTTTCAGTAGTCCATACAAACCCTTCAACCGGTCACAATCCTGGTTGGGATTAACTCATTTTCCTTGTTGGTTACTATCGTTATGCCTCCCTTTTTGGGTACGCATTGCACTGGGCTCAGCCACTTGCTATCCGAGATGGCATAGATAATTATAACATCAAGCCACTTGATGATCTCTTTTCGTACCAACTCTCGCATAGCTTCGTTTAGTCTTCTTTGAGCATCAATCATCGGCTTATGGTCATCCTCCAAAAGGATTTTGTGCATGCATATTGCCGAACTGATGCCTTGGATGTCAGCAATGGTCCATCCAATTGCCTTCTTATGCTGTTATAGCATCCTGATCGGTTTCTGTTCCTGTTCCTGCATCAACTTAGAGGAGATGATTACGGGCAACGTATCATTGATTCCAAGAAAAACATATTTAAGTTGCCATGGCAAGGGCTTAAGATCTAAAACATGTGGTTATTCAATGGAAGGCTTTTGGATCACATGTTCTGATGCAAGGTTGGTCTATAATTACTTCTGATATTGCCTTACATTCTTCCTCTGCATCAGCTTGTTTAATAGCTTGGAGAACATTGAGCTTTATTTGCTGGTCATTGACTCTCATAGTCAGTTCTTCCTTCTCTACATCGATCACTGTTCTCTCTATGGTTAGGAAGGGTCGCCCTAGGATGATCGGTGTGTTTTCATCTGCTTCACAGTCTAAGACAAGAAAGTCAGCAGGAAATATAAATTTATCCACTCTTACCCAAATATCTTCAATCTTTCCTTCCGGTTGTACGTAAGAGTGGTCTGCCAGTTGCAGCATGACTGTTGTGGGTCTTGCTTGTCCAATACCTAGCTTTTGAAATACAGACTTGGGCATTAGATTAATACTAGCACCTAGATCACAAAGTGTCTTACCCACAAACTTATCACCAATTATGCATGGTATTATGAAACTCTCGGGATCCTTCTTCTTTGGGGTGGACGCTTATGAAGGATTGCCATGCATCCTTCTGTCATCATCACGGTTTCAAACTCCCCAAGTCTGGATCTCCTGGACATTGCATCCTTAAGGAACTTTGCATAACCAGGTATCTGCTTAATGACTTCTAACAACGGGATGTTGATGTGTACTTGCTTAAAACATCATAGATTTTCTTAAGCTGGTACTCATGTTTTTGTTTTTTCAACCGCTGCGGAAAAGGGGGTGGAGGACGGTAATCTTCGAGGCGTCCTTCACATGGGAATCAAATTTGAGGAGGCTTACATTCTGTAGTTTCTTCTGTCTGCTCCTCTATTTCTTCTGTTGTCGTGCCAGGTGTGGCGACAGCAGGCTGTTTTGCTTCTACCGGGGCAGTGTTCTCGGCAAGTGTTTGTGGGGTCGATTCCTTATCAGATGTTTCTTTAATTATCGGCCCTTGTAATTGTTTTCCACTCCTCGTTGTAATAGTTTTGCACTGCTCATGTATGGGTTTTCTAGTAACCTCAATATCACTAGGGAATCCTCCATTCTTCCTTGGGTTTATGAACTGTGAAACCTGACTCATCTGTGTCTCTAGGGATTTTAGGGTAGCCTCATGATTTGTCATTCTCATCTCTGTCTTATCCTTGAAGGATTCAGTCTTCTTGACAAAGTGATCCATGTTTGCCATATATGCTCCTGTTTGAGACATGAAGGTTGCCAGGGTCTGTTCCAGTATGCTCGTTGTGGCTATCGGATGGTGTTGTGGCTGCTGCTGTGGTTGCTATCGTGACAGGATTCTGGGACCCCCTTGGTTCTGGTTATTCTGGACTTGAGGGTTTAATGCATTGTTCGGGCTACTCCAGGAAAATTTGGGGTCCTTCCTCCAGTTTGGGTTGTAGATGTTGGAATCATAGCTTATGTTCTTGTTATAATTTCCAACATACATCTCCTCTTCCAGCTGTAAGGGACACTCATCTATACTATGGCTTCCGCTGCAAGTTTCACACACCTCTCCGGCAGAAAATACAGCCTTAGATTCCTTTCGCTGCAGGTTTTCGACTATCTTGGAGAGGTATACAATTTGAGTTTTGACCGAGTTGTCAGATTCGTATTCCTTTACAGATACTCCTCGTCTATCTCCTCTTCGAGCTGTGGGGAACTACTCATCATTTTTAGCTAACTTTTTCAACACCAGCATTGCATCCTCTGGTTCCATGTCCAATAACAAGTTGTTTGCTATTGAATCTATCCTCATCTGAGTGTGTGCATTGGCAGCATTGTAGAATTTGAAAACCTGATTCCACACAGGGAATTCATACATCGAGCAGTTTCGTAAGAGAGTTGTAAATCGGTCTCATACCTCGTGCATTGGTTCATCATCTGCCTGTTGAAAAGTAGCAATCTCGTTACGTAATCTTTCAGATAAGAGGGAAGGATTAAAACGATAAAGAAATTCACGACAAAGGTCTGCCAAAGTTCTTATTGAACCCGACGTTAACTTGTTCCACCAGGTTTCCGCTCTATCTCTCAATGAATGAGGAAATAGTCGGATTCTCAGTACTTTCGAGCTTATTCCTGGCTGTCTGAATGATCCACGGATCTCCTTGAAGGTTTTCAGATGTTCATGCGTGTCCTGAGTAGCAGATCCACCAAATTGACCAGCAGAATTTATCATGATGAACATCACATGTTTTAGTTCAAAGTGTTCAGCTTCCACATCTGGCAGCGTAGTTTCCAGTTCAACATGGTCGTTATCCATGTACTTTCGGCAAGTCTGACGTGCTGCTAGGGCAGCAGGCGGCGGCCGATTGTTTTGGGCATCATTAGGAGGATCAACATCACCACTAGGGTTGTTGTTGTTGTTGAAATTATCCGCCCCATTGCCTTGTCTTCCGTTCACCATTGCTTCTAGTCTCTCCTCAAGATAGTTATTTCTTTCTATCAAGAGTTGGGCTTGGTTCCTAAGTTGATATGTTCGTTTGATTTCTAGATCTAATTCGTACTCATGTTCTTTACCTCGTCTCGATTTGCGCATAAGCAATAGAAGAACCTTGTGAAAAACAAAGGTAAAATAAAACAACTAAAAACAAATAAGAAATAAAAAATAAAAATAAAAAGGTGCAGTAATAAAAGGTAAAGGTATGTTGCCAGTTCCCCGGCAACGGCGCCAAAAACTTGTTGCGTGTAAAATAGTCTATCGCAATTGGGTGCAAGTATACACGTCGCAAGTAATAAAGTAATATGAAGTATCGAATATCGTCTCCACGGGGACCGAAAATACTTCTATCCTTAGATTGTTGCACAAGAAAAGAATTAAGTTAAAATAAATGTTTGGAGAAATCTTGAGAATAAGCTAAAGTAAAAGATAAAGAAATTAGATTGAGAAAATAGGCTGGTATTGATTTGCTCAATAGTGCAAGTTTGCACTGTTTAGAAGGCCTCCTGTTTTGTCTGTCGTCGCTCTTGTCGCGGCAGAGGTTTGTTGATGTCGCAGTAGCGATAAAAAAACTCTATACTTCAAGTTCAGCAAGAATCACTATTGTGACTCGTCCTATCCCTAGGCCCAAGTTCTGTCGATGAACACGTCTTAGATGATACCTCCCGGCGTGAATCGAAGGATGAACACTGATGTTTATGAATTCTTCCTTAGTTGCTTAACCTTGAACCTATCCCTAGGCCAAGATGGTTTAACCATAAACTAGAAAACACGTATTTACTCCTTTCGTATACTTAACTCTCCCGATATTAAGTAAATGGGTAACCTCACAATTCTTTCCCGATACTCTTATGAGATATGGAAACCAGAGTAAATAAACTTGAAGCTTTTATCGAATTGAACAAAAAAATCCTAAAAACAGTACAACCCTTACAACTACTTTACAAGATCAACTATTTGCCCTAGGGGAAGTTTAGAACATGATGGAGAGAGAGAAACGACTAGGGTGTTGGGGGAAGATGACTAGGAGCTTGATATCCTTTGCCTAGCCGAATTACAAGCATATATATAGGCCTTGGTCTTGGGTTTTCTTAATAGACGAGAATACAAGTTTGAATTAAAGTACAACTCTATTAAAGACTAAATCTCTTAGTAGATGTCTTTTAATTCGTCCTACCTTCTTGCTTTGACTTTTTCCTCAAACTTAGGACCAGGCCTTCCTTGTGCTTCTGGGCTCCAACAGTTATGCAAGTGGTCCACAAAAATCAGGCATTAAATGTTCTATCAATCGAACTCCACTTTGTATTTTCTGTCACCATGGTCTTCACTGTCGCCTCTTCTGCCACGGCAACGGTCACGACAGCATTGTAGCGGATATTTTCCTTCACTTCTTCACTCCAGCTCTGCAACTACCTTCTGCTCCTTTGCTGCCATGGATGCTGCAACGGCAGACACCTGCAAAAATAAACCAAAATCAGCAGCATCTGTGCAATATTTTCCAATTGTGATGTTTATGTAAAATATATCCTAATATGCAACTAATCATGCTTGAATGCATCAATAATATGGAAAATGAGAGCTAAAATATAGAACATTTATGCACTCAACACCAATAACACCAAATATTCCATGAAAAGTTACAGTAAAAAATAAATGATTTACAGATTTCGGATCGGAAAGGCAAAGAACGCACATGTCCTCATCAGGGAAATTTGTGATTCATTTTCTCTGCTCTACTTTTGAAGGGATACATACGCGCAACATCCTCTATACAAAACATTCCACATTAAAAGGGGCAATTCCTTTCCATACCAAATTCCATTCGAAGGAAGGATTGGCATTATAAGATAACAACGCAATCATATCTTTCAGGGAGTAGCACTCAGAAGATGAATTAGTCCATCTCACATTGTTTGAGGGATTGTAACACCCTAAAATCCAATATAGTCAGAATTGGGTTCCGGTGATCGGAAATCTCATATCGATAAAGTCTAAATATTGTATCGGTTTGTTAATTATTTGATATTGTACTCTAATTAAGTTAGACTATCGAGAACAAGCCTTATCGAATTCATTAAAAGCTATTTAATGACCAAGCTATAGTTATTGGAAAGTTCGAGGGCAAACCTTTAGAGAATTAAGAGTTGAGTGACTAACCTTGCGATTAGCCCCTCCTCAATCATAACTACACTTACGTGGGTTAATTTTTGAGCTTTCCTTCAAGTGAAGGAAAGCCATCGGTTAGTTAATATTATAGAATGAATAAAAGGGAAGGAAGAAAGGAGTAAAAGCTTACCCGAGACTAAAGCAAGCAAGCACCTCTCTATATCTTCATCTTCATCATCTTCCTCTAAGCACACACCTCCATTGAAGAGGAACCTAAGTTTAATTTTTCTTTAATTTATTGATATCGAATTGTTGCTATCATTCGGGTAAGCTATATCCCTCAACTAATCATCGGATTCCATGGATGTATCAAGCCTAATCTCAAGCTAGGGTTTTGACCATCCATGGATAATCCATCGTTGTTGTTTATACTAAATTCGGATATCGATTTTAATACCGTTATATTGATTTTGATGTCGTACTATCAATCCTAATGATGTCCCTATTGATTTTCTAGCTCAATAAGTGGAAAGAGAGGTTTCGCCATCTCTATCGAAAGCTAGAAACAATGGCGTGGTCATCTAAGAGCCGTAAGAGCATCGGATATCAAGGTGAGTGTAGTCGAAGTCTCGGGATTAGGCGAGGAGCCTTCCCGAATCCATTATTGTTGATTTCGGTCATATAGCTAACATTTCCCTTAGGAAGTTGCATCGGATTGTTAAACGAATCTATTGGTAAGTATTAGAAAGTTTGGTAATGAACATCGGGCGTAGATATTGAAATCGTCATTGTGCATTGTTATTGATATAGTTATTGTTATTGAAACATTGCAAATGAATCATCGGACATTGAACATTTACATTGACATCATGAAATATTGATATTGAAACATGTTTACTAATAATAACATTGAAGATATTGATCATCGAAATCATCATTGAATATTGAATATGGATATTGTCATTGAACCTTGGATTTGAATGGACCTTGGATACAATTGGCATGCCATAGAATTCATGAGCTCAGTGTACGGGTGGACTACGGTCCTAAGGCTACGACTTATATTGATTTGGCGAGGCGGAGGGATGTGTATTGTACTTGGTCATTGGCGAGGCGGAGGGACTAAACCATTCATTGATTTGGCGAGGCGTAGGAATTCGTGTATCCATTATCTTGTTTCAATCAAAGGATTAATAATGGAATTGATATGTTAAACATTGTATATTGAAACATGATATTGATATTCATAAGCATGAGATTATGTATATGCATCATTCATTGTTATTTACATTGTTTGTGACTACCTCACTAGGCAATGTATGCCTAGTGTGTCTCATCTCATGCATTTCAGGTTAAGGAATAGACCCCTTTTGGAAGATCAAAAAATTCAAGGCAAGACAAGTCACTACAAGCCAAAGTAATGTATTTTGACTTTATGAACTCCTAGGAAGGTGGCAAAGTAGTTGAACTAGTCTTTTGTGCCCATTTTGGTATGCTTGTAATGTGTATAAGTTGTAATGTTATTAAAGGCCCTAAAATGACTTTTGGTATGGCTAAAAGTTGGTAAAAATGACATATATGGCTCACATGGGTGAAAATCTAGTAAACGTATTCGATTGATCATGAAATTTGGTATGCCAGTAGTTTATAGAATTGAAATATAGTGTGTAAAGTTTCATTGAATTTGAACATTGTTTGGTAGGTCAACTCGATTAAAAACCAAAAAAATCTGTCATTACAGGTTAGGTCGTACCGATACGGGGTAATGGCGTATCGATACGATTAAGCATAATTGAACCTAAGAAACAGCGTGTATCGATATGGTTTGGAGCTGTACCGAAACATTTTGCCACTAGAATTCCTTGTTTCGATACGAGCCTAACCTTTATCGAAACGAGTCAAAGGTCAAAGCCAATGGAAGTTAACCCGTACCGAAACAGGCTAAAGGTGTTTCGATACAGGGTTAGTTAAGTTGGTTAAAAGGCAGAAATTGAAGGTTTACAATGTTCACAGTTTGGTCACTGAAGTTAGGACAAGTCAATTGGATGAGTAAATGAATTCCAAATTGTATGAAAATTTATAGACTTGTTAATATTATATTGAATTTCATTATAGTATAATCAATTGCATCGAGGGACCTATAATTTATTAGATTTATAGTTTATTCCCTAAAACTTGTAATAGTTAAGAATTGGCCCTAAATGATTAATTGTTGATTCACAATGGATAAAAGGGACTAATATGTATATTCGATAATGTTTTTTAGTATAACATTGTCTACGTACTGTTTATGAATTGAAATTTTATTGCACCGATCACCGTATTGTCCATCGATAGCACACTCCGACTCGTTCTTGACCAGGTCGGGAAGGGGGTGTTACATGGACGCTTCCTAAGTTGGCTGCCATTTAACACATCCACAAATTCATCTCACACTTCGCTTTCCCAATCAAATAGAGGTCTTCGTAAAGGAACCTCCCAAACCCACTTTGAATCTTCCCACCGATTGAACTCTGAAACTTTCCTCAAAAAAGATCCTCAGAAATTGCACTTTTAGACTATAGTAGGTTACCCAAGAATCAGACCGGAAATCTAAAGCTTTCTCATCCCCCACTTGAAGGACTAAGTTGGATAAAAAGGGATCAATGTTTCTAAATGTTGGGTCGAGGACTTTGACTATATCCCTCTATATCCATGATGTGTTGCTACTGTGAATATTAGAAGGTAGAAGATTGATGTCTCCCTTCTCATGTTTTGCCCGAACAATTTGTTTCCAGTAGCTATCTCGCTCTGTATCATACCTCCAAAGCCACTTGTACAATAATGTCTTATTCTTCTTATCAAAATCAATAAGGTCGAGTCCTCCCAAGCTTTTTGGAAGGCATAACACTTCCCAACGAATCCAGTGCGTTTTGCGGCTATTTAAGGAACCCCCAAACGAATCTGGCCACTATCTTATTCAACTCCGTAGCAATAGATGTAGACATTCAGAACATTGACAGATAATATGTGGGAAGATTGATGAGAACGGATCTTGCTAACGTCACATTTCCACCAAAAGATAGAAATATGGACTTACACGGACTCATGCGCTTCCTGACTTTTTCCAAAATTGGTTTCCATAAAACTAGAGAATTTTTTCTCACTCCCAATGATAGCCCGAGATAAGTTGAAGGGAGAGAGGAGGCCTTACAATGTAGTTTATCTGCCCAAGCCTTTTTCTTTAACTCATCCACATTTATCCCAGATTTGTTTTTTTTTTAGATTCAACCTCAAACCTGCGGCATCCTCGAAACACCGAAGGATGCTTTTAATGTTCTAAACTTGTGTTACACTTGCCCCACAGAACAATATTAGATCGTCTTTGAATTGTAGATGGGTAACTTTGACCTTCCCATTCCCTGCGCACACTCCATCAAAAAATCTGAGCTGTGTCGCATTAATAAGAACTTGACTCAACCCTTCCGCTACAATATTAAACAGGAGGGGAGAGAGTGGATATCCTTGTCTAAGGCCCCTCTTAATTTTAAATCTTCCAGTTGGAGAACCATTAACGAGTACAAAGATAGACGTAGATGACACACACGTATTGATCCACCCTCTCCACCTATTGTCGAAACCCATTTTACACAACATAAGATCAAGAAATTTCCAGTCAAATGAACCATAAGCCCTTTGAAAGCCCGCTTTGAAAATCACACATTCCAAACCTCTTCTCCTAGCGATGTCGACTAAATCGTTATACACAAAGGAGCAATATAAGATTTATCGACCTTTGATGAACGCGAACTAGTTTGCGCTAATAATTTCATCTATGCAGCTAGATAGACGGTTGGCCAAAAGCTTAGCCAGAATTTTATACACGCCTTCGACGAGACTAATTGGCCGAAGATCCTCAACTGTCTTTGGATGCTCATTTTCGGGATCAAGGAGATGAAAGGGAGGTTAAGATTTCTGTCCTACTTCTTTCCACACCATAAATCATCAATAAATGTCATCAAATCAGCTTTTAAGAATTTCCAAAACCTTCTAAAAAAACCCAAGATTAAACCCATCGGGGCCGGGGGCTTTATTTTCATTAGCGTTTTTGACAATATCCCAAACTTCCTCTTCCTCAAAGCGTCTCTCTAGAAACTCACCCGAGGAATTGCCGATACATTTAAAGGGTCAGTTTAGATCCTCAAGTTCCACAGTCAATGAGCAATTATACATATGAGAGAAGTGTTTTTGGATTGCCTCCCCAATCTTGTCAGACTCCTCCAAGACATTATTCCCCATACGAAGCTTATGGATCCAGTTTGACCTTCTCTTCATAGAAGCCATCATGTGAAAAATTTTAGTGTTCTTATCACCTTCTAGAATCCATTGAATCCTTGATTTTTGTCTCCATTCTCTTTCCTCCCTTTTATAGAAATCCCAAAGCTTTGATCTTAAGTCTCTTAATTCTAAAGAAATACTTTCATCATTCAGCTCGTTGTTTAATCTGTTCTCAATGAGCTCAACTTTCATCTCAACAACAACGATAGTAGCCTTATCGTTCTCCTTTCATTCCTTTCCAACCCATCTCTTTATCATCACCTTGGACTTCCTAAGCAACAAATCAATTCCCAGACCAGATGACTCCTTTAGAGAATCGAACACCATAGAACAGAAATCAACATTATCCATCCAATGGTTGAAAAGTTTGAACGGTCTCGGCCCAGCCTTGAAGTTCTCCACGGTCAAGAACAACGAGATGTGATCAAAAATCGACTTTGACAACGAGTGTAGGCAGGTACCAAGAGCCATGTGTAGGATTTCGGGCGATATCAGTACCATGTCCAACCTCTATAGAGTGGTGTTCTCTCTAAAATTACTCTAGGTGAACTTGCTTCCAATCAGAGGGAGATCAATCAAACCAGTATTTGAGATGAACTCTCTAAGGGCCCTCATTGAAGACTGATTGAAGGATGCCCCAATCTTTTCCTCCTCGTTTAAAACTGTGTTGAAGTCTCCCCTACCATCCATAGACCCATATTTTCCAGGATATGGGCTTCCGATTCTTCGAACAACAATGTCCTCTCAGCTGTTGCATTCAGAGCATACAAATTGATCATGCTACAGTTAATATTCCCTCCCCCAATTCTTCCATGGATAATGATATAATTAGGGTGGATCATACTATGATCCACAATGAAGAAATTTGAATCCCAGAAACATGCAATTTCCCCCTCTGATCCAATCGCGTTGCTTGTGATAAAATTATTCGTTTCGTACCCCCACACTGCAGCACGCTTCCTTAGATCAAAGTCTTCTAATTTTGTTTCTTGAAGGAACATGATACTAATCTTCTTTGAACATATCAGGTTTTTCACAGCCCTGCACTTTTTTGGTCTTCCCAGCCCTCTGATGTTCCAAGAAAGAAAATTACGAAACAACATAGGGGATATAATAATGATACTCACCCTAAAAAAGAAGCCCAATTCAGTTGATTCCAGTCGTAGCATCTTCGAGACTTGTCAGGACCTGCACAACCTTTGATCTCTTCTCCTTGAATTTAAAACCCACTGCCTCTCCAACTACAAGTGCAATATCGACTTCACTAACATTCTTCTGGCCCGACGATTCGAAGCTCATCGCCAAATTCTACAACTCGATGATCGGAACAACTCTTTGACTCGACATCATCGCTGCTTTACTAAACATGTTTAGAGAGGGTGAAAGGGGGTCAGGTGCCCTCGATCCAGCCTTTTTTTGTTTTTGGTTTCCCTGTAGAATGGCTCAAGGAGGGCCAAGATTAATCACATACGATATAATTTTTTAATATTTAAATTTAATAAAATAAATAAATAAAAATTATCAAGCAAATGTTGGAGTAAGTATTAAGCGTAACATCCCCTTCATATCTTAGGTCATGAATTCATTATCTAGCAGAAATTTTTTCTTTTTCTTTTTTCCCTTCCCCTCCTCTGAGTTGTAAGTATTATTAAAAAGTAAATATAAATATAATACATATAAAAATTGATATTGTTGTTAAAATGTAAAACGAATTAATCTGAATAAAGAAGTTTAAAAAAAATCAGATCAGGTGGTCTTCCACAACTTTCTGAGAGAAGAGGCCCGCTCTCTACTTTCCGATAATGGTAAAATTCCTTGAAAAACGGTTAGCCAATCACAGTATGATCAAACACTAAACTGTATAAAATGGCATCAGATCAATCGAATTCTCAATCGCATTTCGAACTTCGTTTTTATTAAATAAATAGATTATTTATCCCAATAATTCATAAATTCTTTCCGTCTTTCTTTCCTCTTGAAAAGCCTCCTCTGTTGAAAAGCCATGGTGGTAGCAATGGCGGCATCCATGGCTTCCGGTTCCAGAACAAAACCGATGCTCGACCTTTCTTTTTGTTTCACGGTGGCGATTTGCGCATTCTTTGTCCCGAGTTTTGCCAAGCTCACAACGATTGAACACCCCGTGAAAAATGATCGGTCGCTTAGCTTTTTGGTTGTTGGAGATTGGGGCAGAAGAGGATTTTACAATCAATCTGACGTTGCTTTTCAGGTCTATTTCTCTTCACCTTCATCATTGCTTTCCAGATTTTTTAAAAAATTTCCTTGCCTAAGTTCGAATCGATCTAGAGTTTAAGATTTAAACTCTCTTGAGAAATTCATTTGATTGAATTAAACAGATGGGAAGGATTGGAGAGAAACTAGATATAGATTTCATCGTCTCAACCGGTGATAATTTCTACGATAATGGATTAACAAGCGTGCATGATCCAACATTTAGAGAATCTTTCACACATGTTTACACTGCCAAAAGCTTGCAAAAGCCGTGGTATAGCGGTAAGTACTCTTTAATTAAAATTCAGTTTTCATTTTATTTCTCTCTAATTTGTTGCTTTAATTTCCTGCAATCGTTTCGATTTTTTAAAAAGAGTTTTAAATCCTAATTATAAGTTTTAAAACCACTGGTCCACTGCAGTTTTAGGAAATCATGATTATAGAGGCAATGTTGAGGCACAACTCAGCCCTATTCTACGAACTTTTGACAAGAGATGGTCTTGTATGAGATCGTTCGTTTTAAAAACAGGTAAATTAAATAAAATGTCAGATCGAATCAATTGAATCTAATTCGAATTTATTACCAATCGGACAATTATTGATATATAATCTCGTTTTCTTTCATTTTTTTCAGAACTATTAGATATCTTTTTCGTCGACACAACTCCGTTCGTAGACAAATACTTTATGGAACCAGATGAACATACTTATGATTGGGAAGGTATACAGCCTCGCAAAACTTACCTCACTACTCTTATCAAGGTTAGTATCGATATCGACCATTTGAGTATTCGTATCATTTTGATGTTATTTATTTATTTTGATTGTGTTAATTTTCTTTTATAGCATTTGTGTAATACTTTATGTGTAGGATTTGAAAGCGGAAATGCGAAACTCCACTGCAAAATGGAAATTTGTTGCCGGCCACCATGCAATTAAGAGTCTTGGCCATCACGGCGAGACCACTGAGCTTATCAAGTTCTTACTTCCGCTGCTTAAGGTAATTTAATCCTTAATTAAACAAACTTGTTTAAAAGTCTAAAACGGATGTGGTTATGGAAATTTTTTCCCAATACTGTTTAATTCATTCTAAAAATTTTCAGGAAAACGATGTTGATGTTTACATGAACGGGCATGACCACTGTTTGGAGCACATCTCAAGCATTGATGGGTAATGTTTTCTAAATAATTTTGTTTGGTATGATTAATGAGAATACAACTGGGTAAAAACTTAGCTTTAACTTTAAAAGTTAAACCTGATTAATCTTGATTTCCGATTTCGTCTCTTAAGTTTGATTTATTTAAATCCAAACAAAATTAGAGTAGAATAATATGTTTGAGAATGCAGTTCGATCCAGTATTTAACGAGCGGCGGAGGGTCGAAAGCATGGAGGGGTGACTTTAAAGCAGAGGACCATAGTAGTCAGAACGCCAAGTTCCTGTACGACGGGCAAGGTTTCATGTCAGTGGAGATGAACGAGAAAGACGCCATGATTATGTTTTATGATGTGGATGGCAAGGTTTTGCATGATTGGAAGATCTCTAAACAGCTCTATTCTGCAGTATAGGAAAGCTCAGGCATAAAAAAAATATTTTTGCAGAATCTGTAAATTAATAATCTAATCTTGGAGATTTCATTAGATGTGTCAATTTTATCTCCAAGTATTCTTATATATGTAATTTATATACAAATAAGTGTTCAACATGGAAAAATTTTGACAACGAACTGGATTTTTTATTTATTTCTATGTTTATTTTTATATATATAAATTGCAGTATTTATTCAAGGTTAATAGGGCTCATCCCCTTGTGTCCTGGTGGCAAAGGTAGATGCTCATCATTCCTTGGGACTCGAGTCCGAGCACCAGTAATACATGTTGTGTGTGCTGTCTTAAAAAAGACTAAAAAAGTTGAACAGATGTTACCTAGATGAAAACCGTTTCTTTTAAAAGATATTATGTTAAATTTATTTTTCAGAAATATATACTTCAAAATTAATTTATACCTTATTTTTATTAAAAATGAATAATATATTTAACTTTTAACTAACTTTAGCAATTTAATTTCTTAATTTACTTATTTTATTATTTTTTGAATGGTTTAAAGGTATACTTATTTTATTATCTAAATTCATTACTTCATTTTAAAAAAAAATTGTGACAAACATATCAACTATTATTAAAATTGAAACAATAATTTGATGTAATAACAACATTAGTCCCAAAAACATATACATTCTACTAATTTAGTCTTAATTTGAAATAACTCAATACTTAACTCTTCATATTTAAAATTTACAACAATGCACCATCATGACACAGGTGACTAGAGCCTATGCTGAGTTTTGGGCCGAGGTAACAATTATTACTCGTATCGTATGAAACATCTGAACTTGGTTAGGTTATGGGGATTTTGTGCAACATACTTCTAGGAGATGTTCCCCTCCCCCTTTTGATTTTGGGTTGGCAAAGCTGAGGAAAAAGGAAGACATGGTTAGCATGTCAATACTTCGAGGCACCCGTGGTTACATGGCACTAGAGTGGCTCAAATTGGATCCCATAACACCGAAAGTTGATGTCTATAGCTTTGGGATGATTTTAATCGAGCATTATTTGGATAACCGATTGCATTTTGGTTTGGTTGATACGGTAGTAAAGACAGCATGTGGCGTCTCAGAGACCAGCCGGAGGCGAGGCGGTCCATGGGGAAGGTGGCCAAGATGTTGGAAGGGACTGTGGAAATTATAGAACCCAAAAAAACCCAGTCTTTTATTTGGAGGATGTCTAAAACGGCAAGCAATTGATTTAATCTATGAATTTCTTAATGTTTGTGTGCATCTAGATATAATTCATGTTTGATACAAGTATGTTTATATTTTTAGTTTTAAGGTTGACATAGATTTAAAGTCTCGTTTTTCAAATTTTAACTTAAAAAGATTATTGAATTTTAGACACAATTTAATGTACGAGTTTGAATAATTATACATATATATGTAACTTATGTTTAGTTCGTGATTTATTTTACTATTAATTACCAGTTAATTTAAGGGTAAACTACTGCAGGGGTCACTTTCGTTTCTCGTTTGTACAGGTTTAGTCACCACTTTTAAAAAGTGCCAATAAGTGGTCATCTACGTTTTTTATGTGTAAAGACTTGGTCACTCCGACGTTATAGTCCGTTAGTCCCCTAACGGATTGGAAATTAATTAACGAAAAAATAAGGGTAAATTACTGCAATAGCCATTAAAATTTATCTCATGTACATTTTTTCTCCTCAATTTAAAAAAAGTAAACATTATAGTCACTAATAAAAATGTTTCTTTATAATTTCACCTTTAAATTTTTAAAAATTCATTTTTCAATCCTAAAACTTTACAATCAATTAGTACAATAATATTATAAATGCTTAGATGAAAAATAGGTGCCCAAAGTATACCCTTTGAAACTTAGGTGCCCAAATTGCTCCTATTTAATAGCTCAAACTTAAAAATTTAGTCCACTAACTACTAAAAAATTCGAGTTATTGGAATTTCTATTTTATAATTCAAACTTTATTTTGAATTTTTGAGTCGAGTTTATGAAATTATGAGTCGAGTATTTTCACAGCAAACCAAAAAATTTAATTTTTTCGAGTCAAGTCGAGTTATTGGAATTTCTATTTTATAATTCAAACTTTATTTTCAATTTTTGAGTCGAGTTTATGAAATTATGAGTCGAGTATTTTCACATCAAACCTAAAAATTTAATTTTTTCGAATCAAGTCGAGTGTTGCACTTCCCTACATATAATTTTTAATTTTAATCCGTGTTTGTCCCAACTAATTGTTTTGTTTAAATCGAAATTTAATAAATGTCTGAACCAAAATCCGTGACCCCAAATTCTGCGAATAAGTCTGCAGCTATAGCAGCTCTTACTGCATCTTTCGAACAACCACCACCAGCTCGAGAGACCATCATATCTAGATCTGTGAAAGGTATGTGATTTCTATCTTTCCAAATAAATTCATGTTATTTTCATATCTGTACTCAAAACCGTAAGTATGTTTCTTGGTGAAGTGACCCCACCGACACCCAAATCAACTTCAGCTAAGGAGAATTCCATGAGCAGCAAACTAGAATCCCTTACTATACAAGAAGATGCCAAAGAGGATGAGGCTGAAGACGAGAAAGGCCTTCTGATATACCCGTATGAACGTCTCAAAACAACATCAACCGATCCCGTTTCTGAAATAGATGTGACCAAACGAGAGGTATAGTTTTAAGACGGTATTATGTTCTTCTAGACATTTATGATTATTTCTTCTCCGAGACTTACATTTGAAATATGCATAGACGTACTTGTCATCCGAGGAGTTCAAGGAGAAGTTCGGGATGAAAAAGGATGCATTCTATAAGTTACCTAAGTGGAAACAAAATAAGCTAAAAATGGCTCTTCAACTGTGCTAAGTCTCCCTTTGATTCCATCTGCTATTTATTACAACCCCCCTGCAAATGGGAGTGCAGGTGGAACAAAACATGCTTGCAAATTTGTACAAGTTCTTTGCATTTCTCATCAAGTTTGCTTTTTTATCTTAACTCGAATCCGCAAATCACTCTAACTGCACACATTTTGTTCGGCTATAGTGGGAAGAACCCAAACCCCGTTTTCTCAGGATCGAAAAAGTGGGACAGCATTAGTGCATATTTAGCTGCTTCTGCTCTCCTATGAAGCTTTTTTTGTCATTGATATATTTGGATTTCAACCCTTTCCCTGTGGGTTAATTATCCCATGTGAATTTTTGGTTCAGACATTTATTAAATTTCGATTTAAACAAAACAATTAGTTGGGACAAACACGGATTAAAATTAAAAATTATATGTAGGGAAGTGCAACACTCGATTCGAAAAAATTAAATTTTTAGGTTTGATGTGAAAATACTCGACTCATAATTTCATAAACTCGACTCAAAAATTCAAAATAAAGTTTGAATTGTAAAGTTTTAGGATTGAAAAATTAATTTTTAAAAATTTAAGGGTGAAATTATAAAGAAACATTTTTATTAGTGACTATAATGTTTACTTTTTTAAATTGAGGAGAAAAAATGTACATGAGATAAATTTTAATGGCTATTGCAGTAATTTACCCTTATTTTTTCGTTAATTAATTCCCAATCCGTTAGGGGACTAACAGACTATAACGTCGGAGTGACCAAGTCTTTACACATCGAAAACGTAGATGACCACTTATTGGCACTTTTCAAAAGTGGTGACTAAATCTGTACAAACGAGAAACGAAAGTGGCCCCTGCAGTAGTTTACCCTTAATTTAATGGTATAATGCATTAAATTTTTTAAACAAAATTAGAAGTTTAAACATTGATACCACTAATGATTAGAAGAGTTAGTTGTGATGGGCCTTTGTAGATCGGTCCCTCCATCTCTAAGTCATGCGAGGAGGTACAGTAGAGAGTGATGTGCAATTGACTATACTTAATTTGTTAAAGTATGAATTTTTAAGAAGTTAATTTAATTTTTTCGTAAGAAATATTAATTTGACTCCATTTAATTTGTTAAGATATGAGATCAACATTGCTTATTGTAATAGTATGAGAATCACACATACTTCGTACTCCACTCTGACCTCTCTATATATAAAAATCTTAGCTCCGCCACTGTTCCAAGCCATCGTATATTTTAAGGATAAACTACTTCTATAGTCACTTAATTATAGGAATGCTCTATTTTAACTATTGATCTTTTAATTAGTCAATTAGACCACTTAACTATTTAAATGATATCAATCAAGTCACTATTAGTTAAAAGTAAAAAAAATACTAATGTGACAATTAAATAAGTCAGCATAATTACACATTTAGTTTTTATTATATAAATTTATTTACTTGTTACATCATTATTTCCAGTAACTTTTTAACAGCTTATAAATTAATTACTGTCATTTAAATGGTTAAATGTTGATTGTATATTTAAACAAGAAAATGAATCAAAATTTATTTCTATGATCGAAGTTTAAAAACTTTTGTTTCTATTTTTCCAAAGGACTATAGTCTACAAGAGCCTAAAAAAATAAAACCCTGCAATTATTGGTCAACCCAAAAGCCCCAAACCCTAATATTAAAACTGCCTAAACGGACACACACTCAAGCCCAAAACATAAAACCCTAGTTTGAAAGGACCAGGGTTTTGTTTTCTGGTCGTCGGAGTCTATAAAACGGCTTTCTACATTTCTCCACAAACCAGATCTAATCGGTGGATCGACAATCAGGTAAATCTACTTTATGCCTCTTAATTCTCTTTTTTCCCGCTTAATTTTCCATAGTTTTCCTGATCTAGGTTTTCGCCTTTATTAAATTTGTCAGATTTTTTAGTGTATCCATTTTTAAGTTGAGAACGAAAATGGTCTCTGGCAATTATTTAGATCATTTTAGGAGTCTTTTTATGTCTCAGCTGAAGAGAAATTGTAGTTTTTGGGCTATAATTAATATCTTCGTTGTACTTCGCTCTTCTTTTTTCATTGATGTCTTTTCACCTTTGCCTCTGATGATGATTGAAAATAGAAACTTTCGTTCTTCCGAGAAAGTCCATGCGGAAAATTTCTGGAGACCTGAACTGAGGAGGCTTCTTTTTTATTCGCTGATTTTGTTTAAGTATGTCTGTGTTTTATTTAGCTTTTTATAGACATTCTTGGAATTAGGAATTGAAGGCTTCTGTTACTCTGATGATGTTTACTATTAAAAAACTTTCGTTCTCCTGAGCTAATATATGCTGAAAAATTATGGAGACCTGAGCTGAAGAGTTTCAGAAGATTTTCCCGAGATCTTTAGCATAGTTGCGTGATTCAGTGGTTTTCGAAAGTTGTATCATGGAGAAGCTTGATTCTGCATAGTTTAACACAAAAAATATAAAAATATACTGTTTTTTTTTGTTTCATTGGTGGTAAAATCGATTCCATTTCAGCAAATTTCATTGTGTTTGTATGGTTATGCATTTTGTTATTTCTATTACTGGTTCAATGAGTTTGGTATTCATTTGGTATGCCAGTGTTCAAAATATTCTGCCCCCCTTGATGGTTCTGTTTTCAATTGCACTAGTTTCTTTGATTTTTTGAGTTCTAATGATTTTCGCTTGATTCTTGCAGATTTTAGATTTGGTTTTACTGGGATACAGTACAGAACACTCCTGTAGTTGAAAATGAGGTGTGTTTAATCAATTTTCTTTCTATTCTGTTTCTTTTAATGCATGGTATACTAACCCTCCTCTTTGTTTCGCCTCTTCTTTTGCAGTCGACCAATGGAGGAAGATGTAAGTTAATTGTATATCTCATCTTTTTGTTGTTCCTTTACATGTTAAAACGTATATGTTTGTTGTTATTCATGTCTTCTTCCTTAACAGACAGTAAAGAATGAGGAAGAGGAATTTAACACCGGACCACTGTCTGTTCTGATGATGAGTGTTAAAAATAACACTCAGGTAATGTGCCCATCTTTTGATTCGCTAGCATTGTTAATGAGAATGTGGTTATGTTGAATTGAATTCAGCTTTTATGAATGCAGGTTCTCATCAACTGTCGGAACAACAAAAAACTTCTAGGCCGGGTGAGAGCCTTTGATCGCCACTGCAACATGGTTCTTGAGAATGTCAGGGAAATGTGGACTGAGGTTATTTTCTTTTCATTTCTTACTATTATTGTTATTATGCATCTTCTTTATGGTTGAATTAAAAAGGTGCCCATCATTTCTGTATCCCTTATATAGGTACCAAAGACTGGGAAAGGCAAGAAGAAGGCGCTTCCTGTTAACAAAGACAGGTTCATCAGTAAGATGTTTCTTAGGGGAGATTCTGTTATAATTGTTCTCAGAAATCCCAAGTAAATGTATGACATTTGGTAGTGTCGGCTATGAAACATCCTGGGAATTCGGACCTTTTCCAAGTTTTCGGATTTTTGCATCTGTTTTTGTTGTAAGCGCCTTCAACCCGAACCGCAGACCATGCTTTTGAGTTACTGAAGCTAGTGTATGGAGTATTTGTGTGGTTGTAAATGACAAAAATTCTAGTTAACTTGAGAGATTTTTAGACGCATTTGTGAAATTGTTATGAGATAATTGGTGAATGGATAGCTGACATCTTGAGTAGAGAGGTGATCTATGAAATATTTTGTCATAGGCTGTGGCGGCGAACATCCAATCTTATGGCCCTAGTTTTAGTTTGATTTTTAATGGTGTTAGAATATGCATGGAAGTGCTACTTTTATGCCAGTATAGATGAGTTTGAATTAGTATGATTTTTTTAATATGTTTTTTATTTATGTATAAAACGACTTGAAGATTTAAAGGGTTCCTTTAAATTTAAAGGCTTAATGTCAAAATAAGTGTTTTATTTTAAGTGTTTAAATTTTCGGTTTTAGGTTGCCTAATTTTTTTTCTTTCAGGTGTTTAACCTTTTTTTTTTGTCTCTTTTTGATACCCAAATTATCATTTCTGTCCAATCTATTCATTTTTAAAGGTCAAACTGACAATTACTTTGATTGAAAAATGATTGAACACTTAAAAAGAATAAAAAAAAGAATTGGATAGTTTAAGCATTTATTTTGATATCAAACCTTTATTAAAATAGACATTTAATATGGTTTGACAAATCTTAATTTAATTTAAATTTCACTTAGAAAAGAGGGGAATGTGGGTTAGAGGAAGGAAAGATGTGTTTTTAGTGAATTTAAAATTTATGATCCAAGAGAATATGAGGAAACAAAGATGAGCAGTTTAGCCAACTAGTTAAATATTTTTATTTGGATTGAAGGTCTTTTAATTTGGAAATTTTAAATATAATATAATATTTTTTTATAAATAAAAAAAGAGTATCAAAATTTGAACTTATGAAGTATTAAATGTTTTTTTTAAATATAAACAATACTTACTTAAATATTTTTTTTGAATATGCTGGTGTGATGTAAATGTAATATTTGTTTAAATTTTTTTTGTCTTTTTTTAAGAGGACACACACAACATATCAACACTGGTGCTCAAACCCAGGTCACTAAAATAATGAACATCATCCTTTGCCACTGGGACACAATATGTTAAGCTACTCATTTAAATACTTACCTTAACAATTAACCACTAAAATAATATAATTAGATATTAATGAACTCATTTAAACATTTATTATACTAACTCAGATTCTAGTTCTGTCTAAAATTGTCACCGATTTTAAGTCGTGTAAAAAACCCGACCAGCGGGTCTGGGTCAAATAGAATGAAATCGGGTTATGATGTGGATACTGGATAGCAATCAAAGCATAGAGTAGTATGGGCTCGGGTCAAAAAAGTCCGATTCTCTCCAACTTTCTCCCTCCCCACTTCCTACCTCGTTTTGATCATTTCTAGTGAGCAGTTATCGTTGAGTTAAAAATCTAGAAACCCTAATTCTATAACAATTGTTTCGTTCTCCATTTCCGAGTAATTTAGGGTTTTGGGTGGATACTGTTTGGCGCAATTAGGTGAATTGAAGGCATGGGACGATCGAGGGCAGTCTCTCGTCCCACTGATGAGGATCTCAATCAAAGGTCTTTCCTCTTTTTTATGTTTTTAATTTCATTTATTTTATGAATTATTCCCTTTAAAGATCTTGTTTCCAGTTGAAATTTTACCCTTCTTGTTTATTTGTAGATCCAAAAGGAAAAAGATCGGGTCGGGTGTCATCGACAATGTAGAGCTTCCATCTACTGGTATGACAAAATGTAGGGCTCCCTTTTATTGTGGTTTTAATATTTAATCTTGCTAAAGCTTGTTTAGTTGCAAAATTAATAATAGTACATTTTTAAGAATAAAATGTATGGTTTTACTTTGATTGATAATAAAATGCACAATTTTACTTTTATTTAGAATGATTAGATTTCCTGATTGGCTTTTATATTAACTTTTAGCTCTTATTTGATCAGAAGTAGTTTTACTTTATTTGGGGGGGAAAAGGCAATAGCAAGAAACCGAGCAGCGGAAGTATGAATTGAACTGAATCCTAAATGTCTGAAAAGTATTAGTGAAATCGAAATACTACTGGTTTAGATATTCATTCAAGTTCTGAAGTCTTACTTCCTTTTTTTTTTAAGGGATGACCATTATAGATATGATTGCATTTATCATTTAATTTTGTTCTTCTCCCTTGATTCCATTTCTTTCAATAAGGCGCTGGGCAAGTACCGAGTCAAGCAAAAGTGCCATCTTTATATCACTGTAATTATTGCAACAAGGATCTTTCTGGAATGGTTCGGATTAAGTGCGCAGTTTGTCCAGATTTTGATCTTTGCGTCGAATGCTTTTCTGTTGGTGCCGAAATCTCTCCTCACAAGAGCAATCATCCATACAGGGTTATGGTTAGTTACCTTCTTTCTAGTTACGTTTTCCTTTAGCAGTTCAAGGTTATAGCATGATCAGGGATGGTTAACCCAAGTATACTAGAGCTTTTTTTTTTTTTATAAATGTCAATGAAACATGTTTACTTCGGTTTTAAGTGAGTTAATAAAATATTCGTTTTCCAATGTCATTTTTGGCTGAACTTCTTACCATAGATTTCATACTTTTGTTACAGCTGCATCCCCCATACCTTCTCCTTTCTGTTCAAATCTCAATGCTAGGAAACCTTGTTAGCCTATCATGGAACCTCACTTGGGTGGGACATAACTTAGTGATTACCATCTGTTAATTTGTGTACTAACTGGCATAAAATAACCCGTCATTCTTCTCACCATCTACTCTATTTCCTTCATTTATTTTTATGATAGATGAATTCAAACATGGTACTTTTGCCCCTTTTGCCATTGGTTGGAGCGTGTGTGTTAATTTCTTTTTTCATGCAGGACAATTTGTCTTTCCCACTTATTTGTCCAAACTGGAATGCAGATGAGGAGATATTGCTTCTTGAGGTATGCCTATTACTAACTTGCACCTTTTGGGGCATATTTTGGTTTTTGATTAATTAACATATGAGAGCATCGTTAGAGAGATAAACAGAGTGGTGTTAGACAATCAGATTATTTGTCGTCTTATTGCAAGGAGTGCTAATTATGAAGCTGATGAGTTAGCCAAAAAGGGGATTGGGTGAGATGAGGATAGATTTAGGGGACTGTGGGGTCTGTTTTTGTACTGGGTTGTAAGCTAAGGATTGATTGCATCGACGGGTATTTAAGGCCCTTTTAATAAAACTCAAGGCACTCTTTTCCTCCTTCCGCTGATTGTCTTTCCTCCTCATCAGGGGTAGGAATAGACAGTTATGAAGGGGTTTTTTAATGAGGCCTCCTTTTCTTATAAAAAAAAAATAATTAACATATCTGGAAACTGCTGCTCATATTCTTCTGTGTTCCGTTTGATTTGATGGTTAGATGATGGATGTCTTATTTTCAGGGGATTGAAATGTATGGATTTGGGAATTGGAATGAAGTTGCAGAACATGTTGGAACCAAGAGCAAATCACAATGCATTGATCACTATAATGCTATATACATGAACTCTCCTTGTTTTCCTCTACCAGTAAGACTCATGTTATATTCTTGGGTTTAAAGACACTACCCAGTACCCACATATGCACGTGCAGATGCAAGAACACAAATACACTTTTATAGTAATCATGATTACATTGCATGGTTATTTTCTTAGGACTTGTCTCATGTTATGGGAAAGAGTAGAGAGGAGCTCCTTGCTATGGCCAAAGGGAATAGTCAAGTCAAAAAAGGTTAGACTAAACAATTTTCAAATAATTCCCAGTTGCTAAATTGTTTCTATAAAGATGTGTTTTTGTCTGTTTTCCTTCCCACAATTATTTTTAATTAATTGGATCACTTTCTCTCTTTTTTCAGGGGAACAAGGTGATCCGCAAATTGTCAATATTCTTGTCTCTGTCTTATTGGTTTCTAAGTCATAGATTGTGCACGTGCTTTTGTGAAATGAAGTTGCTTGACTAAATTGTTATTTATGCAGAATTCACCACACATGGTGAGCTTACCCTGAAACAAGAGTCTCCCTCCGGTGCCAAAGTCAAGTAAATTGTCTTCCCTTTCGTATCCTTTTTTTGCCCTGTTTTATTTTTGGAGATTTATTTGTTAATCTCCTATAATTTTTCAGATATGAGGCACAAAGAAAAGAAGACTCAGCCCATCAATCCTCATCTAGCTTAACCGGAGGTATGGCATAAGCAAACTTGAGACATTTTGATTGAAAGTGGGGCTGCCCCTTTGGGTTTTTAAAGGCATGATTGTGTGGCAAGTGGCAACATTTGCTTATACGGACATAACACACTCTTTTCTATCAATATATATTATAGAAACATAACGCACTCTCTTTGGCATCAGAAATAGGGTCTCATATTGATTCAAGCAGTGGCGGTAACACATTCCTAAGTGCTGGCAAAAAGACCTCCATCATTGCCCAGAATAAAGATGGCATTAAAGTAGAAGGTATGCTCTCTAACAAGTGACTTTACATGGAAATGCCAATCTAACAAGTGACTCTAGGCTGCCTGTAAGTATTGTGAAAGGTGACTTATTCTGAAAGATAGGATTTCGACTGAAAGGTTCGATATCAAAATTCGTGAAGCAAATAGCAATAAATTAATTTTCTCTTTTTACAGTGAGTTTGAGTTTGTTGAGTTGAGTTGAGCTCTCTTCTTTTTCTTTTAATTTTGGTGATTAATATTATGTCCGTTGTTGGTCATATTCCACAGATTTGTTAGGCAAGTACTCACTACTTTTTTTCTTCTTCTTAAATCTTGTTCTCAGAACCTCAATCAGACAGGAGCATTGGCGAGAAAAAACCTAGGGTTTTTACTGAGGAGGAACCTTCTATGACTGAGCTGAGTGGCTATAATTCCAAGAGGCAGGAATTTGAGATTGAATATGATAATGATGCGGAGCAGTTATTGGCAGACATGGAATTTAAGGATACTGACACCAAGGCTGAGCGTGAATTGAAGTTGCGTGTACTACATATCTACTCAAAAAGGTACTTATCTATGTACAATGAGTATGCGTGTTGCACATACCTTAGACCGGCATATCATGCCGCATATTGCAAATTATGTTGGATCGCGTATTGTTAGTTTTGTACCAGATTTGTGGTATGGTGATTTATTGACAGGCTTGATGAGAGGAAGCGTAGGAAGGACTTTATCCTTGAAAGAAATTTACTTTACCATGACCCTTTTGAGAGAAACCTCTCACCCGAGGAGAGGGAAATATATCAGCGTTACAAGGTGTTTATGCGCTTCCACTCAAAAGAAGAGCATCAAGAGTTGCTTAAGAGTGTCATAGAGGAACATCGGATTGTCAAAAGAATACAAGAACTTCAGGTTAAATTCTTGGTTTGTGCTGACTTTGTATACTTCCATGCTATCTATCTATGAACTAGTATAGATTCCCATAAAAACTAAAATCAGCTTTCCATTGAGATTGAAGTTTGATTACATTTTCTCCCCATTCGGTAGTGCTGGAGCCTAATATTTGAAATTAGAAATCTACGTGCCTTTGACTTGGTTCAGGCTTTCTTCTTTTAATAAAATTGTTGGATTTCTTCATTTTCAAATGGTTCAAACTTCAAAATTCCACATTGATTTCTTTCCCTACGGGCCGAACCTCCAAATACATCTATTTAAGCATCAAAAACATTTTAACCCTCTTCAGGTAAATTTCATGTGCAGGAAGCTCGAGCTGCTGGTTGCCGAACCACTGCTGAAGCCAATAAATTTATCGAACAGAAGAGGAAAAAGGAAAGTGAAGAAAATGCCCAGAGACTCAAGGAAAGTGTACAAGCTGGTCCTAGCGGCAAAGTGTTATTGCATGGCAGTCCGAGAGGCATTGTGAGGGGATCCACTGGTTTACAACCCTTCAGTAAAGAATCTTCAACAACTAAATTAAGCACCCTGGATTATTGGGATATCACTGGATTCATAGGAGCCGATTTATTGTCGGATACCGTAAGGATACCCTCCCTACCTTGTTCTTATACATTGCATAGACATACGACTCCGACAAGTTTATCGTTTCAGATTTGGGTGTCTTATAATGGTGTTTTGAGCAGGAGAAACAGCTATGCAGTGAGATGAGAATAGTGCCTTCACATTATCTGTCAATGTTGCAAACCTTATCAATGGAGATTATGAAGGGAAATATTAGCAAGAAATCTGATGCTCACAACCTGTTCAAAGTTGAAGCAAGCAAGGTGGATAGAGTCTATGATATGTTGGTGAAAAAGGGGATTGTTCAAGCTTGATCCATTTTTTGTACAGATTAGGTAAATATTCTTCTTTCATAATACAATTTATCGTTAGCAACCAAATTCTCAAAATTTTCTCATATCTCTGATCTCTTTTGTATGAAAAAAAAAAGTCGCAAGAATCCACCTCGTCAGTTTTCCTTCCCCAGAAAGAGAAGTTTGTCAATCTAAGGGGAGAAAAAGTGGTTTTGGATTCGGGTATGATTGTTAAATATAAAGGTTTAATACTAAAATAAGTGTTCCAACTATATTTTTTATATAAGTTTTTTGTTTTGCTGAAATATGCCTCTAATCTTTTATTTTTGTCCCATTTTAAAATCTTTTTACGTACCTACTTTGGCTAGAAATAAATTTGAGATACCTATTTCAGTAAAAAAGAAAAATTAAAATCGATCTCGGGTAAAAGGTATAATTTAAACATTTTTTTTATATTAAGCCAAATATAAATTCATGGCATATTAAAAAAATTAAAGTTTTCTTCGTATATTTAGATTAGACATCAATTATACTAAACGTCTGAGATTAATCTGAACTTAGATCATAAAAGTTCAACAACTTGAAGTTTAATCCAAGCTTCGATGTGATTCAAACTATAGGTATAACTAAAATCAAAATGATTTGAATCCAGAATATTCGAATGCCATAAATTCAAATGATCTGAACTTTGAATCAGAAATTGATCGACTCTTATCTGTCAAATTAATAGATCCAAAATAGAAATTAATGCATGCCCCCTCCCCTTCTTTTTTGGGGAAGAAAACAGATCCCCAGGAAATTTCATCGTTCAAATTTCCCGAATTACAACAAATTTGTTCAGTTCTTTCGCAGAGCGGGCAAGAATCTCAAAATCGAACATCGACAACCGAAGAACCGTACAAGGTTGTGGCAATCTCTGAGTGTGAGCGGATCGCCTTCCCTAAAACTCAAATAGGTGAGATAATTTCGGCCCTCGTAGATGTAACAGAGTTGTTGTGATTAAACCGATCTCCACCGAAATAGATAAATGAGAAGGAGTCCTGCAGGAGAAAGCTTCATGGTGGAGCTTGAATTGCTTCCCTCATTGCAACCATCGATAATGCCAAGTGGTGGAGGGTTTGGCGGCCACATATTCCATTTTCTATTTGGGGAATACACAATAATTCTGGAGGATGTAGCAGTGCAGCTTGGTGTCCCAACAAATGAAAAACCATTAGTTGGAGAAAATAAGTATAATGCATATGAACTTTGCAGGTAGTACCTGGGCAAAGCTCCTCCTCAGTCATGTGTGGACGGTCTACGTCTTAAAATTTCATGGTTGCAGCAGAAATTTATGGTAACTGATGAAGATGGTTACCGAGAACTTGAGTGTGCAGCTCGAGCCTATATACTACAACTTATTGGTGGGGTATTGATGCCAGATACATCTGCTAATATGGTTCACACACAATATCTGCCGTTCTTGGTTGATTTGAACATATTTGCTATATATAATTGGGGATATGCAATCTTGACATTTTTGTACCATGAAATGTGCAAGATCACAATTATGGATGATGAAAAGAAGAATTCAGATATGGTGGATGACAAATTTTATTACAGTCATGAACTCATTTTATCTGTACCCGTACATATAGAGTTTCTGCTTGCTGGAAGGTAATATTATGATTACAATTGTATGACTATTTTATTGATCTAATATTTATCTGCAATGACTTAAAAATATAATTTCAATATCTTTGCAGATGAAGACATAAGTTGAGGAATGCAGGGTAGTGCACATTATCAGAGATATAAGACTAAAGATCCAAACAATAGGAAAAATCAGGTAAAATAATATTATTTTTTAAAAATTAATATGTTATATTTGTTTGTGAGTGAATTAATATTAATATTTGCGTTTGACAGTTTATTTGGCAGTCGTATGCGAATGACACAATTAAGAGTTGCCTACCAGAAACTGTGCTTCAATGTTCATCATTCTAGGGTGTAGTTGTGCCTTTGATCCATTTTTCTATTGTTGAGTTTCATTGTGCTGACAGAGTGTTGTAGTAGTTCAACTTTCATCAAACCATTCCTAGACCTCCACATGAACGTATTCATATTGTTCGTAGAGGTAGATTCAATGAGAATTGGATTGTGAAGCAAGCCAATTTCATTGAACTGTGGGAGGAAAGATGGACGCGGTGGGCTAAAATTTTAATTTCAACTCAAGCCAGCGATTTTGAATTAATAGAAAGTACTATTCGTGATTTTCGAAAAATGGGAAACTGTTCATAGCATCTCTCGAAGATGCAAATAAATGGCTTGAAGATCCACGGTGCTCAAGACACGTACACTTCCCATCCGAGTTTGGTCAGAGCTCTCAAGAACCAACAGACGAACTAAACTTGAAAAGATTTTTGGGTTGACATTCTTCGTGGTCGCAATCTGAATCCCCCGATACATGTAAGCAATAATCCCTGGGAAGAACCAATATAACATGAGTATCTACCATATCAGTTCGTTTCGGAACAACCACTATTTGGAGAAAGCTCGGTAATTCATCAAACATTTAGGTTTGATAATGTACCGGAACGATCACCGATTAATTTTTCAACTGGTGGTAGCTCATCTTCTCAGCTGGCTTATAATGATTATGGAGGATACGTGCCACAATTTCAATATCCTCAATCATCTGTATATAGGGAAGGTATGGGTGTTAGTAGTATGACATCTCTGTTGTTGACTATCACCATTAACAACTCATCATTTCATCCGGAAGATATGTTTGGTACACCACCTCATATGCAAATAATAGATGCTCACTTTTTCAACGATGATGAGTAGGCTCCTAATCAACCACAAAGAACTGTTCACCCCCTGAGCGGTACGATCAAACATCATCTTTCCACCGACAAGTATTACCAAGGAGAAGGCGAAAATAGGGTTTTGAATATTTGTGGTCCTTGGGTATTTCATGTTATATATTTTTTTCGATTTCATGTTATATGTATTTTTTATTTCATTTTGATATTTATGTTCTTTTTTATTTTGATATCCAAATTCAAATTCCAATTCCAATTATAAGTTAAAAAATCAAGAATTTACAGTAACACAAAAAATTGGGTTAATTACAATTCCAATTCCAACTACAAATTAAAAAAAAATTAAGAATTTATTTTTTGTTAATATATTGGTTCGATATTTAAGTTCATTCTTTAATTTCAGTATTCAAACTCCAAATAAAAATTTGCAAACATGAATGAGAAAAAAATTTATTTACATTACATAAAATATGATACATTAAACACAAAATTTAGGTTGATGGTCCGACACGATAGTTCAAAAGATTGGATTTGTTCGGACACTTTTTTATTGAATGACCCGGTACCCCACAAATAGTACAATGTTTAACTTGAACTCCCCTCTCTATCATCCGGATCATCCATATTCATATTAATACGAGCGGACTTCGGTCGACCCTTCAACCTTCTACGAAGCTCTGAATTTGGTAATCATTCTTCGTATATTGACTCTACTGGCCAATAATCTTGGTTCAGGATCGTGTTAAACTGAATTCTATATATATTTTCAATATTCTCTAGTTTATAACACTCATCCATAAAACCATAAGGGTCGAGACGAAAATGCAAACATGTGGCGTGTGCGTGTGAGCTAGGGTATCTAAATGCTTGGAATGCACCACAATCACACCATCTCTAATGTAGGTTTATGGTGAACATTCGTTTCTCACCTCGGACTGTAGCTTTGACAGAAAATTCAAATCCATGTGGGTCAAATGATCTGACTCGCATAGAGGTGGCTTTGCCTTGAAGTTCGCTCATCCTATCCGCAGGGTTTTAGACTAATATTGTCTGTTGTTTATTCGGGAGTTAACTTCCTGCCCTTTGTTAGACCAAACTTTACCCAATCTGAAGTAAGTCTCCCACACAATACTTGCAATTGGGAGATGGCGTGTTCCTTTAAGCTCCGAGTTTAAAGCCTCTGCAAGGTTAGTTGTCATATGACCATAACACCGACCTTTATCATAAGCTTGTGACTATCTTTCCTTGGGGATGTCATTTGCAAAATTAAATACATTTACATTGTGTCGCCTCAACCTTTTTATCCCCTCTTCAAATTTTGGTTGAACTAGTTCATACATTATTTAAAAAAATAAATCAACATTATCAACTCAAAAAAATTATTTTTTTTATAAATAACAACTTACCCGCGCCTAAAATTTCTTTCCGGATCTGATTGTTTCTGTACCGCGTCTTCGCATTTGCCGCAATATGTCATATACAATATGCTGAATATGCATGTGAAGGTTTTCATAAACTCCCACATCTGTCAATTACTGATATGAGTGCAGTCCCTCTTTCAGAAATTATGCAAATCCCGTCTTTTTTACTACATGATTACGTAAATGCTTCAAAAAGAATTCCCATCCATCCGCGTCTTCCTTTTCAACCATGGCAAAGGCAATTGGGAATATATTACTGTCTCTATCTTGTGCAACAACCACGAGTAATATATGATCGTACTTCCCATACAGCCAGGTACCATCCACTTGAATCATGCGTTTGCAGAATGGGAACCCTTCAATGCACGCATTGAACGCCCAAAATAACTTACTAAATATTCTTTTACCAAGAATTAATTCGCCTTGTAAGTTGAACGCTAGTTTTGTTTCGTATTCTACCACGGTTCCCGGTATGAATAGTTGCATTGCTCGTAAAAGAGCTGGTAGCTCATTATACGATTTATCCTAATCACCATACGGTTGTTCCATCTCCTTCTGCTTTGCCATCCATGCCTTGTAGTAAGATGAAATATAACCAAGTTGAGTTCGGATAGATGCTACTAAAACTACAATCGAAATTCTTGGTTCCTATTCAACCAATGCCCTGGTGTAAGCACATATTATATCAGAATTTAAATTAATGTGGTCTTGTGATAAAGTCTTATTGGTACATGTGTGCTGGTCAATGAACCGTGACACCTCCCACATATCAGTCCTCTTCCTGTATGAGATTTTCACCCAGCAAGGACATTTTCTCTTCCAATGAAGACACCTTACACAATAGGTAATTGTATTGAACTCAACAACAGAAAATGACGTATGTCGTTTGATATAGTGCTCCTAAACTGCTAGCTTTGCAGCTTCTTTTGTTCCGAATCCAGCCTTCAGTACCAATTCTCCAAAGTTCGAAGATGGTGAAGAACCAAATACGCGAGCTTGATATTCTGGATCTTGCATTGAAGTATAATCCACTTTATACATGCAGGTTGCTAGAGGTTCATAGGATGGATAAATGGTTTCGGTTGCTGGGGCTCTGGTTCAACATAACCCCAAACTGGCTGTTTTTCCCCCAACCTGAGCTTAGCAACAACCGTCTCTCAAACATCATCTTCAACATCGACACCATTACCCTGAGATGCATATATCATAATAGCCTCAACATCATCAGCATCGAGTAAGCGCACATCATCATCTTTCATAATATGCACAATATTTTTATCATCCTCATTGAAACCTTCAAGCGGTTCGCCCCAACGACCAAAAATGGGTTCGGTGTCACAATATGTTGATGAACTCATTCTCTGTAAATATTCAAACAAAAAACATAAGAAAACACTAAAATTTGATTTTCTTATTAATTTTTTTTAAAAAGCGGCAAACGAATTAAAATTTTAAAAATATAAAACTTACCGAATTTAACGAGAAATCGTCCGAATATATCTTCAATCACCATCTGAAGAAAAAAATCTTCAAAAACTCTCACCTAAATTTTCAACTCAAATTGTCTTAATTTTTTCTCAACCCCTACACACTCATCTTCTCTATATCCTATATATATACTCAATATTAAAAAAATAAAACCCTAAAACTAAAACTGACTCACGTACCTACATGCATGCATGCATGTCAACAACACATCACCATGTGGAGGTGGCGAGGTTTTTGACTCCTTTTTTAGTCTGTCAACCCAGCAAACCATGCATGTCACCTTCCAACTCTAAAAAAACCCCTAGAACTATACCTGACTCATGTACATGCCTACATGCATGTCGAGCAAGACCTCGCCATGTAGAGGTGGTGAGGTTTGACTGCCTTTTGCACCTGCCAAGTCAGCATACTTGCCAAGTCGTGCCAACATCTCGAGAAGCATGTCATCAAAGACCTCGCTGTTTGCACCTGGCGAGGTCCGAGAACGCCATATAGAGATGGTGTGGTCCTGTGAATTTTGACCTATTCTCCCAAATAATCCTTAAACCACCCTATTAGCCTAATTAAAAGTTTTAGTTGGCCTAAATGGCCAATTATGCCCCGACTCTGCCATATTCTTCTGTCTTATTATTAATTATTAATAAAAATTATTATTATTTTACTCAATTACTGCAATGGTCTATTCTTCATCCTTCATTCAAAATTTGAACCAGAAAATTTCGGGAAAGAAAGGATCATAAGAAACGAAATTTCGCTTCTCTTTATTTGATTTTTTCTAGGGTTGTAAACGAACTAAGTGTTCAGCGAATCGTTCGTGAACTGTTTGGTGGGAAGTTTATTTATTTATTAAATGAACGAACATTAATAATATTTTCTGTTCGTTTAACTAAATGAACGAATACGGACAAATGACTCATTTGATCATTTATGTTTGGTAATCCGTTAATTTATGTTTCTTTAAATTTATTCACATATATCCAATTATATTTATTATTTTTCATAACAAGAGTATTATATTTTAAAAAAATTAAATTTATTCACATATGTTCTTTTATATCTGTTCGTTTACGTTCACTTATCATTTTAATGAACGAACACGAAAAAGCTACATTTCTTAACAAACGAATACAAACAAAAAATTATGTTCGTTCATTTGTTTGGTTAAAATTAAATGAACGAATATAAACATACTCTCGTTTGTATTCATTTAGTTCATTTACATGCCTAATTTTTTCCCATAATAATATTAAATTAAATAAGTTTCAATCCGAAAGATCTTCTGTCATCATGGTGGAGAATGTGAAATCAGAGATTGAATAAGTTGGACTTTCAAAACTATTTTAAACAAATTAAAAATATAAATTCATAAGAATTTTAAAAAATATATTTAATAATTTAATGCCTTTTGTTTTATTGAATTTTTTTATAGAAAAAAATATATCCTTATCACGTGCCTCATTGAAAAACTTCCCTAAATTTAATGGAGGAAAAAAGAGTACACATGATAACGATGGAAGCCAAAGTAAATAAGTCGAAATCCGAAGAACTTTTTAATCATCAACAAAATAATATTTTTTATTATTCACATTATAATATTGGGGTAAAATACTTAAATTATCACTCAGCTTTGCTCTGTGACTTATTTTAGTCACTCAACTTAAAAAAGACCAATTTACTCACTCAACTTTCAACATTGTGCTTTTTTATCACTCCACCTTTAAATATTTAACACTATTTTGACGTGTCATATATAATTGGTAAAATAATAATAAAAATAAACATGTCAGCAAAAGTAAATAAATAAATAAAAAGTAAAACAACAATGTATTGAGACTAAGGGTTTTTTACACTCATAATACATCGGTTAAAAAAAAGATAAGTCGTTCCGTTCCTATTTCCAATCAGAGATTTAGGGAATTTTTGAGTTTAAGGTTTTATCGATTGAGAACCAAATTTCAGTTTGAGATTTTCTCGTGTTGGGAGAAAATTAAGATTTAGTGTTTTGTTAGAGATTTAGGGAACATTTGGGTGGGTGGAAGAAATTTTAAATTTCAAGTAGAGAGACCATTTGAGTGGAAAGAAATATAGTTGAGGGAATTATTGATTCAACTATGTGGCTGTAAATCGGAAGAATAAATTATCATGTATTGCGTGCGAGAGGTATAAAAAGCATGTCACATGGTAAATTATTTATATTTTTTTATTTAAGCTTGTGAGATTAGGGTTTAGAGTATGTATGACAGAAACACATGGTTTCAATTTTGCTATAAAAAAATTTCTTACTTTTTGTGTGTTTAATGAATATGCGTATACTGGATGAGTTCGAAATTTTGTGTATACTAAATGAGTTTGAAATTTTGAATGGAAATAATATGCATATTTTGTGTATACTGAATATTCTGTGAGAAATTTTAAAATTTTGTGTATACTGAATGCAATTTCAAAGTATGTGTATTGTAAATATGTAGGAACACACGAGAATATTATGCATATTTTATGGGGACATGGGAATATTATCCATATTTTGTGAGAACATGTGTATTGTGAATATGTAAAAACACAAAGAAATATTATGCAATTTCAGAATATGTGGGGACATGAGAATATTATGCATATTTTGTGCATGAGTATTGTGCATATGTAGAAACACATGTGGGGACAAAAATATATGTTTTTGTATTTTTTTATGTTGGTGGGGAACATTAAGATTGTGACAAAATTGTTAGGATAGACTTTATGTGGGAATATGTAAAAATAGGGATGTGTATTTTTATCATTTATTGTGTTGGTGGGACCATAAGATTGTAACAAACCTGTTAAAGTACAATTTAAAAATATTAAATTAATGATCTCTAAACGGTTAGTGCAACCCTATTTTTCTAAACTGCTAGAAATTAAAAGAAAAACAATTTCTAAATTTTACGTGCAGTCTTGTTTTTCTAAACTGTTACAAATAAAAAAACAAAAATTTAAACTTGATGGGTCCTAATGTAAGATTGTTAAGTATTTTTTGTAGTCCAGTCCCGGTAAATTTTTGTTATAGTTAAACTAATTTTTAAAGTTATTGGTGGGTCATAACATATCTCTTTTTATTTCTTATAGCCCAAACTTCAGAGTATTGTACTACAACTTTTCACTATAAGAAATTTATTGTAAATCATCCTACTGTGACATATACTGATAAAAATATAAAGAAATTTATATGTGTCATATTAGCTCTATGTCTATGCTTGAGTTTTATGATATGGTTAAGGAGTTAGTATATAATACGCCACAATAAATTTATTGACAATCATCAAGTGGTGTTTTAAGTGACAATCTATTAAGAACTAATAATGATGTATTATGTATGCTTTGTAGTATGCTTAAGAATAAATATGCACATGTTTATTTATAAAAAATGTAGAAGAACAATTACATGATTCAAATGCTGAAACAATTAGGGATGCTAAAATTTCTGAACATGTAGACATTATTAGGAATGTGGAAATAAATATATCTAATAATGTTAAAATTGTTAGAAATACTGTTAGGATTACTGATTTTTCTAACAGTGAGAATGAAGATACATATTATATTAGTTCTGAGAGTAAAATATCTGACAACCCCTTTGAGGATAGTGACAATGATTTAGTTGATGATAATTTATTTTGTGAGATTCATGTGTGCGTTGGAAAGGATATACCTGAATTTAGGGTATGTTCAACTGAAGATTGTGATAAGAAAGTAGATAGTGAAGTTAAAACAGAATTATTGTACAATGTATATTATTCTGAAACATAAGTCGGAAAAAATTCGTAAATTTAACAGTAGTGTAGACATAAAAAATTCTAAATCGAAAAAAAAGGTTTACTATTTTTTGATTAAAAAGTCATCAAAGCAGTTTTGAAACAACATGCAGTGAAAAATAAATTTAATACAAGGCTAAAGGTTAATGACTCTGCAAGAATTTAAGATGTGTGCAAGGATGGGTGCCCATGAATCGTTTGAGCATCCAAAATGCATCTTAAAGATAAAATTGACAGTACATGACAAGTTAAGACACGTGTTAAAGAGCATAAATGTTTTAGAAATACAAAGAATAAGAATTGTACTTTCAAGTGGCTGGCTAGAGAGTATCTAGAGAAATTTAGAGTCGACCCCTATTATTCTGCCAAGTCCTTAAAACATGATATGATGAAGGACCACATGTTTTTAGTTCAAAGGTCAAAATGTACTAAGAAAAAAAATTGGCCCTAGATATGATTCTTGGCAATCAAGATGAACAATATGCAAGAATCTATGATTACATTAGTGAATTGAGAGGAACAAATCTTAGGACAACAACTATATGTAATTTAGATAATAGGTTATTTTTCAAAATGTATGCATGCAAGCCTGTAAGGATGACTTTATTGGGTTATTCAATAATAATGAGTACATATGTATAATGTATGGTGTTATTATAAAGTTTAACACGAAATTAAGTGACCAGTTATGTTACACGTGTTATAGGTATTAAATTATCATAGAATTAAAAGTGTAGATACCGTAAGTTATATTTATAAATCAATGAGAGACAGAGTTGTAAATATTAATAAACTGAATTAATCTAGTTTATATAAAGAGTAGTGGTCCCCGAGATATAGGTTAACTTGCATATCGAGCTAGGTTATGTCGAATCATTGAGATCATATTTTTTGGGTTATTAATCTTCCATGTTTTTTTCTCCGATTTATAATCCATGGTCGAAATTGTTTGGGTTTTGTGTTGCTCTATTAATCGGTAATTAATAATGATGTTTTCAATCGGGAATTGCGATAGTTTTTTTTTTCAGTTTGTAATTGGTTTGGAATTACTTACGATTGATTAATGAATTAAGTTTATCCATCCTTCAATTGCGATTTTAAGTTAATTACATTTGAAGGCATAATTGTTTTAGAAATTCAAAGTAATTTTGGTTCTGTATTGTTGTTTAATTTAGGTTATTAAATTATTTTCAGAATATAATTATGGGCTTAATTTCTATTGTATTGCTTTTTCTTTAACAATCGCATACTTAAGTTACAGTTATAAAAATATATATTTTATTTAATATATATTTAATTTAGGTTGGATTAAAATTTCAGTTTTGATCATTAGGTATAAAGATAAGTTTTTAGAAACAGATAAATTCATGTTTTGGCTATGTTTAATATTTTAGTGTGTTAATTGAAACACAATGTCACCAAAGTGACCGTTTCTGCGTAGATTAACTTATTTAAAATACTTAGATGTTTGTGTTTTTGTAATTCATGCGTTTATTAATTGGTCGAAAGGAAAATTAATATTTGGCCAAATTTCAACAACACCCGTGGTAATAAACGTGTGACAATTATAAGGTATTTTATGCGTGCAATACATTAGTCCAAAGATTAATATGTTGTTCAACATAATTTACTGTCCAAAGACTTCATATTAATTTTGGGTTTGGTATCTTGAGGGGAATTAGCCATTTCTTAGAATTTATTTGTTTACTTATGAAATATTGATGTGAGTCTGTTTTATTTTTATTTTGTTCTATATTCAGCTAGTTCTTCTACTGCCACAATATCTGCTAATATCAGTTCTATACCCATGATTAATAGGACAAATTTCAAGGAATGGAAAAGGCACGTACTTATAGTACTGGGATGTATGGACATAGACCTTGTATTAAGGCAAGAACAACCTGCATCTCTCACTACAAATAGCACCCTTGATGCCAAAAGGGATTTTGAGAGGTGGGATCGTTCTAATCGCATGAGTCTGATGATCATGAAACACAACATTTTGGAAGCCTTTAGGGGCACTGAATCTAAAGAGATTACTCAGGCCAAGTCTTTCCTTGACGATCTTGAGCAACGTTTTGCTAAAAACGATAAGGTTGAAATGACATCACTTATGTATATGAAGTATAAGGGTCAAGAAAATATAAGGTAGAACATTATGAAGATATTCCATATGGCTTTAAAACGTAAGGCACTTAAAATCGAGCTTTCTGAAGACTTGCTCGTTCTTATGGTTTTGGTATCGCTTCCTGCGCAGTTTAACCAATTTAAAATTAATTATAACTGTCAAAAGGATAAATGGACTCTAAATGAGCTCATTTCTCATTGTGTTCAAGGGAAGATAGGTTGAAGCGTGATAAAACTGAAAGTGCTCATTTGGCCAGTGCCTCTAATGATAAGGGCAAGAAAAGAAAATATCAAAATAAAGCTGATAAGGATCCAGCTCAAAAGAAACAAGAGCAAGTTCTAAAGAATTGTTACTTTTGTGACAAGTCTGGAACTTGAAGAGAGATTGTACCAAGTATCATGCATGGCGTGCTAAGAAAGGTATGAATCTTACTTTGGTCTATTCTGAGGTTAATTTAGCTTCAGTACCTAGAAACACTTGGTGGTTAGATTATGGTGCTACTACTCACATAAGTGTTTTTATGCATGGTTGCCTGAGCTACCGAAAGCCAAGTGATGGTGAAAGAAACATCTTTGTGGGCGATAGAAAATCGGTAGAAGTTGAAGTATTTGGGCATTTTAGGTTGTTATTAGGAACTAGTTTTTATTTGGATTTGAAAGACACTTTTGTTGTTCAATCTTTTAGGCGGAATTTGGTTTCAGTTTCTTTATTGGACAAATTTTGATATTATTGTTCATTTGGAAACAATCAGTTTACTTTGTCATTTAATTCAAGTATTGTCGGAACTGGTTATTTAAATGCTCATGACAACCTTTATTTTCTAGATACAATTGCATCATATAATGAAACCTTGCACGTGGAATCACATGGTACTAAACGCAAATTAAATAAGGAAAATTCGGCATCATTATGGCATAAGCGCTTAGGTCATATCTCAAAAGGTAGGATTGAGCGGCTTATATCTAATGGTATTTTGGAGTCCCTTAACTTTTCAAACTTTAATGTTTGTGTTGATTGTATCAAGGGAGAACATACCAAAACTAAGAGATTAGGTGCCAACAAATCTACAAACGTCTTAGAATTAATTCACACTGATATTTGTGGTCCATTTCCTATGGCATCTTGGAATGGTCAATAATATTTCATAACATTCATAGACGATTCCTCGCGTTATGGGCACCTATATCTCACTCATGAGAAATCTCAGTCTTTGGACGTGTTCAATTCTTATAAGGCTGAAATTGAGAATCAACTCAACAAAAGAATTAGAAAGGTTAGATCTGGTCGTGGTGGTGAGTACTACAGTAGATATGATGACTAAGGTGAACAACATCTAAGACCATTTACAAAATTCCTAGAGGAATATGGTATTGTCCCACAGTACACCATGCCAGGATCACCTTGTAACACCCGTGTTTTGGGGCTAGGAGTTAGTCGGGTTAGTGGTCCGAGTCGGTAAAATTAAAATTTTATCAATTTGACCTTGACTTGGGCTAATTGGGTTTTAAAATAAAAAGGAGGGACCAATGCGGTGATTTAACCCAAATGTTTTAAAAAGCTAGACCACTTTTTTGAAAGTTAAAGAGAACAAAAAAAAAATGTGTAGTCATCTTCCCCATTCTCCTTTCTTCACCATGGAAACCTTACCAAACCCTCCCAAATCCCAAATTTGTATTTCCATCAAATTGATCCATCAATTCAAGGGCGTTTTTAAAGGTAATCACATATTTGAACTCTCCTCTCCATTTCCTATCTATCCATGGTCATTGATTTTGAAACCATGAACTTTGGAAAATTAGGGCTTGATAAAAGTTTAAGTTTTTATTGGGTTTTTCAATTGATTTCGATTTATTATGTTGGGTTTTGGTTTAATCTCATGAAAATACTCATTATATGTTGAAATGGAGGATTTTGGGTGAAAACCCGAAATGGGTTTTTGAGGCAATTTTTAAGGTGTCTAAAACTTGATTTTTGGTGGGTTTTAGGGTGTAATTAGAGGGCTGATGGTTTATGTATGCTAGGAGGATGTTTTGAGATCATTTAGATGTCATTTGGGTGTTTGAAAACATGATTTTCTGCTGGGTAAAATAGGAGTACGAAAATGGGAATTTTGGTGATTGTTTGGGTTAGAAAATGTGTTGGAAACTTGGATTTTGATCAAGGAATATGGGCTGCTTGAATTAGATAAAGTTGGGGTTTGATCATGACTTGAAATGTTGGGTTTGATGTTTGAATTGTATTCCGGGTTAGCCACTTTGATGTTTGAGTTGATTTGAGGTTGTTTTGCTTGTATTGAGGTTGTTTAGAAGTGAGAACTTGCGTTGGAGAAGCTTCGGGAAGAAATCCGGAAACTTGAAGGTGATGCTTGCTTGGTAGTTGAGCTTGGAGGTAGAGGTGAGTGGTTAATGTTTTTAAAATGGTTGCAAGTGGTTGGTTCAAGCATGTGAACTAGGTTGGGCTTGCTAGACCCACCTAGAGTTAGGATTAGGGTGGTAGCCTAATCCTAAGCTTTAGTTAGAGACCTTGGGTGCACTCTTTAATTGGTGTTATGCCTCGTGATGATTATGTATGATATGATATACATGTATGTTGAAGTATGGCTTAATGCATTGATTATATGCATGTTGATGACAAATATAATGTGGATATATGATGTGATAATTGTTTGGATGAAATACACGTAATGTGGGTTTGTGAAATGAGGTTATGTGGTGGTTGCATGATTTTGAGAATCATGGTGAGTACGTGCTAAGCACAGAAATTATATTGAAATTGATGTGGTGAGATGTTGTGGATTTTAATTTATATTGGCACTAGTATGCTTGGGTACAATGATCGATCATTAGGATGGGTGTGCACACAAATTGAGTCAAAACGTACGTGGCCTTGGTGGCGTTAAGACACCAAGGAGGAGTACGGTGATGTAATATTCCACCGGAAATTTATATATATTCTACGTGATGATGAGTGGAATCCCATCCGTAGGGCATGTGGTGATGAGTGGAATCTCGCCCATGCAAGGACCGGTGATGAGTGTAATCCCACCGAGGTAATGTTGTTGTTGGAAATGCGTTCCAACGGGTTATCCGCGTATTCGAGTCATAGCTAGGTGCCAATATGAGATTATGCATATATGCTTATATGATACGAAATGTGATGCCATTTACGAATTGATATATGATGTGGTTAATGCTTTGAATTATGTATCGTGGTAAGTTGAGCTTATGAGTTGTTGAGCATGACATAATGTTGACTATAAGTTCATGCATCATGTTCATTTTGGCTTTTGCGGACCGGAGGTAAGACCATGCATTTCATCTTGGAAATAGCTCGTGCTTGGACCCTGCATTGTCGAAGGTTTGTTTTATGAGCTTACCCTCACTAAGCTTTTATGCTCACGCTCTCTTTTGTTCGACAATGCAGATCAATATCTTGTGGGTGGCAAGGGCAAGGAAAGGTCTCCAAGGGTTGCTTTTGGTTAGCTCAAGTATGAACTTTAAATTGTAGATTGTAATAGTTAAGCAATGGGATAGGTGTTGTTGATTTGTGCTATTGTTGGTTGTTTAGGAGCATGTTAGACTCCTTAATTATGTTGTTTCTGATTGGCTTGATGATGCCATGTTTGGATTGTAACCATGTCTAAATTGATTGCCATGTGTGTTGGTCATGTGCCTTGTGAGAATGCCTAAGTGTATGGATGTTGAAGCATGAGACCTTAAGTGCTTGTTTGCCTTCTCTTGAATGAATGCATGAATTCCTTGGTTGATTGAGGTATGCTCATGTTGGGTCTCATGTATGACTAGTTTATGGTTAATAGATGTTGTATGAACGCTTGTTTGGGTCTAGGGAAGTCCTAAATTGCATCTAGGTTCGAGTCTTGCATGTTTTAGCTGAGTTTGAGAGTTTTACAGTGCAGGGCGTATCGGTACGCCTAAGGGCCGTATCGATATGCTATTGCCTCCAGGGCTCAAGTTTGGCTGGGCGTATCGATACACGGGGGGTGTATCGATACGGTTTTTGCTCACTGGAATTCTGAGATTTTGGTGAGATGTTACCGTATCGATACGGTGTCTTAGCGTATCGGTACAGGTTTATCTCGTTGACCGCGAGATGTTGACTAGGGAGGGCGTATCGATACGTTCAAGGGCTGTATCGATACGGTCTTCCTGTGTTGACAGTTGGGTGTTGACTTTGGTCAAGGCGTATCGATACCCTTGACAGGTGTATCGATACGGCCTGCTTAATTACAGAAAATGGGCTGTTTTAAAGGTGATGTCTTGAATGATCGTGTTTTGTATTGCTCTTGTTTCCGCTGACGTGTTTCACATAGGATATGGTAATGCATTTAGACAAGATAAATAAAAGAAATTTTCTAGGGTTGCTAACCGAGGTGGGACCTTAACGGGTTTCACGTCAGTTTTCCTCGTGTGGCCCACTCGGACCGGTCATCCGGCCAGACCGGGACGAGGGGGTTACATTTGTTGGTATCAGAGCCTAAGGTTTCCGAGACCTTGGGCAGGTAAGTGAGGTAAGTTGTGTTTTATGATTGATATGCACGGTGTTTGCTTGCCATGTAAGCATGTTGCTTGTTATCCGTGTATGCTGTGATGTATGATTGTTTGATTGAGAATGTATGTTGTTTGATCGTACGCATATGTTTGATTGTTTGATTGAGAATGTATGTTGTTTGATCGTACGCATATGTTTGCTTGTTTAGCAAGTAAGCCTTGTTATATGCTTGGTTGAGCATGTATGTGTGTTGATTCGTTTGAAACATGTTTAGTGGAGTCCCATTGCTACTATTACATCGAAAAAGAGATTTTTAAGTGAGGGAATCATACTTGAGCCACTTGGACCCTTTCCTTTGCTAACCCAGTTTGTATGTTAATTTATTGTTGTTGTTGTTGTTGATTTATTGCTTTTCGGTAAGTAGAAGTTGTAGTTTCTGAAAAGGTGGACGATGTTGAGGGAGTCCGTCACCTTAGTTAGGGAGGTATGGTTGTACCGGAGTTGAGGTACAACTTGTTTGCTCGAGTCCGCGTGTACGTGGGTTGATACCTGTTGATGAGGGACGATGTGACTGATTCTGGTATTAGTTGGTAAGAAGAAGTGAAGGCCTATGAGTGGGAGTCAGAGTGGTGTCGATGTTTTATCAGATAAACCCTTGGTACAATATTAAGTTTGTTTCCTCCGGTTGATTCTGAGTTTGTACTTCTGTATGTTGTTAGCAAGCATGCAAAGTTTGATCGCATCCGGTGAGGTGTTAGAGGTAGGTATAAGTACCTTAGTTCTTTTGGCGAGATCAGGGTAAAGTTCTCGTGTGAGTAATCCAAAACTCAGGAATGTTAGTTAGTGGTCATTTGGGGTTCAGCCTATGATTTTGATACAAGACAGCCGATCAGTATCCGTGAATGGGAATCGATCTGTACGATTGGGTCAGTGTACGTTGAGTTGTCTTCCAGCAAGCGGAAGAGATGAAGTCACTTCCGATATAGTTGAGCCGAGAAGGGAGTCTTGAGCTTTGACTCCAGGTTGTTTGTTAGGGGTAGAACAAGTCCAGCATGACTGTTTGTGTGTGATCAGAATTGAATCTTGAAGTTACGAGATGCTCAAAGAACAATTTAGAGGAGTCAGATTTTGTTGAAGAACCAGTCTGAAAACAAGAGGACCGAAGACTATCAGTTGTGTACATGTGAAGTTGCAATTTTCGCGGATACCTCCTTTTGTGTGAGCATATAAGAAATTAGATATCTTTGTTGGGACCTTGGATGTAGGGACACATGTGACTAGCCTTTTGGGAGATAGCAGTGATCAGAAAGGTGTACAGAAGATGTTTGTTGGTGGTTCAGAGTTACTAGTTTCTAGTAGATGTGAAGTGATTGTCTTCTTACGGTTTCGATGTACCTTTTTGACATGGTTTGGCTTGTAGAGCACAAAGCTAGGATATACATTGAGACAAAGAGAGAGTTACCTTGAAGTCGCAGATTTTTGTGAGACTGTAGTAGTAGGTGAGGATGTGAACTTCTTTTTGAATGATTGATCCAGCTTTAGAGGTCAAGGATTGGTTGAGTTTAGTCAACATGCTTGCTTAGCAATTGTGATGGATTTGATTTTGAATGAAGATTAAACCACAAAATGTTAGAATAGTTTGTGTTTTCTTTTCCTAGAAGTGTTTGGAAGAATTGTCGGTTTACCTCTTGTTAGAGGAGAAGAGTTTGTTATTGAGACCGTTTTCGAGGTTGCTTCTGTTTTGTTGCTCTGTAACTTATGAATCCCGGAAGAATTGAGAATGTTGAAGAATTAACTTCGAGACTTGTTAGACCTTAGATTCATTAGGCCTAGTACATCATCTTAGAGTATGACAATACAATTTGTGAAGAAGAGAGAAGACAATACAAGAACGTGATTAGATTTCAAACAGTTGAAACAAGCGAAAATGAATAATTAGCATCCGTTTCTGAGTTTCAGTGATTGTTGATCAGTTAGTGTGTGCTTCAGTCTATTTGAAGATTAAATTGGGATCCGATTAGTACCAGTTGGAAGTGAGAGAAGTTGATGTACCGAAGACAACTTTAGGGGCAAGATATGATCGCTTTAAGTTCTGAGTTATGTCGTCTTGTTTGACTAGTGTATTAGTTACCTTCATAGAGATATTGAACAGAATAATTCCCGAGTTCCTTGATCAGTTGTAATAGTTCTCATAGATGACACATGAGTATATTCATGTACCGAAGAAGGCCATGACAAGCTTTGAAGTTAGTGTGGTAGATCCTTTTAGGGAATCAGTTGTATACCAAGTTGTGCAACGTGAACTCCGAGTTAATAAAGATGTTCTCCTAGGACTTGTAGATCAGCCGAGTGTGTTAGAGTAAATCCCGAGTAGGCAAAAGAAGATATGAGTTGGAAGAAATTGAAGACTGTGACAGATATCTATAGTTCCTAGGTCTAGCATTGTTACTTTCAGAGAATTGTAAATAGTCTTTTGAAGATAGTTGCTCCATTGATAGATTGCTATAGAAGAATGTTCAGTTGTGTGGTTAGATGCGAGACAATGAGCCCTTGAGAAACTGAAAGAAACTTTGAAGAGAGCTTCGACCTTGAATCAGCTTAAATCAGAGAAGGAGTTTGTGAACCATAGTGATGCGTTACATGTAGGGTTAGGTCGTGTACTTATGCAAGACAGAAGATTTGTGGCCTGATCATCGAGATATTTGAAAGACCTTGAAAAGAATTATTCGACTCGAGATATAGCATTAACTGCAGTTGTGATTGCATCGAAGACTTGGAGAAAAAGCTTGTGTAGTAAGAAATGCACAGTGTGTATGTACATATCATCAGAACTTGAAATATTTGAAGACTTAGGAAGGGTTGAAACTTGAACAGCATAAAGTGTTAGAACTGCTTGAAGACTGTAATAACAAGATTGAATACCATCCGAAGATAGTCAACGTAGTAACCGATGTCCCGAGCTATGTTGTGATAGATTAGTAGTTGAGTTGCGAGATGTAATTGCCGAAATCAGTTTACCGAATGATAGTAGTTTTGTGGCCGAGTTTCATGTTAAACCTACTTTGAGTCAGATACTTGAGGAGAAATAGTTGCAAGACAGGTTCTTGGCACCTCACGTGCAAGACATGGCAGAACGAAGACCTTCAGAATACAGTCGGAGATGATAGAGTTTGTATTGTTAGAGACAGAATTGTTGTACTGATTGGCATAGTGTTTTGAGACGTATTGTTTTACCCGACGCACACGGTAGTTCATTTGTATTGCATCAGAGTAGTATGAAGACGTATTGTGGGTTGAAGATGAGTACTTCTGGATTGAGTTGATGAATAATGTGGTTCAGTATGAGAGTAAGTGTGTAAATTGCCAGCGTGTCAAGACCGAGCTTCAGTTTTCTTCTAGATTGTTACATCCGTGGAAGGTTCTTAATGGAAGTGGGTAATAGAGATCCGGAATTTCGACTAGAATAATTTTGAAGACGTCTACACAATGTTTGGTTACATGTTGAAGTCAGATGGTCAGTTAGAGAAGGTTATGGGTCAAGTATTCAAACAGTGTTGTATGAGATTGTGAATCGGGCTAGTTCTGTTGTTTGTTTGTGTGCAGTTACCACTAGAGCTAGAAGGAGGTTTGTGATGTGGTTTATGTATCTATGATTCAGAAGTGTGAGTTAGATTTGTTCCATGCTATGTTGTAGAAGAGATTGAGTTGAGTTTGAAATTTGCGTGTGACGAAGAATCAATGGAGATCCTGGTATTAGATAGCTGCTGTTGCATGGTAAGTCTATGAGTTGGTTAGTGTGTTGTGGTGTGAAAGAAAGTGGGTTCCTGTCCGATAAATTTCGGGGACGAAATTTCCTTAAGTGGGGGAGAGTTGTAACACCCGTGTTTTGGGGCTAGGAGTTAGTCGGGTTAGTGGTTCGAGTCGATAAAATTAAAATTGTATCAATTTGACCTTGACTTGGGCTAATTGGGTTTTAAAATAAAAAGGAGGGACCAATGCGGTTATTTAACCCAAATGTTTTAAAAAGCTAGACCACTTTTTTGAAAGTTAAAGAGAACAAAAAAATGTGTAGTCATCTTCCCCATTCTCCTTTCTTCACCATGGAAACCCTACCAAACCCTCCCAAATCCCAAATTTGTATTTCCATCAAATTGCTCCATCAATTCAAGGGCGTTTTTAAAGGTAATCACATATTTGAACTCTCCTCTCCATTTTCTATCTATCCATGGTCATTGATTTTGAAACCATGAACTTTGGAAAATTAGGGCTTGATAAAAGTTTAAGTTTTTTATTGAGTTTTTCAATTGATTTCGATTTATTATGTTGGGTTTTGGTTTAATCTCATGAAAATACTCATTATATGTTGAAATGGAGGATTTTGGGTGAAAACCCGAAATGGGTTTTTGAGGCAATTTTTAAGGTGTCTAAAACTTGATTTTTGGTGGGTTTTAGGGTGTAATTAGAGGGCTGATGGTTTATGTATGCTAGGAGGATGTTTTGGGACCATTTAGATGTCATTTGGGTGTTTGAAAACATGATTTTCTGCTGGGTAAAATAGGAGTACGAAAATTGGAATTTTGGTGATTGTTTGGGTTAGAAAATGTGTTGGAAACTTGAATTTTGATCAAGGATTATGGGCTGCTTGAATTAGATAAATGTGGGGTTTGATCATGACTTGAAATGTTGAGTTTGATGTTTGAATTGTATTTCGGGTTAGCCACTTTGATGTTTGAGTTGATTTGGGGTTGTTTTGCTTGTATTGAGGTTGTTTAGAAGCGAGAACTTGCGTTGGAGAAGCTTCGGGAAGAAATCAGGAAACTTGAAGGTGATGCTTGCTTGGTAGTTGAGCTTGGAGGTAGAGGTGAGTGGTTAATGTTTTTAAAATGGTTTTAAGTGGTTGGTTCAAGCATGTGAACTAGGTTTGGCTTGGTAGACCCACCTAGAGTTAGGATTAGGGTGGTAGCCTAATCCTAAGCTTTAGTTAGAGACCTTGGGTGCACTCTTTAATTGGTGTTATGCCTCGTGATGATTATGTATGATATGATATACATGTATGTTGAAGTATGGCTTAATGCATTGATTATATGCATGTTGATGACAAATATAATGTGGATATATGATGTGATAATTGTTTGGATGAAATACACGTAATGTGGGTTTGTGAAATGAGGTTATGTGGTGGTTGCATGATTTTGAGAATCATGGTGAGTACGTGCTAAGCACGAAAATTATATTGAAATTGATGTGGTGAGATGTTGTGGATTTTAATTTATATTGGCACTAGTATGCTTGGGTACAATGATCGATCATTAGGATGGGTGTGCACACAAATTGAGTCAAAACGTACGTGGCCTTGGTGGCGTTAAGACACCAAGAAGGAGTACGATGGTGTAATATTCCACCGGAAATTTATATATATTCTACGTGATGATGAGTGGAATCCCATCCGTAGGGCATGTGGTGATGAGTGGAATCCCGCCCATGCAAGGACCGGTGATGAGTGTAATCCCACCGAGGTAATGATGTTGTTGGAAATGCGTTCCAACGGGTTATCCGCGTATTCGAGTCATAGCTAGGTGCCAATATGAGGTTGTATGTATATACTAATATGAGATTATGCATATATGCTTATATGATACGGAATGTGATGCCCTTTACGAATTGATATATGATGTGGTTAATGCTTTGAATTATGTATCGTGGTAAGTTGAGCTTATGAGTTGTTGAGCATGACATAATGTTGACTATAAGTTCATGCATCATGTTCATTTTGGCTTTTGCGGACCGGAGATAAGACCATGCATTTCATCTTGGAAATAGCTCGTGCTTGGACCCTGCATTGTCGAAGGTTTGTTTTATGAGCTTACCCTCACTAAGCTTTTATGCTTACGCTCTCTTTTGTTCGACAATGCAGATCAATAGCTTGTGGGTGGCAAGGGCAAAGAAAGGTCTCCAAGGGTTGCTTTTGGTTAGCTCAAGTATGAACTTTAAATTGTAAATTGTAATAGTTAAGCAATGGGATATGTGTTGCTGATTTGTGCTATTGTTGGTTGTTTAGGAGCATGTTAGACTCCTTAATTATGTTGTTTCTGATTGGCTTGATGATGCCATGTTTGGATTGTAACCATGTCTAAATTGATTGCCATGTGTGTTGGTCATGTGCCTTGTGAGAATGCCTAAGTGTATGGATGTTGAAGCATGAGACCTTAAGTGCTTGTTTGCCTTCTCTTGAATGAATGCATGAATTCCTTGGTTGATTGAGGTATGCTCATGTTGGGTGTCATGTATGACTAGTTTATGGTTAATAGATGTTGTATGAACGCTTGTTTGGGTCTAGGGAAGTCCTAAATTGCATCTAGGTTCGAGTCTTGCATGTTTTAGCTGAGTTTGAGAGTTTTACAGTGCAGGGCGTATCGGTACGCCTAAGGGTCGTATCGATACGCTATTGCCTCCAGGGCTCAAGTTTGGCTGGGCGTATCGATACACGGGGGTGTATCGATACGGTTTTTTCTCACTGGAATTCTGAGATTTTGGTGAGATGTTACCGTATCGATACGGTGTCTTAGCGTATCAATACGGGTTTATCTCGTTGACCGCGAGATGTTGACTGGGGAGGGCGTATCGATACGCTCAAGGGCTGTATCGATACGGTCTTCCTGTGTTGACTATTGGGTGTTGACTTTGGTCAAGGCGTATCGATACCCTTGACAGGTGTATCGATACGGCCTGCTTAATTACAGAAAATGGGCTGTTTTAAAGGTGATGTCTTGAATGATCGTGTTTTGTATTGCTCTTTTTTCCACTGACGTGTTTCACATAGGATATGGTAATGCATTTAGACAAGATAAATAAAAGAAATTTTCTAGGGTTGCTAACCGTGGTGGGACCTTAACGGGTTTCGCGTCGGTTTTCCCCGCGTGGCCCACTCGGACCGGTCATCCGGCCAGACCGGGACGAGGGGGTTACACACCTAGTATGAATGGTATAGTTGAGAGACGTAATGGGACTCTCAAGGATATGGTAAGGAGTATGATTGCTCATTCTACCTTACATGAGTCCCTTTGGGGAGAAGAATTAAAGACATCAGAGTACATTTTGAATAGAGTACCAACTAAAGTAACTGAAAAAACACCTTATGAGATTTGGACAGGTCAAAAGCCTACTCTAAAGCACTTTCACATTTAGGGATGTCCAGTTGAGGCAAGGCCTTATAGGCAACATGAAAAGAAATTGGACTCCAAAAAAGTAAGAAGCTACTTTATTGGTTATTCTGAGTGATCTAGGGGCTATAAATTTTATGATCCCGCGATTAAGAATATTTTTGATACGGGAACTGTAACAATTTTTTAGAATGTTGAATTTGGAGGGAGAAATAAGGTTATAGACATTACTTTTGAGTAGGAATTGAGTTCCATACTTGTCATTAATCAAGAAGTGAATCCGGAACCTCAACAAGATGATGTTGAACAACTTCTTCCTATTCAAGATGAGGTAATTGTTCCAGAAGAACAAATTCAACAACCTCAACAACAAGTGCCATTAAAGATGTAACGCCCGGATTTTGGGGCCCGGGAGATAACCGGGTTTGGTTAAACCGGTTCGGGTTAGTTTAATCGGAAAAAAAACATTTTTAATAGAAAAAATGGGTCTTTTATTCAAGGGGAAAAATGGGAATTTTGAGAAAATGAAATAAAGAAAGAAAAGAAAAGTTTGAAAAGCCATCTTCTTCAAAAATCCCCCTTTTTACCAAAACCTCTCCTAAGCCCTACTTCACTATTCCATTGCTTCAAATTCCTCATCCAAGCAAGATTTTTCAAGGTAATCTCTTCCTTGCTTAGATTCTTACATATTTAGCTTGTACTCATTGAAAACTTTCCTTTAAACCAATTAAAATGCATTTTTGGTTTTGGGTTGGAGAAATGAGTATTTTCATGGGATTTTCGTTTGGGTCTTTTGATGCCATGTCTAAGGGTGTTTTTAATCATGTTTTGGTGTCTTAAAATGCTAAAATGGTGGCTAATAGTAGGAAACCCGAAATGGGTCTAAAAATGGGATTTTTAGGTTAAAAATTTAGAGTTTTTGGCTTGGTTTTGGGTTCAAATCGTGGCTGGTGGTTCCTTTGATGTTGGGGATGTTTCCAGATGATATTAGATGTGTTTTGATGGTTGAAATTGATGGATTCAGTTTGGGGTTTGTCTAGAACGAAATTTGTGAAGTTTTGGGTGAATTTGGGTTCGAATCGAAAGGTTTTTGTTGAGAAATATTTTAATATAACAATTATGTGAAAAATGTTTTGGACTTGTTTAAAGATTTCAAAAATAATTCAAAAGTCCTTAAAACTTGAAAAATATGTTTAAAATGTTTTGACTTTGCACCTATATCGAATATACATTTAAAAGTTAAAAATTAGCCAAAATTGGGTTTTTAAGTGAAAGTTTCGAAACCATCCCTATAAGGTTTCGAAACCTTTCTAGGCAGAATGCCACTGTTTTTGAAACCTTAGCAAAGGTTTCGAAACCTTCATAAAGGTTTCGAAACCTTGGCCTTGTAACGGCTAGTTTTTACAAATTCCTCCTTAAGGTTTCGAAACATCTGGTAAAGGTTTCGAAACCTCTATGCAGGTGAGAATTTAAAGCTCGACTTTATGACTTCCCAACAGCTCCAAAACATCTCCAACGACCATAAACAGCTAGAATATAATTCCACACTATAAAAGCAACCTTGGGACACTTGAAGATGGTTAGAGAACACATCCAAGCAATATGATCAAGAGAATTTGAGTCCAATTCTTATTTATTTATTTCTCTTGTATATAGTGTTTAAGAGAATTCTTAATTATAAATCCTTTATACTCTTGTGAGCTTAAATTGTGTAAACACCCACCTTGTGAGGTACTTAGTTTACCAAACAAATCCCTTGCAAAAGGAGAGGTTCTAGTTTAGCCTTAGTGAAAAACTAGAGTGGTTCTATCTTAGCCATTGAAAAGATAGGGTTGTAAGGTTATCCCTTTGGCCTCAAAAGGAAGAATTCATAGTAGTGAATTGGGAAATCCTTAGTGGTGTGCTAAGGTAGTGGATGTAGACTCGGTTGAGTAGTCGAACCACTCTAAAATCATCGTGCAAATATTGTCTACTATTTTCGGTTTTAGCCAATTCATTCGGGAAGCAATTTCAACCCTCTTGACGGTTTCAGGCGATCATTCGAGCGTGTTTTAAGCTCAACAATTAGTATCAGAGCCTCGTCTCCATCGAAGGACTAACATCCGGGAATAAAGATCCAACGCTCGAAGTCCACCGTTCAAGAAAATGGCAAGATTTGAAGAAGGCCGATCTATCTCGTGTCCTCCACTCTTCAAAAGAGAATCATACTTCCAATGGGCAAATATCATGAAATACTTCATCAAGTCTCAAGACTATGAGGTTTGGTGCATCATCGAAGATGGGTATTTGGAAGCTCCAAAGAAGAAGAAAAAGCAAAGGAGTGCCAACGACACGAAGGGACATCTAAACACTAAGGCGATGCACATTCTCTATTATGACCTTAACGAAGAAGTTTCCAAGAAGATCTCCACATGCAAAAGTGCCAAAGAATTATGGGAGAAACTTTAGAAGCTTTATGGCAACAAGAAGGGAGAAAATAAAAATGATGATCAATTATATGCAAACATTCTCTCCAATCCAAAGGTGGATGGTGTTTTGGCTCTTGTTGCGTGTAAAATAGTCTATCGCAATGGTAGTGCAAGTGTACACGTCGCAAGTAATAAAGTGATACTAGAGTATCGGATATCGTCTCCATAAGGACTGGGCTAACCCTTTCCTTCGCTATCTGCACAAGGGGAAAAGAATAGATTAAGATATTGTCACGAAAATAATAAAGAATACTGGAAAATAAAAGTAGAGAAATCAAGATAGAGAGAATGGGATGGTATTGATTTGCTCAGTAGTGCAGGTATTGTAGATTTTAGGAAATCCAGTTCTGTCGTCGCGCCCGTCGCGGACAGCACCTGTCGCGGCAACAGTCCATTGATTGTCGCGGCAGCAAACACTCAACTCAGTACTTTCAAGTTTGGCAAGAATCCCAGATATGCCTTGGCCTATCCCTAGGTCCAAGTCTGTCGATGATCACGTCTTGATGATACCTCCCGGCGTGAATCGAAGGATAAACACCGATGTGTATGAATTCTTCTTTAGCCACTTAACCTCGCCCTATCCCTAGGCACGAGATATTTCAACTATAAACTAGAGAACTTGCTCTTATTTCTTTCGTATACTTAACTCTCCCGATGCTAAGTAAATAGATAACCTCACAATGCTCTCCCGATGCTCTTGCAAGATATTAATAACCAAAATAAGAGAACTTGAAGTTTATTTTATTGAACTGAAAATTCCTAAAACAAAACAACCCTTGCAACTACTTTACAAATCAACCCGTGGCCCTAGGGGGAATTTAGAACATGTCGGCGGCGGGTAAACGGCTAGGGGTTTTGGTTATCGGTTATGCGGTTTTTTGATATGATCTAGGTTAAAAATACATGCCCTTATATAAGCTTTGGGCTCAAGTATTCTAAGTTAACAAGGATTACAACTTTAATTAAAAGTATGATTCTAATAAAGACTTAATCTTCAAGGATCCTACTTTTCAGCCGTCCTCCTTGTTTCTTGGGATTTTCTCTCCTTGAGCTTTGGGCTTGACATATCTTTTGATCCGGGGCTTGGAAAAATATTTGGTTTTCACACGACAGACGAGCGTAATTTTCTCTATCTATCGAGGTCCACTTTGCTTTTTCTCCACTAACTTGTTGTCGTCCTCTGCTGTCACGGCAGATCCATGGCAGCATCGTCCTCATCGTCTGCTTGTCCAGTTCAGCTCTTCTGCTTCTCTGTCCTGTGCCTGCCTTCTCCGTCCACTATGGCGGTAACTTGCAAAATCAGCCATCTTTTAGTAGAATCTGTGCCTTTATTATATTTGTGATATTTTGCTGTAAACTAACCTAAATGCAATGCAATGATGCTTGAATGCAGCAGAAATATGGGTTAAAAAGGGTGTAAATAATAGAACTTTTACACACTCAACACACCCCAAACTCAAGTTTTTGCTTGCCCTTAAGCAATTAAGACCTAAAAGAAAAAAGAATATTTTTGTGTTGGCTTTCAAACAGTGAACTGTCCCTTACCCGTCGCTCATTCTCTGTGACGGCAGCAACCTGCCGGAAAGATTAGGATCTGTCCGGAATCTCACTATAGTCCTCGTGCAGTGTGTGCATGCTTGTGAATAGTTATATGCTAAGACTCTCTTAGTTTCACTAGAATATTCAACTTTTTAACTCGAATTTTTATGCCAAAGTTTATTTTTGAAGACACATTTTCATGCTTCTTTTCTTCTATTTTCAAGCTAAGTTTTACTAGAGCCAGTTTTAGACACCTCTAGTTAGCTTCCTAGAGTCGGTTTCGGGCACCTCTAGGTTTTTTAGTTTCTTTTGCTAAACTTCTTTCCTAGAGCCAGTGTTAGGCACCTCTAGGGGCTATTCAAGTACTAAGCTTCCTATTCTAGTTTGGCTAAAAGAAATCTAAGCAGTATAACAGTCACAATGGTGTTTAAGTTTTTTCAGAACTATAGAAAGGCTCTAAACTTCTCCTTAAACTGTCCTAAAGATGCTGCCACGGCAGAGCTGTCATGACAGGTAGGTTTACTTCACAGTTTTAAGCCAATAGTTTTTTTTAAGAGACAATAACTAAGAAAATAACTAAGACACGGCAAATAAATAAAATGTACTAAGACTCCATTAAAATGGAGGGTTGCCACCCCCAAACTCGAGGGTTGCATTGCCCTCAATGCAAATGACAAAATAAAAATGAAGCAGTACATCAAAAAATATTAATAAGGCAGGCAGCAATAAGAAGAAAATAAAAGACTTAAATTTTAAGCGATGTCTTCACTGCTGCTGCTGACGCGGATTTGGCGGCGGATTCTGGGCTGTGGGGCAGGCTGGGCTGGCTGCTCTACGACCTGGATGTCAGAGCTGCTGCCGCTGTCTCAAGTGCTGCTGCTGCCGGTGGTGGTGTTGGCCTTTGGCATAAGCTTTCTGTCGGCCATCTTTTTCTGCCTCTTGACAGGCGTGAATTCCTTCTCCAAATTCCTCCGAATAGGAGGTTCTGCCTCGCTGTCAGCCCAGACGGAGGAAGAGGAGAAACCAGCAACAAAGGCATCGAGGTCATCCGAGGGCTGTCGTTTTGTTCCTCGGGAAGATGTGTCGGCCGGAGGACTGCCAGCTGTCGTCGGGGCAGGTGATGGGGTGGAAGCAGCAGAATGTGTGTGTGGGGATGCAGGAGGTGTAGGTGTGTGGGCAGGGGTGGGGATTGTGAAATAATGGGCAGGGAAGGTGGGGAAGACAACATTGGGATAATTTAAAGTATTTGTAATAAAATTTACCGTGGAGTTGGCGAAATCCATGATGAATGTCATCAGCCCCATCTGTGTGTCTTCCACCCGCTGTATGGCAGCAAGGATCTGAGCAGATTGGTCTGTCGGAGCAGCTGCTGCGGCAGGTTCAGGGGCAGGTTCCTCGGATGATTCTGCTGGGGCGGCAGCCGGGTTGAAGGAGGAGAGGGGGTTGCGACTGTTAGCTCCATGAGGCTGATAATGTTCTTATCGGTCCAGCCCCGTCCCTTTACTAGTTTATCGGTGGTGGCTTCTGGTACGGCAACGCAGCGGCAGAGAGATGTGATCATGAATGGCAGGCAGAGGAGGGCGGTTGATCTGTTGGTGCAGTCCAAGACGCTCTCCCTCATGTAGCGTCCCACATTGATGGGTCGTTTGTTCATGATAGAATGGATAAGGGCTAGCCTCTGCTGGTCTACTGTCGTGTGATGGGAGGATGGCAGAATGCTCTTCTTGATGAAAGCGTTCCATAACTTGGCTTCTGGAAGCAGTTGCCCCCTCCTAATAGTGTTGGGATTTTTCTTGCTTGTGTTCCATTCAGTTCCTTCCTCTGTCACCTCTGCCATGACATCACCGAAGGCAGCAGAGTCGAGGGTGTCCAGGAATTGCTGGTGGGCATCGTCGTTGGGACCAAAATAGATGCCATACATATTATTGATGCGTTCTTCTGTGAAAGGTACCTCTGTCCCTCGGACAGTGACTGTTGTTGCCGTCTGGCTGTCAATGGCAGCATAGAACTCCCTCACCAGCGTTTCATTCATGTCAGCTGGTTGTTCTGCAAACTGCTCCCATAGTAGAGCCTTTATTGCCCTTGCGATGAATGGTTTAAACCCCATGTTTTTTGCCTTTCGGATGTAGATGAAGCCTCTTTCTTCCCATAGTTCCTAAGTTGTGAAGGACTGCGGGGTGGGTGCTGCCGGTGAAGAGGTTGAAGCAGCACTGCGGCGGGTACGTTTGGAAGACATGTTAGTTGCAAGGGTTTGTGAAAGTAAAGAAAACAAAGACAAACGATAGGGGATATCAAGTAAGAGTAAGCAGAAGTGAGGAAAATGAAAATGAAACGGGGTTTTATAGAGGTAGAGTTGCTGCCCGTTTAATGCTGTAACGGCAGGCGTGAATAACGGGGCGACTGTTGATCTTTAGCGTGTCTGACGTGTCTGACACGCATTTATGCGTCTGTTACGCGTCTGTCACACGTTTCTGCGTCTGCCGTGACAGTCTGTTGACAGCTTGTCTTATCCGTGTCTGCGGCGGCAACTGGAACGACAGGCTTCATTAATGGGCTCTGTTGGGCTGTTGGATGGATGGTGGGCTTGGGTCACTTCTCCTTTTCTTCTTGACTCCTTTATTTCCTAAAAATAGAAAATATAAAAACATTATTCGAATAAAATAAACCCTATTTCCTAATAAATAATAATTAATAAAAATAATAAAAATAAAATTTAGGTTAAATTAGGGATGCCTTGTGAGGCATCTCCTAAGGTAACCACTTCATGTATTCCTGGGGCTTCAGTCCCCTGATAATGCTTGAGGCACTGTCCATTGACTTTGAATTGGTGCCCGTCTTTTAATGATCGGATTGTGGTGGCACCATGGGGAAAAACTTGTACCACTTGGAACGGGCTAGACCATCTAGATTTTAACTTTCCTGGAAAGAGTTTCAGTCTAGAATTGAACAACAATACAAGCTGCCCTGGGCAGAACTGTCGTGGCAGCAACTTCCTGTCATGCCACTTCTTAGTTTTCTCCTTGTAAATTCTTGCATTGTCGTAGGCCATTGTCCGTATTTCTTCAATCTCGTTCAGATCTAACAGCCTTTTCTGGCCTGCCTTGTCCAAGTCCATATTTACTGCCTTGATTGCCCAGTATGCTTTGTGCTCTATCTCGACAGGCAGATGACAGGTTTTTCCATAAATCAATCGGTATGGAGACATGCCCAATGGAGTTTTAAAAGTTTTCCTATATGCACATAATGCATCATTAAGGAGTAAAGACCAATCTTTCCTAGTTGGCTTAACCATCTTCTCAAGAATGTTCTTAACTTCCCTATTGGATATCTCAGCTTGTCCATTGGTCTGTGGGTGGTATGCTGTCGCGATCATGTGCTTGACACCATATTTCTTCAAGGCGGCAGCAATAACCCTATTGTCAAAATGTCTCCCTTCATCACTGATAATCGCCTTAGGGATGCCAAATCTAGAAAAAATATTTTTGTGTAGAAACTTTTGGACTGTCTTGGCATCATTCTTTTGAGTGGCGATGGCTTCAACCCACTTAGAGACATAATCCACTGCTATGAGGATGTATAGATTTCCACATGAAGATGGAAAAGGTCCCATAAAATCAATCCCCCAAACGTCGAAGATCTCGACTTCTAGAATGTTCTGTAGTGGCATCTCGTTTCTCCTCGAGATGTTACCTGTCCGCTGGCACCTGTCACAGTTCTTGTAGAAGTCCTGTGCATCTTTATACAGTGTCGGCCAGTAGAACCCTGACTGCAGCACCTTGGCAGCAGTTTTATTGCCTCATAAGTGACCTCCATATTGTGAAGCATGGCAGTGATGGAGAATGTCTTCTTGCTCTTCTTGTGGTACACACCTCCTTATAACCTGATCTGCACACATTTTGAAAAGAAGAGGTCCGTCCCAATAATAATGCTTAACATCATTTTGGAACCTCTTCCTGGCTTGATAATTAAGATCAGAAGGAAGTATTCCGCTAACTATAAAATTAACGAAATCAGCATACCAGGGAAGTTCAGAAGACTTACCTACCGCCATGGCTGTTGCAGTAGCGATTGCGGCAGCAAAGAGTTGCTCATCTGGGAAGGTCTCCAGTATGTTTGTCTCATCTATTAGCAGACTCTGTCCCTTCTCCAACCTTGACAAGTGGTATGCCACCTGATTTTTTGTCCCTTTTTTGTCCTTGATTTCAAGGTCGAACTCTTGCAATAGCAGGATCCACCGTATCAATCTAGGCTTTGCATCCTTTTTCGCGAACAAATACTTAAGGGCAGAATGGTTTGTGTGCACTATTACTTTCGTCCCAAGTATGTAAGAACGAAACTTGTCAATGGAGAACACCACAGCTAATAGCTCCTTTTCTGTGGTGGTGTAGTTTACTTGGGCGTCATTCAATGTCTTGCTGGCATAATATATGACATGAAATAGCTTATCTCTGCGCTGCCCAAGTGCTGCCCCGACAGCATAGTCACTAGCATCACACATAATCTCAAATGGTCGTGTCCAGTCTGGTGGCTGTACTATGGGGGCTGTTACTAGTTTTTCCTTCAGAACCTTGAATGCTTCAGTACATTCATCATTAAAGTCAAAGGGTCGGTTCTGCTCTAAAAGATGGCATAGGGGCTTGGTGATTTTGGAGAAATTTGCAATGAATCTCCGATAAAAACCAGCATGCCCTAAGAAACTTCTAATACCCTTGACTGTGGTCGGCGGCGGCAGCTTCTCGATCACTTCTATTTTAGCCCTGTCGACTTCTATCCCACGGCAGCTAATCTTATGGCCAAGGACTATCCCTTCATCCACCATAAAGTGGCATTTTTCCCAATTTAAGACCAAGTTTGCTTTTTCACATCTTTCAAGTACCTTTTGTAGATTGTCGAGGCAACTCTCAAAATCGTCTCCAAAGACGAAAAAATCATCCATAAAGATCTCAAGGAAGTCCTCTACCATATCGGAGAATATGGCCATCATGCACCTTTGGAAGGTGGCGGGTGCATTGCATAGTCCAAACGGCATCCTCCTAAAAGCATATGTTCCGTAGGGGCATGTAAAAGTCGTCTTTTCTTGATCTTCCGGTGCGATAGCAATTTGATTATAACCTGAATAACCATCAAGAAAACAATAGTATGGTTTACCCGCTAATCTATCAAGCATTTGATCAATAAAGGGTAAAGGAAAGTGGTCCTTTCGGGTAGCTTTGTTAAGCTTCTGATAGTCCATACAAACCCTCCAACCGGTCACAGTCCTGGTTGGGATTAACTCATTGTTTTCATTGGTTACCACGGTCATTCCTCCTTTCTTTGGAACACATTGCACCGGGCTCACCCATTTGCTGTCGGAGATGGCGTAAATAATACCAGCATCTAACCATTTGATTATCTCTTTACGAACCACCTCTTTCATCGCATGGTTTAGCTGCCTTTGGGCATCTATAGTCGGCTTATGATCTTCCTCTAAAAGGATTTTGTGCATGCATAACGCCGGACTAATGCCTTGAATGTCTGCTATCGCCCATCCAATTGCCTTTTTGTGCTGCCTTAGCATGCCGATTAGTTGTCGTTCCTGTTCCTGCGGCAGCTTAGAAGAGATGATTACGGGCAGTGTGTCATTTGAACCAAGAAAAGCATATTTTAACTGCCCTGGCAAAGGCTTCAGTTCTAAGGCAGGTGGTTCAACAGTAGATGGCTTTTGGATTAAATGGTTATCCGAAGTATAATTCAAAGGTTCGAATAACTTACCAGGACGATTGCCTAACCAATTTACCTCCTCCTGACCTTCAGTATCAGATGTATCGGATTCAGAGGAGTTGCTGTCGTCGGTGCTGTCGTGACAGTCTTGTAGGTGGCTGTCGCGGTAGTGACCAAATTTAATATCATGACAGCCCGACCTGATGCAGGGTTGATCAAGGGTAACGTCAGTGATAGCCTTGCATTCCTCGTCCACATCAGCATGTTTCATTGCTTGGAGAACATTCAACTTAATCTCTTGATCGTTCACTCGCATGGTGAGTTCTCCTTTCTCCACATCAATCAGTGATCTTCCCGTGGCTAAGAAGGGTCGCCCAAGGATGACTGGTGTGTTTTCGTCTGCCTCACAATCTAAAACAAGAAAGTCAGCAAGAAAAATAAACTTATCCACTCTTACCAAAATATCTTCAATTTTCCCTCTGGATGAACGTAAGAGCGGTCTGCAGTTACAGAGTTACTGTCGTGGGCGGCGCCTTTCCAATACCTAATTTCTGAAAAACAGACTTTGGCATTAAATTAACACTAGCACCAAGATCACAAAGTGCCTTACCCACAAATTTATTTCCGATTACACAAGGTATGATGAACCTCCCCGGATCCTTCTTTTTTGGGGTGGCTGCCGATGAAGAATACTCATGCAACCTTCTGTCATCTTTATCGTTTCAAATTCCCCAAGTTTAGATTTTTTCGACATAACATCCTTGAGAAATTTAGCATAACCGGGCATCTCCCTAACGGCATCTAACAGCGGAATATTAATATGAACCTGCTTAAAAATATCATAAATCTTTTTAAGTTGAGATTCTTGCTTAGCTTGCTGTATCCGTTGAGGAAAAGGTGGCGGAGGACGGTAGTCAGCAATACGTCCTTCCCACTGCATACAAATCTGAGAAGGTTTGGGTTCATCAATTTTCTCCTCTGTCGCTTCTGCTGTCGTGACAGTCTCATCGGCAGCAGTCTGTTTATCACCTGTCGAGGCAGCTTCTTCGGCAGGTTTATCCAAGGCTGGTTCCTTTACTGTTTCAGCTTCTTTTTCCGGCCCTGATAATTTCTTCCCACTCCTAGTAGTAATTGCCTTACACTGCTCATGTGTGGGCTGCCTAGCATTTTCAGTATTGCTAGGGAATCCTCCAGTCTGCCTCGGCTTAATATGTTGGGAAACCTGACCCATTTGTGTTTCTAGAGATTTCAAAGTAGCTTCATGATTTGTCATCCTCATCTCTGTTTTATCCATGAAATTCTCTGTCTTCTTGACAAATTGATTCATATTCTCAATATACGTACCGGTCTGAGACATAAAAGTGGCCAGAGTCTGTTCCAGTATACTGCTCGTGGCAGTTGGTTGCTGCTATTGCGGCTGCGGCGGCAGTTGCTGTCGCGTCAGCAATCTAGGTCCTCCCTGATTCTGATTATGTGCTTGAGGATTCAGGGCATTATTAGGATTACTCCAAGAAAATTTGGGATCCTTCCTCCAATTGGGATTATAATTGTTGGAATTATAATTTGGCTTATAGTTTCCAACATATTTTCCCTCTTCTACTTGTATTGGGAACTCATCCCGACTATGATTTCCCTCACAGATGTCACATACTTCCTCAACAGCAAATCCATGTAGTTCATCATCATTTAATAACCTTTTCATTGCTTTAGTAAGGAATGCTACCTGTGATTTCATAGTGCTGTCGGCTTCATAATCCTTGACAGCAAGTACCTGTTTACCCCCTCTTCTTGTAGTCGGAAACTGCTCCTCATTCTTGGCCAGATTTTTCAAAACTTGCAATGCCTCGTCCGAATATTTATCCAATAATAGTCCATTTGCTGAAGAATCAATTCGAATACGAGTTTGTAAGTTGGCAGCATTATAAAACTTAGTTACCTGATTCCAGACGGGGAATCCATGCATTGGGCAGTTCCGAAGAAGAGTAGTAAATCTGTCCTAGGCCTCATGCATCGGCTCGTCATCTTCCTGTTGAAAAGTAGCAATTTCATTACGTAATCGCTCAGATAAATGTGAAGGATTAAAACGAGATAAAAATTCACGAGATAAATCTGCCCAAGTTATAATTGAACCCGACGTCAGTTTATTCCACCAAGTTTTAGCTCTGTCCCTCAATGAATGAGGGAATAACCGAAGCCTCAGTATCTCCGGATTAACTCCTGGCAGTCTAAACGAACCACAGATCTCCTGGAACATTTTGAGATGCTCCCTAGCATCCTCTGTCACAGCACCACTAAACTGCCCGGCATTGTTGATCATACTAAACATGACAGGTTTAAGCTCGAAGTTGTCAACATCAATATCCGGCAGCGTGGTCTCCAGCTCTACATGATCGTTCAACATGTAGTCACGGCAGGACCGTCGTCCATCAACGGCAGGCGGGTCGCCGACAGGCGGTATACCACCACCAGCGGGCGGGACATGTGCCATCTTCTCTAGCTGTTCCTCAAGGTACTCGTTCCTAGCTAAAAGGTGACGAAGTTGTTTCTTGAGATTGAAGGAACGTTCAATTTCCGGATCTAATGGATACTCAGGATCTTCACCTCTTTTAGATCTGCGCATAAACAAGAAACCTCGTGAAAAGCAAGAGTTGAAAGCACCAACAGAAAATAGAAAAAGAAAAATTAAAAGAAAAACAAAAACGAAAAGTGCAATAAAAGAAAGGTAGAGTTATGTTGCCAATCCCCGGCAACGGCGCCAAAAACTTGTTGCGTGTAAAATAGTCTATCGCAATGGTAGTGCAAGTGTACACGTCGCAAGTAATAAAGTGATACTAGAGTATCGGATATCGTCTCCACAGGGACTGGGCTAACCCTTTCCTTCGCTATCTGCACAAGGGGAAAAGAATAGATTAAGATATTGTCACGAAAATAATAAAGAATACTGGAAAATAAAAGTAGAGAAATCAAGATAGAGAGAATGGGCTGGTATTGATTTTCTCAGTAGTGCAGGTATTGCAGATTTTAGGAAATCCAGTTCTGTCGTCGCGCCCGTCGCGGACAGGACCTGTCGCAGCAGCAGTCCGTTGATTGTCGCGGCAGCAAACACTCAACTTAGTACTTTCAAGTTTGGCAAGAATCCCAGATATGCCTTGGCCTATCCCTAGGTCCAAGTCTGTCGATGATCACGTCTTGATGATACCTCCCAGCATGAATCGAAGGATGAACACCGATGTGTATGAATTCTTCTTTAGCCACTTAACCTCGCCCTATCCCTAGGCACGAGATAGTTCAACTATAAACTAGAGAACTTGCTCTTATTTCTTTCGTATACTTAACTCTCCCGATGCTAAGTAAATAGATAACCTCACAATGCTCTCCCGATGCTCTTGCAAGATATTAATAACCAAAATAAGAGAACTTGAAGTTTATTTTATTGAACTGAAAATTCCTAAAACAAAACAACCCTTGCAACTACTTTACAAATTAACCCGTGGCCCTAGGGGGAATTTAGAACATGTCGGCGGCGGGTAAACGGCTAGGGGTTTTGGTTATAGGTTATGCGGTTTTTCGATATGATCTAGGTTAAAAATACATGCCCTTATATAAGCTTTGGGCTCAAGTATTCTAAGTTAACAAGGATTACAACTTTAATTAAAAGTATGATTCTAATAAAGACTTAACCTTCAAGGATCCTACCTTTCAGCCGTCCTCCTTGTTTCTTGGGATTTTCTCTCCTTGAGCTTTGGGCTTGACATATCTTTTGATCCGGGGCTTGGAAAAATATTTGGTTTTCACACGACAGACGAGCGTAATTTTCTCTATCTATCGAGGTCCACTTTGCTTTTTCTCCACTAACTTGCTGTCGTTCTCTGCTGTCACGGCAGATCCATGGCAGCATCGTCCTCATCGTCTACTTGTCCAGTTCAACTCTTCTGCTTCTCTGCCATGCGCCTGCCTTCTCCGTCCACTATGGCGGTAACCTGCAAAATCAGCCATCTTTTAGTAGAATCTGTGCCTTTATTATATTTGTGATGTTTTGCTGTAAACTAACCTAAATGCAATGCAATGGTGCTTGAATGCAGCAGAAATATGGGTTAAAAAGGGTGTGAATAATAGAACTTTTACACACTCAACAGCTCTCGATGAGCTCGAGGTATCTTCTAACTTAAATGGATTAAATTCTTATACATTTGATGAGTTGCAAGATGCTTTCGATGAATTATTTTTTGAATTTGAGACCATGAATTCCAAATTTAAGAAAATGATTTCAAAACTCTAAATTGAAAATGATTTTCTTTTAAAAACAAAAGTGGATTTTGAAAACCAAAATGAAAATTTGAAAAATGATTTAGAATTTTCAAAAACAAGCAAAGATGTTTTAGAAAAAGAAAATCTTGATTTAAAAGTTAAGCTTGAAAGCTTAACAAAAGAAAAGGAAATTATTTTCAATAATTCATCTTGTCACATAATGGCAAAATGCTCACATTGTCATTATCATGGTCATTCCTTACATATTTGTCCTATTAGGAAGAGAAAATCTTATAGGATTAGACAAGTATGGGTTCCCAAGGGAACTAAAGACATTGTGACAATTGTAAATGGATCCAAAGCAATTTGGATACAAAAATCCAAGTAATTGTCTTTTGTAGGTGTGTTGGAGCAATAGAAAGAAAAGCAAAGATATGAAAATGCTCTAGTCACACAAGTGAAGAAGATGGGTAACCTCTAATCTTAATGCATTGGATTATAAATCATTTGGTTACCTATTTTGATGATAAATGTCCATGCATCATTGCTTATTTATATTTATAAGCGCATGGCATTTTATGATGTTTTATGCATATGAATCATATTGTTTCATTCATATGTTTGCATAAAGTTTTAAAGTCTTGGATAAATTGAATTTCATGTGTTTTAAATTGATTTGATTCAATGGTAAAATTCAGTCTCTTAAGTGTCAAGTTTTGTGCTAAAAATTTAATGGAATGCTAAGGGGGAGTTTTATTTTTCAAATGTTTTGTACTTAAAGTTTTTTTTAACTTACTCTCCATTGTTATTATGTACTATAAAGATTTGAATTATTTTTGATATAGCAAAAAGGGGGAGAAGTAAGTGAAAAATTAAAGGGGAGCTTTTGTCAAAAACAATTTTTCAAAGAAGTTTTATTATATTAAACGGGTTTCGCTTTGGTTTTCCCTGTGTAACCCGTTCGGTTCGGTCTGTTGGCTAGGCCGGGACGAGGGGATTACAAAAGAGAACCACGAGAGAAAGAAGAAATGTTATTCCAGATGATTATATTGTATTTCTCCAAGAAAATGAGGATGATAAATGGAATGATGGAAGATGACCCAATCAACTTCTTCAGGCCATGCAAAGTGTTAACTCTCAAAAGTGGATTGATGTCATGCAGGAAGAGTATAAATCCATACAAGACAATAAAGTTTGGGAACTTTTCCCATTACCTGAAGGTGCAAAACCAATTGGTTGTAAATGGATATTTAAAACCAAGAGGGATGCAAATGGTAATGTGGAGAGGTATAAGGCACGTCTTGTAACTAAAGGATATGCTCAAAATGAAGGCATTGACTTTACAGAGACTTTCTCTCTAGTTTCATCGAAAGACTCTTTTAGGACAATCATGGCACTTGTAGCTCATTTTGATCTTGAGTTACATCAGATGGATGTTAAGACTGTGTTTCTCAATGAAGACATTGAAGAAACGATTTATATGGTGCGACCAGAAAACTTTGAGTCGGGAGATCTAAAGTATATAGTTTGCAAATTAACAAAATCCATTTATGGACTCAAGCAAGCTTCTCGTCAATGGTACCACAAGTTTCATCAAGTAATTGTCTCGTTCGGTTTTGAGATGAATATCGTTGATGATTGTGTGTATCACAAGTTCAGTGGGAGTAAGCATATATTTTTGGTTTTATATGTCGATGACATTTTGCTTGCCACAAATTATATAGGCTTATTGTACGAAACCAAGAGATTTTTATCTAAGCATTTTGAAATGAAAGATCTTGGGGACGCTTCTTTTGTTTTAGGAATTCAAATACATCGTGATCGATCTCGGGGTATTCTTGGATTGTCACAAAAGAACTATATCGATAAAGTACTTAAAAGGTTTTGCATGAAAAACAGTAAACCAATTGACACATCTGTCACTAAAGGAGACAAGTTTTTTCTTGCCCAATGACCTAAAAGTAGCCTTCAAATTCAAGAAATGCAGAAGATTCCCTATAGAACAACTATTGGGAGTTTAATGTATGCTCAGGTTTGTACGCATCCGGATATTGCGTACATTGTTGGGATGTTATGCATTCAAGCAACCCTGGTATAGACCATTGCATAGCAGCCAAGAGGGTTATGAGGTATCTTCAGAGAACAAAAGATTACATGCTCACTTATAGGAAATCAAATCATTTGGAGGTTGTAGGGTATTCATATTCTGATTTTGCTAGGTGCCAAGATAGCAGAAAATCTATATCATGCTATATTTATCTATTAGCTGGATAAGCTATATCCTGGAAAAATGCTAAACAAACACTTGTAGCTTGTTCCACTATGGCAGCAAAGTTTGTAGCATGCTATGAGGCATCTAATTACGGAATATGGTTGTGGAACTTTTTCACTGGGCTCTGCGTATTTTGGAAAACATAAAAAGACCGCTTAAATTATTTTGTGATAATAAGTCAGCAGTACTGTATTCCAGCAACAATAGGAGCTTGTCTAAGTCAAAGTACATAGACATAAAGTTCCTAGTTGTAAAAGAAAGGGTGCAAAGTGGACAAATATCCATAGAACCCATTGGGACAAACTCTATGATAACGGATCTGCTCACAAAAGGTTTACCGCCCAAGGTCTTTCATGAGCACACTGCTCATATGGGTGTTGTATCATTTGAGGATATTATTGTTTGAGTGGGAGTTTGTTATTTGTTTGCTTTATGCTTGATTTTGGACATTTATGTATTCAGTTTTTTTTTCTGATCAAAAATGAAGTATTCAGTTTATTCACTCTTTTCTTATTTTGATAAGGACCTCACTTAAGTTTAAAGAGGACCAATTGGAAATAGGCATGTTTGGTTCACATTTACATGTAATTTCCATGCTACGCATCTATGATTGATCTATGTCATTTGATTGTGTTAGTATACGTGACCATTGATGGGTCTAATCATGATTGATATGGCGAAGACCGCTTTGATCCTATATAGATATAGTTGATGGATGAGATTGTTAAAGAATACCTATTGTATGATAGCAAATTTTTGAGTTCATAAGGTTATACATTTGTCAGGAAACATATGTTGCCCAAGTGTTATTATAAAGTTTAACACGAAATTAAGTGACCAGTTATGTTACACGTGTTATAGGTATTAAATTGTCATAGAATTAAAATTGTAGATACCGTAAGTTATATTTATACGTCAATGAGGGGCAGAGTTGTTAATATTAATAAACTGAATTAATTCATTTTATATAAAGGGTAGTGGTCCCCGAGATCTAGGTTAACTTGCATATCTCTCCTTCCCTGTCAGAGAGTTATGTGGTAAGAGGTAACCTATCATCTTGGAAGATCAAAACCTCTCTGAAAAATCTCCATCAATGGATCCAGGTACGCTTTCGCAAAACTAGTCTTTGTTCTTAATGATTTGACATGTATGGATCTTGAGTTTATTATCCGTATGAATATATTTTAGTTCTAACAGGCTTCAGGGCTGAATGTAGGCCAATAATTTGTGTAGATGGATGTTTTTTGAAAGGCCATTACTAAAGATGGCTTTTGGTAGCAATTGGGATAGATGCAAATGATTGCATTTATCCTTTGGCTTATAATGTTGTTGAGAGTGAAACAAGATAATCTTGGACCTGGTTTTTACTAAATCTAGAGACTGACTTGAGGCTCAAAAAATCTTTTCATTATACATTCATGTCAGATAAACAAAAGGTAAATAATTCACTTTTTATTTTAGATATTTTTCATCCTTGTATTATAGTATTTGACTTATACTTCATTGTTTTTTATAGGATCTAGTAGATTTAATTTTAAAGTTGTTTTCTAATTCTAATAGTCGAGTTTGTGTGAGATATTTATACAAAAATTTCAAGGTCAAAAGTGAAAACCATAGCAAGGCATTAATAGATACTTAACAGAAGGCAATAAGGGCAACGCACATGAAAGAGTGGACTAATGCAATGAATAAATTGAAGTCCATATCAGAACTTTCATTCAACTGGCTGGTGGCAAAAAACCATAAATAATGGTTAAAAGCTCATTTTTCAACTAACTGCAAGCCTGACATGCTCTTAAATAACTTGTGCGCGAGCTTTAATAAGGTAAATAATTTTACTATCTTAACCTCCTTAAATAGAATATTTCATTAAAGCTCAAATTTTTGTTTCTTTCAATTGACAGATAATTATGGAATCAAAGGACAAGCCAATGCTCACCATGATGGAGATGATTAGATATAAAACCATGACAAGATTTGGTGCTAAGAAGAAAGCTGCTGAAAAAATTATGGGGACACTTTATTTAAAAATTCATAAAAAAACTTGACAAAATTCTTAAGCAATCCATAAGACATTTTTTACTTGTTCTGATTAATTTTTATTGTGATTAATTCTAATAAAATAATTAAAATAATTATTGTTTTGACACATGCTTCCAAGTGTTGGTCTAGGAATGCAGGTGAGCAAAGGTGGGAGGTCTTTGCAGGATATGAATACCAACATATTATAGATTTAGAAGCTCAAACATGCAGTTGCAGAAAATGAGATCTTATATATATTTGCAGTTCAATCATGTTAAATTAATTACTATAAATATAAGTATCGAAGTTGGGATAGATGTATATTTTGTAAGAATTTTTTGTATACATGTTACCTCTGTAATCTTGCATATTAAAGTTGGGCCATAAGGTTTTGTCAATCCTTGCTATAGAAAGGTGACTCAACTGCAGTTTTATTCTCATATGATTAAATCAGTTCGAGATCCAAAACAATAGACTCGTTATCAGACAGATAAACATATCCTACCTCTTGTTATTAGAAGGCCTATTGGCAGGCTTCAAACAAAAAGAAGAAAAGAGACTGATGAGCCACAAAACAACTAGAAGAATGAGTAAGCTAGGGGTTCATATGAATTGTTCAAAATCTGGTAGTAAAGGCCAATAAAAAAATTTGTAAGGGATAAATCGGTGACAGTACATTTTCCAATTTCAATGCAAGGACACCAAAAAGGACTGCAAGGCCTAGTAGGTCTAATACCTTTGAACCAATGCCTACTGCCCATACAAGATAGTCATCAACAATGCCTACTGCAAGGGCTAGAGCTTCCAAATTACCTGTAAGTTTTTTAACTAACTAATATCATTTGTTTTTAAAATTTTAACTCAAATTCTAATTAAGTCTTATCAATGCAGGTTAGGAGTCCAACATAGTCAAATTCAGCAAATTTTAGTTGTAACACTCGGGTTTAGGGGTCGGGAGTCGAGTGCGAGAATTGAGTTCGAGTCGTTGGACTCGTTTTAATTAAACTGGACTTTGGTTTTATTTTTAAAAGGTTTGACTTTCATTAATGGAAATTTGGTAATTTTTAAAATGAAAGGGGAAAAGATTAGTAGAAAGGGGTTTTGAAATATTTTCATCATCTTCATCCTTAAAGATTTTTCACGTTAAAAACCTCCCAAACCCCTTGCCACTATTCCATCAAAGTTCTTCATCATTTCAAGTGATTTCAACGAGGTAGGCACATTTTTAACTTCTCCCCTCTATTCCGAATATTTTCATGGTTTTAGATTTTCAAAAACATCATCTTTATAGTTCTTTAAGTTTTCAAGTTTTGAAGAAAATTATGAAACTTTAATGGCTTTTCGATTTGCTTTTGATTTGTATAGTTAAAATATGATTTAATCTTGCCCTAAAGTACATTATATCTCAAAATGATGGGGTTTTATCAAAAATCTCGAAATGGGTTTTTATGGGTATTTTAAAAGGGTGAAAATATGGGGTTTTGAGGTAGTTTGGTGTTGGAGAGTGGGGCTGATGTTATAGCAATGCTAGAAGGTTGTTTTGAGGGTGTTTAATGGTGTTTTGAGTATTAGAATCGTTGGTTTTCTGCTGGGTTGTTGGGGAGTGCGAAAATGAGGATTCTTGGGTTGGTTCATGGTTTGAAATTGTAGGAATTTGGCTTGTGGTTGTAGTTTGGGGTTGTGACAGTGTTTTGTGATGTTTTGGTTGAGTAATGTATTATTTTTTATTGGTTAGAATCAAGGGAAACCGTTGGAGAAGCTTCATGCACAATTCCGGAAAGTGTGAAGGCTTGATTCAGCTTTTCTCAGTTTGCTTAAGGAAGTGTGGTGAGTGGAATCATTTAAAATGATTTTAAATTGGTTCAAGTGTGGTTGTGGTTTTGGATTGTGCTTGGTAGGCCAATCCAAGATAGAGATTAAGTTGGTAGCTTAATCTCTTGTGTGCTTTATGAGTTTTGCTTAATGTGCAGAATGTGGACTTGTGAAGCATGTGTTGTTTATGCATGTTGTTATACACATTGATGTATGTGGTGTTTAATATGTTGAAATGCATGATGGATTATCATGGTGTGACTTGTATATTATGATTGACACTAGTTAATTATCGGGTATAAATGATCGATCATTAGGATGAGTGTGCACACAGTTGAGTCAAATTCGCGTGTGGCCTTGGTGACGTATAGTCATCAAGGAGGAGTACGGTGAAGTAATATTTCACCGAAAATTATTTATTACATGATGATGAGTGGAATCCCATCCGTAAGGGCATGTGATGATGAGTGTAATCTCATCCATGCAAGGGCCGGTGATGAGTGTAATCTCACCGAAGGTAATGCTATTGTTGAGTACGTTGGGGTGAGAATCCCAACGGAAGTTATCCGCATATCCGAGTAAGCTAATAGTTTCCAATATACTTGTTCATGTATGGTTGTTGTTAAGATAATTCGTATATCTTGTTGAGCATAAAATGAGGTAAGATGCCATGTTCATGCATTCTCGTGATGTTAGCTAAGTTACTATATTGGTGCATATGTATGCTTGTAAATTGTCTTAAGGATGATATGCTTGAACCCTGCATTGTTGTTGTGTTATTTTAGAGCTCCCTCACTAAGCTTCTAGCTTACGCTTTCGTTTTCGACAATGCAGATCTTTAGCGTGGAGTTAGAAAGGAGCAAGGAGAGGGCATCCAAGCTTGTAGTAGTTGCTCAAGTATGGTTTAGTAAATAATGTGATACTTTAGTAATGGGGATGCTACGTGTTTTGTATGAGCGTGGATAGACTCCTATGTGTTGGTCTTTGTTGTTAAAGCTTTGATGTGGATTTGTAAACCATGTTTATGTTGTTTCCTGAATGCTTTGTGGTTTGAAGGCTCATAACTATGTCCCATGATTTGCTTAAGTGTTTTGTTTAAAGGCATGTAAACCTTGTTATGCAATGTGCTTGGTGAATACTTGTTCCTTTAAATGTTTAACCCTGGATGTATGTTCTTCGAATGGTTTGGTCTTGAATGTATGTTAAGTGTTTGCTCGTGCTTGGAGTAGGGTGAATGCCTCTAGAGTACGTGTATGCATGTTGTATCTTGCTTCTTGAGTTTTCGGGGATGTTTGGGAACATTAGGAGATGCTTAAAATTGTTTTTAGAGTCTTACAGACTACAGGCGTTTCGAAACGCGTGAGGTGATTTTGGAACGGGTGTGGTTCCAGGGATACCCGTATCGGAACGCGTTTCGGTACGATTCGACACTGTGAGCCCCTGTTTCGATACGTGTACCGAAACGGTTTTGCTACTGTGAAGGCCTGTTCCGGAACAAATTTCGAAACGCTTAGACGAAATGGACCCCTGTATCGAAACGAGGTGGACCGTATCGATACGGCTATGTTGGCTTTTAAAACTGGGGCTCGTGTATCGAAACGGGCAAGCCTGTTTCGAAACACAGACCTGAAAATTGGGTTTTTGGCATCTTTGAAGGTTCTCAAGTGTTGGGTTTGGGTTCTGTTTGTTGTAAGCTTTCTTGTGAGCCTTGTTTGTAGTCGTTTATGTACGGTTTGGTCATGTATGCAAGAAATCGAACTAACTTGACACTTCGTAAATTTAAATTAACTTACGTTTCGTCTGCATAGTCTTGACCTTGTTTCTCCGTTGTCGTTTCTCACGTAGGATCAAATGATTCATCTATAAAAGATAATTAACGAAAAATTTTCTAAGGTTGCTAATCGAAAGGGAGCCTTAACGGGTTTCACTTTGATTTTTCCCGTGTAACCTACTCGGACTGGTCAGTCGTCCAGATCGGGACGAGGGGGTTACATTAGCCACCCTACTAATAGCCAACATCATCAATAAAGAAGTCAAAAAATACTCAGATCAATAATGACTGTTAGATAAATGTCATCACAATATAGCATTGTTCAAGAATCTGAAACACAAGAAATTTTGTTTAAAAAGCACAAATTTACTTGAAATTTTGTCATATGGATGTCATTTTGTGGAAATTGTTTTAGTTATTTTGTCAAAGAGACACAAATAGAAAGTGAAAATTGTTGTTCTAGTAATTTTGTGAAACTGTTCTATGCATTTTGTGATATTTTACCACCATCATCTTTTGCGAAACTTTTTGTGGTCATTTGTACCCTCTCTCATTTGTAGCTTTTAGTGACAACATTGTCTGTTAGGCTTGTAGCACGCTCGAATCGATCACTGAAATTCGTCAAGAGGGTTGATTTTTCTCCTTTAAAGAATTGGCTAAAAACCGAAATAAAGATGGACAATTTGCACAAAAATTTTAGAGTGGTTCGACTACACAACCGAGTCTACATCAACTACCTTAGTACACTACTAAGGATTTCCCAATTTACTATGAATTCGTCCCTTTTTCAAGGCTTAGGAAGAAACCTTTACAACCATATCTTTTAACGACTAAGATATAACCACTCTAGTTTTTGTCTAAGGCTAAACTAGAATCTCTCCTTGTTCAAGGGATAAGATGTAAAAAAAAATTAACCTCACAAGGTGGGTGTTTACAGAAATTTTAGCTCACAAGAGTGTAGATGATTTACGATAAAAGGACTCTCTTAAACATTATTTACAAGAGAAATGAAAATATGAGAATTGAACTCAAATTTTTTTGATCATGTTGCTTGGATGTGTTCTCTAACCATCTTCAAGTGTTTCAAGGCTTGTATTTATGTTTGGAATGAGTTCCTAGCCGTTGGTGACCGTTAGGATTGATTTGGAGCCGTTGGGGATTAATTTTCATGTAAAATTTCTACTTTTTGTGCCTTCGAGATCGATACTCGTGTGGGCGTATCGATACGGTGCTTGTTATGAAAATAGTCGTTGAAGGCTAAAAAATCAGGCTGGTTTCGATACCATCAATGTGGTTTCGATACTGCAAAAGTTGTATCAGTACGAGTTTTGCTTACTGTAAATGATTTTCAAAAATGGTATCGATACGGGCCAAGGTGTATCGGTACTGGCCTTGTAAAAATGATGTTTTGGTCATTTAATAAGCGTTTTAAAATATTCAAGTTGTTTGGACTTTAAATAAGTTTTCAAAATATTCAAACAAGGTCAAAAACAATTTTCAAATTATTATATCAAAATAAATATCCTAACAATCTCTCCCTTTTTGATATAATAAAACTAACTTAAAAAATTATTTTTTTTATAATTCTACCCCTTTGTAAAAATAAATTTTGAATAAGAGAATATAGATTTAAAAGACTTAATAAACTCTCCTTATTCATTTGAAAATTCAATTGTTCAAACTATTCTCTTTTTTTGTTATATTAAAAATGATTCAAACCAAAGTTTGAAAATTTTTAAGTCCATAACAATATAGAGTTTTAAAATATTTTTTTATAAAAGAATAACTTTGTTTAAAATGGCTCTCCCTTGCTCAAAGCATTCCAAAATTTTTTGGCTCAAATGCTTAACACTTAAAAGATTAAATTTTACTATTGGATCAAAATAATTTAAAATCACACGAAATTTAATTTATCCAAGATTTTAAAACCTTATGCAAAAATTGATTGACAGACTTTAAGAAAAAATATGCATAAAGTAATCAAAAGAAAAAATAGGCAACCAAATATAAGTAATAAAAAGTTATGATTAGAGGTTACACATATTCTTCTTGTGTGAATAGAGCATTTTCATATCTTTGCTTTGCTTTTTGGTATCCAAATTAATTTGAATTCATTCACATTAGTCACAATGTCTTTAGTTCTTTAAGAACTCATACTTGTCTAATCTTATAAGGTTTTCTCTTCTTTATAGAACAAGTATGCAAAGAAATACTATAATAATGACAATGTAAGCATTGTGCCATTATGTGACAAGATAAATTATTAAAAATATTTTTTTTATTTTGTTAAGCTTTCAAGCTAAACTTTCAAATCAATATTTTATTTTTCTAAAACCTCATTGGTTGTTTTTGAAAACTCTAAATCATTTCTCAAACTTTATTTTGGTTTTCAAAATCCAATTTTGTTTTCAAAAGAAAATTATTTTCAAATTTAAGTTTTAAAATTATTTTTTTAAAATTTAAAATTTACAGTCTCAAATTCTAAAATAATTCATCGAAAGCATATTGTAACTCGCCAAATGTATATGAATTTAATTAACTTGAGTTAGAAGATACCTCGAGCTCATCGAGAGCCAAAACACCGTCCACCTTAGGTGTTGAGAGGAGGTTTGTACAAGATGAAGCATCATCTTTCTCTTCTCCTTTCTTGTTGTCATAAAGCTTCTCAAGCTTCTTCTAAATTTCTTTTGCACTTTTGCATGTGGAGACTTTTTTGGAAACATCTTCATTGAGGCCACAAAGAAAAGTGTGCATCACCTTTGCATTTAGTTTGGCCTTCGTGTTATTTGCACTCCTTTGCTTCTTCTTCTTTTTAGAAGCTTCCAAGTAACCATCTTCGATGATATCTCAAATCTCAAAATCAAGAGATTTGATGAAATACTTCATGACATTGCTCCATTGGAAGTATACTTCTTTTTCAAAGAGCGAAGGACACGAGATAGAGTGGTATTCTTCAAATTTTGTCATTTTCTTGAACGGTGGACTTCGAGCAAATGATCTTTACTCATGAATGGTAGTCCTTTAGTGAAGACGAGGATCTGATACCAATTATTAGGCTTGTAGCACGCTCGAATCAATCACCGAAATTTGTCAAAAGGGTTAATTTTGCTCCTTGAAATCCTGAAATTTGAGCGTATCGATACGGTCTAACGACCGTTTGAAATTTACTGAAATCATAACTGACAAGCAACAATCAAAAACTTTAAATGCAAAGATTATCGAATCAAATCAAACCGTATCGATACGCTATATCTTAAAGTTAAGCCCAAATAAAATATTGTATTGATATGAGTATAACTGTATCGGTACGCTTTTATCGTTTAAAATTTCATAACTTAAAAATCATATTGATACGGCTATAGCGTATCGATACGCTTTGGCGTACAAAATTGTTTTGGGGTGTAACACTTAGAAAAATCTTGCTTGAACAAATTCTTTAACTTAGAATCATTTTGATTCAAGTTTGTTTGTCAATTTGTGAGATTTTAAAATACTTAAAAGTTTATTTACTTTTATAAAAAAAATCCTTAGACATTTTGTTATATCAAAATTAAATTAAGTTTTACATTATCAAACTACAGCTTGAACTTCATATGTAATCTCTCTCATTTGAGATATTAATGCAATTTGTATTTACAGTTTTCATTGCTTGAACATTATCAAGCTTTTTGTGATTTGTACTATCTAATTTGAATTTACAACAAACAAAATTCTACTGCTAAATACCTATTGGTTAACAACCATTAACAACAGATATTTTTCATTGAATAACATGCTCAAACGTACATATATTAATCACTTGAGCATAATCACTACGGGTAAATACCTACCTTTAACCTTAAAAATACTCCATTACAAAATCACCATGTTACTGAAAAAATACTTCACCTTCTACATACATGATTACTAACACAATTTCCAGCCACCATTAGTAACATTTTAAATGATCACTAACATAATTTTCAGCAATAGGTGGTGTTTACTTTCATCTCTTATACATAAAAAAAATAAACTACTAAAATAGTACATATCAAAACAAAAATACAAGTAATTCTCTCATTTTTTTTTCTTTTGTCATTAATTTTGATCTTCCTTATGAGACCAGCAATAAAAACCTTCGCACATGGAGCCATTGGTGGCTCATACTACTGAAAAAAATTATAAAATTTATGAAATTTCTTACTATGATTATTATACCCAAAAATGGCCTTCCTAATTCTTATCTAACTAAGAGGTCTTCAACGTCGCCAACTTCCTACACCAGCAGATCAAATTTTTATTCCCTTTAAATATTGACTCTATTTATTCAACGTCGTCGGCTTCCTAACTTACAGATCGTCGCCTTCAATTTTTTTCTTTCTTTCAAATATTTAAATGTTAGAATTAGGAATTTTAGTTCCTTTAAATAATATTTTAAATTATTCATTTATTTCATTAATTAATTTTTTAGATGACTCAAATTCAACGGGGCTGAAAAATTATTTAATAAAATCATGTCATCGTCCACTGAGTTAACGGTGAATTGATGAAAAAATACAATATTAAAAGTTTAGTGAGTAAATTGGATTTTTTAAAGTTAAGTGACTAAAATAGGTCACATAGCAAAGTTGTGTGATAATTTAAGTATTTTACCCTAATATCAATATTAAAATTCAAATAATACATAAAATAAAAAATTCATAAAATTGAAAAAGGAATCTGACAAAATTCAAGACATTGAATATTAGAACACATGCATGACCCATGATTTAATCAAGTCATTTTTACCCAGGCTTACTTTTTTTTGGCTCACCCAAATACTACACAAATCTTTAAGTTTAGACATGTAATCGAACCTATTGACGAGATTACTTTATAACTATGTTCGAATATTTGTAAGATATAAATTAGAGAAAAATGAAAAAAAATGTAATTTTATCTTGAAAATGCTATACATATAATATTAGAGAAAATGGAAGAGTTAATTAAATTTTGGTACTTAACTTTGATATTGATGTACAATTTGGTATTCAGTTTTTATTTAGTTAGATATCTAACATATTTTACATATGTTAAATTCTAATTGATTCATATTTATAATTTCAACGTCGTTTAGTTAAAGGTTAATGTATGCTACAGACTCAAAAGTTAGGTGTTAAAATTGTAAGTATGAACACAAGTTAATTTAAATAAAAATTATGTACCTAATTAAAAAAAAAAGTTGAATACCAAATTGCACCATAAAAAATAGGTACCTAAATGCACACAAAAAATATATATCAAATTACACATCAATACAAAATTAGCTACAAAAAATTATGTTGAACCAAAATGAAAAATGCGAATAACATAGAGCTACTCTATATGATATTCAGGAAATGAATACTTTATCCCCAAGGGATTCCAAAGGTGAAGAAAGAATACTTATGGATTAGCCTTCACCTACAAGACACATCAAATATTCCAACCGGAAGCAAAATGCATGTGGAATTCAAGCTACGAATAATTGATCAGTCCAGTGCATGCCTCTATAAAAGTACTCGGGGATTTCCATAAACATGCAATAAACCCTAACGGAGCAGAGGAAAAGAATTTACTGAATTACTCGAAAAATGTTGGTCCATCAACAGACAATGCTTGTCTGCAAAAATAATTTGAAGAAAAAACACTGATACAAAGTCCCATTAACGGGAGAGTATCGATCAGTCATTGATGGCTTTATTCGCATCACAATTTCTACTACTGTCGGAAATCTTGAAATTGGTTCGTGGCTTCAAAAATGCATCTATTGCTTGATCAAGTTTCTGATAACATATGGAAGTATGCCACCATTGTTGAAGTATGCCAATTCAACCTGCAATTTTAAACAGTCAGTTCTGGTATTTTGTAGTTCATGTTCTAAAACTTGTAAAATGTAACACAAGATTTGAATCTAAGCACAAGCTTCTAACAAGAAGTGTTTATTTTTGTTAAGTATCCGCGTCCGACCAACATGGATATGGGAGTATAATCCGAGGCTCCAAATATATGAAAAACTTTGAAATATTGAACATACTTATGTCAGATATGTATCTATATTCGACACACCTCGATCCAAGGATAGATTCTTCATGAACATAGACACAAGGTATAACTTCACATTATTCTCACAACTTCCTTAATCCTTGTGCATGGGTGCACTATTAACAAGCAGATTCCATCCCAAGCATTAATATGCTGAGAGTACAGGATAAATATGTGTCGTCTTTATTAAAAAGTTGCCGGACACAAATATCGACTCATGTTTGATAGATATTCATATGAGCAGGGTGATGTAACTCTGTAATGACCTTCTAAGCATACAGAAAAACATAGAAAACTTGAAGATATCCGTGCGAAACACATTTATATTCAAAACTCACAACTGAATCCGAACGAGATAAATCGACACATTTAAACCAAGTCAGATTTCTGTAAATAACCATGTCAGGTGAGTTGCATGTTTCAGACAAGGATGCACTTTTCATTAAAAGCAATGAAGATGCATGATGATCACATGACAACAGATGATAAAACACAACACATGCTGCACTATTTTGCACATAAAAACAAGTATTTGAAACCATTTGGTACCTCAGTGTCGAAGCGGACAGTGCAGGTGAAAGACTTCCCATTGTCTGTCGTGACAGTTACATCTTGGCCGGGTCTTATATCAGTTATTTTGCTTGGGAGATCTATGGTATAACGCTCATGACCAGTTAAGCCTAGTGTGTCTGCGTCCTCACCAGACTTGAAGCAAAGTGGAATGATGCCCATTCCTACCAAATTACTTCGATGGATTCTCTCAAAACTTTTGGCAATTACTGCTTTTACTCCCTGTTATGCAACAAAGTTACTCAGGTGCACAAAACAGCAACCATGCAAGCTACTTGAGTTAGACAAAAAAAAAATCTAAATCATCTTGTTAATTGCTATGAACAAGCTCGAGCAGCTCGAGCTATGGAGCTCATTTTTGTACTAGATAAACATCTTTAATCAAATCTAATCAAGTGAGCTCAAGATGCTCGATTTTGTTTAGATCTTGAACCAATTTCATGCTTTAAAACTGACATTTGATTAAGTTTGAACCTAGATTCAAGATTCGAATTCTGAATTGAACTTAAGCTTTTTACAGTTTGAATACAACCCGGCTAAGCAAAGCACATCAAAAGATCAATAAGAATTTCTTTACTGTGGCCTAATCAAGACTTACCAATAGCATTGGACCTTTCGCAGCCCAATCCCGGGAGCTACCACTTCCATACTCAGCTCCAGCTAAAACAATGGTGTCATATCCGGCATTCTTGTACCTCTGAATTTACAGATTGGTTGTTAAGCTTACTATTTGCATAATATGACTGCAGAAATAATTTGATTAAATTGTATTTCATATAAATCAAAACCAATAATTTGATTGTAAAATTGACATTTATTCAAAACAAAAACTCGGTAATGGAAGTAGTGCTATGAAATCAAGATGTGTCATTGTAGTAAGGTAATAAATTGGTTTTATATGAAATTGTACTTTAACATTAAATAACTCACCATTGCTGCATCAAATACATAGAGTTTCTCTCCAGTAGGGACATGTACGGTTTTTGGACCAACTTCCCCATTCAACAGCTTGTTAACAAGGCGAATGTTAGCAAAAGTTCCCCGAGCCATCACTTCATCGTTACCGCGGCGACTTCCGTAAGAATTGAAGTCCTTGCGCTCTACCCCACGGTCAAGTAGGTATTTTGCAGCAGGACTGTCCTTATGGATGCTTCCTGCAGGAGAAATGTGATCTGTTGTGATACTGTCACCAAAGTTCAGCAAGCAGTAGGCATCCTTCACGCCATGGGCTCCAGGAGGCTCCATGGTCATGTTCTTGAAGTATGGAGGCTCATGAATGTATGTTGAGTTGGGATCCCATGAGTACATGGTGGAAGAAGGCACGGATAGTTGATTCCACATGGGATTGCCTTTTGTAATAGCCTTATAAGTACTTTTGAACATATCTGGCAAGACACTGGATTGAACAGCCTAAAATAGAAGAGAAATTCAATTTTATTAGTTTCATGCTTAAATACTTGAAATTTGAATTTTCCGTAAATTTTAGGATGTCTACCTCTGCAATTTCTTCAGTAGATGGCCAGATATCCCTAAAATAGACACTCCTACCATCCTTCCCAGTTCCAATTGGCTCCTTATCAAAGTCAATATCAACCTGGAAAGTCTCCATAGTTACTCGGTGATCATAAAAAATAACACTACGAAAGCTATTACTCCTTTATCAAAAAATGAAATGAATTGATATTTCTGACTCAATGACAAGACATAATCAAATAAAACTAATTGAAAAACACCTGAATTTTTTTTCAGGGGAAATTAAATCCAGATGCACAATAATTAACTAAATTAGAAGATAACCACATCATTAAACTCTCCAACATTCTGAGTTGACATCAAATTTTATGGATTGTATAATGATAACATAAATCCCGGTGAACATTTAACAAATATAAGCATCACCAGTAAATAACTAGGTATTATGTACCGTGCCAGCAAGGGCATATGCAACCACTAAAGGAGGTGAAGCAAGGTAGTTGGCTCTTGTTAAGGCATGCACACGACCCTCGAAGTTCCGGTTCCCAGAAAGTACAGCAGACGCTATTATATCTGTGTAGAATATTGGAAATATTTTAGATTAGCCAGTCAAAAACTGCACATTAAATTTTGGTTCCAGAAAGTACATGCTTACATCAAGCAAATTATGAATCCAAAAAAAAGTTCTATAGTTGATATTTTCAAGGGTACCGTTTTCTGAAATAGCAGCGGCAACTGATTCATCCAATTCTCCTGAATTTCCTATACATGTTGTGCAACCATATCCAACAATATGGAAGCCCTGCTTATTCAAATATTCTTGCAACCCACTGCATCGCATAAACCAAAATCAGTAAACATCTTTCTTATAATTATATAGAAATATTTTATTAAAAAAATTCACTCCAAATCCATTCAGATAAAAGTAGAAATTAAGGAATACCTCTGCAGTAAATATTTTGTAACAACTCCTGAGCCTGGTGCAAGACTTGTCTTTACCCAAGGCTTGACCTGTAGAACAATTATGCAAGCAAAATTCACTTGTTCACATTAATATTAGTATTAGTATAGGGAAAGGAAAGGAAGTGAGAATACATTGAAGCAAGGTTTCTAAGAAAAACTCGAGGGTGTGGAACAGGAAAAGAGAGGGAATATTGCAGAGAAGGAAGGAGCAGCACAAACATAGAAAAATGACAAACCTGTAAACCAAGTTCACAAGCCTTTTTTGCAACAAGACCTGCCCCAAGCATGACACTAGGATTTGATGTATTGGTGCAGCTCGTAATTGCAGCAATCACAACACTGCCATGTCTAAGCTCTGCTGGCTGTCCGTGGAACGAAAATTTTGCCACTTTGTCCTGTACTTCTTTTGGCACAGCAAACCCCTACAACATATGGTAAGACATTCAGCAAAATGTTTAAAAGTTTAACAGAAAGTCAATAATTCTACTCAATTTTACACCATGAAGGGGAGAAGTTCTGATCAGACTTAGTCTATTCCATTTCCTACCTAATCTTATTATTTTATCATTTATTTATTTTTCTTTACAGTGTGGTTCTGTTGCTCGAGTCACCAGATTCCTGGAAAAACAGTGTATGGATTAAGTTCTAGATGATAAGAGGGGTAAGAAGTCTAGAAACATTGGAAAAGGAAGAGAGAGAATTGTCAGTATAATGATTCATATGAACATAAGCGAGGTGGCTTTCTTGTTCCATCTTTCAGATTCACATAGAATATTTAACACCATTACAAGTTAGTAACAAATTATGCTCATGAATTTATTTTGAAAGTTATGCCACAAGCACACAAAGTATAAAATCGGAGATATTTGGCTTCAGGTTTGATCCTGGTAAATTTTAATTTTCTTGATCATCATACGTCAATATCAAATTGTTTACTTAAATAACAGATAATGAGCAGTAGCGTGGACGCAGATGAAAAGAACTAAGATATGCAGAAATTCAAGACGCACCTTGAAACCAACTTTATTGTTAAGGCAAGAATTCCAATCGCTCTTCATTTCTCTCAAAGGGACCCGGTCATGAGGTCTGAAAAGAAAAGCAGCAGTTAACATTGAACAAGTATAAATAATCCATCATATTTAATATTAAAAAAAGAAGCTAATTCCCTGACAAAACAAAAAAGAAAAATGGCAGAAAAGACAAACCTCTTTGGTCCTGATATACAGGGTTCAACTTCCGCAAGGTTTAATTCTAGGTATGATGAGTACACTCTTTCTTGTTGGGGCTGAATGTATCAAGACCAGGTTTGGAAGCAAGCACACGGAGAAAAGGAAAGAATTAGACTAGTCATACTGAATGTTGAATACAAGTAGAACAACTGGAAGCTGAAATGCGTAAAGGACAAGAAGGAAGAAAAGTTCTTGCCTCATTATAGTCAACAAACATTTTATTTGCACGGAGATATGATTCTATCATTGCCACCTGAATTTCAGGACAAGGATGTCACCTATTGCTTCAGTTTCAGTAATTGCAAATTATAGGCTGTTAATGATGAGGTGAAATACTCACAGTTTCATCACTTCGGCCAGTCAATTTCAGATACTGCAAAGTAACATGATCTACAGGGAAGAATCCCATGGTTGCACCATACTCAGGAGACATATTAGCAATGGTAGCCCTGTCAGCCAATGAAAGTTCACCCATACCTCCCCCTACAAATTCATACAAAATAAAAAGCTTAAAACAATTTTGATAGTCAAACATTAAGCAAGGAACTAAGAGTAACTTGCATCAACCCCATGCAAAGTAATTACCATAAAACTCAACGAATTTGCCAACAACACCATGCTTCCTCAGCATTTGTGTCACAGTTAGAACCAAGTCTGTAGCTGTCACACCATTTCGTAATTTTCCAGATAACTTGAATCCAACAACACCAGGCAAAACCATGCTCATAGGCTTACAATTTCAAAATAACTAATGTTAGGAAAAGAGTAAAAATGACAATTATAGAGATGCATGTTCAAGCAAATGAACAATAACTGAACAGTTTCTTTTTAAAAAAAAAAAAAGTAAAATTAAAAAAGGTAGATAGTATACAGGATAAAAAATTTTGTCAAAGACTACAAATAATTAATGCAAGATAAAGATCACACACACAATCAAGTTATGTGGCAACTTAATTTAAAATAATTCAGGCTCATTTTTCACTTTTGTTTTAGCAGGTCATATAGAAACATGAACTGTCAGTTATTAAACAGAAAAAAACTATGTTATACTCATCATTGAGGTACAGGGTTTTGCTTGCATGCAGCAACAACTTAAATCATCACCAACCAAAGTTAACCACCAACATTCAGGGAAAAAATATTGTTGGTGTAAGGCAAAACCTACCTGACCAAGCATGGCTGCCTCAGCTTCAATACCACCAACTCCCCAGCCAGCTACTCCAAGACCATCTATCATAGTTGTATGGGAATCAGTTCCAACCACACTATCAGGGTAAAGCATGCCGTTGGTGTTGAAAACAACCCGTCCAAGATATTCAAGATTAACCTAAAATTTTACAGTGTCAGCAAATTTGCCACCATAATTACAAAGATTATCCGTCCATGAAAATTTCAAATTAGGGGAAAATGTAAGCTTATTTGCTCATAACTTTTCATCAATTCGTAAAATATCTGCTACACATTTCCAATGATATGTCGACCATTATGTTAAAAGCGTTTATTGCATATTACACTCTGTTTCCAAATTGCATACCTGATGCACAATACCAGAACCAGGAGGAACAACAAGCATATTATGAAAGGCAGTAGATCCCCATTTAAGGAAAGAAAATCTTTCCTTGTTCCTCTGAAACTCAAGTTCCATGTTTGCTTGCACTGCATTTTCTGATCTTGTTACATCAACTTGAACTGAATGATCAATGACAAGATCTACCGGAACCTGAATATTTTCAGCAATACTATAAGGATAGAGTAAACAAAAAACATTATTGCACAATAGCCAGGCATGTTGCAACAGGACATGTGGAATTCAAAAGTGCATAATTTTGAACTGATATCAATTAGAAAATTTCTATTTCCCATAAATCATACACAGCCATCAGGATAAATAAATGGAAAAGAAAGATGTCTCACAACGAGAATATATGACAAAAAGTGGCTGAAGATGATTTTATACTCGTTATAACGTTAATATGACATGGAAAAAATTTCTCAAGACGCAACCTTAAAGGCCAAAATCTAAAAAGATTGCAATCTTAGCATATGGCATCTAGAAACTGACCATCCCTCAGAAAATAGAAAAAAAAGTTGAATATACTCCAGCACACTCATCGCAGTAAATATTCATGCAATTGACATAAACAAACGCACCAAAGGATTAATTTTGCTTGTATCACTGCCAAGCTTGTGCATTGCATCACGCATACAAGCAAGGTCAACCACAGCAGGCACTCCAGTGAAATCCTAGCAAAAAAAGGAATGATTTAAAATAAACTAAGCACCATTTGTTTCTTTTAGTAGAGCATTATACACATACAGACATAAACTAGGTTTATCAAATACCTGCAAGAGAACACGAGCTGGCTTAAAGGGGATTTCTACTTGCTTTGGTGATGTATTTTCCCAATCAATTATTTTCTCAACATCTTCCTTCTTAACTTGGAAGTTGTCACAGTTACGAATCGCAGATTCAAGGAGGATTTTGATAGAGTATGGCAGTTTATCTATCATATATATAACAGAAACAAGGAAAAGATATGATCAATCACACAACTCAACTTGAGACAGGCATGAAGTAGTAGTATAACAAAAATTCATGAAGTGAATATATAAATATATATTTGATTTATAGTAGAAAATTTACCAATCCTTGGATCATTCAGGGCAGGCAAGCTGTAGAACTTTCCAAACTCGCCACCACCTGGCTTGGGAAGACTGGTCAACACTGCCTTAAAGGGATGTTCCGCAGCTGAAAATAAAAAAAAAGGAGCTAATAAAATTTCTCAGCAGATAAGTTTTCAATTTAATTAACTTTAATATACTTCACATGATTAAAATCTTTAGAGAAAAAGTGCTATATATATACAGTCTTTATACCGATTTCATAATGCACCTCTTCCCTTTTATCGTGCTACTAATAATGAAATATTAATTAAAATTAAAACTGAACTCATTTAATTGAATCCGATGGATTAAAATGTTAAATCTAAGGCTTCTCATCCATTGAACCCGACATAGCAACCTAATATTTTTGATTGAGCGTCAAGACCTTAAACTAATCTAAGCCGCACTAAATCAGCAAATAAAATGTTGAATTTAATCTAAAATCAGATCCAAAATCAAGACAAAGAACCAAGGTCCATAGCAGTACCCATAGTAGCAAACTTCCTCTCAAAACGTTCGATGACTGGACTAACAGCTCTGATCTGAGCACGGAGGCTAAGAGGAGAACTCCAATCGAGACGGTGGCTCCACCGTGGAACAGAGCATCGGAAGGACCGAACGGAGGCGGAAGCCAGAGATCGCTGGTGATTGACAATCGAAGGAGAGGTCGGACTGAGATTCCGAAACGAAGAATGAAAAAACCGAGTTCGAGAGTACGAAGAAGCAGCTCTCAAGAGAGAGGATGAAGCTGGAGAAGAGAACGCCATTAAAAAATCACACGATTTAACGAAATCGAATCAACGTCAAAATGAAAGTAACCGATTAGCAGGAGAGAAAGGGAGGCTAATAGAAGCTCATGGCCATTTCTGGTTTTCTAGAGAAAGGGAGTGTGGAGAGCAAGCGCAGCTGAACAAGAGACCTAAGCGGGCCTATATGAGATATTTTGTGCTCGACAAAGCTGGAGTTTTTAGTTATCGAATTATAAATGAAATAATTATTTTGGTCTTTAATCTTTTTAAAATTTACAAAAGTAGCTAATAAATTTATTGATTGTTACAAAATAGTATAACAAACTAATTAATTTAATAATTATTTTATAACAATTTAATAAATTTAATGACCATTTAAAACATCAATTATTAAAATGAATTTTTTTTTATAATTTTGTGACTACGTCTACTTGTATACTTAAACTTAATTATCGAGTTATCAAACTGCTTAAATTAGATTACTCTAATGGTTGACTTAACTCAAATTTGACTTTTCTATTTTTAATAAATAATATAGAATTTAATTCAGATTTAAATATAAATAATATAGTAGGATCGAATATTGAAATTTAGCTTATTTGTTTAGATAAATAAGTTTAATTAAATATAATAAAACAATTTGATGTTTAATTTAAACTTTAAAATTGAAATTGTGGGTTTAAAGTAAATCTTCCACTAGATTTATGCCACGTATATAAATTGGGTGCAGAGAAGTGCATCAAGCCGTTGGATTGTTTCCATCATGAAACAAAAGCCTTTGAACTTTTAGAATGGATGAGAGCCCAGGAGTTGATGTGTGTCGGCGGTCTATGCAAGGGTAGCCAGTAGCGACTGTTCGGAAACTTTTGAAATGTGAGTTGTCACTTCTCAAATGAACGGTTACGATTTTCCGGGGGATTGATTGGGTTCATTATGAGGAAAAAAACATCTGCTTTACAATCGGAGTACTATGACCTCTTTTTGGTGGAACCAGCGCACGTCTATCTCAACGATACCTTTAGCATTTCTTTTGGGTTAACTTGGTCGGGCGTCCTTAAATCATTACTCACATTCTGAAATGATCCTTAAACTTCATAACATTTTAATTTGGTCTTCAAAGTATCAGTATCATATCTAGCAGTGTCGGGTGTGCATTTTCGGATATTGGATTCGATCCGAAAAATTAGATATTCGGAAGTTTGAGTCGGTAAAATAGTGATTCGTATTCGATGCGGAAAAAATGGAATATTCAAATACCAGATATCCAGTTATCTGAATATATAATTTGATTTAAGTATTTTTTTCAGATTTAACAGTCGTATTTATGAAAATTTTGGAATTTCGAATATAACAAGCAACAATTTTTCAAATATAACAAGATTCATATTCATGAAATTTTGAATTTTCGGATATTTTAGATTTTTTGGATAATCTAAAATTTAAAATATTGTGATTTGTATCCGATCTGAAAATAAAAATCAGATCGGACATACCAAATATTTTTACACACCCCTAAATTCATATCAGTCAAGTCCTTTTGTTGGTCTAGTCGTCATGTTGGGTGTTACAAACTAATTTGAATATGACATGCAGTATATTTAAAATATATTAATCAAATTTTAAAACACGCACACGCACACACACATATACTTGTTATATAAACAACTTGTTAAAAAAACAGTTCTCCTAATTTTTAATCACGGTTGTTTTTACATGTTAAATTCAAATTATCTACGAAATAGGTATATATGTTTTAAATACGACTCATATTATATATAAGATGACATTTTTCATAGAATATATAAATTCACATACCCATTTACATCTCTGCTCTTGTAGCACGCACTCTCTCTGCTCTTGTAGCACGTTTTTTTTTCTCCGACTTCTCTCTTGTTTTTCAAGCTTTTTCTTCTTTTCTGCGATGTCGAAAGTTCAAGATGATCTTGCTCGTTTGGCCCTTGCCGATGGTGAAGATGATTGTCTCCAATATGATCATGAGGATTCGGTTGTGAGTCTGAATCTTGATCACTGTTTTGTTGGAAGATTTCTGACTTCTAGTGTGATTAACTTTCAGTCGATGAAAGCCACTCTTGCTAATGTTTGGAAACCGGTTGGAGGAACAACGATCACAGATATTGGGGATGGACGTTTCCTATTTAGGTTTTTCAACCATATTGATGTTGACCGGGTTGATATGGGGAGCCCATGGTACTTCAATTCTCACCTCTTGATTTTACATAGACTCCAGCAAGGTGATTTTCAGATTCGGTTCCTCTATTTCATGTTTGTTACTAGACTTAGTCAAAGAATGTCCCCCCTGGTTTTTTATCGGAAAAAATGGCTCGCTTGATTGGTAATTTCATTGAGAATTTCGTGGAGTATGATTCGTCCGATACAACGTTGGGTTATAAACGAATTATGTGTATCCATGTTAAGGTGGATATTTGTGTGCCATTAAAACGCAAGAAGAAAATTATGCTCCCTAATGGTAAGCCTCATTATGTAAGATTTGAATATGAGAAGTTAACTCTCTTATGTTTCGTTTGTTGTTTGCTTGGGCATGGAGAAAATTCCTGCCCTGTTCGTGTTGTTAATGTGGGTAAGGAGTTGTCGATGGCTTAGGATGCGTCACTTCGTGCTCCACGGCGGCGGACGGTTGTTCCGACAAGTCCTTGGCTCCGTGAAGAGCCCTACATTAATGCTATTAACTCATCCCCAAATTTTGCTCAATCAACTCTATATATGGGAGGAAATTCGGATAAGATAAGATCTGGACATGTGGTAATTACGGATAATTCCCTACCTATTATGCCTCATTCCCCTTTTGTTGGTCAGTCTAATAAATTGCCTTTGAATAGTTCAGACGGTCTTCAGTACCCGAATGGTAATGTATTGGGCCGACTTGATGGGTTTGATACTCTTATGACCACAAGTGAGGAAGATAACCCAATCGGAAATTTGGAGGGTTCTAAACGGGCTCGTACCCAGGTTTTACCACCTGGATTTTTTTGATGTTTTGGACCCAACCAGTGCTTCGCCTTCTTCATCGGTCGGCCTTAATCAGGCCCGCCGGTCGCAATGAAAATAATTAGCTGGAATGTCTGTGGACTGGGGAAACTACGGACTGTTCGAAGACTCAGGAATAAACTGAGATCTATATCTCCCCAACTTTTGTTTCTTATGGAAACAAAATTATCTACTTAACGGATGGCTCGTGCACGTGTTCGGTGTGGTTTTACACAAGGATTTGATGTTGGTGCTCAAGGTTCGAGAGGTGGTCTTTCTCTGGCTTGGTCCCCTAATTTGTCTGTTTCAATTCGAAGCTTTTCAGTACACCATATTGATGATGAGGTTAGGGACATTCAGACTGATTTGAGTTGGCGTTTTACGGGCTTCTATGGTAACCCTGTGGAGAGTCAACGTGCATCTAGTTGGGATCTATTACGCTCTTTAGACACTGATCGGAATATTCCCTAGCTTGTGGCGAGAGATTTCAATGAGGTTATGCTTGCTTCGGAAAAAGAGGTGGTCGTGTTCGTTTTGAGCGAAACATGGAGGCTTTTTGAACTGCTTTGCGGGACTGTGACTTATCGGACCTTGGCTTTTCGGGTAAATGGTATACGTGGGAAAGAGGGCGTCTGTCTAGGAATAATGTTTGAGAGCGGCTTGATCGGGGCGTGGCTACGTCATCTTGGAGGGATTGTTTTCCAAAATTTACAGTGGAACACCTTTCCCACTCTATTTCGGATCACTATCCTATCCTCTTCGATACTACCCCTGCGATTATGAATAGTGGTGGAGGAGGCTGATTTCGTTTTGATGCCAATTGGACTCTTGAACAGGATTGTGAGGAGCTTATTAAGCAATTTTGGAATTCTACAAAAGATGATTTGCCAGTGAAACTGTCCAAGCTGGGTGAGGCTCTAGGTAAGTGGAGTACAGAGAACAAGTTGAGAAGACGCCGGCGCACTGTTGAGTTAAATGATAAACTCAAATATCTTACTAATCTTGATTCTGATGATGATACTTTGGCTGAAATTCTAGATGTAAAAATTGCATTAAATATGGAGGCTGATAAAGATGAGTTGTATTGGGAACAACGAGCACATACTAATTGGCTTAAGCGTAGTGATCGTAACACTCGCTTCTTCTACAGTTGGGCATCGTATCGAAGGAAAAAAATAGAATTTTTAGTCTTCGAAATGACGATGGGGTGCTAGTTAATAGTGAGGAAGACATGGCAGTTTTGGCTACCTCTTATTTTCGAGATTTATTCACCTGTTCGGGGACAGGAAATTTGAATTTTCTATATGATATTGTACAACCGGTAATTTCCTTGGAAATGAATAATGATTTGCTTTTACCTTTTACAATGGAGGAAATTTCTTGTGCAATTAAAAGTATGGCTCCCCTTAAAGCCTCAGGTCAAGATGGTTTTCCAGCGTTATTTTTCCAACACTACTGACATATTGTTGGGAAAAGGTTTCTGAATTTTGTTTAAAGGTTCTTAACGATGGATATGATTTTTCTAACATTAATGGGACGAATGTCGTTCTCATTCCAAAGGTGACAAACCCGTCCTCTATATCTCAGTTCCGCCCAATAAGCCTATGTAATGTTCTTTATAAGACAATTGCTAAGGCTATTGTGAACAGATTGTGTAAGTTGTTGAAGTTTTGTATTGATCCTACTCAGGGGGCTTTTGTTCCGAGTCGTCATATAACGGATAACATCCTTATAGCGTATGAGGTCATCCATTCTCTAAAAATGAGGAAACATGGTAATAATGGTGCCTTTGCACTTAAGCTGGATATGAGTAAAGCCTATGACCGTGTTGAGTGGTCTTTTATCCGCAAGATGATGAATGTTATGGGATTTTCAAGCCAATGGATCGATTTGGTGTTACGGTGTGTATCTTCGGTCTCGTATCGTATTGTTTTGAATAATGTCCCTGGTGAGAGCTTCAGGCCTTCCCGTGGTCTCCGTCAGGGAGATCCACTTAGTCTTTATTTGTTTTTGTTTTGTGCGGAGGGTTTATCGGCCCTTATCAACACAGCCAAAGCTAAAAATGAACTCAAGGGGTTAAGGTGGGTCGGAGTGGTGTAACTTTAACACACCTTTTCTTTGCGGACGATAGTATTCTGTTTGGGGATACCTCGCCCAATGAAATTCAAGCTTTGAGAAATCTTCTTCAAGTGTATGAAAATGCATCTGGGCAAAAGATTAATTTCGACAAGTCTTTGATCTACTTTAGCTCGAATGTGCCAAGTACGACTCGTCAATATGTTGATGATTTCTTTGGTGTTCGAATCTCTAATAACCCTGAAAGATATCTGGGCTTGCCTACGATGGTTGGAAGTAACAAACGAGGTGGTTTTGCCAACCTTCTCGATAGTACTAATCGAAAAGTGGAGAGTTGGAATTGTCGCTTCTTATCGGTGGGGATAAGAAGTTTTCATTAAAGCTGTCTTGCAAGCGATACCTATATACACTATGCAATGTTTTCTATTCCCTGTTTCCCTTTGCCATGATCTGGAATCTATCTACTGTCGCTTTTGGTGGAGAAATAGTGGCACAAAAAAGGTATCCATTGGGCTAGATGAGAGTCTCTTTGTGTATCAAAGGATATGGGTGGAATGGGATTAAGAGATTTGGCTAAATTTAATATAGCAATTTTGGCTAAACAGGGATGACATCTCCTAACGAAACCTGATAGCTTGCTTACAAAAGTCCTAAAGGGTAGATACTTTCCTATTGATAACTTTATGACTGCAGCTCTTGGATCTAACCCCTCATACACATAGAAAAGTATTTGGTGTGCTAGGGGTCTTTTGGAAAAAGGGTATGGATGGAGAATTGGATTTGGAACTTCGGTTAACATATGGTCTGAGCCTTGGATCCCTGATACTGAAGATGGCAGGGTACAAAATACGATTATTAACCCTTCCTATTCAAGGGTCTCTGATCTAATTCATGTTGATTCTAATAGCTGGAATAGTGATATCATTACCACTATTTTCAGTCCAGCTCAAGCAAAGCATATCCTAAGCATTAAGCTACCTTATACTACTCAGAGTGATATGATTATTTGGCGTGCAGACAATTCTAGTGAGTATTCAGTTCGCAGTAGATACAAATTAGTGTGTGGTGACCAGTTATATTCTAATGGTAGTCCATCACTTTTGCAATTAGACAACACTAATATTTTCAAAAAACTTTGGGCATCTAATTTACCATCGAAAATCAAGATCATGGTTTGAAGATTCTTCAAAAATTACATGCTTACATCTGCTAATTTACAACTCTGTAGACTTCATCCTCAATTGATGTGTTGCTTATGTGGATCGGGTGCTGAGTCGGTAACTCACATTGCCTCCGAGTGTGCCTTTTCATTACAAATCTTTGCAGCCTTTAATATTAATTTGCCCACTATTTCTGTTGAACAAGACTGGTTGCATTGGTTAGCTAATCTATTTGACAATGTCCCTTCTACTAGAATTAATTTTTTCATTATTGCTATATAGGCCATTTGGACTTACCGAAACAGAAGAGTCCATGAAAATTTCTCGCAATCACCAGCAGAGACGGTCAGCTTCATCATGAGATATGTTGCAGAGTTGGATGTCATCCACAACTCCAGTTCACCAGCATCGACTTCATCAATTTGTCTGAGTTGGGTACCACCCCCTGCAGAATTTGTCAAAGTTAATTTTGATGCGAGTTATAATTCCTCTTCGGAGACATCTATTTCAGGTATCCTAATTAGAAACTCAGAGGGTTTAATTATGGCAGCTGGCTCTTACTCGCATCTAAATATCTCGAACCCATGCACTGCTGAAGCTTGTGCGTGTGAGATGGCTTTGGTGTTGGCTGCTGAGCTTGGCTTTCGACGACTTATTGTAGAGGGTGATGCTCTTTCTGTCATCAAAAAAGTCTCTTCCCCATCGGTTGACAAATCGGAAACTTTTGCCCAATCTCTAACATCAAAGGGATATGTGTTAATTTCGACGATGTATCTTTTGGGCATGTGAGTCGGAGTATTAACGAGGCGGCACATACCTTAGCCAAAATAGGTCGGTCTTTTCAAGACCTGAGAATCTGGATTGAAGAAACGTCGGCGTCGGTGGAAGCTGCTGCTGACCGTGATCGACGCCGCTTATCTACTTCAACATGACGGGATTGCATGTCTCTTTTTTGCTGCGATTTGAGCCCCTCATCCGTCGTTCTGTCTCTCATCTGTGTGAAAAAACCCAAATCTTGCTCTCTTGCCGGAGAGTCTGTTCTCAGATGAGTTTGTTGGTTTGATGTGGAAGACTCCATGGGTGTCGTTTAAGTTTTCTCTTCTATTGGGTTTTTTTTGTTTTGTCTTAAATGTTGCGTGTAACCCATGAGTTTTCTTTATTTCAATTAATAACCAGCATTTAGTTTCAAAAAAAATTCACATTGAACATATAAGTTGACGATTAAATTAATAAAGAATTTAATTGCTTCGATCCTCGAATTTTGAAGACCTATTTTTTATGAACAACAAAAAGTATATTGAATTATATTTAAAATAAAAATATTAAAAATATCACACTATAAACATTGAAAATTCAATGCGAAAAAAATAAGCACAATAAATTTTAGAGGGCGTGAAAGACATGAAAAACATAACTCATCACTTCTAGGAAGACTTGTACAATTTTAATGAAATCTAACAACTATATACTTTGATCATAATACTTTATGTAAAAAGTAAATCTTTTCGCTACTAGTTCTAAGAACACTAACCTTCGATGTGAAGAACGCTCGCTAACATTTATCATACAAACGTTAAACCACTGAAAATACTGATAAATTGTCATAAAGACCTACTAAAATTATTCTTTATATACTTTTTCTTCTAAAACTAATATTCACACACTCAATTTCGAAGGAAATAAGTAAAATTGTAAACGCGAAAAGGTTGAACATAAAACTATTTAGTTGTGATGTTTTATGGTGACTAGAAAAATAAGTTAGTTTTTGTCGTATTTTAGAAATGTTAAATTTCGTTTTCTTCTTTAATTTTCTATCTTTTCATGTAAGGGTTTAAATTTTATAAATAAAATTTTAATTTTAATTACCAATATTTTTCAATCAAAATTTCCAAGAGAGCATTAGTTTGAGGGTTTAGGGGTTTAGTTTAGGGTGTATAATTTAGGGGTTAGGTATAAGAGTTTAAAATTTATAGAAAGTGGTTATAATTTAGGGTTTATAGGTTAAAACCTAAATCCTCACCATATTACGCTAAAAATTAAATCTTAAACTCTAACCCAAAATTCTAACAATTATCTATAAATTTTAAATCTCTACACTTAAACCCCTAAACCTTACACCTTAAAATAAGTCATTAAACCCTAAAATAAAAACATTTATAAAACTTTTAATTTTCACCGTCAGTGTATTGAATATAAATCCTTAATTAACACTTTCACTTTTACCCATATAAAATTGCATACTCAACCTTTTAGTCAAAAAATATTGCATACTCGTCTTGAAACTGAATATGATATCGTAATAGTTAAGTTAGAGGAGGCTATACAAATCAATGCTCTGATACATTTTTTTTAATAATAACTACTAAATTTTTATTACAATTATAGAAGATAATATAATTACGACGTATTAAGGAAGAAGAATAATGAGACTAATTTATCAAAAAAATTTACAACTCAAAAATAAAGAAAAGTGAATACTTTCATAGAGATAATCATATCATCAAAATTCAGAAGGTTTCATGAATTTTCTTGTCTCTATCCAATCGAGACGCATAACGGGTGAAAAAAGAGTGGTGAACGACCCAAACTATCAGGCAGAAAGTTCCACTACCCAGGACTGATTACATCGGCAACCAACCATCAACTGAGTGTGGATCTATCTTCTCAAGACCACCGACAGAACTATAATTAGATATTAGCGCCGTGAAAATCTTTGTGTGAGTACCAACCGGTCATCAGGGTATGATGAAATCATGCCACAAGGACAGATGAAACAAACCACAAAAAACAAAGAAAAGCATGTCACAAGGACATAGAAAAACACGTGCTACAAAGGTCGAGATTCTTATTAAAATATAAAAATAAAAAAATAAAAGTAAAAAAATAAAAAACACTAGAGATCGACAACCAAAAGTAGGGGTGTGCAAAAAACCGATTAACCGAAACCGATTCTGAAACCCAAAAAATCAAACCGGAAAATTGGTTAAGCGAACAAAAAAATCGGTTTTAGTTTAGGTTTTAATTATTTTAAAAAATCGATTCGGTTACGGTTTACGGTTTTGGGACAAATCGGGTAATCGAACTGACCGATAATATAATACATATTATTATATTATATGCTATTTTAATATTTTATATTAAAAATTAGATTTTATTTTATTTTCTCATTTCCCTGAAGTAGAACTATAATTTCATTTTATAAAGTTTAAGTATTTACCTTTTTAGTATTAAAAAATACTAATATAATGTATCAATTTTTAAAAGTATATACGTTTTAACACGTTATTAAAATTTATATTTTTAATAAACAAAATAAAAAATCGTTACTCGAACTAAACCGAATCAAATTTTTCGATTAACCGATTGAATGGTTACAGTTTAGGGTCGAGAATTGGGTGACCCGAACTTACCGGTTAACCGAAATAATTTGTTAATAGTTAATCGAACATGATTTTATACGCCCCTATCTAAAAACTAATTAGTTGCCGATCATTGGCTAATGAAAAAAAAAGTGAAGAAAGTTGGCTTAGCTATTTGAAAGAAAAAAATTAGGGGCACAAAAAAATAACAAACCCTTCAACTTAGAGCTCTGATATTTTAAAATAAAAGCAAAGTGAAGAATATTTGAAGGAGTTATGGACTAAAGTAATAATGGGAGGTACTACATATACATTTGCTTCTAATAGTATATAGGTAGTGTATTCAGAATATCAATCCTTTTATTAGCTCAAGTAAATTCTTAAGGACTCTATCACTATTCAGATTATCACTGTTCAGATTAGGGGTATTTATAGTAGGTTAATAGTATTGTTTAGCTTAGAGGGTTAGTTAACTATTATAGCGGTTATTAATCGTAACTTAATCGTTAAAAAATTGTTAATCGTTATTTTTTTAAATGGTTAACCATTATAGTGTTTAACAGTTAAAAAACGGTTCGGTTACAGGTTAATCTATAACCTATTACAATTCTCCTTTCAAATATTCAATATATTTTTTACAATAATAAATCTATCTCTCCGATAAATATTGTATTAAAATTTTTAGAAAAAAAAATACATAAATAGAGAGATTTTAAACAAAAAAATCATACTTAGAAAAAAAAGGTACATATAGGTTAAACATTAACCATCTTTTTAGCGGTTCGGTTAATTGAAACCGTTTAACTTTTAATAGTTAATTAACCTATAAAATGACCGGTCATACCGGTCAACAATTACGATTTATTTTACACACTCCTAATTCAGATGTCCAGTCAACTATTATGAATAGGGATGAGCACGAGATAAGTCGAATTTTTACTCTTTTAACCCCATAAACAAACAAAAAAAAACATTTAGGTTTTTCATACATAACAATTATATCTTTCCGAACCTCATGCAATATAAACCAATAAATCATATCAAAGGAAACCAATTTAGATTTCGAAAGTCAAATCTTTTTCCTTGAGAAACCCTAAACAAAAACATTTATTTTTCCATTGATTGATATAAAGTTTTCAAGAAAAAAAAATATAAAACATGATGTCTCTTTTGTTTGGGACTTCAAGGAACAACCTTTAAATACGGGCTAAAAAACGGCATACCTATTTATCGAGTAAAAAGTCGTACACAAATTGTTACATGAAACAGTACATAAATTAGTACAATTTTGTAAGAGAAGAATGTATATACCTTTTTTATTACACAGTTTCATCAAGGTTCAAAATGGCTCATGTACCTGTAAGAAATGTGTACATACACAAATGTTTACCCAAAAGTATACTTTGGTATAATATTTATAAGGAACTGTGTATATACATATATTAGTAGCAAATTTATAGAAAATTGGTACAAATTTGTAAGAGAAAAAGGTATATACCTTTTTTATTACACAGTTTCATGAAGGTTCAAAATGGCTTTGTACTTGTAAGGAAATGTGTACATACACAAATTCTTACCCGAAAAGCATACTTTGTTACAAGTTTTGTAAAGATTTGTGTATATACACATATTAGTACCAAATGTACACAAATTGGAACAAATTTGTAAGAGAAAACGATATATACCTTATTTATTACATTGTTTCACGAAGATTCAAAATGGCTCATGTACTTGTAGGAAATGTGTACATACACAAATTGTTACTCGAAAAGCATACTTTGGTACAATTTTGTAAGGAATTGTGTATATACACGTATTGGTACCCAATGTACACAAATTGGTACAAATTTGTAAGAGAAAACTGTATATACCTTTTTTTTATTACATTGTTTCACGAAGGTTCAAAATGGCTCATGTACTTGTACGAAATGTGTACATACACAAATTCTTACCCGAAAAGCATACTTTGGTACAAGTTTTATAAGGATTTGTGTATATACACGTATTAGTACCAAATGTACACAAATTGGTACAAATTTGTAAGAGGAAAATTATATACCTTATTTATTATACAGTTTCACGAAGGTTCAAAATAAGTCATGTACTTGTAAGGAAATGTGTACTTACACAAATTCTTACCCGTAAAGCATACTTTGGTACAACTTTTGTAAAGATTTGGGTATATACACATATTAATAGCAAATATACACAATTTGATAAAAAATTGAATGAGAAAACGGTATATACCATTTTTATTACACGTTTCACGAAGGTTCAAAATGGCTCTTGTACTTCTAAGGAAATGTGTACATACACAATATCTTACCGAAAAGCATACTTTGGTACAAGTTTTATTAGGATTTGTATATATACGATTATTAGTAGCAAATATACACAAAATGGTACAACTTTGTAAGAGAAAATGGTGTATACCTTTTTTACTACACAATTTTTCCATGGTTCCTCGAAATGGCTCATGTGTTTGTAAGGAAATGTGTACATACACAAATTTTTACCAAAAAACATACTTTCGTACAAGTTTTTATAAGGGCATCGAAACCACCTATACGTGGTTTCAGTGTTGGTTTTGCAGAATGGGAAAAAGTTAAAGTCCTTTATGTGGCATCGAAACCGCCTATATTGGGTTTCGGTGCTGGTTGAGCAGAAATGAGGCATATGTTTAATTTTATTAGGGTGAGAACGGATATTGTTGTAAGGAATTGTGTACATACACAATTTACTTACATACACAAAGATTTATGTATATACACAAATAAAAAATGGGAAAATTGATGACCTTGAAGGCGACATCGTAACCACCATTTTGTGGTTTCGGTGCTTGTTTGGCATATACGAAAATATTTGAAGGACTTCAAGAAACCCCTTATTAGTTGAAAATTAACATTTGGATTAAGATAGAAGGATCATATGAAAATTAAAGATGAAGTATATTTAGGAAACAAATAAAATGAATTCCAAAGTTCTTCAAATATATATTGAAATAAAAAAATGAAAGTAAAAGAATGTCGCCTCCTCAATCCTCATCCCTGCCCAGGGAAACGACCTTCATGCCCTCTGCCAACCATGGAACTTGAACCAGCCTCTCGTTGTGATCTGTGCTGACCAACCATCTCTGCATATGATCGCATCTCATATCTGACCCTATTGTTGCCTAATGAACAAAACATGTATGCATTAGTATGAGCAGAAGTGCATCTTGTATAAAAGAAGAAAATGATTATAGAGAAAACCTTGAGAATGGCGGTTGAAGTTGTCGATGTCTTCTTTGGCAGATATATAACCATAAAGTTGGCATTGTTTGCTTGGACCATATAAGAAGCCTTGACAATGTTCCCCAAGCATTTCTATCGAAACCTTGGGCAGCAAACTGGGTACGCAGACGTTGAGCATCAAGATAACATCTTGTCGTGCTCTCAAAAATTAGAAGGCTCATTCCACGATGGCCTTGAGGACCGTAAGAATGGCGAGCCTTAACAACAATATCATAGGACCTGAAATAGTCAAGAAGCTCTTGGTTTCCCATACCAAGACACTAAAGTAGAAAATGCAAGAGATTACAAGTTAAGGAATTGTAATATTGATGAAAACATAATTCAATTTTTTATATAACTACCTTCCCATTTGCAGCATCTTGATGAAGCCTTGTGTTCATTATCATCACCATGGGTGGCCAGAGTATTTGGTGATCCTCTTCCTCATCATTTGCAGGCAGGGGGCAGACAATATCAGCATCATTCTGATCATCTCTCAAACCATTTCATTCCCCATAAGCTAGACCATGAGAAAAAGCCTAAGTACCCCTTCTACGCAATTTCTCGTCCAATAGCTGAGCAAGTTGGCGATGGAGTTTGAGCTTTGGTCCGCCTTTGGTTTAGGCATGTGTCACTAGGGACTGAAGGCCATGAAACTTGTGAGAGGCACCAGGACCTCCTTGACATGCTGGACAATGCCATGTAGTAGAAGGGTCATTGATTGTGTTCATTCTATCGATGGTCTCGAAAAACTTCTTGAACCATCTGCTTGTTTTGAGTGTGTCATGGCTTTGTTCATCCTCTTCGTCAGAATCAAAATAGACATCATCATCGTTGTTTGATTCTGAGTCGAAATCAAGTTTCCTCTTTGCGAATGGATGAGGATTGTGACTCGAAACTCTACTTGAACTCATTGTATCTGAAGAAATTGAATAGGATATGGTGAAAAACTGATTTCAAAGCGAAGGGTTGAGTATATTGAGTAGAAGATGTTGTAAAGAGTAAAGAGAAGAGTTGTTAATATATAGTGAAATTCAGTTGGGAGGGAAAGTGAAAACTCTAAGGAGGGAAACTGAGAGAGAAGGAAGGCACAATGTCTGTTCATTGAAGGTACATGAATATGAAATGGTTCATGTGATTCTAGTGAAAGAACAGGAAACTGAAAAGGCTGATTCCTGCTGGGGGTATCGAAACCATATGAATAAATGATGAAGATGAAACTGTTCATGTGATTCTAATGAAAAGACACGAAACTGAAAAGGCTGAATCGTTTTGGTGGGTATCGAAACCAGCTGTATACATGATGAAGATGAAACAGTTCATGTGATTCTAGTGAAAAGACAAGAAACTGAAAAGGTTGATTTGTTCTGGGGGTATCGAAACTAGCTCTATACATGATGAACATGAAACGGTTCATGTGATTACAGTGAAAAGACACAACACTGAAAAGGCAGATTCCTTTTACTAGGATCGAAACCATCTTAAGGGGTTTCGGTACTGTATACACTTAGTAGTAGCATAATGTACACAAATTGGTACAAGCTTGCAAGAGAAAATGGTATATACATTACTTTATTACACAGTTTCACGAAGGTTCAAGTTGGGTCATTTACTTGTAAGGAAATGTGTACATACACAAATTGTTAACCAAAAGCATACTTTGGTACATTATTTAGAAGGGGACATCGAAACCACCTAAATGGTGTTTCGGTGCTTTTAGTTCCATTAGGTTTTGTGAATATACATAAATTAGTAGCAAATGTACACAAATTGGTACAAATTTGTAAGAGAAAAAGGTATATACCTTTTTTAGTACACAATTTCACCAAGGTTCAAAATCGCGCATGTACTTGTAAAGAAATGTGTACATACACAAATTCCTACCCAAAAGCATACTTTTGTACTTGTTGTATAAGGGGCATCAAAACCACCGATATGGGGTTTCAGTGTTTTTGTTTCCAATAGGGGGCATCGAACCTGCTCTTATGGGGTTTCGGTGCCGGTATGACCTGGAGAAAAAGTTTATACCTTTTGTATTATACCTATTTTAGAAAGGTTGAAAATGGATCATGTACTTGTAAGGAAGTGTGTAGATACACAATTTCATACCAAAAAACTTACTTTGTCGAACCGTATAAGGTTTTGTGAATATACATAAATTAGTAGCAAATGTACATAAGTTGTAAGAGAAAATGGATATGTAGACATACACAATTTCATACCAAAAAGCATACTTTTTTACTTATTGTATAAGGGGTTTCGAAACCACCTATATCGGGTTTCGGTGTTGGTTTGGCAGAATTGTCAAAAACTGTCATTTTTGGGGCATCAAAACCTTCTATGGTTGGATTCGGAATTGGCTTCCGAGAATGACCCCAAATTTTAAGTCCTTTAGGTGGCATCGAAACAACCTATATGGGGGTTTCGGTGCTTGTTTACCAAGAATTGTTTACTTTTGTTAGGGTGAAAGTGGATAGTGTAACGGATTTAGGGTTTTTTGATACTTTTTGGAAATGTTTGTTATTTGTGTACAAAACTCCAAATAGATAATATAATAAGGACAAAATTTTTACTATGAGATTTGTACATATTTAACAGTGTATATTGTATTTACACAATTACAAAAGACGAACAAACATATAATACAGATGAGATTATCAGAGAACAATATGCGAACAATTGACGATATCGTTGACCTGCAGTTAATCCAAAAATGGATGATGCTTCACATACTCTTGTACATTGTCTGTTGCGGCCAAGTTTTCTAAATATACTCGAATGGAACCACCTATTTCTATGATCAAGTGCAAGTACAGTAATTACATAATTAGGTTTCAATTGAAGAAATTACTTCATCTTTATAATGAATATGTTTGATTTCGAAAGTTTTACCTAATGCGTTATCAGTTCTCTCATCTTCTACCTTGTAGGATTTAGGACATATGTAGGTGTTCTCCTGAAACATGAACATAATCGAAAATATAATTAGTTTCTAAAGATTCATTGATTATATGGCTGAAAGTAAGATCAAAATAGGTTGAGTTCTTTGCTGACCAGATTATTAATTATTTTAGCTTCGGAGTCGTCAACCAACAACGTGTTTCCTTCGTTATACTGAGGCATATTAGCCCACACGCGCCTCAGATTTTTTGTAAATATATTTGGTTCGGAGGGATTTTGTTCGCAATGACTTTGATCCTGCATAATTCAAATGAAGTCCATCAATTTTGTCAAATTTTTTTAAATATGCTTTAAAGAACAAAATTTTGAAGTTACCCAAATGAAGGTAAGTCTTGGTTTAAGATCGTTAATTCTCCAAAGTGCCCACTCAAGGTTTTCTCTGCATTGATGAACAGCTCATGCACAAAAAAAGTAAGAAAACAAATAATCTTAAAAGATCGGTTAATTCAATTGATTTAGGGTTCTGGCAGAGGTCCACATTACCTTCTCCTTGAAGACCAAATAGCAACCTCATAGGCAGTAAAACAATAATACAGAAACTCCGTAGCACCAGGTCTGAGTAGCACAGCTGCATACATAAAAAAAACAATTTCGTAATCTAATCTGTAAACATTTTGAATAGAAGTGAGACAGAAAAGGAATACTGTCTCTCCTAACACTGGCAAGCACGCCATTGTAATCAAGAATAAGAAGCTTCTTATTCGCCGTGGCAGCTGGTACGTTCTTGTACCACTCGCTATACATTTGAGGAGGACGTCTGGGTCTCTGAATTTCAGAGCTTATTTCATTACTCGACGTTATGCCTTGGCGATAAAGCTTCTTTCGCATGTAAGTGCTAGTCACTTGAGGCGTATAAGCACGCGCATGATCATGGTCTTCTGTTGGAGCATATGGCTCATCATGCCTTGCTGGTGCAAAATCTGCATCATAGTGCTCTTCTGCAGAAGTACCTGAGATAGATTATGTATACAAAAAATCCAATGTTACGAGCACGAACACAATTAACTTGTCAAAAGGAAAGTAAACACAATGCAACACGAAATGCAGGGGAGGTGTACATACACAAGAGTACAATATGAGTCAAACAATGTTCATGAAGCAATCTAACAAAATCAACATAAGTACAACATGTAATACAACAAACTCCTTATACTATGCATACTAGCCTAACCATCTTCAGGCTTCGGCGCATCCTGAGGCGATGTCGGTCGAAATACATGCTGATGAAATTCATGTTCCAATGATTTCACACAATCTTCTACTTTCTCAAGATGGGATTGAGTCTCTGCATGACTACTGCGCATAAAAGCATCCAAGTTCTGAAAGCCCGTCGTAACAACAACATAGATGGAGTCAAGTGTCAAGGGAGGTAGAGCATCAGCTGCATCATCATTTCCTCTGGCAATTCTTGCTTCATCTTCATCTCTTTTATGGACCTATTCACCCTAAATGAACGTCCACCCCGTCTTCTTAGTTGTTGTTTCATCAATTTTACTCGGAAGCAGGATTTCAGGGTCTATGGAGGTTTCGATCCCTAAACATTCAAAGATGTGGCTTAGCACACATCCATAATTGAGGGAGCCTCTTGAAGGTTGCTAATGATTTCCACAAGAGATTTGAAGATGATTGTTGCTATATCGGGTTTATTTTCAGTCCTAAATTGGTGCAACCACCAATAATCGGTATGACGCATGCGAGTGCATCGTCCACCTGAGGGCCGAAAGAACCAAGTTGTCATAAGATGCAGAAGCCTTTCATGGATATGAAGATGAGTTGGGCTGTCATCATCAAACTTCAAGGGGACACGCTCGAATTCTTGTTTTTCACCAGTAGCTTCTACACCAAGGTGTTGGGCAATAATTGTCGGAGTGATTATAAATTCAACTCCCATTAGATACGAGTCGATAGTTACAACCTCGGTTTGGGTTCTTCCATCATGCTGAAGGGTAGCATTGGCATAGAAGATCTTCACGAGGTTGTGATAGACACGGGGTTTAATATCGAGATATCTCATCCAACTACATTCCACAAATAAAGGCCAAAAGTTGAATTGATATTCATGGGACATCAAAAAATCCAAGTCAATGGTTCGCTCCTTCCTAATCTTTTTCGCCTCGTACACTTCATGGTATCGCTGAAGACAAGCGGGATCACAAAAACAATAGCTTAAAATATTTCGAGGTTGTGAAGTTTCCCATTCATTTGAACGGATCGAACCACTTGTTTCAATCCGACCTCGTTTACCTTTACCGAGTTTGTTTTTAGGAGCCATTGAGGAGTTTTGGGTAGGAGAGGTTAAAATTTGTTTAGAAATCGAAGAACAAATGAATGTAGTTTGTACTTCAACTTGGGGTTGAGCTTATGTTGGATTCGAAACAATGTTCGTAATTTTCTAGGGTTTAGGGTTAGAAACTTATGTTTTCGGAGATGAAGGAGGGAATGGAGGGTTTTTAATGGCGAAGTTTTCATTTACATAACTTATTTCCCGCTATTTAGTATTTCAAATCGGTTTCGAATCCCCACATGAGGTTCAGATGCTAATTTCAAAAAGGCTAAGAAAGTTGTAGTCGTTTCTCAAGGGGTATCGAAACCAACGATCTCAGGTTTCGATACTGGTTTAGCAGACATGCTAATTTGACTGCTCCTCAATGTGGTGTTGAAACCAAAAATGGTGTTTCGATGTTGGTTTGCCAGAGACGCACAATTTGAGTCTTCTGCATGGGGGATCGAAACCCAAAACTGGGTTTCGATGTTGATTTGGCAAAAACGCCTACTTTTAGTGGCTGTTGAATGTGGTATCAAACTCTGTAAATTGGTATCGAAACCCCTTTGATCTTTTAGCATTTATTGTATTACCTACCATACCATCTGTCAAGTAATTACACCTAATGACCTGATGCAATTTAAAGTGACAGTGATAATAATGGTTTTCCACAAGAACTTCTCCTTCTTTCATCCTCAAAGACAAGTAAGAAACGAAGGAAGACACAACATATTAGTGTAGAGATTTTTTACATCTTCGGTGTCGAAACATGCCTGGTATAAGAGTGGAAGATACTCAAATTAATGAACCAGATGAGTGCACAACAAATCAATGTACTGCTTTAGACAATTTGGTTGGTATGGTGTTTAACTCTCGTGACGAGGCGTGGAACTTTTATCTGGTTTATGCGAAGAATAACGGGTTTAGTGTCAGTCGTGCAACAACTAGGCATGATGGTATGGGAAATGTACATACACAAGAGTTTTGTTGTTCACGGGGTGGAAAGCGCAGACCGAAAGTTCATGAGTCCGACCAGAAACGTGCGCAACATGATATAACACGAATTGGTTGCAAGGCAAAGGTTATTGTCAAGTGTAGAGAAGAATCAAGGTGGGAGATATCAGTATGTCACAGTGAACATAATCACCCGTTGTGCCCACCTATAATGCAACCGTATCTTTGGTCCAGTAGAGAAGTTACTAAGGAAGATGTACTTGAGGCATGGGCTTTGAAAAGTGTTGGCCTTAGAACGTCAGAAGTAATGAATTATTTCACGCAATAGTCGGGTGGTTTCCACAATATTGGTTTCATTCGGAAAGACATGTACAACTCCCTTCAAAAAGCGACGGCGGATGAATATCGTGACGGTGATGTCAATGCTCTTCTTGCTTACTTTGACTTCAAGAAAGAGCAAGATACAAGATTGTACATGCAGTTCAACACTGACCAATCAGAGGGATTGCATAATATATTTTGGTCGGATTCGACATCTAGGTCCGACGATGTATGCTTCGGTGATGTCATTGTATTTGACACAACATACAAGGGTAACATGTATGGCCGGCCTCTAATGCCTATTGTTAGTGTTAATCACCACCATCAAACCATTGTCTTCGGTGTGGCAATTTTAGCTGACGAGACTGCAGACACATTTGAGTAGGTACTTAGGGAGTTTTTGCAGGCAATGTCTAACAAAGCTCTTGTGTCATTCGTCACGGATGGTGATAGATCCATGCATAGGGCTATAAAGACAATGTTCCCATGTGCACAACATCGAATATATTCGTGGCATCTTTCTCGAAATGCCCAGGAAAACGTAGGTGGTCCTAAATTTACATCCGCCTTTACACGGTGCATGTCCTCTTGGTGGACAATTGAGGAATTTGATCGCGAGTGGAGATCAGTTATGAAACATTTTAACGTGGAGCAACATCTGTGGGTTGTGGAGAAGGATCAGACGGTTGGTATGTGGGCACAAGCATATCTTACTGGCCATTTCTTTACCAATGTTCGCTCCACACAACGCTGCGAATCTATGAATTCCGCCCTCAACATTATCCTCAAACATAAGAAGACATATCTAGAAGTGCCATTGACAATGGTATAAATGAGATGCACATAACAGAGTTGAGGGAAGAATACAAAAATTCTTCCTCGAAGCCTTTCCCAATGACCAAATTACATGACCTTGAAGGGAGTGCAACTGACATCTTCACCCGGGCATCCTTTGAAATTGTTCAGGAGGAACTGAAAAATGAGACATTGTATCGTGCTCTACATCCGACTCTTGTTGTTTGACAAAGTATAAGGATCCGACAAAAATCTATGAGGTTGTGCTTGATGTCACAACAAATAACATTATATGCTCTTGTCGAAAATTTGAGACGGTCGGACTTTCATGTCGCCATCAACTACACGTTCTTAAGTTGGAAGACTTCTCCGAGCTCCCTAATTGTTTAATACTACCGCGCTGGACAAAAAATGCTAAGATCTCTGCTGCATCTTATCTTCACAACGACGTGCCTCCTGAATTAAAACAAATGTCTCGATTTGCTTCGCTACGCTCACTTTCATTGCGGTTGTGCTACCTTGCGTCTCAAACAGACGAAAGTTTTCAAAGCACAAAAGATGAGTTACTCCGACTAACTATGAATTTGAGCAGTCCATAACCTTGAGTGAGTCCTCATCACACAGGGTAAGCCAACACAGTGTTCGAGACCCGCAAAAGAAGGAAGCAAAACGGAAGTAGAAAATAAGACCTAATGCGTCCACAAAATGGAGGAATCAATGTTCATTCTGCAAAATTGAGGGACATAATAAGAACACATGCCCGGGACTGAAGCTTCAACTTCCAACGAGTACTACAGGGACAAGTTCAACGTTCTTCGATGACGATGAAGACTTTCCTCCTAACCTAGACATGTCCTAACCTGATGCAATTGTGAGTCATTTCTACTTACGTATGTTGTATGGCAATACATGAAAAGTTAACACGGGTTTTCTATTGACTTCCGCGTAGGTTGGCCCATATTTTTGGAATAACGAGTAGAATCCATGTTGATAACATATCTCCGACCACGACATTGAAGGTATTAATCAAGATTCCATCAAGTTCATTGACTTTTCGTTTATACTTTACCTACAAATATCGTGTTTCAAAATGACAATTTATTATTTACTGTTATGCAGAATCCAAACGTGTAACAGTAGATCCTCTTCAGACATACAAATTCACGTATATATGCTTCAAATAACTGTAAGTACAACCAAACGATTATCTCACCCCAATATGCTTCAAATACATGTACATACAACCAAATATATCCTCTGGTGACATACGAAATCATGTGCATATGCTAATTTTATCCACCGAAATATATCATATAATGCAAAATTGATGTACAAGCGTTCGAACACATTATGGCCCCAAAATTGTTGTACAAGCGTTCGAACACATTATGGCCCCAAAATTGCATAAGATACATTCAAAATGTTTTTAGTTTACTCTTACATAACCTATTTATGCTTGCACCACATTTCTACTACATATACTTATGTACATATACATACAAACATGGTTACGACCCATAAAAAAATGGGACCCTTTACGTAATGCCACAAACAAACAGTCAAAAATCCGTTGCCATCCATTCACATGTGCCTCCTCTGACATGTTCTTCACCAAACAAAATTGCATAAGATTACAATAATTAACAACACGTCCTAATGCATTCAATTACATAAGAAACAATGCATAGCTTCCTAAACCCTTACCATTCTGGACGCAGAAAGGTGCCATATTTTGGAACCGTTTGTTCATTTGCCTGGAAGTTAACCCATTGACCTACAAAAACATTTATAGACCTCCGCAAACGATTCTTATCATGACTGATAAAATCATACAAAAAAAATATTCAATCCCATTTTCCAACGGTCTAGTAAGACAAGTATAAACAAATTAAGCATTTATTAAAGACCATTTTTTCAGTATAGATGACCAAGGTAAGCAAAGTATAATGAAGATTATATGAACTTACCACTTCCCCTATAGGCTTATCATTCCAAAGCTGCATCCATTTGATTCAAAACATACCACAATCATCTATGTTTGAATATAAATATGTGTTAACATAATACCACGCGTAATCATTTACAATTTGTTAAACAAAAATAACACAAAATACTGTAATATAACAACTATGTACCCATTATCCCGATGTTTGACTTTTTCCACCATCACGCGCAGATCGCTCAACGGCCTTGATGGTGAGCCAAACACTTGGACAAACTTCTTATCTTTTAAACATTCTCCTAAACTATTCATCTACATGCACAAACATTTTTATGTTTTTACATACTATGTCACATCTTAAACAGTGGAAGAATAAAAGTTTGTAGTTCTCGCTTATTACAAGGTTCTGGGTCATAGACACTATTGCAGCATTGGATTAGGTCGTTGGCAAGCTGTCGAGTAACTTCACTTCACCAGCATCAAGATCCACCACACATATAAACCAATGATTCTCGTTGTCATTCACAGGGATAAAAATCTGAAACAATCAACGATTTCCATTGTAATATACATTTGACATGAAAGTGCATAGGATGTTTAATATATTAATGCTTCTTCGTACCACATTACAGTCCGTCAACGGGCCATACGGTTTGAAAATCTGACGCCAATAATCAGCAATTGTACCAGCATTTATCCCTTCCAGAAGCTGAGACTACAATACAACAATTATTATTAACCATGTATCCTTACAAGACCACATCCATTTATTCATAATAGACATAAGATTCTTTAATATTAAACATACACTCAATGTACACGAGATGTACCCTCTCCTTGTTTTAGATTGCTTCCTTTTATCTTCATCAACAATTGTAAAACCAACGGCATCTATAACCTAAACCATAAACAAAACATATAGCAATTATCGTACTAAATTTCTTCAAATATGCTGCAAAATGCTTAAGGGGAATAGTAAAAAAATACTAACCATTGAACCGACCCAACTTCCTAGTCGTATCATATCTGCATCACTTACAGAAAAATATGAGTGGCCAAAATCTACGACGACTTCATTGCACCCATACAAAAACTTACAACTTATATTGAACATAACAACATCATTGTAGCATACTTTCAGATTCAGATTGCTTACCCTGCACGCAATGGCGTATTCCATATATAGTCGCAAGTGTTTATCATCGACGCGCCTACCCCCTCCAGTACTTGCACGTACATCGGTATCTGCAATGCTTACACATTTGTTGTTCAATACTTAATAACACAAATAAGTACTACACGTTCAACGAATTAAATTTTATTAGAAAACCACAGTAATTATTGAACCCCTACAATTAGTTTGAAGGGTAAACTACTGCGGTGGTCACTTATGTTTCTCTTTAGTACATAGTTGGTCACCGATTTTGAAAAATAACTAGCAAGGTCACTTACGTTTTCTGGGCGTAAACTTTTGGTCACCAACCGTTTAATGTCGTTAAACTTGAACGGTTTTCTGATCTGGCAATTGAAAAAATAAGGGTAAACTACTGTAATGGCCCCAAAATTCACGAAATTTCAGAAAACCCCCAAATTCATAAATTCCTAAATCCTTAAATACCTAAATCCCTCAATCGGGTCACTCTTGTCGTCGTTGGCCACGATTTCGGTGACGGAATTGAGCGTCCTCCTTTCTCCCAAACACCCATGCACCAATCGTCGTCGTTCAATCGTCGCTTGTTGCAAATCGATCGAATGAATTTTTCAAATATTTCAACCTTCGTCCGACATTTTGCACGACTCCGATCAATTTTTGGCAGAGCGTGTAGGGTAAACGATCATGGTGGTCTGGCGATAGATGTGATGGGCGGCGGCGTTACAATCGGCGACGAAATCGACTTAAATCGCGATTTAAGTTTTGGTGAGTTGGGGATTTCGAATATGAGGGTTATTTTGTGAATTTTGAAAATTTAGGGATTTTTTTAACTGCTAGATCAGAAATTCGTCAAAATTTAACGACATCAAATGGTTGGGTGACCAAAAGTTTACGTCCTGAAAACGTAAGTGACCTTACTGGTCGTTTTTCAAAATCGGTGATCAACTATGTACTGGGGGAAAACATAAGTGACCACCGCAGTAGTTTACCCTAGTTTGAATAACATACAAATTTCACCCATTACGCATAATCAAACACAACATATAATGTTCTAAACAGACCCTACTTAAACCAAACATTGTCCACATCACACTTCCTTCAATCACTGACTTTATTCATGTTCTGAGTTCTGATTCCTACTCTTATTCCTTTGCCACTAACCTTTGCATTAGCTACTACTCTTGCCTTGCGCTACAAGTTAACACCAACAATATCAACATCAATAATCTCATACTTTAACTTAATGAAACATTAATCAAAATAACTTATAATGCTTATACCTTTTTCTTTGTTTTCGGGACATCAACGGTTTCTTCATTCAACCACTCGACATCGTCGTCCATCAATGGGTCCTCGTTAATATCAAGTCCATGGTTCAGATCGGACTCTCTGACTTCCCCTTTGTCAACCACTTCTTCTTCTTCTTGAACAGCAACAACAAGTTTTCCATCACCTTTCCTCAACGACTTCTGCAATTCTATCTTGTTGGCATTTAAATTCTTGCATTTCTTCTTCAATTCCCTTAAACTCTCTTCTAATTCTTTTTCCTTCTCAACAAGAGCTTCCAGACTATGTTTTATTCCACCCAACTCTAACAGTATCGTCTGCAGCATCTCCATAACCACATCATTTGTTCCATTGAATCTTCCACCTTCTTCCCCTTTCACATTCTCGTCATCATACCCAAGTACCTGCAAACATTATCAGTAATCATTTCATATAACCACAACATCCTATATAATACCAAATCATTTAACCCACTTACCTTGGGTTTTTTAGGAAGTCTTTCTTCCTTGAGAATGTTTACAATCTTCCTTACTTCCTTCTTGTTGCCCCAAGCATGTATGCGACCGCGACCATCAACGGCATCAACATTTCTGCTCGCAATTCCACTCCAAAAATCAAATAAACTCACCTACATTTATTATTAATCAAAGCATTATAATAAAACTCGATAAACTCAATCACATGAAACAACTACTACGTTCGAACAAAACATACTTTTAAACATAAATTACTTCTAATATCGCGAAGCATCCGGTCATGTATGCCAACCCACCACGAACTTTCCACTTCGCTACTCCATCAAGTAACCTCTCATATGCATATTTGCACCAATTCAGATTTCCCTTCAACCCCGCTGGGCACAACAACCGCAATTGTTCTGAGGAAGGCATCAAGTTCGCATTTGAACTTATAAAAACACCGACAATTAAAAGAAGAACACGAGCTCTCAACTCGTCTCCCTCAAAAGCACCGCTAAGTATCTCCTCCTCAAGTTCCTTCACTGTGGTATCCCTTCTTATTCGATGCTTCGATGCCATTTCTTTTGCATTAACATTTATGGTACCCATTTCAACATCCAATCCTTCATTCCTCAAACCCAATACAGCCTCCACATCTTCAACCAACACTAGAATTTTATGTCCATCAAATTCCATCATCGAGCTGTGGACATCAAAATTCTCTACTAAAGTGCGACATAGGTCACGATGAATTGCTATCAGTTTCATTTTCATTAACGGACCAAACCCTAACTCATGAACAATACCCTCAATCTTCAACTTCCTCATCTCTTCAAACACATCTGACAGCTTAATGAGGCTACATCTTGAAGATATCTCCTACAACATTTCATACAAACATTAATTACTTAACTGTTACACGAATATATATTATGTTAGGACATTTTCATCTCTTTCTCCATAAATAATTTTAAAAATTCACTTACCTTTTTATCTTTTTGAGAAACTATAATTTCCTTCATATTTCCTCTAGCTTTCCATTCAGCCTGAGCCTACTTCTACCCCTCGAACATTTGTACATAAGGCTTCTTCTCATCTTCACTCATCTGCTTCCACCTCAAACCCAATACTTTTCTTTCCTGTATCACTCCCACAATTAGTCCAATACAAATATCATGTACACTTAACTAACCATTACACAACACACTTACAATGTTGTTCATTTTCTTCTTCCCCTCCAAATGTTTACATTCTCTTTTACTGTAAAACAAAATTTCAATGTTAGCTTATGCAACTCATATTTAATAAATTAGACAATTCTATATACATTCAACTTCAACTTACTAGAAATGGAAATATGGTGTACATATTGTAGAACTAATGTTTTGATATAATAATTAAAAAATATTTTGGACTAATTTGAAAAGAATTTAAAACTTGTCTTTAAGTCCAAACAACTTGAAATTATGTTTGAGGTATTTTAAAATGTTTTTGGCAAAGATTTATCATGTTTTTAATAGCCAAACTTGTGATTTCATGTAACCAGTATCGATACGGTTGGACCCGTACCGATACCATTTTGCCTCAGTTTGGCCACTGTCAAAACCCGTATCGATACGAGGGTTTAGTGTATCGATACGGATCAGGATCGTTTCGATACGCCAGGTAAGCGTACCGATCCCATTTCAACTGACCCCAACGGCTATTTCCCAACGGCTATTCAAATATGGACCCGTACCGATACGCCCTCAAGCGTATCGATACGCCTATGCTGGCAAGAGCTCAACGGCTAGTTCCTATGAATGTCGTATCGATACCGTTCCACGTGTATCGATACTGGTAGCTGCAGAACAGCATTTATGAAGGGAAATAAAGTCCTCAACGGCTCCAATTCATCCCCAACGGCTAGTAACGGCTACAAACTCAATTGGGAGTATAAAAGGGACCTCCAAGCATCAAGAGAAGACTAATGCTCATATTGTCAAACATCAAATGATCAAGAAATTGTCTTAGCACTTAATTTGTCAATTCTTGTATAGACAAACACTAGTGAGCCAAAATTGTCAAATTTGCTCAAGTGTTTTAGGTTTTGGGTGAGTGCTTCATTGTGCAAACAAACACCTATTAGAGGGTTTAAGTTTGCTTTCTTGTTTCTTTTTGTAAAGAGGGTTTTGATCAAGGCTTTGGATAGAAGCTTGATCGGTTGTAAGGGTTTCCTCCTAATCCTAGAAAAGGGGACGAATCAATTAGTGGATTGATTGTGAAATCCTTAGTGGCAAGCTAAGGTAGTGGATGTAGGTGCTTGTTAGAAGGCCGAACCACTATAAATCATTGTGTCTATTTTCATTCTAGCTTCCACAACCCTTCCACCCAAAAATCCACCTCTCCACCACTTGGTGAGCAATATTGGTTGATCGAATCGAGCTCCACACAACTCAACAATTGGTATCAGAGCTTGGCTCAATCGGTGAGGATTAACATCCTATTGAGAAGATCCGGCAAGCTCGATCACTTTTTCATCAACCGGCTCAATGGCACAATCAATCGACAAACCGCCTTTCTTTGACGGAGCTCACTATGCCCATTGGAAGACAAAGATGAAGTTCTTCATCAAATCAAAAGATTACAAGCTATGGGATGTAGTTGAAGATGGCCCGTTCGTGCCTCAAAGAAGCAAAGCGGAGTGGAGTGCCGACGATCGCAAGAAGATGGAGCTAAATTGCAAAGCCTTGCACATTCTATTTTGTGCATTTGGTCCATCCATCTATGAGAAGATGTCTTCTTGTGAGAGTGCCAAGGAGGTATGGGACAAGCTTGAAGTCACATACGAGGGGACAAATGAAGTCAAGGAGACCAAGATTGGGCTCCTAACCTTGGAGTATGAGAACTTCAAAATGGATCCGGAAGAGAACATCGAGAAGATGTTTGATAGGTTCTCCACCATCACCAACGGTCTTAAAGGTTTTGGAGAAGCCATCCCGGAAGAAAAGCTTGTTCGTAAGCTCATCTACTCACTTCCCGAGTCTTGGGACTCAAAAAGGACCGCCATCATCGAAGCCAAAAATTTGAAGACTTTGAAGCTTGATGAACTCATGGGGTCTCTCCTTACTTATCAAATCATGAAGAAGAACAAAGAGGATGAGAAGAAGAGGGAAGAAATTAGAGCTATGGGAGAGAAGAAAATCAAAGGGCTTGGCATTAATGCAAGTGCCATGGCTCTCAAATCCTCCACTTGTCATCATGTCTACTCAAGTGAAGAGGAGGATGAAGATGAAGAGATAGTTCATCTCTTCAAGAAGTGTGCCCCGTTCATGAAGAAAGCCTTGAGAGAGCTTGAACGAGAACCTAAAAGAAAGGAGAGGGCAAGCACTTCTAGCCATAAGAAGAAGGCATATATGGCTACTTGGAGTGATGAAGACTCCACCGACGATGAACAAGCCAACCTTTGCCTTATGGCCATCGAAGAAGATTCAAGGGTAACTTCTAATTCATCTACTTCATGTTCTTATTCCTTTGATGAATTACAAGATGCCTATGATGATTTGGTTTTAGATTTTAAAAGCCACATTTTGAAAAACAATAAATTGATTTCAAAGTTAAAAGTTCAAAATGATTTGCTTTCTAAAACCAAACTTGAACTTGAAGCAAAACTTGAAGAGTTTGAATTAAAATGCCTTGATTTACAAAAATTGCTTCAAAAAGTTCAAGAAGAAAAAGATTTGATTTCCAAAGAGCTTGAAAAGAAAAACAATTTTGGAAAATCAAACTTTTATGTTAGACAATCTAGTGCCCCTAGATTTATTAAAGGAAAATGTTTTAGAAGTATTTGGGTCCCAAAAGGACTTAGTACTTCAATTAAAAATGATGACATTGAAAAATGGATTCCTAAGGGGACTAAAATTTGTGCAACTAACGTTTATGGATCCAAAGCAATTTGGATACCAAAAATTACATGATTGTCTACTGTAGGTGTGATGGAGATGTTCAACAAGTCAAACATCGAGGGGGAGCCCCATGCACACAAGGAAGAACACTTGGAGAAGGAAGGCTTCACATCCTACCTTGGGTTCAAGTGTTGGTAAAAATTCTAGTTGTTTTTGCTTTTATTCGTTTTATTTTTAGATTATTCAACTAGATGATCATAAATGTTGGACTAACATCTTTGATGATGCTTTGAGTAAGGGGGAGCCATTTTTTAAACCAAATTCTTATTTGTGTCAAATTTTTTTTTCCTCTATTGTTATTTTGATCTTAATGTTTAAATTCTTTTTGATATAACAAAAAGGGGGAGAAATGGTATGGTTTGAAAAATTGAATTTTCAAATGAATAAGGGGGAGCTTTATTTGATTTCATTTCCTTAATCTCTTATTCACATTTTTAAAGTTAAAAGGGGAGAATCCCAAACAATTTTTCAAGTTAGTTTTATTATATCAAAAAGGGGAAGATTGTAGAACTAATGTTTTGATATAATAATTGAAAAATATTTTGGACTAATTTGAAAAGAATTTAAAACTTGTCTTTAAGTCCAAACAACTTGAAATTATGTTTGAGGTATTTTAAAATGTTTTTGGCAAAGATTTATCATGTTTTTAATAGCCAAACTTGTGATTTCATGTAACCAGTATCGATACGGTTGGACCCGTACCGATACCATTTTGCCTCAGTTTGGCCACTGTCAAAATCCGTATCGATACGAGGGTTTAGTGTATCGATACGGATCGGGATCGTTTCGATACGCCAGGTAAGCGTACCGATCCCATTTCAACTGACCCCAACGGCTATTTCCCAACGGCTATTCAAATATGGACCCGTACCGATACGCCCTCAAGCGTATCGATACGCCTATGCTGGCAAGAGCTCAACGCTAGTTCCTATGAATGCCGTATCGATACCGTTCCACGTGTATCGATACTGGTAGCTGCAGAACAGCATTTATGAAGGGAAATAAAGTCCTCAACAGCTCCAATTCATCCCCAACGGCTAGTAACGGCTACAAACTCAATTGGGAGTATAAAAGGGACCTCTAAGCATCAAGAGAAGACTAATGCTCATATTGTCAAACATCAAATGATCAAGAAATTGTCTTAGCACTTAATTTGTCAATTCTTGTATAGACAAACACTAGTGAGCCAAAATTGTCAAATTTGCTCAAGTGTTTTAGGTTTTGGGTGAGTGCTTCATTGTGCAAACAAACACCTATTAGAGGGTTTAAGTTTGCTTTCTTGTTTCTTTTTGTAAAGAGGGTTTTGATCAAGGCTTTGGATAGAAGCTTGATCGGTTGTAAGGGTTTCCTCCTAATCCTAGAAAAGGGGACGAATCAATTAGTGGATTGATTGTGAAATCCTTAGTGGCAAGCTAAGGTAGTGGATGTAGGTGCTTGTTAGAAGGCCGAACCACTATAAATCATTGTGTCTATTTTCATTCTAGCTTCCACAACCCTTCCACCCAAAAATCCACCTCTCCACCACTTGGTGAGCAATATTGGTTGATCGAATCGAGCTCCACACAACTCAACACATATCTTAGGTGCCTTAGCCTCCCCTTTATCAGACTTCTTCACATGCTCCATTGTCTGCAACATGTACCTAAAATAGTCAAAGATGGAACGTTGAAAGGCAAAAATGATGACACTTCTACAAAATCTGAACTTCACGACTAGGATTTTGCATATGAATTCCAAGGATTTGTTCTATTTCACCTCTTTACATTGACATGTGAAAGCTACATTTTAGTTTTAGCAAAGTATAAATAGTTGCCAACTACTTATAATAATATGTTTAAAAACCTAAACTTTGATGCAAATACTACCTATGGTTAAATTTTCTATTCAAATGTAATGATATTTGGAGGTTTCTGTTTCGTTCTCAAGTTCAACAAATAGTATCAACCAAGAAATATTGCTTTCAACCATGTGTAATAAAAACTCATTTCCCAAAATTACATACTACTTCAAATCACGTATTTGATCTTAAGAAATAATCACATCCTTCCAACACATTCAATACTAGAGATGTAGAGCATGCAAACCAATTTTTTAACTAAAAACCATAACCATCTCAACCAACAATCATAACCATTACATGGATTTCAACACAATTTTTCTTACAATCTAATTTCCTTGATAATATTTCTTTCACATTTTCGTACCTTATCAACTATAATTAAAAATGGGGAAAATTGAAGGAATTAGCACTAACTAACCTAAACATTCCTTCTTCCAATCCAATTTACTCTAGGTTTCTAACATTTATTACTCCGAAGTGAAACATCGCTGAATTATTTAACCTTATTTCTTTTGTTATTCAAGAAGAAAGTCAATGAGTTATTCAAGCCTCTAATCTAGTTAATAAAGGTGCTCAACACTTCTTTTAACTATTGTTATCTTTGTTCCTACTTTCTATTTCAATTTAATTGCTATTACTTGTTTATTACAGTAGAACCCTAAACTGTCAATAACCCTAAACCCTAAAAATTCCTTCTTCCAATCCAATCTCCTCTACAATATTCATTATAAAGTAAAAAAAAATTTATGGAAGAACATTTAAACGGTTTATACAAAATCCTTCATCATTTGCAATGTGGTTTCGCTCAAATAAAAAATAAAAATAAAGGAAGCAAGAACTAACCTCCAAATCCGTGTTTAAACTCAGTCTCCTCCACAAATTTCCTTCAAATTTTCTTCCTTGGTTGATGGAAATAACACATTCGTCCTCTTGGTTTCGATGCCCTAAGTTTTAGATTTCCTTTTCCCGCTCCCTTTCAATATATGTCAAATTATACCATCATAAAAGGGTTACCAGTTCACCGGGTAACCATATATCATTTTTTTGTTTTTTTTAATCCAACGACCACATTAAACTTGGCTTCATCCAATAGCCCTAATTTCCTGGTTTGTATTTAGTTGGCTTTTAAGCCGTTTATTTAAAAAAAAAAGTCCCTTTTGTTTTTATGAATTTGACCTTGAAAAATTGTCATTGTTCAATAACAATGATAACAACTCGAGGATAGATCTATCACTGGTACATTTATACCTTTATCTACCTCGTAGTCTCTGTAGAATGGCATGGGGATGCATTTCTTGCTGGTTCTCATCTTGGGAAATTTGCTGCAATTTCTTATGTTATAAGCTTCGAGACGTTAAACGAGTAAATCGACTGCGACACCAAGAAGAAGAGTAATAAAAAAATTAGTTATCCTGTCAAATATATATATTCATGTCCAATACAAACTTTGAGTTTGGATATCACATAGGGTTAAGTATTCGATCGAATAAAAATTTCAAGTTAATCAAGTTAACAAATCTTATTTTATAAATTAAATTTTATTAAAAAAATTCGAGTCAAGCTGAGTTTTGCTCGCTACTAATAGCACTAGTGTACATTGACCAAATTAATTTTGATTAATTCGGTTTATTTTTAATTAACTAAACAAAATTAATTGTAGGATATTTTTAGTAAATCGTTTTATATACAAGTGTACTCCACCAATAACAACTAAAATCCAAAAGATAACACTATAACACTAATGATATTCAAAATAGCAAATTCAAATATATTAGAAGTACAGAAAACAATTTTTAATAATTTAGTTATAATAAACGATTCCATTGATTTTGCTTAACCAGATCAAATCAATTAATAAAAACTAAATTTTTTGAAAGACTTCTATTAATAGATTAAAAATATTTCGGTCACAGACAGATTAACCGAAAAGAAATCTATTTGACAGATAAATGTTGTTCTAACAACGTTATACATCTCTAATACGAAGTATATCGTCATCTGCAATCTTCTTTTCCATGCAACACATTAGGACTTCCATTGCTTGGCACATGCCTTTGTCCGCAGAAAACATTAGCATTGTCTCATCCTTGTAGGGATAATTTTTCGACTTTATTACTTGAAAGGATCGATTCTTCGTATATAATTGCGATGTCATTGACCCAATTTGATCAAGTTGAGTCCAACTTCGCCATGGCATTGGCAATATTGCGAGAACAAGAGAGTGTTTTTTCGATGCTCGACACCATCGAAAGCAATTATGACGACGTAGATGATAGCTCGGCATCCTATGATCAAAGCAGCAACAATGATTACGAATATTTCGGAGCCAGAGTTGACCTAGAGTTCCTTGAGAGACAATATAGTAACGATGTTGATGAAGACGTGGAGTACGACTACAATGAAGAAGATTACAGTGATGATGATGATGATCAGATCGATTTGGATGGTTTCTCGTACGAAGAATTGATAGCTCTAGGAGAGATAATCGGAGTAGAGAAGAGAGGGCTATCCAAGGAGGAAATTTCTTCGTGCTTGGTGCCGTTTAAGTTCCGATCCATCAGGTGCGAAAACGAGATCGATCGATGTGTAATTTGTCAAATTGAATATGAAGACGATGAAGGATTAGTTGCTCTTCCTAATTGTGAACATTCATATCACTCGGATTGCATAAGCAAGTGGCTCCAAATGAAGAAGAATTGCCCCATTTGTAGCATTGAAATTTCATCATCCAACAACGTTATTTAGATCTTATGTTTTTTTTATTTGTTTTCCGCTGTGAATTCTTATCACTTAAACAAGTTATATTGTACAATATTAAAAACTGACAAATTTAGGTTGAGTGTTGTTATATTTATTAGATAACAAACGAAGCCAGTTAAAGAGGAACAAAAAATATATTAAAAACAATTTTTATAAATAAAATTGAAATAAACCTGAAATTTAAAAATAATAGAAACCAAAGAAAAAATTAGTAACCGATCAAAAAATTTAGACCAAGGTCTGTGCTATCACAGTTTCTAAATATCATTTTGAAATTCAAATCCAAGGCACAATGCCTATTTTTAATTTTTATATAATTAAACTATAACTAGCCCAAAGTATTTAGTCCAAGCCTTTGTCTTATTTCTAACAATAGCATGAAGAGCTCCTACATATAAAGTTTTCTAAATCTATGTTCCCAACAAGTTTGGGACATTTTACTTTCCATCTCATTTTTTCCAACATTATGGGTGTTGCTTTGAACAACAATTTCTCATTCACTCATTGAACATTTTGAGCATGTAAATATACATATTTCATCTACTCTTGTAATAGATTAATAATCAACTTAGTCCCAATTAATTTGACTAATGAAACCCACTCAAATTCAAGCTCCAAAATATTCATGTACTATATCATTTTTCTAACAACATTTCCTATTGTTGAGTGAAGAATATTTAGCAATAACAATGTGGTGAATGTTTACGTCGGACACATATATATATATAGGATTAATATATATAGGAAAATACTTTGATGCACAAGCTTGTGTAAATTTTAGTTTACACAAGTCCTTTAATTTTAGGGTTTAGAGTTTAGGATTTTAGGTTAGGGTTTAGGGGTTTAGTATGTAGGGTATATAATTTAAGGTTTATGGTTAGAATTTAGAGTTTAGGGTTTAGGGCTTAGGGTTTATGTTTTAGGTTGCTAGGGTTTATGATTTAGATTTTAAATTTTATAAAAGGATTGTGTAAAAAAAATTTACACGACTTGTGCATCAAAATAAAACCTATATATATATATATATATATATATATGAAAGAACTCGGAAGATTAGATCATTTAGCTATACCAATGTGGTGAATATTTACTGTTTTTTCTACATGTTATTTTCAAGCTGTAAACATGAGATCTGACAAATTTGATACGAGAGCCTTGACAAACTTGATACGAGAGTCGAGACCCACACTAATTTACTCACCCGAAATTTAAAATTGACTAGAATATGTTGACCCAAATTTGATTTAAAAAATAAAATAAACCGAATTGAATTTTAGTTGAATCGAAAATGGACTCGAACTAATTTTCAACATAACCAATAGACTCGAACCGATTTTCAATCGAACCAAAGGCAACTCGAAATAAAGGAAAGATATTGAAATAAATAAATAAAGATGAGAAGTGAACTACCGCACAACTCACCAAAAAGTCAAATATACGAGTTATATAAAACCATATATGGGGTGTAAAAACATAACTCGACCTGAAAACCCACTGAAACTGATTGATCTCCCACTAACCCGAAATTGACTTGACCCGAAATCACCTGATTCGATATAAACCGAACTGAAAGTCGGTCGACCCGAAAATCAACCGAAACGACTCGATACCGATCCAAAATCACCATAGACCCGAACTTAAACCAAACCGAATTTAAACCGAATGTAATCAGACCCCAAATAACCCAAACAAAAATGAACCGAACCGAATCTAAACCGAATGACTCGTTTGCCACCTTATTGATAATAATAAACTTGCATTCAACTGCATAGTCGGTGGTTTATTCAAATCGATATAACATGTATACATTAAGGACTAAATTTGTGATTGTTCTTAGTTGTTCACTTTTGAAATTAAAAGTGGTTAAATTCTTTTTAAAGGGACCAATTTGTCAAATTTCAAAATGCAGAAGGATCTAAGAGTTCTTGATACCAATAATTTTCCTATATATTTTCCCTGATCCAGGGGCCCAAATAAATGAAGTACAGAATTTTAATGCCCAATTGAAGTAAACCTCACGAGACATCCGTGAACTCACCCACATCACATTTCTTTGTCCACTGCTGTTCTCGCCGGGAACAAACCAACCAACCAACCAGGAAAACACCATTTTTTCCTTCCCATTTTCTCTCCAATTCCTTCCTTTTTCATCAAATTTATCATTCTTGTTTCAATCTCCACGTTTAGGGTTTTTTTTGTTTGTTTTTTGACATCTGGAGAAGGAACATAGATGAGAACAGGAAAGGGAAGTCAAGAGGAAGAACAGTACGAGGAAGAAGAGTTCGGTTCCAAAAAACAAGGGCCATCTTCTAATCAAACGATGTCTTTAAACGCCATTAACAGCAACACCAATACAGGTATTATTCAATTGGATCCCACTCTTTACCCCCTCCAGATCCCTTCTTTTCCTTTTTCTTCTTTTTATCACTTTATTTCCAGCTGATTGATGATTGTTTCTGGGTTTTTGTTTTTTGATTTTACTCCTTTTTTTGAATTTGGAATTCTGGGTATTTTTTGCTTCCCGATTTGCTGTCTTGGGTTTGCTTTATATATACATTTTTTTTGTTATTTGAAAACAGATGGGAAGAACAGTGATAAGGCGAACGCTATACGATCGAAACACTCGGTTACGGAGCAGAGGAGGAGGAGTAAGATTAATGAAAGGTATATTCTTTTTTATTTCTTGTTAAACTCTAATAAACTGCATGAACCATTGATTGTATTGGGATAGGCTGAGTCTTGGTTTGCTTTTGTGGAGGAAATTTTGATCATGAAAGTGGATTATCTTGTCAACTAACTGTATAAATATCCGAAGCTGCGAAAACACGGATAGGATATTTGAATCTTCACCATCCGTTGCCGTCTCTAATCGGATTGTGGAAAGCTGTTTGATTGTGTTAACAAGTAGTTCTAAAGAATGGTTTAGTTTATAAAGTGTTTTGAACTGAAATGGACTGAAGAGTATTTGATTGTTCCTTTGCTAGCTATGAGTTAAGTGCTTGCTGTATGTGAAAAGCTTGAGATTGAAATTTAATGGCTATCGAAATTACTGCAGCTTTACTAGGGATTCCAGAGAGGTTTTGAATCGGTGATGGTTGCTTAACTAAGTGAATAGTAATATTGATAATTTTTCTGATGCTTTTAGGTTTCAACTATTGAGAAATCTAATTCCGAACCCTGATCAAAAGAGAGATACGGCTTCATTCCTTTTAGAGGTAGGTTGCGAATCTGCAAATTGAATACTTTCATACATTTTATGTATATGAAAATTCTGCTTTATCTATTTACTTATTTAAGGAATTTCTGCTTGAAATTTTTGTTGATACCGGATCAATGTTCTTTTGCAGGTGATAGATTATGTTCAATATTTACAGGAGAAGGTTAAAAAGTATGAGGGGTCATACCATGAATGGAATTCTGAGCCAACAAAACTAATGCCATGGGTATGTTCTTGTATCTACTGAGTTTAGCATTTAATTTGCAATTTAAAACTATGTTACTCGAATTCAGGGGTAAATTTCATATATGGTTATGTATCCGATATGAGATGTTTGACATGGATGATACTTTATTTGGCTTATTACGGGATTCTTTTATATCCATATTATCTTGAGAGTAGCATATTAATTATTTTCAAGGTGTTAATAATTAATTGCTTGTATTCATAACTTACTCATATTGAAGATTTTTTGTACTTTATTATAGAGAAATAGTCACTGGCGTGTTCAGAGCTTTGGGGGTCAACAGCAAGCTATTAAAAATGATTCTGGTCTGGGGTCTGCATTTGCCGGGAAGTTTGATGAGAATAACAGCAACATCAACCCCACAATGATCACAAGTGCACAAAATCCGGTAGACTCTGATTCTGTCAGAGACACTATGTCCAAAGCTATGGATCAGCAACCTGAGTTGGCAAGTAGGGGAATGCCTCTGCCCGTCCAAGGTAATAACATGCTTGTGCATCCCCTTCAGATACCGGTTTCTGAGGCTCAATCGACCGAGTGTTTTATCGGCAATGATACAGTGAACCAACATGAAGATCTGACTATTGAAGGAGGAACAATTAGCATCTCGAGTGTCTACTCTGAAGGGTGGGTTAATCTTCTTTGCCTTTTCGATCCTCAACATGTATGACACGCCAATTACATAGCTGCTATATTTTATGGGATTTTCCACTTGCATAATTTTACATTACTGCTCTTGTTTTGCACAGTTTATGATTTGTTCTGATATTTTACATCAGCAGTAGTAGTTCCCATCTACTGCAATAGTTTCTATAACATTTGAGGCCCGAGCTTGTCTAACTGCAGATTTAATTTTTACGTTAATCATATGCGTATTTTGCCATTGGGGGGGGGGGGGGGGGGGGGGGGAGGGGCTTACCGATTCCTTGACACGATAAAATACTTTCGGCTAAAACAGAATCCCATTGGGTTTAGGATGCTCTCAACTATAAGTTGATAATGTTTATGCATTCTGATGCTGACCAGGTTATTGAACTCTCTGACACAAGCACTGCAGAGTGCGGGTTTGGATCTGTCACAGGCCAACATCTCAGTGCAGATCGATCTCGGAAAGCATGCTAATAGAGAACTAACATCAGGAACTTCTGCTAAGGTATGGCTGAAACAAAGAACGATATTGGTCACCTCTTGTTGGTTGATCCCGTTAAGAGGGTTTATTGTTCCGACGTTCTTTTTTAAAACCCTGAGGAGTGAGGACTGTGTTAATGAAATTCGTCTAACTCGCACAACAACTTCGTTTTAACATCTTGACAGGATCCACAGAATTCCCCCATTCAGGCAATGACCCATCTTAGAGACGAGAGCAACGGAGAGGAATCCGATCATGCTCAAAAGCGGATGAAGAAATAAGATCGGCAAGTTGATTTTTTTTTGTTTTGAGCTTCATTTGGTTATTGTATATGCATGTGTTTGTGATATGAACAGCGAATATCTGTTTAAGGGATGCCAATGATATTACCTCTATATTCATGGATGTATCATTCTTATTGTCTTGAATATATACATATATATATATATATATATATATATATATATATATATATATATATATATATCATTTCCACGTTTGTTGCAGAAGTTAGTTTACCTTATAATCGTAGTTGCTTTCGATCATTTGATTGAAGGATTCATGCTTTTTTTTTGTTGTTTTCTCGGTTCTTCAAGACTTTGTTCCGACTAATTCGGGCCGACCCGCGTCAAATACCTGGTTTTGGTGGGTGAGTCTTCCGACGAGAATTTTTTTGCATACGTAATGTCTCGAACTCGAAATTGCTTCCATCATTTGATTCAAGGATTCATGTCTTTTTAATCAAAGATTCAACCCCTTTTCTTTTCCTGTTTTTTCAAATAAGAAATAAATCTTCACTGCCCTAACGTTTTGCAATTTAAAGACTTTCTGAGCAAGGCAATAACCACCCGTTTATAAATGTTTCAAAATTAATTTTAGGCAGACTTGTAATTTATTATTTGAACTCAAGAATCCGATTTAATTGATTTGATTTCAAATTTGATCTAGTTTGATTTGGTCCTAAAAAGTTAGTCACGTGAATTTAAAATTAATCCAAATTCGAAACTACATGAACTTGTAGCTGATTACGAAAATTGTCCAAGTAAGAAATGTAAAATAAGTCTAAACAAATGATTTGAAATGATTCGAACTTGAAGCGAATAGAATTTGAATTTACTCAGAACTTATATTGAGATATATAAAAAAATTAACTTTTAATTACTAAAATCCAAAATGATCTAAGCTTAAAATGGTCTGAATTTAAAATATACTTGAATCTGAAATGATTGGAACCTGAAATAATTCAACGGCAATGATAAAATTGCACTTTGGCCCTTTTAAGTTTAAAAGTTGAGATAATGATAACCCTTTAAAATTATAAAAATTCTAATTTAATCCCTTTTGAAAATATTTAATTATAAGGATTATATCACAAATAAGTAGAGGACTCGAAAAAATTTGAAAAACTCAAACTTTTTAGTAATTAATGGATCCTAACATATATATATACACAAGGTAAAATTGATTTTTACATAGTGTAAGTGGATCATAACTCTCTCTATATGTATTGTATATGCTTATAGAAAACCGCTAAATTGAAACTAGTTAGTATTATAACATTATAAATGGCTACAATTAAATTTGAACATAAACTCGAACAACTTGAACCGACTTGAATTTCATAAACTTAAATCGAAAAAAATTCAAATAAAGTTTGAGTTATAAAATATAACTCTTCAACTTGACTAACTCATTTTTTTTTACTTGACTCTACTCGAACTCAATTAAATGCCCATCCTTACAAATAAGTATATAAAGTATACTAACATTTTCATTTACGCACCTAAAATGTTTTTTTTCATCAAAATAGGTATTCATATTAAACCAAAATTTTCATCTAGATACCTAAAGTGCTTTTTTGTTAAAATAAGTATCTAATATATGAGTTTTATTTTGATGCACAAGCTGTGTAAATTTTTTTTACACAATCCTTTTATAAAATTTAAAATCTAAATCACAAACCCTAGCAACCTAAAACCTAAACCCTAAGCCCTAAACTCTAAATTCTAACCATAAACCTTAAATTATATACCCTACATACTAAACCCCTAAACCCTAACCTAAAATCCTAAACCCTAAACCCTAAAATTAAAGGGTTTTTAATTAATAACACATGTCAAACTTTTAAAAAGCTTAAATGAAAAAATATACTTTAAATATATATTTTGATAAAAATATTTTAAATACTTAAATGAATAAAATGTCATACTTTAAATAATACTTTATGATATAAGCCTAATTATAACAATAAAGTTATATTTTTTACTTCTCAAAAATTTACAAATGAAGTCAACTCCCTAGATGTATTTCAGAGTTTCACCCCTGGTCACATGTACATGAAATTTTAAGTAAAAAAAAAAAGAATTAGGCGGAAAAAAATCAAAGTTGAAATAGAAAAAGTGGCGGAAAAATGAAAGTTGAAATAGAAAAATTGAGCGCAAACATAATGGGTTATTACGGTGTCAACGCTCACGTAAGCTTCCAGAAAATTCTTTTGAGGAATTCCTCATGTATTGTCGGTCATACCAAATAAAACAAATCCCCAAACAGAACAGGGCTGAACAGCCGCGAATGCCTTTCCAATCTAAACCCCCAAATTTAATTCAATTTTTCAAGCCTACCGTTCATCAAATTCAAATTTTAAATTTATTAATAACATCTTAATTATTTTTTCCTAAAAAACTTTGGACCCATAAATGAATGAATCTTTTTGAAGTTAAATGAAATTTAAATTATTTGTCTTTAATTTCTAACATATAATCATTAATTTTTAATTACTTACTTCCTCATACATATAATATTGGCTCTCCATTATTATAATTTATACCTATTATTTTTATTTTTATTTTTATTTTCCCTTCTTCATTAATAAAGTATTAATTTTGCCACTTTATTTATTTGGTAAGACCAATTTTCTTGTTATCGGATTTAACAGTTTTGGTTCTAAACCGAAAGCACTCACCACAATTTCTCAGAAAACCCTAACGACTTCATTCCTCCTTATAAATCCATCGCCTTTTCCCTTTGAATCCACATTTCCATCTCTTCTCTTCTCGGTCGCCTCGATTAAAGTAAGTTCGTGCCGTTGCATTCTCAGTAATTTGATCTTTTAACACCCCCTACTGTCAATTTTTTATGGTAGTTATCTCCGGTTATGCTTAATTTTTTTATGATTTTTCTTCAATTTTGTGTTTGTAATTAGGGTTTGTATTTGATACAACTTCTTTGTGGTTTCCATTTGTCAATTCAGTGAACTTAAGCTTGTTGGATCATTTGAATTCGCTTGATTTTATTTTTTTACCTTTTGAATTCTGTTTAGTCTTTATGCCATGAATTATGTTTCTGTGTGTTTCGAGCTTTAAAATTTTATTTTGACGATTACTTTACTCCTTGATCTCTGCATGTGTTAGACTGTGTGCTTGAATCTTGGGGACTACTTCGTTGAGGGTTGGGTTGGGGACAAGGGTATAAACCTTCCGCATCGGAATCAAAATGCTATGTTTTGTTTATCGTTGTTAGTGGGATATGTGTCTCATTCTAAGATGCTAAACAAATGTCGCTTAACTGGAAAAAGGCTATTGATAATAACTGGAAAGTTTGATTTGAGATTATTTATGTATTTCCTGTTGCAGTTGTTGTATTATTGCTAACCAGGGATATGTTTCGTATTTATGCATGCTGGAAGCAGAAGTAAAATGAGAGGGGAAGGATCGGGGAATAACCTGCTGAAAAGCTGCAACATGAAAGGGAAATTTGAGAATGTTGTTTTCATTGATGTTGATGGTGATAGATTTGAGAATGTTATCATCATTGATGCTCCTGAGTCTGTGGAGGAAGATTTACAAGGTTCTAGTGGATCAAAGGGTGATAAGCATTTTCCTGCTCCAGGTATAATTAGTATCGATGATGATGATGAAACTGATAAAATGGATGATCCCGAAATTTGTGAAGACTTGGATAGTGATGCCTCATCAAGAAAAAGTTCTCCTGCTCCTGCGCCTGACTTTAAGCAGAAATCAACAGGATTAGATGAAGATGACTGCTGGTTCATCAGGGAAAAGAAACCCGCATTTAAACTATCAAAGTGCAAGAAAACATATACTGGGAAGACTCCTTGTGGAAAGCGTTTTGGTTTAAGCCCCGAGTCCGAGGATAGCACATCTGAAAGTGATTATTCTGATTGTGAACTTATTGAAGGTTCTGTTGGAAAAATTCAAGAACAATGGGAGAAAGCTTCCAGAAGAAGGAAATATAATATTAGAAATGGTCAATCTGGTTTAGAGGATCAGACAAGTAGTTCAGGATCACGTAATGACACTCCTCCAGGAGGTGGAGAAAATATGAGTCAACAATATGCTGAAACCCCTGCATCCTCTGGTTCAAGTGATTCAAATCTTCAGAAACAAAACTCTTCTGCCTTTGAGATTAACAGTGATAATTACCCGGATGATTCTTGTCTCAATCTTGGGACAGAAAGGCCTTTTGTAGAATCTGAGGAGGAAGTTGACTGTGAAAGCTTTTCACGATCAAAATATGGGCCAACTGCTGAAGCACAGTTTTCTCGGGCACCCTTAAATTGTGACCCATACCAAAGTGACTTGCAACATGGGAACACAGTTGCAAATGGAAAAGAGAATCTACAATCCAAAGAACCGTTGATGTCAATTCCTAAATCTTCGGAAGAAAAATTGGTTGACAATGATAGGAATCTTGTTGATGTTGAAGTTGGAACTCTTTTTGATGAATCCACTTCTGTTAAGACACCGTTAGATGGAATTCGGGTAGTCAGCAGTAAGAGTTTTTGCAATGGGGATAGTTCTCAAAATAATGGATCTCAAATTAGGCAATCTTTTTCCATGGCAGATCTGAACATTAATTATATGCCCAACAGTAAAAAATGTGATGAAAGTGATGCATTACATGTTGAAGTTGCTGATGCCATAGTTTCTTGTAAAAAGGATATGGTTATTGACCGAGAAAAACTCAAGGAGACAGATGAATACAAGCAAGCTATGGAAGAAGAATGGGCATCTCGGCAGCGAGAGTTACAAATTCAGGTTTGGCACTTAAATTGATTCTCTCTCTCTCTCTTTTGGCTAGATACTTTTGTTTTCAGTATATTGCTAGGATTTTAGGGAACAAGTAATTAATTATTTAAAAACTTGCTTGGATGAGGTAATTTGCATTGTACGCTAGTCTTTTGTATAGTGGTCTGGTCTTTTTGTTGTCTTAAACTGTGTTGATGCAATCATGTCTTTCTCATCTCCTTTTCAACTTCAACACAGTTTCCTTTGCAGTCTGTTTGTCATCCTCTATACTGTTAACTCAAAGGTAATCTATAAACATGTTAATTGATGTGTATGTCATCCTCTCAATATCACTCTTTTTTTGGATAACCAATGTTGGTCTTATTAACCGTTTCATATTTGGCTATTTTGTATTACTTTAGTGTTTAAACCTGATGAAGTTGGACTACAAAATTAGTTCTGCAAATTGCGTGTACTTGTAAAAAGCAAACAACCTTATCTTTTTCTAGGTAGACTTAAACCTAGGTTTGAAAACATTGATTTTGAAGTATTGCTTTTTCAATGGAATTATTTTTTAACATGAAATATGATTCTTTTTTTTTTGGTTGGTGAATGTTTTTGTGTTGTACATGGAATATTTGATTGACTTGTTGCTTAACATGTATCTATCTCGCTTCTTTTGCAGGCTGAAGAGGCTCAAAGACTGCGGAAAAGGAAAAAGGCTGAGAGTATGCGTGTACTGGATATGGAAAGACGGCAAAAGCAACGTTTGGAGGAAATGAGGGAGACACAAAAGAAGGTACGGATAGTTATCCATAATTCTTTTTTATCCTCATTTTGCATGTTGCTTGTACTTCATCCTATACACTTTATATGTGATTAATTATGTCTTAATCTGTTAAATGATTTCTACTTCAGGATCAGGAAAATATGACCCTAAAGGAACAACTAAGAATGGAAGTAAGAAAGGAGCTTAATAGATTGGAAATATCATGCATCGATATGGCCTCATTGCTTCGTTGCTTGGGAATCCCTGTAGGTGGTGGTTTTTATCCCTTGTCTAATGAGGTGGGTGACATTGGAATTTGTTTATATCCTTTACATTAATGCAGTTTCTTTTGATTGAATCTTCAATAGGCTTTGATTGATTCAGATATCTTGTTTTCTCAGTACCCAATGGTATCAAATCAGGTTGTTCTCTGACAATGATTAATGGTCTTTCCCAGATTCATGCAGCTTATAAGCGAGCCTTGTTAAGATTTCATCCCGACCGAGCATCAAAAACCGATATTCGGCAGCAGGTTGAGGCGGAGGAAAAGTTTAAGCTCATTTCTCGCATGAAGGAGAAATTTTTAAAAACTTCATGTCACTGAGTGCTAACAGAGGTTCAAAATTTGATACAACAATGCAATTTTTGTTGTTTCATATGCAGGTAGGATTTCACATTTTAGTGTTATTGCATATGTTAGAAATTTTTGCAAGTTCCTATCAGGTGGATTGGTCAAAATTGTAAAGCAGATGTAAATACTAGCAAAGTTATCATTGTTATACGCCAGGACCACCTGGTTATATTTTATACTGCAGTTTGAGAATGGAATTAACGCTGATTGATTGTTTCCTAACTGTGATGTGCACGATATTTGGGTTTTAGGAGGATTGTGAACTTGACTGCAGTGTTTAATCTATTATGTAGAACAGGTTGCCTCACAAGCTGTTCCTATACTCCCTATACACTCACGTTACAGGGAACCCATCGTGTAAGCTTTTACTATTCCATAATTTACTCCTAGATTAACTTGTCCTAGTTTCATATCGTATGAATTTTTCGTTTTAACACATCTACAACATGATTTATACTGCTTGGATATAATTACTGCAAATATGTGTTTCAGATTTATTTTATTTGTTTTATGTTATATAAGTTAGACATGACATAGATTTGTTTGAGCCTGTGCAGACTGATATCAAGCCATAATTTTAAATTAGTATGCTCTGTTATTATTTGAAAGAAGTGTTTGGTTATGGGTAAATTTTGTTTAGCCTTTGCGACTTACCAGATTGGCGAGTGGATGTGTATTGGGTCCAAATGGTGTGGGAATCTTCAACCTTTGTTTGCTTAGGTAAAGTGCATGCTCCATGTTTAAGGAACAAAGGACCCATCAGTACACATACTTACCCATCAGTACACATGCTCTCATGGTAATGTGTAAGATAAAGAAGACAATCACTTTGGAATCTGTTGCATTTATGTCGTTGAAGTGCATTTTAAGCATGCATGGCCAAATGGGTCACTGTTCGAATAAAAGACTGGCCACCACTGTTCCAATAAAAGACTGGCCACCACTGTTCCAATAAAAGACTGGCCACCACTGTTCCAAATTTCCAATCGATTAGGATTGGTTTTTAATTGTATACCTCTTAGTCTTAGCATCAAGTGTTGAAGCCCATACATTTTGTTGTTTAGTGTTTATCCAGTCAGGTTTTTATATGTAGGACAACTGAAGATTCAAAGCTATCCTGCAACTTCATATGGAATAGAGAAATAGTTTATGCATGTCAAGCTCGTAGTCACTCGGCAACCAGGTATGTCGGAAGATAAGAGAAAAACTCATTTACTGTATTAACTTGGGCATCAGGTAGATTAAACTCTCCAAAAACTCACCCAATTTTAGGAGGAATTCGGTATTCAAGCATGGATGGTTGATCTAGTCGCCAATCCCCCGTTTGAATGCCTTTCCTAGATGAAGTTGGTCCATATAAACATGACGGTATAATCCCACCACTAAGTTTACCAGATTGAAAGCAATCAAGCATTCTATATATGTTGCAGCTTCACGAATGCCGGTCCGTGAAGCTGTTGGTCACCCGGACAGCATCTCCGCTGCAATCTGCAAACAAACATTAGGTCATTCGAGGAGGCCCCAAGATTTCGGTTTAAAATAACTGTGCCTTGTGGGGAGTGTTCTGATATTTTGAAACTCGAATTAAATATGTTTAATTATTACTCGGTTCAAAATCAAATCAAAATATAAGAATCGGAATCGAATGTTCCAATTTAAATTGATTATTGATTTTCTTGATTTTCCCCTAGGGTCAAGGCAACCAATCATCTTTCCCTTTAGCCATAAACGCATTGGCCATGAATAATGACACCACAACTTTTTCCATCCCTCCTGTCCTTTTCCTCAATTTACTTCTCTTTACTTGAGATAGCTTTAAACCACAATATTACGATTATTATTTTAGGATTTAATTTTTCGTAAATATTCTTCATTCACATTCACTGTTACACACATGACCAAAAACAAATTTAGAGAGTATTATATACAAACAAATATATTAACATTAGAGAAAAGAAAAAACATATATCCCAATACAAGAAATGTTGGTGTTTTAGTTTCAAGCCAAGAGCCAGAAATCCTTGTGGCGTTTAGTAGTGATCAAATAGCCTCCAAGTTTTTTGCTTTTCCGTCTGACTGCAACAGCCATGCAAGTAGCATTTTGGATACAGTATTCGACTGCTCCGACTGCGATCCGGTTGCCTGCCCACATCATTATCAGACGCCAAGTCATGGACTTCTTCTTTTGTCCCAAAACCAGAAGTGCCACTCCTTGTTTTCTGGCTTCTTCCACTATTGCTGGACCTTTCTCTTTTCCCTCCACCACTGCTACCTCGACTTCGACCTGCCACTCCAAGACCCATTAACAAAATTAGCATGATAAAAGGATGTATTCATTGTGTTCGAATCGATAAGATTGCAGTTTAAATCCAACCCACCTCGGGTCTCTTCTGCTTGCACATGTTTCTCAGGGCGGAAACTGGCTCACATGCCCTTGGTGGAGCTTTCTTCTCATTTGCAAGTGTCACTGTATTTAAGTATTATAACCAAAATAATCAAAACATTTTTCAAGATGAAATACAGAAGAAAAACGAAGAGTTCCCAACCTTGTTTTGAGGGCTTTGTGACATAAAGAAGAACAATTGTGTCCTGACACTGAACAGTGTTGGAAAGTGCCCATTGCAAAGCTCCCTTTGCTTCAATGCTGGAATCAACCACGATCATGATTTTCCTTCCAGTTAAAACCCCTGGTTTCTCTCCATTTCTGGACTCATCTTCCCCATCTTTTTGTCCGGTTTTGGGAGAATCCAGAGTGGGATTGGCTTGTGTTGGAGGAGATTTCACACGTACATGAGGCCTAATCCTGTTGAGACAGAAACCTGGTAACCTTGGCCCTGTTCTTGCCATCTGGTTCACTGCTGCTATTTGCTAAAGCTTCACACCAGATTATATATGATGTTAGTTTGAGGGCATGGGGTTTATTATATTTCTGCAACTTTGCTTTCTTTTGCTTGGTAATCATGAAAGCAGGTCTCTGGTTTCCTTTTTATTTTTTTATTTATTTGCCTGTGTGGGGTTGTTCCTGAACGTGGCTGTCATGAATACGTAGGCCCATCCATCTTTGCTTTGTCACTCATAGTCGACTATTTGTTGCACAACACTAGAATATTTTAAAGATAAACATTAATAATAATAACCTACATTAGAAGTTATAACCTAAGTAACTCAAAAATAAGTTATAATGTAAGTTTTCTTGTTAACTTCATATAGAAAGACACGTCGCTTTATGAAATTAGTATAATCACACATATAGCACTCAATCTTTATATGTATTAATTTAGCCATAATTTTTTTAAACATATTATAACATTTTAATCTTGAATCCAAACAAATCTTCTCTTCTTTTCCGAAAGCTAAAATCGTTTTCTTTGAAATTTGATGGTGTTTTTCGAAACAGTCCGAGAAATTGGTTTACTTTTGAGCATATTTCGTTTGCTTTGTTTTTTTTTGGGACACATTTGTCATGGTGCTAGAATCTTGTTCAGAGATGTTTTTATCAGTATTGATCCGGATTTGGATGCTCAAGTGAAATTTGAAGCATTCTAAAAACTTAGAGATCCAACTACAAGAAGACAAATAGTCTAATGCAAGATTGTTCTTTTATTTTTCGCTTTTATTTTCTATCTGTGATTTGACATAGGCTGCTGAAAAAATCTTGATTAATATCACTGTCTTTTCCTTTTCTTTGATTCTTGTTCTTTCTTATTTTAGTGTGTTTTTATTTATGTTTTATTATTAAAAAAGATAAATTTAAAATTTAAAATTATAGTTTAAGGTTAGATGTACGTCATGATGAATTAATGTCATACTTTTATTTAAGTTTAAATATATATTTGGTACTTAAACTAGACATTTTCTCGTAAATTGATATTTAAAAAATTTTGCTCCCAAATTAGTATCTGAACTAGGCATCTTCTTTTAAGTCGATACCTAAAATTTTTTTTGCTCCCAAGTTGGTGCTTAAACTAGATACCTTCTCCCAAAGTGGTACCAAAACTCATATATTATATCAATTTAGTCCTAACTCGAAAAAAAATCAATAGATTTAACCCTCTATATTTAAAAATTCTATCAATTTACTTTTTGTTATTCTCATAAATTGTTTGTACTTCTATCTACAAATGTTATATTACTTTCCTAGTATAATAAAAGTTTAATAGTAAATTGTTGTTTTTACCGTAGAATGTAATTATCTAACGGTTGCTTTGTTCTAGTAGACTTAATTGGTTTGACAATACCGTAAAAAATAACTAAATTGACGTACTTTTTCGATATGAAAAAGTTAAATTTATTAAATTATTTTTAATTAGGATCAAATTAATAAAAAGTACAAGTTTTGATGACTAAAATTGTTAATAAAAGTATCAAAATAGTGAATGAAATTAAAGTTTGGATACCAACTTGAGAGCAAAAATTCTTTAGATGTCAACTTGAAAGAAGGTGTCTAGTTAAGGTACCAACTTGGGAACAAAAATTTTTTAAGTACCAACTTGGGAAAAAATACCTAATTGAGACACCAAATGTATATTTAAGCCTTTTATTTACCCTTATCCAACCAATTGATGGTCTAAGGTTAGGGGGTATGCCAAAAAACGCAAAGATTTTTTGTTCGTATATATATAATTTTTCTACTATTAATGTTATACTTTTATTTATTTTTATCCCAACGATCCAAACATTTTTGTCATATTTTTATTGACCTATTTATTTTGTTATTAATATTGTTAAAACCGTGCAATTAAATATGTAAGTTAAGAAACCTAAAATTTACAATCGACAGAAGTGTTATGAAATTTATTTTATGTGTTTAGATAATTTTAAATTACGTGCTAATATCAATTTAAAGTTGGGCAACATGTTAATTTTTTGATAATATGCACATTGTATTTTTAAAAAGAGGATACAAGTTCAAATTTTAAAGATGATATTGTTAAAAACGATAGCCTGACACTCCGAATATAAACTATAAGACAGACTTGCATATTACTATTGAAAAAAAGTTAGAAAACATAAGTACCATTTTTCGCTAAACCACGTTGGATCGACATTAATAATGTAGATTCACTTCATTTCTCATAATTATACACTTAGAATAATCATAAATATGTTGAACTTATAAAGTGATGTTAATGTTAAATATTTAAAAATAGATAACAGCATGTTTTTTTTTAAAAGAAGTAATTATATCCTGCACTCATAAGAGGAATTTATTCAATACCAATATTATCATTCTGAGATTAATGAATTATGGTTTAGGGTACACTAATCAAAGAAGAACTGATCTGTAAAGATATCATTCATTCCTTTTTCTCTTTCCCTCCTTTTGGTGATTTATTTAACGTGAACCAAACGCTATTGGATCATCATTTTGAGAATAACACATAATTAACAAACAAAAAGGAAAATACAGTGGCAGAAAGTTCTTCGAAAAAAGATGATTAATAAAAGCAAAGGGTCAACTCTATAGTGTTTAACTGTTAATTTCAGGAAAAAAGCGGTGATGATTTTGGAATAATCAGAGAAATTATACCAACTTTAACTCTCTTTTTTGAAACGCAAAATCTACTAAATTAATTTGCCAAAAGTAATAGTAAGTATCGTCGTCTCGAACCAGTTCCTTAAGAGCCACATCAGTTACCAGTACTGACGGGTAAACAGTAACACCGAGCAGCTAGAGTGACGCGCCTAGTCAACAAGTCTCTCCATACACAGAACAAAGAGAATAGTAGACAAAAGACAACTTGATGAATGTCACATAGCGAACATTTGATTGAGTTAAAAAATAGGAGTTGAATTTTTGTCTAAACTTAAGTGTAAATATTTATAATGTTATGGTAATAATTAGTTTTAATTTAAACAATTTTCTATAACTATATATAATACATATATATTTCTTTATATTATTTATAGTATATATAAACAAAATTGAGTGACTCAATTTGAACTTGAAAATTGATCTCTAATTACTAAAAAATTTAAATTATTCAAAATTTTACTTTATAATTAAACTTTATTTGTAATTTTTAGAGTCAAGTTTTTTGGGATCAATGCGAACAAGTAGGGAAGGGTACTGGCCGGGCCGGGCCAAGTTTTTGGACGACCTGATTATATATATTAAAAAAAACTGACCCAAAAATAATATAGATCAAATCAAACCCGATTCGATCCGAACTATAAGAAATAGTTTGGACACCATTCACACTTACTGCAGAGTGCAGAGTGAGAAAATGAAGATGGATCTAAAGACGAGCGAATTGGTTTCCCATCCACCAACAGTTCCTTTATGGCCTCAACTCAACATAACTGCCTCTAATCTGTATCCTCCATTCCAGCGTCACCGGATTTTGGAACCTTTGCACAAGAAAACATGGCCGGATTTTGGAACATCTTTATATTTATACGCATAAATTATGAGGTGTTATGGTTGTTCATCAATTACTTTAGACGCAAGGGTGTAAAAAGATTAAAATTATGTTTTTTTTAATTAAGCCCTTGAATTAATTAAACTTTTGATCAATTTTGCCCATTAATGTTATCAGTTTTTTCTTTAGATATTACTCGCACATTATTCATTATAGATTTTAAAAAAATATATTTTTAATAAATTTATAAGTTTTTTAGAACTTTTAAAATAAAATTATGAAAATGTCAAGTGGAAACACTGTGACACGACACACTGCACCAGCAGGTCCAAAAAAAATATCAAGATTTTATGGTCAAAATTGGTCAACGAGTTTAATTGAGTCAATTTCTTGGTTCAAGGACTTAATTAATTCAATTTTTTAGCACAAGGGCTTAATTGGGTGAAAAAAAGTTCAAGAGCTTATTTAATTTTTATTAAAGTTCAAGAATTTATTACAACCTTAACCCATTACTTTATCTCTTGAAAGAGCACCAATCGGAGACTAAAATAAGATCAACTATTGTTAGTCATTGCTATAATGGCTTTATTCTTAAGGGTGTTTATGTGCGGTTAACCGTACCGAAACAATTTATCGTTACGCAGTGGTGAAACTTGGAGTACAAGTTTGAGGGTCTAGCTTATTTTTTTTTAATTTAGAGGTTTCAATGATTTTTAAAAAAAAGTTTTAAGGGTTTAACTAAATTTAGAGAGATGATTTAATTAAAAATATTTAAATTTTTAAAGTTTAATATGAATTTTTAAAAATCTTGAGGGGTCAAATTAAAATTTTAAAAATTTTAGGGACAAAATTTTGGGGGCTACTAGTCCCTTGAAGGATACTCCCCTATCGATACAGTTATTGGAACACAAATTTTGACATTTTGGTGAACCGTTATCGTGACGTTTAAACTGTTTATTGTCTAAACGGTTAACTGATTTATTCGATACAGTTACTTGTAGAGACGAGCGCATGACTATAGGTTAGAGGATGAACCTATAAATTTTTAGGGGGAGAAAATAGATTTGCAATAGAAAATACAGATAAAAAAATTCTAAATCGTATAGGAATTTCAAATTTTTAAGGGGCGGTCATCCTCCAGTCCATCCATGGTTACTTGATTAACCATGAACCATTTTACATCTAGTATTATATAGGGAAAACTACACTGGTGGTACCCTAACTATGTCTGTTTTCCTACTTTGGTCCCAAAACTATGTTTTTCGGCAAAAGAGTCCCTTCCGTTACATAGTTCTCTTGTTTTGGTCCCTCGACGTTAAATAACTAACGGTTTTGCTGATGTGGCATTTTTTAATATTTTTTTAAGGCTGACGTGGCATTTTTAATATTTTTTAATCATTTCTCTCTCCTCTTATATATTATTTTTATTTAATTTTATTCACCCAATCATGTTGTGACACGTGTCACTACACTATTAGGTGAAACCCCCCCCAAAAATCCTTAAAATTGGAGTTGGTGTTGCTGAGATTCAAACCCACAACCACCAGCACGCCAAGCATACACTTGAACCAACTAGGCTAGGCTGGATACTTAATTCAAATCTACTAACACTTATATTTAAGCTGTACAAATTAACCCAAAAAAACCTAAAAATATAATTGGTGTTGCTGGGAATCAAACCAAGACCACCAGTGCATAAGGCATGCGCGTGAACCAACTATGCTAGGTTGGTTAACTAATTTAAATCTACTAACATTTATATTTAAGCTGTACAAATTAACCCAAAAAACCTAAAAACATATTTATTTATTATAAAATTAATATTTATTAATAATATAAGAGGGGAGAAATAATCAAAAAAATATTAAACTAATGATATTTATTAATATTAATAATTGTTAAATTTTTACTTTACTATTATTGCAAGTATTTTTATTTATTTTATAATAATATTTATTAATAATATTTAACAATTATTAATATTATTAATAAATATTTAACAATTATTATTAATATTATTAATAAATATTATTATAAAATAAATAAAAATACTTGCAGTAATAGTAAAGTAAAAATTTAACAATTATTAATATTATTAATAAATATTTAACAATTATTAATATTATTAATAAATATTTAACAATTATTATTAATATTATTAATAAATATTATTATAAAATAAATAAAAATACTTGCAGTAATAGTAAAGTAAAAATTTAACAATTATTAATATTATTAATTAATATTATATTTAATATAATAAATAAATATTAATTTATAATAATTTTATAATAATAAATAAATATTTAATTAGTTTTGTTATTATCAATCAAAGTAAAAAAAATTAGTTTGATTTTTTAATTTTAAACATAATTTAGTTAAATATATTTAATTTAAAAATAACACAATTTATTAGTTTGACTTGGTGGTTAAATATTTAAAAAAAAATTCAATAAGGTATTGCATTCGAATGTGTTGTTTCTAATTTAAAAATATTTTTTGGGTTAATTTGTACATCTTAAATATAAATTTTAGTAGATTAGAATTAGGTAACTAGTCTAGCATAGTTGGTTCACGCGCATGCCTGGTGGTCTTGGGTTCGATTCCCAGCAGTACCAATTATGTTTTTGGGTTTTTCTGGGTTAATTTGTACAGCTTAAATATAATTGTTAGTAGATTGGAATCATGTATTTAGCCTAGCCTAGTTGGTTCAAGCGTATGCTTGGTGTGTTGGTGGTTGTGGGTTCGAATCTCAGCAACACCAACTCCAATTCTAAGAATTTTTGGGGTTTTTTCACCTAATAGTGTAGTGACACGTGTCACAACATGATTAGATGAATAAAATTAAATAAAAATAATATATAAGAGGAGAGAGAAATGATTAAAAAATATTAAAAATACCACGTCAGCCTTAAAAAAATATTAAAAAATGCCACATCAGCAAAACCGTTAGTTATTTAACGTCGGGGGACCAAAACAGGAGAACTATGTAACGGAAGGGACTTTTTTGCCGAAAAACATAGTTTTAGGATCAAAGTAGGAAAACATGCATAGTTAGGGTACCACCGGTGTAGTTGTCCCTATTATATATATCAGTATTAATTAATAATTTATATTAATTACACAAATATCAATAATAATCAATAATTTAATATCACTATACAATTTTCTTATAATTATAATTTATAACTTAATATTATTATAAAGTATGGTATAAGTAGGATAATTATACAAATATTAGTAATGATCAATAATTTAATAATATTATATATTTAGTTTTAAATTTTCTTATCATTTTTCCGGTTAACCGTTCAGCCAAAAATTATAATAATTCTCGTATTGTTTAATCTCTAATTTTAATCGATACGATTACTTATCATCTAATCCGTTTTTTTAGTTTTTTCAATATTATATATCGGTTTAGGTTTTTATGAAAACCCCTGTTTATTCCAACACCAATAATAAAAATGTTTAGAGCTAAAGCACATTATATAATTTCTGATATAATGTAGAGTATAAAGCACATTATATAATTTCTGATATAATGTAGAGTATATACTATGGAAAATACTTTGATGCAAGTTTACACAAGCCATTTAATTTTAAGGTTTAGGGTTTAGGATTTTAGGTTAGGGTTTAGGGGTTTAGTACATAAGGTATATAATTTAAGGTTTATGGTTAGAATTTAGAGTTCAGGGTTTAGGGCTTAGGGTTTAGGTTTTAGGTTGCTAGGGTTTGTGATTTAGATTTTAAATTTTATAAAAGGATTGTGGAAAAAAATTTACACAGCTTGTGCATCAAAACAAAACCCATATACTATTCAGACTTTCTCTATTCTTAAAATCAAAATTATTAAATACTTAAACATGTTGGATTTCATCTTTTCTATATATTAAATGAGTGACGAGACCAACTAAATCAGGTATATGTAAATGTAACGCATGTCTTAAATTCGTGCTTATCTGTCTTCAAATCTCCTTCCCCTTAATTGATTGGATGACAATAATTACACAAATACAAAATTAGTTTATATTTAAAGGATTCAAAAACCCATTCATTCATACATACAAAAAAAAAAAAACTAGACTGTTTGAACTCATGGCCATGGGTATCTCACTCTTCCTCCTCTCGCTCTTTATAGGCTTCTCTTCATGCGCGCGCCCTCCCATTTCCAGCCATGGCGGCCGCCTCAACTGTGACCCATCTGAAAACCCTAGGCTTAGAAATGCTTACACAGCTTTACAAGCTTGGAAACGAGCTATGACATCCGACCCTTTGAATCTCACCGCTAATTGGGTTGGCTCCAATGTTTGCAGTTACACCGGGGTTTACTGTGCTCCTGCACCCGATGACCACGCCGTCAAAACTGTTGCCGGCATTGATTTAAACCACGGTAACATTGCCGGGCACTTGCCGGAAGAGCTTGGCTTACTCACTGATCTCGCTGTGTTCCATATCAACACCAACCGCTTTTGCGGTGCGGTTCCAAACAAGTTGAGATACCTGAAGATTCTGTTCGAGCTGGATCTTAGCAACAACCGCTTCGCCGGTGAGTTTCCTCGCGTGGTTCTCGACTTGCCTTCGCTCAAGTTCTTGGATTTGAGGTTCAACGAGTTTAAAGGAGCCGTGCCAAAAGAACTTTTCGACAAAGATTTGGACGCCATTTTTATTAACAGCAACATGTTCACGGGACCTTTGCCGAGCAACTTCGGCAACTCCCCGGTTTCTGCCATGGTCTTGGCCGACAACAAGTTTGGCGGTTGCGTGCCGCCGAGTCTCGGAAACATGGCTGGTCTGGAAGAGATCATCCTTAGTAACAATGGTTTCAGGTCTTGCTTGCCTGCAGGAATCGGTAAGCTTAAAAACACGACTGTTTTTGACGTTAGTTTCAATGAGATTGCGGGAACTTTGCCGGAGGAGATAGGGGAAATGGTGAGCCTTGAGCAACTAAACGTGGCACATAATATGCTGTCGGGTGTGATTCCGGCCAGCCTATGTCGGTTGCCGAAGTTGAAAAGGTTCATATTCTCCGACAATGTGTTCACGGGAGAGGCGCCGGATTGCTTGAGGATAGGAGAAATTGACGACCGAGGAAACTGCTTGCCTGAGAGACCTTCGCAAAGAAGCGCGGACCAATGCAAGCCTTTTATCTCGTCTGGTCCGGTGGACTGCACATCATTTGGATGTGACTAAGTGAAATATTTTAATTAGGTATATGCAGATGCAGTTACTCACCAAAACTAAATAAAGACTCAGCAGTATAAAATTGATCTCTTTTTCATTTATGTTTTGTGAGTTGCCATCAAAGAATGCTCCATCTTAATTCTTAACTAATCCTGTTTTATTTTGATATCTCGGTCGAGTTTAAGTCTCATACTTATAAATTATTGTCAAAATTATCGAATTCAAGTTTCTTAAAAGAATATTTTTTAACCGTAACCATACCTTAAATTCACAACTACTGCCACTTTTCTTCACTATCTCAGTTTCAAAACTTACTTATAATTGCATGGATACGGTTTAACATTTTTATACGGAGATTAAGATATAATAACAAAGTATACAAGTTCTTTTAGGTTTAGCAGCTTACTCTACTTTTCTTTCTATCCAACTTTTCTTTTCATCTTGTTTAGTTGACGCCGGCACTCGTTTTAGTGTCGCCGTCAACTGTTGGTACTTCCTATTTATTCTTGGCTTGTTTATTTTTCTTTTTTTACTTTGTTTTGCTTTGCTTTTTTTAAAAAAATTATAAGAATAATTTTGTCTTTCTCGCATGTTTTTCTCTATTTTATAATATATTTTTGTTTTCTTTTGTCGGTCATTTTTGCAGAGTTAGATTCGACGTCGTCTCGACTGATTAAGATGACACTAATTTGTTATCTTGTTGATCTCCCCTGCTTTAGATTTTCGGATTAAATTGGGACACGTGGTTCACGTTCGTAGATAGTTTTCTCACGTCGTTCGACTTTGATTTGTGATTGGCGGTAATTTTTCAGTAATTTAATATTTTTTTGTGGTTCGCTTGCCATGCAATCAGGTTATAATATATGAATATATTATAAATTTAAGATATAATATATGCATCTTAATTTGGCATCATTTAGAATAGTTAAATTATAGTTTTGATATATATATATTATAAATTTAGGAAATTATAATAAATAGTTAATGACATTGCGATGCATATATCATATCTCTTGATTAGGTTTTCTTAATAGTCTGATCAAGAAACTATAAACTGTTTTATTTTAAAATAGTTAAATTATAGTCTTGATCTATATATTATAAAGGAAAAATAATAAAAGATGCCCCTAATGTTTACACGTTTTATCATTTGGCCTTCTATTCTTTTTTTGGGTCTAAATATGCCCCTAACATTTGCTTGTTTTATCATTTGGCCCCCTATTCTTTCTTTTGGTCCAAATATGCCCCCCAACGTTTCATTCATAGTCCAAATATGCCCCTGTTGGATGTAAACTGTCAATCATTGACAATCAACGACTTATAAAAAAAGTTGACGTGGCATCAACAGATCTTAATACATGGCAAGTCCAGTCAGCATCAGCTGTTGAATGACAGTTGACTGACAGTTTCCATCTAACGGGGGCATATTTGGACTAAATTGAAACGTTGGGGCATATTTGGACTACGAATGAAACATTGGGGGCATATTTGAGCCAAAAAAAAGAATAGGAGGGCAAATGACAAAACAAATAAATGTTGGGGGCATATTTGGACCAAGAAAAGAATAGGAGGCCAAATAATAAAACATGCAAACGTTGGACGCATCTTTTGTCATTTTGGCTATTATAAATTTAAGATATAACCACTTAACGCCATTAAGTATTGATGCTAATAAATGTAGAACATTAATTAATGACGATTTTTTTCTATTAAAAATGTCATTATTTAATGTTCTACATTTATAACACCAATAGTTAATGATATTAATAATATCTTATATTGAATTTAATAAGCGGTCTAATGAAAAAATAGATGATGTTTATCTTAGAAGACTTGGGTTCAAATTGTTTTTTTCTGTATGGTGTATGTGACTTGTCAAATGATTAAGAATATGTGTGAACATATATTAGTATCTTATAATCACCGCTATTAAAAAAACAATATCTCATATTAAATATTGATGTAGATATTTTTTTAAAACCATAATTTCTGACTAAAAAGAATCATGTCAAAATAATTAGTTGGAATTAGTGTTTTTAAGAGAATGAATCACAATAGTATTTTAATCAAAATAGTTAATTATTTCGATTAACTAATGATATTATAAAAGTAAAAAAATTATGTCAAATTAAAGTATAAAGATTAAATTCATATTTGAGTGCGGTAAAGGGACATACAAATACAATGAATCAAAAACTCTGGTGATTTAGGTTCAAATCTCACCATATTTGAATTTGGTTTAAACTATATCAATATAATTATCATGTTTTAAAACTTAATCTAATTTATAAATTATATGGATTTATAAACAGCAAAAATGATCGTAGTAGCATTTAACATTCTTTCATGCCATTTCTACTGGAAAAACAAAGGCCCTTTCTTATGTTTCAAGATTTTAAATCTTCCTAAGTTTGACATTCTGAGTTATAATGGATAAACTTTACTGCATTTCCAACTTCAATGTCTCTAACAAAATGATACATCATCATGATAGTTTGTTGCAGTTAGCTGCCGCTGATGAACAATCACACCTGATCTCAGTTGCATCGTTTTCAAGTCTCACTTAAACCTGCTAGCAATTTCCATAACCAAATTGTTTGATTGACAATGATAGCTGCAGCAACGTTATTCGGCTTCTGCCATTGATCGAGTCACTGTTTCTTGTTTCGCAAGGCAAATGCAGTCGAGCCATGGGGAAATAAATTGCCTGAGGTGGTCATCGTCTAAAGACCCTGCCCGGTTGTTGTCGATGTATCCTTGCAGCTTCTGTTCTTTAGACTTTTGTAACAAAACATGAAAATCAATTGAACCTTTGATGTACGTGATCCATCTTACCGTTCTTTTCGATGATCTGAAATGAATTTCACCAGGACAATGTAAATGCTTTCATCGGCATTCTCATAGTTGTCATCCATTCTAACTTGACCTTAGATTGAAGGTTGAAGAGAGCCTTTGCGGTTATGCGAAGTCATGGTGAATAAATATTATATCAACAGCTTTGTGCAGACATCCCATAACAAAGGACAGATTTGGGGCAGGCCTTTTCTGACAGGAAGACAGTGGCTAGAGAGTTCTTGAACAGCTGCTTCTTCGACAACAGTTACAAGAGCCACACCAATGCCACCGACAGGAAGAAAAACATGGGAAACAGTTGCGTCGAGCTGCTTTTGAGGGTTCTGATGAGGCCACGGGATCTTCCTTTTGCTGCTGCTGCTGTGCTTTCTCTTGAGAAGCAGCACTTTTTGCATCAGTCAAACTGCAATGTTCCATATAAATTCAATCGATAAGTTCCTCCAAGATCTTGGAATCGTAGTACATTGCATACAACATCCCAAATGTATACATCATGGGCATATTAGAGTGTCCAATAAGCACAATATGAACAATAAACTGTTTATATCCAATGTTTGACACATGTTAGCATATAGGAAGAGAAATAGAGAGAAGCATACAAGCTGCACTTCCAACTGTAGCAGATCTCCCACCAACAATTACAACAGTTTCTCTGCTTCTGCATGTTTCTTCTGCAACATAAAAGGCATGTTTTCCGCATCAAGAAACCATTAGAGTCCGAAACTTGCATGTGATAAAGTATGCATGTGAAATAAATGACCATATCAGGTTCAGAAGACATCAAGGAGAAGCATATATGTTTCTTCTGCAGTGAAACAAGTGTATATTCTGCATCGACCAAGCATTAGAGTTTGAAATTTTTATATGATTATGCGTGCTTGTTGAATAAATGACCATATAAGGTTCACATGACAACTACATGGGAGAAGCATATATATATAAAGCGTGCATGCTTGACAATAGTAGGATTATTTGCGAATGGAGGAAGCCATTAACTTACACTGGAAAGGAAATAGCTTGTACATTGTCTACACTGTCAACAGAAGTATGAGTAATCTTGGCTGAATTCCAGCATATATGTTTATCGTCGACGCTCGGGCTTTTCTTATCCTTGAGAGAATCATCTGATACTGAAGTTGCCTCGCTCTTATCCGGTTCAACACCCTTTTTGTCAGTGTTTTCCACTGGAATGGCAGGGGGTGGACTCAAGTCGACAGACTTGAAATATTCTTTGGATGTTGAGCTTAAAATATGATCTCTGGAGAAGCTACAGTTCTCTAATTGAATGCTGAATAGTGACTCAGTGGACGGGTTACTCCAATCATCTTTACTTCTTGCAAAGACTGCAGAGGGAATCTTATAAGAATCGGCATCTTCTACTCTGCCCATCACTTGGACCGGCGGTGATTGCATGGATGTCGTTTCATGTGTAACACTAGAAACTTGAGATGTTAATTTGAGACTTGCATCTCCATTCTGACGTTCTTCAAATTTGTAAGAACTGTTACCAGAAACATGATGTTTATCTTGTAGTGATTGCATAGTATTATCTTCGGGCTTAGGGCCTGATCTGGTCTTTGACAGTTTTAAATCCACTTGAAACTGATCATCTGTAGATGAACCAGATGAATACAATGAAGAGGATGTCAAACTCTGCTTTCCTGCTGAATCGAGTATATCCCCTTCGACCCGATCCTTCTCTTGAATTACTTCTGATTGTTTGCTGCTGTCACTTAGAATTTCAAAATCATGATTGTTTCCCCGTACCTTGACAACCTCAAGATTATTCTCAAAATGGTTACTTTCAATCCCTGCAACCCCATTTATAACCTCTGAATAAGTATCGGATTGATTACTGCTTCTGGTTTCGACATCGAGTTCTACATATTTTGTTAAATGCATAAAACTTCCACTAACCTCACTTGAAAGCTCACTGCTTCCAGCTTCACCATCAAGTTCTAGATTGTTTCGGCTTCGATTTCGAACGACAAGTCCCTGATGTTGCCCTAATTGCGTATTGCTTTCCTTTATGTCTGTTCTTGAACGCTTGCTGTTTCCATTGCCATGATCCAACTCCATAACTTCAAAATATTTCTCAGGAGTTTGGATACATGCGTTTATATAATCACCCTACAAAATGTAAAACAAAAGGAAATCCCAAATTAGGTTAGCCATTCCCACTAAGTGACATATCAAGAGCTTCAAATGAACAAATGGAAGATCACTAAAAACATATAATTCTAACGATACACGATATTCTGTTGGATTAAATCAACAAAATTCATGATTTCATTCATGGCCTTCAACAATTCGAATTCGAATTCGTAAATCAGCGTATGATGATTTTCTTCACCAGTTCTATCATAGACAAAGACAAATTTATTTTCGATTTGCATTCTTTCAATTTTCCCTATAACAATTTGTTGAAACAAATCAAAGAACTTACTTTGTAACATTGAAAACCCTTGGCGGAAATCAAAGTCGACGCCCGCCATCCTTTCAACTGTTTTTCAAAAGAAAAGGAAAACATATCTAAGGATTAACAACAAAATATTTCAGAAATGATAAACATAGAAATTACCAGAAATAGAAATGGTCAATTCAGAACCAAAACTTTATAGATTTTTTGTTAATTTTTCCTGTATAAATCAATTATTAATTTTTGAAAATAATAATAATAACTTAAAAATTACAGAGAAATACTAAGATGATGTATATGATTTGCTATTTATGAAATAAATTTAACGATATTTTCGGAAATTCCGGTTTTATTTTAATAATTAACTTTGAATTGGCACTTTTTTAATTGCCTATAATAAATAAATTAATTCAGATTAAATTGTGTAAAATTTTATTACGAGTGGTCTTTTTATTTGATTTGTTACCTTTATAACTTTCAAATTTAATTTTTTTTCAATAGTCTAAAAAATGTCAGAAGCTGATTATTCTATTCTAACTTATCAGAATTTAGTCCTGGTAATATAAAAAGCCCTTAGGGGGCGTTTGGTTCATGGAAAAGATTATTACCAAAGGTAATAATCTTTTCCGGAATAATATTCCCATGTTTGGTTTGAGAGCATTCCCTCTATGGGGTAATAATCTTTTTCCAATAGTGCCACTTTTCCCCTTAAATGGTGGGAATGTCATTCCCACTAATTTCTTAGGTATTTGTTAATTCCCACCCATATGGACTATTTTGTCCTTAAGTTAATAAATTTTGTTCATATAGATCCTTTATTTAATCTTTTAAATATTGTTCATATAATGTATTTTTACACAATATTAATATAATATTAATTTAATATTTAAATGACGTTACACTTATGTTAGTAGCTGATGTTTTTAATTTTATTCTTTAATTTATAAGATGTTTATCATATTAATAAAACATTTTAGTAGGCTAAATTTATGATCTAAAATTTTTATCATTGTTTAAAAAATTTTAAATTTATTTTATTATTTATTTTAATTTATTTGACAATCTATCATAAGAAATAAAAAAATTAAAAATTTGAACATGTTAAAAGTTTAACATTTAAAAATTCACAAAATTATGTTAATAGAGAGTAACGAAGATATGAAAATATAAAAATTATATTTTTAATTTTTAAATCTAATAGTTATATTAATGATATGATAAATATATAATTTTTGCAAATTTTATATAGTATAACAAAAATAGTTATATGACTTTTTATGTAGATATTTTTAATTTAATATTGAAAGTTTAACATGTTAGAAAGAAAATATAACATATGGATAATTTGGTAAATTTTACTTCTAAGTAATCTTATATTTCTCCAACCAAACACAGTAACCTTATATTCCTGCCAAATAAACCAAACAAGGTAATGTAAAATTCCCAAGGTAATGTTATATTCCGGGAATCTCATTCCCAGAAGTAATTATATATTCCGTGAACCAAACGCACCCTTAATAATTTGTTGGCTCTCAAGTTTTTTAGAAAAAAATGTCATTTTAGCCATTGAAGTTTTTTCTCTCATTTATTCCTTAAAATTTTAATGGGTTAATTTAGAACAAAATAATAATATAGAGATGATTGAGAAAAAAATACAAAGTGAAATTAGAATATAATACAAGAGAAAATATTATAATAAGCCATAAAGGATTTAAGATCTTTTAAAGTTATATTTCTTCATGTCTTTTTGCGCGATTATAGTGTACTCTTTTTTACATTTAAAATGAAAGAGATTTCTAAAGAACTTTATATGATTAGGCTTTGATTATGGCGATGTTTGGTAAAGAAAAGTTTGAGAAAAATTAAAGGTTTGAAGTATAATTAGAGGTTTGACCAGTCAAATTCGTTAATATTGTTGTTTGGTAAACAGCGGATTGAAAGAGCATATTGGGTTGAAATTATTAATTTTAAAAAACTCATAATATGAGCTTTTGTAAAAACTCTTTTACCCTTACCAGTTACCAAAAATCTCAAAATAACCTAAATTAAATATTTTCTCACCCAATCCTATTTACTTTTTTTATTATCACATATTTATATGTGTATTTAAATTTATTAATTAATTAAATTAAATTAAATAATTATATAAATAATAAATTAATATATAAATTATTTGAATAAGTTTAAAAAAGTTATATTAAAAAATAGGGTAAACTACAATAGTAGTCACCGAACTTTTAGGGTGCTTTCAATAAGGTCACTGAACTTTTAAAACTTTCATTACAGTCACTCAACTTTTAATTCGCTTTCAATAAGGTCACTCTCGTCAACCACCGTTAAAAAAGCTGACGTGGCATGTTAAATGTAAGGGTAAAATACATTGTTAGTCATTGAACTTTTAAGAGGCTTTCAATATGGTCACCAAACTTTTAAAACTTTCATTACCATCACTCAACTTTTAATTCGCTTTTCTTACCGTTAAAAAAAAGCTTATGTGACACGTTAAGTTTAAAAATAAACTTTTTCCCACCCTATTTTATCTCCATGTCTTATTTTTTTCCATCTAAACATGTTTATCTTTTAGATACATTAATATTTTCCTTTGAGCTCCCAATTATCCAGTGCATGACTCAGTAAATGTCGGGCCTGAAGCATAAAAAGGATTTTTATGAGCAAAATTTTAGTTATTTCTTTATCATTCCATCATCGGATGTCTCCCAATATTTTTCTTGTTCTCACACATGTCGCATGCATGTCTAGATACATTAATATTTTCCTTGATGTGTTACTAGAGAAGTAACGACCTTCACCAAAAAATTACAATTTGATTCATATGGAAGAAAGAGACATGTTTAGATGAAAGAAAATAAGAAGGGAGAGAAAATATGATGGGAAAACGTTTGTTTTTAAACTTAACATGTCACATCATCTTTTTTTAACGGTAATGAAAGCGAATTAAAAGTTGAGTGATAGTAATGAAATTTTTAAAAGTTCGGTGACCATATTGAAAGCCTCTTGAAAGTTCAGTGACTAATAGTATATTTTACCCTTACATTTAACATGCCACGTCAGCTTTTTTAACGGTGGTTGACGGCATTGACCTTATTGAAAGCGAATTAAAAGTTGGGTGACTGTAATGAAAGTTTTAAAAGTTTGATGACCTTATTGAAAGCGCCCTAAAAGTTCAGTGACTACCAGTGTAGTTTACCCTAAAAAAATTTATAGATCTAATTAATAATAATTAGATACAAAATATTGATAACTAATAAACTATTCAAACAAGTATTGAATATACTAATGTCCTTATATGTTATTTTACTTGTTTAAATAATTTAACAGCTATCAGCTATCAGCTAGTTTTACCAAACACTTTTATACAATCAACTAATACAATCCGCTAGTCAAATCAGCTAATGCAATCAACTATCAGCTATCAACTAATATAATCTACCATCCGCTATCATCTATCCGCTAATTATCAAACATTAGCTATATGATTTCTCTCTTAATAAATCATACATCTTTCACCAAGCAATAAAAAAATTTTCATCTCTTTGTGTTTTAGTCAAAGCTGCCAATTCTTTTACTTATAAAAATATCTTTCACCAAGCAATAAAAAATTTTCATCTCTTTGTGTTTTAGTCAAAGCTGCCAATTCTTTTACTTATAAAAATAAAAACACAATACATAAGAGGGTAATTATTTACAAAATTACAAACGATATAGAACAAAAATTAGTATGTTATGTATTTGTCGGTGTATTTTTTTATACATATATTTTTTATCAGCAAAGAGATATATTTTTTTTCAAAAAAATCATATAATTTGAGACATAGTTATGAGTCTTATTAAAAATCTTCTTAAGCTTAAATAGAGAGAAAGAGTATTATATGACCATAGTATACAACGAAAAAATACAACACCAAAACAACACCTCAAAACACAAACATGGACAAATGTTTGAACCAAAAAACAACAATACCCCAATGCCAATCTCAACAGCAGATAACCAAAACTAAAAACAACTCCACTCACCCAACACCCCTAACTCCAACATCCTTCGCAACCGAACTAAACCTCCCACGACATCAACCTCTCACAACCCCACATGTTGCAGCAAAACAGTACCATGTCGTATCTGCCAACTATGACACACAACCAAAACATCCAACAACCACACAATATTGTGCCCAGCCAAATGTCGTGGCAAGTTAAATATCGTGGCAAGTCAATTATTGAGACAACTGGGAACCCTACAATAACAAATCCATTTGAAAGTCTAACGTAAATTTAATTTTTAACATCTCATTCTGTGCCCGAAGCAAATAGAAAATACCCATACAAAGCGTAAGCAACATTGCACCCAAACCAAAAAAGACAACCAAATAAAGAAAGCAACACCACACCACCCTACCAGGTACGAATCAACACACCAAAGCAAAAGCCACAAAAAAACCAAAACATGCAACAACAACGTAAACTGCCAACAAAGGGCATCCAAAAACCAACACTGCTCAAGGGAACCAAAATCCAAGAAACGCTAACTCAATGAATGATTCGAAGTACCGAGGCTCTATCCACTCTCCCCTTCGCCAATACCATTTGTCTCAGGAAAAAAAGTGAGAGAAACAAACATTAGACATCCGAGAACAAGCCACATCAATGATTCGAAATAAAACCCACAGGCCACAAGCGCCAAGGTCATCGTTCAAGATTAAGAATCCACCCAAAGCCATTATAGAATCCGATTCAATCACCAAGCTGAGACAATCTCGCCAACGCGAATCTAGAAGTAAAGAAAGAGCAAAAGCGATCGCTTGATCTTCGGCTTCATTAGAGTCCAACCAACGAAGAGGACCTGAGAATAAGGCACACACACGACCCTGATCAATGATCATCCCGCAACACGCCTCCCATTTCACCTGAGAATAAGTAGTTGAAAAGCATATTAGATCTGCCCCTTCCCAGTGCTTGGTTTAGATGAAACAATTGTTAAGGAGCCACTAAAAATTTTGGACAGGAAGATGGTGAAACAGGGAGTGCTGATGCAGCTTATTTTCATCCTTGAGCAAAAACGCCGTCGTTAAGTTAATAATTGTTCATATTTTATTTTTTTCATTTTAATCGAAATACTGTGACTTTTCTGTGAGTGTTTAGTTCAATATCACATTGTATGATTTTAATAAATAGATTCGTACAATTGTGATCTTTCAAAAAAATATTTGTATAAATATAAAATACAAACCGCGTAATCATAGGTTTTTTTTTTCTTTTTTTGTTCTACACCTCAGCTTGTAAACTGGTAAGTAGTGCAGACGTCATAATCTGGAAACTCCAAAGCCTCATTGGATTTGGCCTAACTGAAACTTAAATTCTTCATGCGTTACTTGTCAAATACGTTACTCCAACGAACCAAAGTCAAATTTTATTTACTCAAAATTCTTTTTTATTATAATTGTATTTTTCATCTAATATTCAATTATATAAATTTTATTTTATGATCTATATTCGAATGTCCGAATTTCATCTATATATTAGAGATAGAGACAAAAAGAAAAAGGAACCAAATTTCAAAGTTTTCTTTTTAACAAAAGGGAGAAAGAAACCAAAAAGAAAAGCCAAAAATGCAAAAAGTTCCCAGTGTGGGGTTTGCCTCTAAACACAGCAATTTTAATTCCTATTTGACTTTTGTGATGGCAAAATCTCTCGTTCTCGTTTCATTTCACAGAAGAAAAAAAACCTACGTTACAATCCAAAGGGCGATGCAAAAAGTGAAGAAAATTTTGTTAACGCCTGTGAAGAGAGCAACGGCATGGCTTGGAAGGTTGATGCCCGTTGTTCCCGTTGGCCCAAAGGCGGTGGTCGTGCCAGGAGGGGTCCCGGTGTTTGGCCCGGTGGTCGGAATCCCGGTTGGTGGAGTTGTGCCGGTGCCGGTGCTACTGCTAGCAGGAAAATGAAATGTCAGATGCTTAGCTGTTGCAGCCATGGTGTGGATTACAAGCAAATTTACAGACCATAAAGCAATCATTATCTGAAACTTTGACAAAAAGACATATAAAATTCAATCTAATAACACCATACCTTGATGGATAGCTGCAAGTAGAAGCAATATCTGCAAAAACAACAAAGAAAATTGTACCAAAAACAATACTTTATAATTTGGAAAGAAAGAAACAGTGGGTAAAAGCCAAAAGGAAGGGAGTTTACTTGTAGGAGGATTGGGACTAACTGTGGCAGCGCCAGAAAAATTACAGCTCCCTGTAATTTGACCACTGTTCTGGAAATAACTATTGACAGCATAATTACAGTGATCTTTAACAGTGTTGGGGTTATAGCAAGCACCATTCTGGAGAATTGCAGAACAATCAGCTCCATTCCCACATGCATAATCCAGGGCTGCTTGAAGAGCTTGGTTACTCGCTCCATCTTGACATAAACAATAAGTAGCAGCTGCAAACATTTAAAACAAGGCAAAAATCAACCCCTTTTACTCTCTGAAAAAATGGATTTTCTCTCTTTTTCTTTGCATTCAAAAAAGGATTCATCTGTAAAAGAAAATTTTCTCGAGAAAAATCACCCATCTGCATATAATCTGAACTTGGAAAGAGAAAGAATTTTTTTTAACTTACTGGAATGGCCAGCCATGGCTAATAAAAGCAATAGACAAAATAAAGACGCCATGGTTGAACTGGAAATCAAGAGGAGCAGATGAGAAGAGAAAGAGATGAAGATCTGTAGACGACAATATGAAGAAAGAAGGGTGATGACGGTGGGTTTCTGACAAAATGGGATTGTTTATTTCAGCAAGCAAGTATGTCTTAGACAACAACCTAGAGACAATGACTATTTTATTGCTTATCTGGGGAACTGAGCAAAGCCCTTTTGTGTTTAGCCCAAACCTGGTCCCACCTTTGGGTTTCGGGTCTTTTTTCTTTTTGTTAATGCTTTAGATCTCGTATATTCAATGCGCTGCTGTCCCTCATGAGTTCGTACGTTAAAAGAAAATAGTTAACTACTCGAAAAGTTACTTATGCTTACTTCTAGCGTAGAGTTGATCACTAATTTTAAAAAATATCAGTAACGTCACTTGTATTTTTGGATGTAAACTTTTGGTCATTCAGTCGTTTGTTGCCGTTAAACATTGATGACTGTTGATCTGGCAACAGAAAAAATAAGTGTAAACTAATGCAATAGCCACTTACGTTTATCTCATGTACATTTTTGGTCCCGATTTTAAAAATTAAACGTTATGGTCATTACAAAAAAATTATTTCTAATTTCACCCTTAAATTTTTAAAAATTTATTTTTCAACTCTAAAACTAAAGCAAATCATTTTCATATTTCATTCAAATTCTCTATAAACACACACAGAAAATGAGCTAATTTCCAATAAAATGTAAAAAAAAACATAACAAAATTAAAATATTTCTTTTGATGTGAACAATATTAGAATCTTGAATAAGCTAAAGCAAATCAATTTTTAAATTACAATCAAATTCTTATTAAATTTCCTAAAAATATATATCATTTTTAGTACACAAATTTCAACAAAATTAAAGTAAAAATCAATTAATTCAATCAAACCAAAAGAATAAAAGTAACACAACGACCCATTTTCAATTTCTAACCCCAAAATGAATAAAGCCAGAGATTTTTTATTTAAACAAATAAATAAACATAAATTAGCCAAAATACATATCTCACTGTCAATGATAACTCTAGTAACAACAGGGATGAGGGTAACATAAGTAAGCCATGCTTCCCTCTTCAACTTCATCAAGTAAGCGAAAATCGCCGTGAAGAACGGCGTCATAACGCCGGTGGCCTGGTTAAAAGTCTCCGACATGAATCTTAAGGCTGTAATTAACCCGATCATGAAGAATCTCGAATTGGTTTTTATTTTATTTTTTGTGTTTTGAGGATTTGGGTATCTTATTTTGATGGAAAAAAATTGGGTTTTGAAAATAGAAGGAAATTAGAATTATATAGAGATGGATCTGTGAAATTATAGGGTTTTTTTGGTGGAAAATGGTTTTTGGGGGAATAATTTGATGAAATTAACTTTCGATGATCTAATTCAAGGCTTCAAGCTTCTCATTATGAAATCAAGGTATTGCAAATAGAAGAAAAATTATAATTTTGACTAAATTTGAGGGGGGAGAAAGATCAGGTTTTGAAGAAGACAAAATGAGAGAAGGAAAATTAGAATTTTGACTAAATTTAGGGTTAGAAAATGAATTTTTAAAAATTTAAGGGTGAAATTAAAATTAAACCTTTTTAGAAGTGACCATAACGTTTAAATTTTAAAATCGATAACTAAAAATGTATATGGGATAAACGTAAGTGGCCATTGCAATAGTTTATCCTTATTTTTTCTGCTGCTAAATCAACAAGCCGTCAACGTTTAACGGGAATAAACGGTTAAGTGACCAAAAGTTTACATCCAAAAATGTAAATAATCTTACTGGTCGTTTTTCAAAATTGGTGACCAACTCTATACTGAAAAGAAACATAAGTGACCATTTCAATAGTTAACCCTAAAAAATCCTCTTAAGGTCAATGAAACCCCCTTCCAGGTCCTTGCTTGGAATTGGATGCTTATGAATGTCTTTTCGTTTCTTTTTCCTTCTAATTTTAGAGGTTTTTTTATCATGGTATAGTGAATATTAAGGATTATAGATAATAAAAAATTGTAAGATTTTCTTTATAAATTATTATTTTTAAAATATTATATTTAAGAAAATTTATTGCAATTGGTAATCTAAAAATAAAATTAATATTGTTAAATTATTACCAAAAATCAAGATTAGTTATTGATTGTATTCGTAGGGGTGGGCAAAACTCGACTCAACTTGAAAAAAATGAATTACTCGACTCGACAAAAAAAATGACCGATTCATTTTGACTCGACTCGTAATTTCATAAACTCGACTTGAAAAAAAAAATTCAAATAAAATTTGAGTTATCAAATTAAAATTCAAATAATTCGAAATTTTTAGTAACCAGTTGATCATTTTTCAGTTCGAGTCGAGTTTGTCAATTATGCCTTATATATTATGTACAGAAATATAAAAAATCGTTTAAATTGGAATCGATATGTATTATAGCATTATAAATAATTGCAATTAAATTTGTAAAGAAATTCGAAAACTTGACTCCACTCAAATTTCATAAACTCGATTCAAATAAAGTTTGAATTGTAAAATAGGACTTGCAAACTTGAATAACTTGAAATTTTTTGACTCGATTCGATCGAATGTCCAACCCTAATTGATCGGTTCATATAGTAATGCATAAAATTATTGTTTTTTATTTTGTTTTCTATAGGTCATGTAAATAAAATAATAAATTAAAGAACTCAACAAGTGTCTTAGTAGAAAAGTGGATAATATTTATCCTAAAAGACACGGGTTTAAATCACTTTGTCTACAAGATGTATGCTCATTATCAAAGGGTTAAGATATCTATGAACATATATCGAATGGGAATCACAAAATAGACATATATTATAAAAAATCAAATTTATTGTATGAATTCCCTGAACCCACGAGCACATATAAATGTAATCTCATCCAATCATGCGCAAAGAGGGAGAAGCAAACAAGCAGGTTAGGTGGTGCGTGGCCGAAGGGAAAAACAAACACTTCGGTAAGGGACAGGAATCATTGTTGTTTTAGAAAGGGACGTGAAAATATACATTTTTAATGAAAATGTACATATATATTGATCGTGTTTAGCCGTATTGTATAATATATTATTGTTTTATGTTTATTAAATGTGTTAATTTGGTGATTATCGTATTTAATATTATTGTTTTAAGTACTCTCTAAGTTTAATTTGGTTGATAATATAATATTAAAGAGAAAATAAAATAAATATGTTTAAATATTTAATATTTTTTGATTTATAAGTAGAAAAGGATTTGAATGATATCGAACTGTATTTTTTTTAAAAAAATATACCGGTTTGGACAAATTAAGCTGACCCAACCTACCATACAAGCATACAGCTAAATGCCACTTTGTATGGATTAATTTATAACCCGAACAGACACAATTATAATTATGATCTGTCTTGATTAATCATGTGTCTAGTATACATATAATTCGATTCGATTAGGTTTCTATTCGTCAGATTTGGCGGGTTTAATTTATTATTAACTTCCATTTAATCAATAAATCCAAAACTTAAAAGTATTTATCTGTGATACAATATCAATTGATGAAAAATATCACAAGTTATAATATTCTTCATTTATTTAAAATATTTTTGTTTGATATATACATATAATTAAGGACGTAAATGAACAGAGCGTTCGACAAACTGTTAATGAACCGTTCATTTATTAACCTAAATAAACGAGTATAAACAATTTTTTTATATTCTTTTAATAAATGAACGGACACGAACAAATGTGTGTTCGATTCGTTTATATTCATGTACAAACTCGTTTATAAGCTCGTTTGTTGGCTTGTTTATCGACTGTTTATAAGCTCGTTTATCGATTCTCATTTTCCTTTTATTTTTTTACATTTTAAATATTGGTGAAGATAAAGACTAAATCAAATTGTGAAGCCTAAGTTTATGGACTAGTGGTATAATTTCACCATTTCGACCATAAACAAACATGTTCGGGATCGCTAAATAAACGAACATGAACACGATATTAAAAGTTTAAGCTAACACAAACCGATCATGAACAACTTTAAAAATAAATAAACAAACACGAATAAAGTCTTGTTCGTTCAAGCTCGATTCATTTACACCCCTATATACATAATGATTTTGACTATAAAAGTTTGACTTTATATATATATATATATATATATATATATATATATATCATTTAGATCGAGTGCGGTAGGTGTTCGTTACAAGAGAATTTTTTTAATACAATTTGTTCATTCAAAACGCGAGAATTTGGTTGCTTGACAGCTTGGTCTCAGGCGAGTCAGGGTGAAAATGGATAATTTGGTTGCTGTGCGACTCTTGAAGGGGGGAGATACGGGTGTTCCTAATACATTATTACAACATATTTTCTCTGTTGCATGTCGGGATTGGAGTTTCAATTTGTGCATATTTTCCGTGAAGTCAATAAAGTAGCCGATTAATCGGTTAAATCATTGCGTGATGATTTACTTGCTAATCGTGTCTTTCACAAGATGTCGGATTAGATTGTGGGTTTGATGTTAATAGATTGCGAGTTTGGTGTTGGATGACGCTTGTTTAATCTTGTACCTTCTTTTTCTATTAATGGTCATGCATTAGTCTTTATATCCGATTATTTTTATATGTATTTTTTTCTTCAATTAAATTTAAGGAGTTTTAATGAGGAATATGAAAATATTTATTTTGTATAATTCTTCTGTCAATAAAATCATACGCATTTGATCAGAAAAACTCCAGAATTTAAATTCTCAAGCTTTATGAATCCAATATGCTATAACGCATATAAATTCATTTTAATGAACTTTATATACATTTTTGCAGACCTTTTCACTCCAAACTCGTCAGTTACATATGGAACATACATGAGATCAGCCTGCCTAGTAATATTCTAATATGGTTCTTTAAACACAAGCACATAAACGGTGCAACAAATTGCAAAGATGATAACGAAAACATCAAACGTGAGGGCCGTCAAAGCTTGGTCACTGAGCTCCATGTTCCTCCCGCCGAGACGGTCGACCTTATCCGGTCTCGGTTTATAGTTCCTCAGGTCTTGCTGGTACGGATCGTCCAATCTCATCCTCAGTTTCTCGGCTTTACGGCTGGCAGCCTCTTGTGCAAGCGTCCAGTCATAGAAACTACGAGTCTCTTGGTCGCTCAACACATTGTAAATCTCTCTGAGCTTCATGAATTTCTCCGAAGCTGTCTTTAATGGAAGTGAAGTTGTGTCCGGATGATACTCCTTTGATAGCCTTCTGTAAGCTGCTTTTATCTCTTCCAAATCAGCTTCTGCTGGGACTCCGAGAAACCTGCTCGGATATGATTGATGTTCATTTGATAAATAAAATTTCGAATCCAATCGAATTTTGCTCGACCTAAACTTTATAATCTATAAATATTACGGTAAATTATGTAAATCACCATTAAACTTTACTTTTAAACTTATATTAGTTTTTAAAGTTTAAAAATTTCAATTTACTAGTTGAAGTTTAGACATTGAATATTTTTAGTCATTAAAGTTTAGACGTTGAACATATTTTTTCACTTTTAAACCACAAACAATAATAGATGGTGATCGTCCGGTCTAAAATTTCATAGCCACTTCGTTTCGTCCCTAAAGCTGAATTTGACCTCTATTTAGTCAAATAATGCTCCGAAGTTCACGAATCAACTAAAAATTTTCTAATTTTTCTTTCATTGATTTTCATTTTGCGCCATTAAATGAAATTCGTTTCTCAATATGTTGCTTCTTTCGTACAGATAAAAAATTTTACCGTTCGAATCTGAAATAAATTTTTTTCGTTCACCGATAAATAGACATCCTCAAAAGGTTAACGAAAGAGTAACCAAAAAATTCAATGTCTAAACTTCAGTGATTAAATTGAACGTTTTAAAATTTAAGTAGCTAAAATAGGTTCATGAGTAAAACTTAGTGATGATTCATGTAATTTACCCTAAATATTATACCAACTAAGCCTAGAAATCTTAGCTTCTTGTCGGGGGGAAGGAACAATTAAAAGTAAAAGACTCACTGGTAATGAGAATCAGAGGAGTCGTTGAGCAAATCAGCGAACTTTTCACCAAGGAGATTCTTCTGTTCTTCTTCTGGATTCAGTTTCTCCTTTGTTTGCTGTGAATTCGACGGCCGACCAACCCAGCCTTCATCTTCATTATCCCAGTGGATCCTCGTATCGACTCCGGGAGGAGGTCTTTGGGGTTTGCTCGGACCAGCTGCGGCGAAAACGCCCGCCCCACTGTAGTTTGTTCTTCGGGTTGTCGCGGCTCTCCGGTCCTGTAGACGGCGAGTCATGTTTTGGGGTTTGAGTGATAGAGAATATGGAGCTTGGAGAGTTGTTGTGGACGCCATTGGAAGGGAACTCTGAAACTCGGATTGCTGGAGTTTTTCATAAGTTTAGAGACAAAAGCCAAGCCTTGTTTGCCATTGGCCATTGCCTCAGCCCCTCAAGTTTTCTGTGGCTTAGAATTCCCAGTTTTTGCTGGGATTTGGCATTTTGTAATGTTGCTTTCAAGTTTCAATTATAAAATATAAATTTCCAAATTTGGCACGCCAATTACAACATGTATTTAAATAAATAAAAATTGGAATGAATTTGTAAATCCAATAACAATTGTGATTATTATGATTTCCTTGAATCTCAATTGAAATTAAGTCAAGTCCATAAGAAATTGGGTCTTATTCTTTCCTGTTCCACCAAAGCATCAATCTTCAACAAGTTTGCTTTCTCCATTAAATTCCTTAGGATGCAGGACTTAAAGCAGCCTTCTGAAATGTTAGAATAATCAGCTGGTCAAAACAATGGAGGAATTCATAAAATAAATGTTATAATATCGCAATGCGACCGTCATTTAAACCCGGTTATTCGCTTTTTATCAGGGAAGAGATGGGTGGTGGTAACTGGTAAGTGATCTTACTCTCTTTTGTTCTTCAATGTTTGCTTTTATCAGGGAATACATGGCGACTCCAGCAATTGCTATTGCAGTTCCAATCCCAGTTTGGGTGGAGATTTTGTTGCCTGCAACAATGCCATCAGTAATTGAATCAGATCTTTTGACATCACATAGCATAAAGGATCGTGTTGGAAAAATACTCATCCAGATCCGAGTAACATAGGCTGCATGAACATGATATGTGGGAGGAAGAGCAGGAAAACTTACCGAAAACCACGATAGAGAAGCCGATAACAAAAACTCGCTTCAATACATTCCCGACTGCATGTGTAAGTGGTGCAACCCTTTCCAAGGTATTAGTAGCCAGCTGCATTTTCACACCTCAATGTGTTAGTTCAGTAATGAACCTTGAATTCAATTCACTTATGCAACTATTCTAAAAAGATGACAGTTCAACAAATTTACTATCTGAAACCCGAAAGTAAGAGTTTAGACTCAAGGAAATAACGCAACTCGAAACATAATTGATTCGTGCAATCACAGATGACATTCAAGAAACTTACTGTTTTTGAATTCATACATTTCTCATACTGCAAGATTTTTGTGGGTGCAATACATACCTGATTGTAGAGGTGATAAAACATTCCAATCCAAAATAAGTCAGACAAGAACTTGGTTAGGCCAACTTTGGCAATAGCATCTCTGAAACCATATTGCATCAGCTGAGGGCCTTCAATCTGGATTCAAATCACCTCCATATTAGCAAATCATTAGTTATATAAATAGTTTAACTAAAGCGAAAAAGCATGGTGAAGATCCCTTTTCATTTTTTAATTTTACTTACAAAAATTGCTGGTGGGAGACAGAACAGGAGGGCAATTATAGAAATATATGCATAAACATTTGTGCTATCCATCCCTGTCTGTCAAATATAAAAGGCAAAGATGTGTCACTCGGGGCGAATGTCAAATACGATTGCATATTCGATACAAACAGAAATTTGGGAATCAAAGATGAAGTGAAAGTTCCTTCTCTTACCATTGCTTTCTTCGAGTATATGCTTCTGTAAGTAAATGCAATGTTTGAAATCATTGCACTGATGAAACCAGTCCAGTTGAAAGAAAGTTCAGTGAGTGAAGCCATTGAAACGCCTAAAAGTAAAGCAGAAGATAACATCAGGCGGCAAAGATTAATAACAGGTAAAGTTGTTATAAAAGGGAAGAAAACAAATGGAGTCTACCAATAACAACAGGAGCTAATGAAAGCCAAAGGGAAAGTGGAATCTGATGGCCCAAAACAAACTGAGAAGCGGCGGCATTGAAGAATGGCTCCAGGGCTGTGGGAAAAAGACATAAATTTAGATTACAATTGGAGGTGTTTCCAAAAGTTTGAAAACTTTTTCCATTTTCAAAGATCATTTTACCTTTAATAGTGTGAGTGAAGGACACTGCAACAGCTGCAAATGATACATTGGACATTACATGTCCAAGGGCATGGCAGAAAGCAACAGGAGTCAGTAGAGCCAAGAGCTCCTTATCAATTGGCTGGTAAAATAGGAAGAGTTTGTGTTTTCTTTAGAGGAAATCCATCAATAATCTAATATCGAACCACAAAGAACCGAGAAAACAAAGCTTACTGCTCTTTTTGGCAGGCCAACACCCCAAGAAACCAGACAGTAAGCCACTCCAACTACCAGATGTATAACCGAAACAAAACTGCAGAAGGGAGAAAATGAAATAACTCAACAATTTGGAACAGCCATATAAATGTTACTCAAACTCGAGTATGAGTATCGGATTCAGATGCAAGTAAATCTCCAACACAGGTGTGTTCAATTTTTCTTTAAGTTGGAGTATACTACAACTAGGAGGATAACATCCCCATACACATATACGGAAAATGTAAAACTGCAATAAATTCTCAAGTCTAATGATGCGCATAATTTACACATACTATGGATACGGGAAGTAATTGTAGACCTTCTTGTTGAGAATGTTGAAGATTACATTTAAAAAGTACCTGCATATATAGATTGAGAGAACCATGAAAATCAATAACAACAGCATCATTTTAGCCAGAAAAACTGTTGAAGTATTTTATCATATTGCTTTGGGACATAGGAGACAGGGGAAGGAGCTTAGTTCATTGGAGCAAAACCTAAAATGATGAATCATTCTTGTGTGAACTCAAAATCAATAAAATCCCACATTTTGATATCTGAATTTTAATTACATTTAGATACATATATACAAATTTGTTTTTCAAATAACAAGGGCGGGTATATCTAGGATAGCTTACCACATAAAGAAGAAGAAACCAGTGACAAGAGCAGGAAATCGCTCGGCAAAGCTCTTTGAAGTCTTTGCATACCTGCAGTTTTATGTTCAAAACAAGAAAACAAGTCATGAGTCAAAGATTTTCTCGGAAGCCAAACAATTATTACAGTGGCAACAACTAAAGAATAACAAGTGCCTAACCCTTCAGAAATCTCAATTTCACCGCCATCAGCAGCTGAAGCTGAAGCCACTGGGAACTCAACTTGGCTCGGCCGCCTGATGTTCTGATTCCAACCGGTAAACTTCAACGGCTTGGGTGACAAAATTCCCAAAGGAACCCAAGCTTCAGTTTTGTCCCGTGAAGATGAAAACGCCGGACACGAGGGTCTGGAAGCTGGTGAAAATCGATTCTTGAGCAAATAACTACCGGGTAAACCTTTGTTTGTGGACAAGTATAGAGAAGAAAACCGAGAATTCGTGATCAAAGACTGAACCGCATTAGTTGTTGAAGCTGCCATAGTGAATTTTCAAAAAACTGAAAGGGAAAAAAGGGATCAGAAACAACTATGAATCAAAGGGTATCAGAAAAGGTGTAAGTATGGTAGTATAAACAGAGACAAAGAAGGTTGGACGTTGAAAACAAGATTAAGAACGTAGAGGGAGCGGAGGGAACAAGACAGAGTTTTTCATTATTTTGTATCTAGATATGAGGAGTGAGCTTTTTTAAAGGTAAAACGAAGTCATTATGGATTTAATTAACAACAACCGAAACATCCAAAGCAGGAAAAATAAGGATTAAAATGTTGAGAAAATGATGAAAGAGAAGAATCGTTGAGCTCAGAGAAGTATAATTGAAAGTTTGAAAGAGAAAGTTAGCTACGTCAGCCAGGAACATCAATAATGGAGAAGCTGTTGGAGACAAGACAAGAGATCAAAGGAGTCCACGGACGTTTTGATTCGCTTGTTTTTTTTAATTCTAAAATTATAAACGGAACAAATTGAACGGGGAGAGTTGATTTTATATTTACCTTTTACGAAATTTAATTTGAATTAGTCAATTAATAAGTCAAATACTGATAATTAAACTAAAAAAATATACTCAATATACTTTTCCTCTTTAACTTCTAACTTAATTTATTTAACTATATGAAATGAAGTGGCTTAATTGATGTCTCAACGTTTTAAGCTTATATAATCAACTTTTTAACCGATAAAATTGCAAGGACTTAACTTGGGAAATTCTAAGAAAAGACGGATTAATATACGGTTAAAAAATGGTGTTATTAAAAATATTATAAGATAAGTAACAAAGTTGGTAAAGCGCTACCGAATATGTTGACATAATATAATGTATCCGGTAGAAAACATGAAGAAATATTAAAAAAATTGGTAACCCGGTAAACTTAAGTTATCGGTAGGTATCAATACAAATATAACAAAATATATAAAATTACTTATTTTGTTGATAAGAGTATCAACATATTAGGTAGCGCCTATTATGTTGTTAAAGTTTAAGCTGATGGGACCTTAAAAATACGACGATAACAAAATAGGTAAAATTATTTATTTTGTTGACAAGAGTATCAACATATTGGATAACGTCTATTATGTTATTAAAGTTTAAGCTGATGGGGCATTGGAAATCCGACGATAACAAAATAGGTAAATTACTTATTTTGTTGATAAGAGTATCAACATATTAGGTAGCGCCTATTATGTTATTAAAGTTTAAGCTGATGGGGCCTTGAAAATCCAACGATAACAAAATAGGAAAATTACTTATTTTGTTGATACTTTTGAGTAAATTACTTATTTTGCTGATACTTTCGAAAGTATCCATACTTTCTTAAAAGCATCGGATTTCCAAGGCGCTACCTAATATGTTGATAATATTATCAACAAAATAAGTAATTTACCTATTTTGCGCTTTTAACCGGTCACCTATTTAACCGGTCACGCCATATATTAGTCTTATATTAATCGTCTCACAACAGAATTGCCCTAACTTTTTAACAAATAACATTTCATGGACTTTTCTCACCAAAGTTTGCGTCAGAATTTTCAGTAACTAAAATTTAAGGGTAAGTTATATAAATGTCCACCATATTTTTTTCCGAATCAATTAGACCACCATATTATTAAAAATAAATTCAATGTGACCACCTGCCATTAGAATTTAATGGAGAGAGTGGTGTGACAGTTAGTAAAATTTTGTATAATTACACATTTGGTCTTCGTTACTTATACATTCTATTAATTTGGTCATAATTTTAATTTAATAAAATAATTTTTTTTGAATATAATGTAATAAAATAAATTAAACATTCAATTACGTTGTGACACATGTCAACACCTTATTGAAGGATTTTAATTATTTATATTTGATTTAATAAATTTATTTTCTTCCTCCAATTAGGTGGTGACACATCACCACCTATTTAGAGGAAACAAAACAAAATCACCCACCCTTGCGGTAGGTGAGACTCAAACCCGAGTAAGGCAGGAGTAAAGAGAGTGTAACCCCCTAAACCCGTATATACGTTACATTGGATTCTAGGAGGTCACATTAGGGCCACAAAAGCGACCCATAGTAAAAATCGAATAAAATTCTTTAAATACATTAAAAATTGTAAAACAAACTTTTGTTTAAAGACCATTTCATAAATCATATAAACATATAACGAAAATTTCAGGAAACATATTACAGACTTCGACATAAAATAAAACACGACATATATGCCCACAAATTGTACTAGTACCGTACTCCGAAAACAACGCCGAGAGAACTCTAACCACTGATGTCGATCACTATATCAATATAGATTTCTTCCAACTTGCGATGGTAAAGCAACGCGAGATTGAAAAAGCTCAGTAATACATAACTACTAAATGATGTTGTAAGCACATATATGTATAAGGCAAAGCATGAAACTGAAGTATCGATCATGGCATCATGGTTAATCAGTACCTGAACTTCTGAGTATTAGTCTATCTTTCTATACTCAAAGGAACCAGACATGATAGATATTTTACATGAATTGAGAAAGAGGGTTTGGTGTGTCCCAACAGTTACAGATCGAGAAAGATAAACAGAAGATTTCAAACAATTGTAAAATTTTGACAGAGGCAAAAGAGGAAGCATGAAAATTTTGGTATAAGCCTAACTACCCTCCAACCAAACTCCAATATGCAGTTCCCAGGCGTTAACCTTAGGTCTAATGTAAGGGGTTACCTTAGGTCCCATGAGGTGTATAAGCCTGACAGAAGGCATAAAAGCCTAACAGAAGGCGTAAGAGCCTGACAGAAGGTCTGTGTGCATATGTGCTTATCAGAACTTCTCGTTTTATCCTAGAAGTACCCTAGTAAAACAGTCTTGAACGACAATCGTTATATCAAAAATTTAGTAGAAGTATATCATGAATCAAAGTATAGGCTGATATTTAATTAGTGGAATCGGAGTATCATGACCCATGAATCGGGTATACTTGTATCAAACATCAGGAATCGGAGGTCGTGTTTTTTTTTTCAGATGATAGGATCATTTGGGATCAAAATGGATAAACTTGATTTCTGATCAGGAAGGTTAGTCATGTAAACATGGTACACACCAGATGGTCCAAATTATCACTTAGATGTCCTTGATAATCATAGAAATGAGAGCCTAAACTATAGTCCATTCTAGACTGATTTCATAATCAAGAACCTTATTTAAAGGAATTCAATAATTATCAATTTCATCTAGGTATTCCAAAATTATCCTTCAAGATTATTAAGTATTTCTGGTATATCAAGACTATGCATGAATTTAGATATATCAGTACATATTTTAAGAGTTTGGGTAGATTAGAATCAATCAAGAATTTGGATATATTAGGGGAGTGTTGAGTCTATAAAAGTTCTATATTTTTACCCCCTTTTAACCCATATTTCTGTTGCATTCAAGCATAATTCATTGCATTTAGGTACAGTTTCACATATACATCACAATTATATAAAATGACACAGTTGCTACTGATTTTGGTTACTTTTACAGGTAGTTGCTATAGCAGACTCATGACAGTAGAGGAGCAGAGCTGGAACACATGACTGAAGTCGAGAAGAACGACGCTGCCGTGGCAGCCATTGACGACAGAAATGGTGAAGGGAAAAAGTGAAGTGGAGCTCGACATAAAGAGGAAATTAAGCTGGTTTGTCGTGGGTCACTCCTATATTTTTCTGAGCCCTAGATCAGAATGAAGGCCAAGCCCAAAGTTCAAGGAAGAAACCCAAAGCAAGAAAAGATGACGAGTTAAAGGCATCTACTATGAAGATTTAGTCTTTAATAGAGTTGTACTTTAGTTTAAACTTGTACTCTTGCCATATTAGAAAACTTGAACCCAAGGCCTATATAAAGGTATGTAATTCGACCTAGGGAAGGATATCTCATTCTCTAGTCTTCTTCCCTAAAACCCTAGTCATTTTCCCCCTTCTAATCATGTTCTAAACTTCCCCTAGGGCTAAGGGTTGATTCTGTAAAGTAGTTGCAAGGATTGTATTGTTTTAGGATTTTTTCTATTCAATAAAATAAACTTCAAGTTTGCTTATTTTTGTTTTTAACATCTTACAAGAGTATCGAGAGAGCATTGTGAGATTACTCATTTACCTAATATCGGGAGAGTTAAGTATACGAAATGAATAAGCACAGGTTCTCCAGTTTATGGTTGAACTATCTCGGACCTAGGGATAGGACGAGGTTAAGTGGCTAAGGAAGAATTCAACAACATCGATGTTCATCCTTTGATTCACACCAGGAGGTATCATCTAAGACGTGTTCATCGATAGACTTAGACCTAGGGATAGGACAAGGCACAACAGGGATTCTTGCCAAGCTTGAAGTACAGAGTTGTGTGATCGCTGCCGCGACAACAACAGACTGCTGTCGCCGCAGGTGCTGTCGCGACGACAGAACATGAAGTTCTATACAGTGCAACACCTGCACTACTGAGCAAATCAATACCGGCCTATTTCTCTACCCTGAATCTTTTAATCTTTTATCTTCATTATTCTTCAATATTTTCCTACAAACAATTAAATTATCTTATTTCTCTTTTGTGCAGCAATCCAAGGATAAAGCTATTTCCAGTCCCTGTGGATTCGACATCCGATACTTCGTGTATCGCTTTACTACTTGCGTCGTGTACACTTGCACTCTATTGCGATAGACTCTTTTACACGCAACAAGTTTTTGGCGCCGTTGCCGGGGACTGACAACATAACTTTACCCTACTTTTACTGCACATTCTTTTTAATTTTTTCTGCTTTTATTGGGACTGTTCCCCCTGTGCTTTCACAAGGTTTTTCGTTTGCTTATGCGTAGATCTAGACGAGGCAAAGAACCTGAGTATCAGCTAGATCCTGAAATCGAACGCTCGTGCAATCTCAGGAACTGAGTCCGTCTTTTGATAGCCATAAACAATTATCTTGAGGAACAATTAGAAGCCATGCATAACGGGAGAAACAACCAAGGGAATCCTCAAGATCCTGACGATCCTATCGGAGATGAAGGAAACGGACAGCCTGCCGGTGCCGTGGCCGCACGACGGTCATGCCGTGATTGCATGATCAATGATCATGTGAAACTGGAGACCACCCTGCCAGACGTGGAAGCTGAAAATTTCGAGCTGAAACCTGTGATGTTCAGCATGATTAATTCCGTTGGCCAATTTAGTGGTGCTGCTACAGAGGATGCTAGAGAATATCTGAAAACGTTCCAAGAAATATGTGGTTCGTTTAGACTACCAGTAGTAAATCCAGAGTTACTGAGGTTTCGGTTATTTCCTCATTCATTGAGGGACAGAGAGAAAACTTGGTGGAACAAACTAACACCGGGTTCAATACGAACTTGGGCGGATCTAACTCGTGAATTTTTATCTCGTTTTAATCCTTCCTATTTATCTGAGCGATTACATAACGAAATTGCTATTTCAACATGAAGATGACGAGCCAATGCACGAGGCATGAGACAGATTTACTACTCGAATGAGAATAGATTCAGCCGCCAATGGATTGCTGTTGGATAAAGATCCAGACGAAGCCATAGTAGTGTTGAAAAATCTGGCAAAGAATGAAGAGCAGTTACCCACAGTGAGGAGAGGTAAACGAGTACTAGCTGTGAAGGATTATGAAGCCGACAATTCTCTGAAGACACAGGTTGCGTACCTCACAAAGGCAGTAGAGAATTTGCTAAAGAAAGATTCAAAGCCTGTCTACTCTGCAGAAGAGGTATGTGAAACTTGCAGTGGGAATCACAGTTCGGAAGACTGCCCGCTACAGCTAGAGGAATGAATGTATGTTGAAAACTTTAACAAGCAAAGAAACTACGATTCCAACAATTACAATCCCAACTGAAGGAAAGGCCACAAGTTCTCCTGGAGTAACCCAAACAACGCACTGAATCCTCAAGTGCGGAACACTCAAAACCAGGGGCACCTAGACTCCTGACTCGGCAGCAACCGCAACAGCCGCCGACAGCCACACCCAGTATACTGGAGCAGACCTTGGCCACATTTATGTCACAGACAGGAACTTACATAGCAAACATGGATCACTTCGTCAAGAAAACTGAGTCGTTCATGGATAAAACAGAGATGAGAATGACTAACCATGAAGCTACTCTGAAATCATTGGAGACACAGATGGGCCAGGTTTCCCAACATATTAAGCTAAGGCAGAACAGAGGATTCCCTAGCGATACTGAGGTCGCTAGACAACCCACACATGAACAGTGCAAATCTATCACAACTAGGAGTGGGAAGCAATTACCAGGGTCGGATAAGAAAGCCATACCAAATGAGGAACCGGCCCTAGAAAAACCTGCCGCGCACATTGCCCCGACAGAAGATAAACAGCCTGCTGCCGCCACACCTGTCACGACAACAGAATGGACAGAAGAGAAGGATGAAGAACCTAAGCCTCCTTAGATCCGAATACCATAAGAAGGACGAATTGAAGATTATCGTCCTCCACCTCCTTTTCCACAGTGGCTACAGAAACAGAAACAGAAGTACCAGCTCAAAAAGATCTATGATATTTTTAAGCAGGTTCACATCAATATTCCGCTGTTAGATGCCATCAAGGAGATGCCCGGTTATGCTAAATTTCTCAAAGATGCTATGTCAAGGAGATCCAAACTTGGGGAATTTGAAATGGTAAAAATGACAGAAGGATGCATGACTATTCTGCACAGGTATCCACCCCAGAAAAAGAAGGATCATGGGAGCTTCATCATACCGTGCATAATTGGTGATAAATTCGTGGATAAGACACTTTGTGATCTAGGTGCTAGTATTAATTTAATTCCAAAATCCGTGTTTCAGAAATTAGGTATTGGACGAGCACGACCCACAATAGTTATGCTGCAGCTGGCAGACTGCTCTTACGTGCAACCAGAAGGGAAGAATGAAGATATTCTGGTAAGAGTGGATAAGTTTATTTTTCCTGCTGACTTTCTTGTTTTACATTGTGAAGCAGATGAGAATGCACCAATCATCTTGGGGCGACCCTTCTTAGCCACGGGCAGATCACTGATTGATGTAGAAAAGGGAGAACTTATAATGAGAGTGAATGATCAAGAGATCAAGCTAAATGTTCTTCAGGCAATCAAACATGCTGATGTAGAAGAAGAATGCAAGGCTATCACTGAAGTAATCCTTGACCAACCCTGCATCAGGTCGGGCTGCCATGACATCAAATTTGGTCACTGCCACAATAGCCATCTAGAAGACTGTCACGGCAGCGACGACGACAGCAGCTCCTCAAATTCTGACATATCTGACACTGAAGGTCATGAGGAGGTAAACTGGATAGGCAATTGTTGAGTGTGTAAAAGTTCTATCATTTACACCTTTTTAAACCCATATTTCTGCTGCATTCAAGCATCATTTCATTGCATTTAGGTTAGTTTTCAATAAAACATCACAATTATATAAAAGGCACGGATTCTACTGAAAGATGGTTATTTTTGCAGGTATCTGTCACAGTAGATGTTGAAGGCAGGTGCAGGGCAGACAAGCAGGAAAGCTGAACTGGACAAGCAGCTGAAGAAGACGAACCTGTCGCGAACCTGTCGTGACAGCATGATGACAGCAGATTCATGAAGAGGAAAAGTGAAGTGGACCTCGATAGATAGAGAAAAATCTGCTCGTCTGTCGTGTGGAAGCCGAATATTTTTCCAAGCCCCGGATCAAAAGATATGTCAAGCCAAAGCTCAAAGAGAAGAATTCCCATGTAAACAAGGAGGCGGCTGAAAAGTAGGAATCCTTAGAGATTTAGTCTTTATTAGAATCTTACTTTTAATTAAAGTTGTAATCCTTGTTACCTTAGATAACTTGAGCCCAAAGCTTATATAAAGGGCATAGATTAACCCTAGGGCACAGCCGACTACCCCATAACCGAAACCTAAACCCTGCCGTTTACCTGTCACCGATATGTTCTAAATTCCCCCTAGGGCTACGGGTTGTTTTGTAAAGTAGTTGCAAGGGTTGCTTTGTTTTAGGATTTTTTAAGTTCAATAAAATAAACTTCAAGTTCTTTTATCTTGGTTTTAATATCTTGCAAGAGCATCGGGAGAGCATTGTGAGGTTATCCATTTACTTAATATCGGGAGAGTTAAGTATACGAAAGAGATAAAAGCGTGTTCTCTAGTTTATAGTTGAACCATCTCGTGCTTAGGGATAAGGCGAGGTTAAGTGGCTAAGGAAGAATTCATACACATCGGTGTTCATCCTTCGATTCACGCCGGGAGGTATCATCAAAGACGTGATCATCGACAGACTTGTGCCTAGGGATAGGGCAAGGCAGATCTGGGATTCTTGCCAAGCTTGAAGTACGGAGTTAGTGTTCGCTGCCGCGATAGCTGACGGACAGACGCCGCGACAGGTGCTGTCGGCGACGGGTGCGACGACAGAACTGGAGATCCTAAGCAATTCAATACCTACACTACTGAGCAACTCAATACCAGCCCATTCTCTCCATCTTGATATCTCAATCTTTTATTTACGTTTTTAATTTAATATTCGTGACAATTCTCTTAAATATTTCCTTTGCTTTCGTGCAGTGAATCTAGGTGAAGCTATTAGCCCAATCCCTGTGGAGACGATATCCGATACTTTGTATCACTTTACTACTTGCGTCGTGTATACTTGCACTACAATTGCGATAGACTATTTTACACGCAACAAGTTTTTGGCGCCGTTGCCGGGGATTGGCAACATAACTACACCTTTCTTTCCTTGCACTTTTTGTTTTTATTTTCGTTTTTACTTTTGTTTTTATTTTTTTTTTAATTTTTCTTTTGTGTTTTTAAACTCTTGCTTTTTACAAGGTTTTCCTGTTTATGCGCAGATCGAAAAGAGGTGAAGATCCTGAGTATAAATTAGATCCGGAAATCGAACGTTCCTTCAATCTCAAGAAACAGATTCGCCACCTCTTAGACCGAAACGAATACCTTGAAGAACAACTAGAGCAGATGGGCCATAACCAACCTGCTGGTGGTTTCATACCACCCCTTGGCAATAATAACCCACCTGTCGGCGACCCGCCTGGGGCAGATAGACGACGGTCATGTCGTGACTACATGCTGAACGATCATGTAGAGCTGGAGACCACGCTGCCGGATATTGACGTTGACAACTTCGAGCTTAAACCTGTCATGTTTAGTATGATCAACAATGCCGGGCAGTTTGGTGGTTCTGCGACAGAAGATGCCAGGGAGCATCTCAAAACGTTCCAGGAGATCTGTGGTTCGTTTAGACTACCAGGAGTTAGTCCGGAGATACTGAGGCTTCGGTTATTCCCCCATTCATTGAGGGACAGAGCTAAAACTTGGTGGAATAAACTTACACCGGGTTCTATCATGACTTGGGCAGATTTAACTCGTGAATTTTTGTCTCGTTTTAATCTTTCACATTTAGCTGAGCGATTACGTAATGAAATTGCTACTTTTCAACAGGAAGATGACGAGCCAATGCACGAGGCCTGGGACAGATTCACAACTCTTCTACGAAACTGCCCAATGCATGGATTCCCCGACTGGAATCAGGTAACTAAGTTTTATAATGCTGCTAACTTACAAACTCGCATTCGAATTGATTCTGCAGCAAATGGACTACTATTGGACAAAGATCCAGACGAAGCCCTGCAAGTTCTGAAACATCTGGCTAAGAATGAGGAGCAGTTTCCAACCGCTAGAAGAGGGGGTAAACGGGTCCTTGCTGTCAAGGATTATGAGGCCGACAACACTATGAAATCACAGGTAGCATTCCTCACTAAAGCCATGAAACACTTATTGAGTGAAGAGGAAGTACGAGGGTTTGCTGTCGAGGAAGTTTGTGCTACATGTGAGGGAAATCATAGCAGGGATGAGTGCCCTATAAATATAGAAGAAGGAAAATATGTTGGAAATTACAAGCCAAACTATAATTCCAACAATTACAACCCTAATTGGAGGAAAGACCCCAAATTTTCCTGGAGTAACCCCAACAATGCTCTAAATCCGCAAGCATATAATCAGAATCAGGGGGGTCCTAGATTGTTGACGCGACAGCAGCCACAGTCGCAAAACCTGCCGCCTCAGCAACAACAGCAGCCACCACCTGCCACGAGTAGTATATTGGAGCAAACTCTGGCCACCTTTATGTCTTAGACTGGCACGTATATGGATAACATCAATAAGTTTGTCAAGAAAACAGAAGACTTTATGGATGAAACTAAGATGAGAATGACAAACCATGAGGCCACCTTGAAATCTCTAGAGACACAAATGGGTCAGGTGTCGCAGCATATTAAGCCACGGCAGAATGGAGGATTCCCTAGCAATACTGAAAATGCTAGAACGCCCCCTCATGAGCAATGTAAGGCGATTACTACTAGGAGTGGGAAAAAGTTACCAGGGCCGGAAAAAGAAGCTGAAACAGAAAAGAAACCTGCCTTGGATAAGCCTGCCGAGGAAGCTGCCCCGGCAGGTAATGAACAGACTGTTGCCGATGAGCCTGTCACGACAGCAGAAGCGACAGAGGAGAAAAAAGATGAGTATCGACCTCAGATTCGCATGCAGTGGGAAGGGCGCATTGCTGATTATCGCCCTCCACCACCTTTTCCTCAACGGATACAGCAAGCTAAGCATGAATCTCAACTTAAGAAAATTTATGATATTTTTAAACAGGTTCATATTAACATTCCGTTGTTAGATGCTGTTAGGGAAATGCCCGGTTATGCTAAATTTCTCAAGGATGTCATGTCTAAAAAATCTAAACTTGGGGAATTTGAAACGGTAAGGATGCAAGAAGGTTGCATGAGTATTCTTCATCGACAACCACCCCAGAAAAAGAAGGATCCAGGGAGCTTCCTCATACCTTGCGTAATCGGAGATAAATTTGTGGGTAAGGCATTATGTGATCTTGGTGCTAGTGTTAATCTAATGCCCAAATCTGTTTTTCAGAAATTAGGTATTGGCAAGGCGCGGCCCACGACAGTTACCCTACAGCTAGCCGACCGCTCTTACGTTCACCCCGAGGGAAAAATTGAAGACATCTTGGTAAGAGTGGATAAACTTATTTTTCCTGCTGACTTTCTTATTTTAGATTGTGAGGCAGATGAGAACGCACCAGTCATCCTAGGGCGACCCTTCTTAGCCACGGGAAGATCATTGATTGATGTGGAGAAAGGAGAACTCACCATGCGCGTAAACGATCAAGAAATTAAGTTGAATGTTCTCCAAGCAATGAAACATGCTGATGTGGATGAAGAATGCAAGGCCATCATTGAGGTGACCTTTGATCAACCCTGCATCAGGTCGGGCTGCCAGGATATAAAATTTGGTCACTGCTGCGACAGCCATTTACAAGCCTGTCACGACAGCAACGACGACATCACCAACGACAGCGACTCCTCTGAATCCAATTCATCTGATACTGAAGGTCATGAGGAGGTAGACTGGTTAGACCATCGCCCAGGTAAGTTATTCGAACCCTTGAATTACACTTCGGATAACCATTTAATCCAAAAGCCATCTACTGTTGAACCACCTGTCTTAGAACTTAAGCCCCTGCCAGGGCAGCTTAAATATGCTTATCTTGGTAGTGATAAAACACTACCCGTGATCATCTCTGCTAAGCTGCCGCAGGAACAGGAACGACAGCTGATCGACATGTTGAGGCAGCATAAAAGGGCGATAGGATGGACTATAGCAGACATTCAGGGCATTAGTCCGGCAATCTATATGCACAAAATCCTCCTAGAGGAAGATCATAAGCCGACTATTGATGCCCAAAGGCGGTTGAACCTTGCAATGAAGGAGGTAGTGCGTAAGGAAATAATTAAATGGTTAGACGCTGGTATCATTTACGCCATCTCCGATAGCAAATGGGTAAGCCCGGTGCAATGTGTTCCCAAGAAAGGAGGCATGACTGTGATAACCAACGAAAACAACGAGTTAATCCCAACCAGGACTGTGACCGGTTGGAGGGTTTGTATGGACTATCGGAAGCTTAACAAAGCTACCCGAAAAGACCACTTTCCTTTACCCTTTATTGATCAAATGCTTGATAGATTAGCGGGTAAACCTTACTATTGTTTTCTTGATGGTTATTCAGGATATAATCAAATTGCTATTGCACCGGAAGACCAAGAGAAAACGACTTTCACCTGCCCCTACGGAACATACGCATTTAGGAGGATGCCGTTTGGACTCTGTAACGCACCTGCCACCTTCCAAAGGTGCATGATGGCAATATTCTCCGACATGGTTGAGGACTTCCTTGAGATCTTCATGGATGATTTTTCTGTCTTTGGAGACGATTTTGAGAGCTGCCTTGGCAACCTTCAAAGGGTACTTGAAAGATGTGAAAAAGCTAATCTTGTTCTTAATTGGGAAAAATGCCATTTTATGGTAGATGAGGGGATAGTTTTAGGCCATAAGATTAGCTGCCGTGGGATAGAAGTCGACAGGGCAAAGATTGAAGTCATAGAGAAGCTGCCGCCGCCAACCACAGTCAAGGGCATTAGGAGTTTCCTAGGGCATGCTGGTTTCTATAGGAGATTTATCGCAAATTTCTCAAAAATCACGAAGCCCTTATGTCATCTCTTAGAGCAGAACCGACCCTTTAACTTTAATGAAGAATGTACTGAAGCATTCAAGGTTCTGAAGGAAAAACTAGTGACAGCCCCCATAGTACAGCCACCAGACTGGACGCAACCGTTTGAAATTATGTGTGATGCTAGTGACTATGCTGTCGGGGCAGCACTTGGGCAGCGCAAGGACAGGCTGTTTCATGTCATATATTATGCCAGCAAAACATTGAATGATGCCCAAGTAAACTATACCACCACAGAAAAGGAGCTGTTAGCTGTGGTGTTCTCCATCGACAAGTTTCGTTCTTACATACTTGGAACGAAAGTAATAGTGCACACCGATCATTCTGCCCTTAAGTACTTGTTCGCAAAGAAGGATGCAAAGCCTAGGTTGATAAGATGGATCTTGCTATTACAAGAATTCGACCTTGAAATCAAAGACAAAAAGGGGACAGAAAATCAGGTGGCAGATCACTTGTCGAGGTTGGAGATGGGACAGAGTCTACCTGTAGATGAGACACACATACTAGAGACCTTCCCAGATAAGCAGCTCTTTGCTGCCGCAATAGCTGTCGCGACAGCCATGGCGGCAGGTAAGTCTTCTAACCTTCCCTGGTATGCTGATTTCGTTAATTTTATAGTTAGCGGAATATTACCTTCTGATCTTACTTATCAAGCCAGGAAGAGGTTTCAAAATGATGTTAAACATTATTATTGGGACGAACCTCTTCTTTTTAAATTGTGCGCATATCAGGTTATAAGGAGATGTGTACCACAAGAAGAACAAGAAGACATTCTCCATCACTGTCATGTCTCACAATATGGAGGACACTTAGGAGGCAACAAAACTGCTGCCAAGGTGCTGCAGTCAGGTTTCTACTGGCCGACACTGTATAAGGACGCACAGGAATTTTACAAAAACTGTGACAGGTGCCAGCGGACAGGTAACATCTCAAGGAGAAACGAGATGCCACTGCAGAACATCCTAGAAGTTGAGATCTTCGACGTATGGGGGATTGATTTTATGGGACCTTTTCCATCTTCATGTGGAAATCTTTACATCCTCCTAGCAGTAGATTATGTCTCCAAGTGGGTAGAAGCAATCGCAACTCAAAAGAATGATGCCAAAACGGTCCAAAAGTTTTTGCATAAAAACATCTTTTCTAGATTTGGCATCCCTAAGGCGATTATCAGTGATGAAGGGAGACATTTTGACAACAGGGTAATTGCTGCCGCCTTGAGAAAATATGGTGTCAAGCACAAGATAGCGACATCATACCACCCACAGACCAATGGACAGGCTGAGATTTCCAACAGGGAAGTGAAGGACATTCTTGAAAAAATGGTCAAACCAACTAGGAAAGATTGGTCTTTACTTCTGAATGATGCATTATGGGCATACAAGACAGCGTTCAAGACTCCATTGGGCATGTCTCCATTCCGATTGATCTATGGGAAAACCTGTCACCTGCCTGTCGAGATAGAGCACAAGGCATATTGGGCAATCAAGGCAGTAAACATGGACTTGGACAAGGCAGGTCAGAAAAGGCTGTTAGATTTGAATGAAATCGAGGAAATACGGACAATGGCCTACGACAACGCAAGAATATACAAGGAGAAAACAAAGAAGTGGCATGACAAGAAGTTGCTGCCGCGACAGTTCTGCCCAGGGCAGCTTGTGTTGTTGTTCAATTCGAGGTTGAAACTCTTTCCAGGGAAGCTCAAATCTAGATGGTCTGGTCCATTCCAAGTAATTCAAGTTTTCCCCCATGGTGCCAGACAATTCAATCATTAAAAGACGGGCACCAATTCAAAGTCAATGGACAACGCCTCAAGCATTATCAGGGGACTGAAGCCCCAGGAATTCAGGAAGTGGTTACCTTAGGTGATGCCCCACAAGGCATCCCTAATTTAACCTAGTTTTATTTTTATTTTATTTTATTATTTATTAGGAATTAGATTTATTTTAATAATGTTTTGTTTTTAATTTCAGTTTTTAGGAAATAAAAGAGACAAGTGAGAAAGAAGAAGTGGCCCAAGACCACCGCCCATCCATCAGCCCAACTAAGCCCATCTATGGTAACCTGTCGTTTCGGCTGCCGGTGCAGACGGATTTGACAGGCTGTCAACAGACGCACGGCAGACGAAGAAGCGTGCGGCAGACGCTCCGCAGACGCATTAATGCATGTCAGACGCGTCAGACACGCCATATCCAATCTGCCGCTCCGTTATTCCCGCCTGCCGTTGCGGCATTAAATGGGCAGCTACTCGACAGCTATATAAACCCCTTCTCCCTTTCATTTTTCCTCACTTCTGATTTTTCTCTCTTGTATTCTCTTCTAGTTTTATCTATTTTCTCTCCTTTTTCAGCCCTTGCAACCAAAAATGTCTTCACGACAGACTCGCCAAAATGCTGCTGCCGCCTCTTCTTCCGCAGTAGCATCCCCGTTCGCCAACAAGGAACTTTGGGAGGAACGGAGCTTCATCTATAACAGAGATGCTCCTCTTTTTGGACTCCGGCCGTTCATTATGAAGGCCATTACGGCGCAACTTTGGGAAGACTTTGCCGAGCAGCCGGCAGAGCTTAATGACACCCTGGTTAGGGAATTCTATGAGGCGATCGAGAGTAAGTCGGCGACATCTGTCGTCGTCCGAGGAGTGACAGTTCCTTTCACCGCCAGCAGCATCAATCATGTCTTCGGCCTCTTCTTTGGCCCCAATGACGACGCTCATCAACAGTTTTGGGACTCCCTCGACGCTGCCGGCCACGATGCTGTCATGAGGAAATTGACAGAAAAGGGCACAACTTGGAGCACCAGCAAGAAGAACCCTAACTCCGTCAACCGGGCAGAGCTGCTCCCCGAGGCTAAATTATGGAACGCTTTTATTAAAAAGCGTATCCTGCCCTCATCCCACCACACGACAGTCAACAGGCAGCGGCTTGCCCTCATCCACTCTATCATGCATGACAGGCCGATCAACGTGGGCAGGTACATGCGAGAAAGCATTCTCGATTGTGCTTTCAGAACAGATTCACGACTATGCCTGCCCTTCACCATTACGACCCTCTGCCGCTGCGCTGCCGTACCGGAGGACCCTTCAGACAAAATCAAGAAGGGCAGCGGCTGGACCGACAGCAACATCTCCAGCCTTATGGAGATCATCGTCGTAACACCCCTCAACGCCTTCGATCCAAACGCCCCACCTGCTGAATCTGATGATGAACCTGCCACCGAGCCTGCCCCAGAAGTTGCGACCAACACCGCTCCGGCAGGTCAGAACGCCGACATCTTAGCTGCCATCTTGAGGATAGAGGAGCGGCAGATGGGTTTAATGACATTCATCCGCGATTTCTCCAACGCAACGGTAAACTTTATTACCAACACTTTAAATTTTTCGGATGTCATTTTCCCCACCTTCCCCGCCCATTACTTTAATATACCCTCCCCCACTCCCACACCACCTGTCTCTCCCCATGGAGAATCTGCCTCCTCCACACCTTCCCCGACAGCAGCCGGCAGCCCACCGGCGGACACTTCCCCTCGAGGCACCAAGCGAGCTGCCACTGACGACAGCCCTCTCGTCTGGAGAAATTTGGACAGCGCCTTCACTCGAGTGAAAAGAATCAAACATGTGGCCAACAAGAGGATGTTGTCCAAGGCCATCACGAGTACCAGCTGGGACAGCAGCAGCAGTTCTGATGTCCGACTAGTGGAACCACCTGCCATTCAACCTGCTGACGACCCTGTCCACCAACCAGAGGAAGAACCTGCACCTCAACAGGCTGATGAACCTGTTGACCAACCTGCTCCGGAACCTGCCCAGCCACCTCCCCAACGCAGACGCTACCATCAGATCCGCGTCAGCAGCAGTGATGAGGACAGCGCATAAAATTTAAGTTTTTATTTCTTTTTCTTCTCTTATTGCTGCCTGCCCTTATATATTTGTGATGTACTTTTATTTTTCATGTTTTTCTTTATTTGTTTTAGTGTCATTTTGCATTGAGGGCAATGCAACCCTTGAGTTTGGGGGTGGCAACCCTCCATATTTAATGGAGTCTTTAGCACATCTTTTGTTTAATTGTTGTGTCTTTTTAGTCAGTTATTTCTTTTCTTTTAAAAAAAAAATCAGAAAAATCAGAAAATTTAAACTGTTGGCTTAAAACTGTGAAGTTAGCTTACCTGTCATGACAGCTCTGTCGTGGCAGCATCTTTAGGACAGGTTAAGGAAAAGTTTAGAGCCTTTCTATAGTTCTGAAAACTTAAACACTTTTGTGACTGTTATAATGCTTAGACTTCTTTTAGCCAAACTAGAATAGGAAGCTTAGAACTTGGATAGCCCCTAGAGGTGCCTAACACTGGCTCTAGGAAAGAAGTTTAGCAAAAGAAAATCAAAAACCTAGAGGTGCCCGAAACCGGCTCTAGGAAGCTAACTAGAGGTGCCCAAAACTGGCTCTAGAAAAACTTAGCTTGAAAATAGAAGAAAAAGCATGAAAATGTGCCTTCTAAAAGAAAGTAAACTTTGGCATAAAATTCAAGTTAAGGAGTTGAATATTCTAGTGAAACTAAGAGAGTCTTAGCTTATAACTGTTCACAAGCATGCACACACTGCACGAGAGCTATAGGGAGATTCCGGACAGATCCTAACCCTTCCAACAGGTTGCTGCCGCCATAGAGAATGAGCGACAGGTAAGGGACAGTTCACTGTTTGAAGGCCAACACAAAAATTTTCAGTTTTCTTTTAAGTCTTCATTGCTTGAGGGCAAGCAAAAACTTGAGTTTGGGGGTGTGTTGAGTGTGTAAAAGTTCTATCATTTACACCTTTTTAAACCCATATTTCTGCTGCATTCAAGCATCATTTCATTGCATTTAGGTTAGTTTTCAATAAAACATCACAATTATATAAAAGGCACGGATTCTACTGAAAGATGGTTATTTTTGCAGGTATCTGTCACAGTAGATGTTGAAGGCAGGTGCAGGGCAGACAAGCAGGAAAGCTGAACTGGACAAGCAGCTGAAGAAGACGAACCTGTCGCGAACCTGTCGTGACAGCATGATGACAGCAGATTCATGAAGAGGAAAAGTGAAGTGGACCTCGATAGATAGAGAAAAATCTGCTCGTCTGTCGTGTGGAAGCCGAATATTTTTCCAAGCCCCGGATCAAAAGATATGTCAAGCCAAAGCTCAAAGAGAAGAATTCCCATGTAAACAAGGAGGCGGCTGAAAAGTAGGAATCCTTAGAGATTTAGTCTTTATTAGAATCTTACTTTTAATTAAAGTTGTAATCCTTGTTACCTTAGATAACTTGAGCCCAAAGCTTATATAAAGGGCATAGATTAACCCTAGGGCACAGCCGACTACCCCATAACCGAAACCTAAACCCTGCCGTTTACCTGTCACCGATATGTTCTAAATTCCCCCTAGGGCTACGGGTTGTTTTGTAAAGTAGTTGCAAGGGTTGCTTTGTTTTAGGATTTTTTAAGTTCAATAAAATAAACTTCAAGTTCTTTTATCTTGGTTCTAATATCTTGCAAGAGCATCGGGAGAGCATTGTGAGGTTATCCATTTACTTAGCATTGGGAGAGTTAAGTATACGAAAGAGATAAAAGCGTGTTCTCTAGTTTATAGTTGAACCATCTCGTGCTTAGGGATAAGGCGAGGTTAAGTGGCTAAGGAAGAATTCATACACATCGGTGTTCATCCTTCGATTCACGCCGGGAGGTATCATCAAAGACGTGATCATCGACAGACTTGTGCCTAGGGATAGGGCAAGGCAGATCTGGGATTCTTGCCAAGCTTGAAGTACGGAGTTAGTGTTCGCTGCCGCGATAGCTGACGGACAGACGCCGCGACAGGTGCTGTCGGCGACGGGTGCGACGACAGAACTGGAGATCCTAAGCAATTCAATACCTACACTACTGAGCAACTCAATACCAGCCCATTCTCTCCATCTTGATATCTCAATCTTTTATTTACGTTTTTAATTTAATATTCGTGACAATTCTCTTAAATATTTCCTTTGCTTTCGTGCAGTGAATCTAGGTGAAGCTATTAGCCCAATCCCTGTGGAGACGATATCCGATACTTTGTATCACTTTACTACTTGCGTCGTGTATACTTGCACTATAATTGCGATAGACTATTTTACACGCAACAGCAATCGTCCAGGTAAGTTATTCGAGCCCTTAAACTATACCTCGAATGAACACATCATCCAAAAGCCCTCAACTATAAAACCACCTGTTTTAGACCTTAAGCCCTTGCCAGGGCAGCTCAAATATGTTTTCCTTGGATTAAATGATACGTTGCCCGTAATCTTCTCTTCCAAGTTGATGCAAAAACAGGAACAACAGCTGATAGGGATGCTGCAGCAGCATAAAAAGGCTATTGGATGGACGATAACTGATATCCAAGGCATCAGTCCGGCACTATGCATGCATAAAATTCTCCTGGAGGATGATCATAAGCCGACCATTGATGCCCAGAGACGCTTGAATGACGCTATACGAGAAGTGGTTCGAAAAGAAATTATCAAATGGCTAGACGCCGGGATAATTTACGCCATCTCAGATAGTAAGTGGGTGAGCCCGGTGCAATGCGTTCCTAAAAAGGGAGGAATAACCGTGGTGACCAATGAAGAGAACAAATTAATCCCAACCAGGACTGTGACCGGTTGGAGGGTTTGTATGGATTACCGGTGGCTTAACAAAGCTACCCGGAAAGACCATTTTCCCTTGCCTTTTATTGATCAAATACTTGATAGATTAGCGGGAAAGCCTTCTTATTGTTTTCTTGATGGTTACTCAGGTTATAACCAAATAGCCATCGCACCGGAGGATCAAGAGAAAACGACTTTCACTTGCCCATACGGCACTTATGCTTTTCAGAGAATGCCATTTGGACTCTGCAATGCACCAGCAACATTCCAGAGGTGTATGATGGTGATATTCTCCGACATGGTGGAGGATTTCCTAGATATATTTATGGACAATTTTTCCGTCTTTGGAGACAGTTTTGAAAGCTGCTTAGGCAACCTACAGAAGGTGCTCGAAAGATGTGAAAAAGCGAACTTGGTGTTAAACTGGGAAAAATGCCACTTCATGGTGGATGAGGGGATAGTCCTAGGCCACAAGGTAAGCTGTCGTGGCATAGAAGTCGACAGAGTAAAGATAAAGGTGATTGAAAAGCTGCCGCCACCCACCACAGTCAAGGGAATTCAGAGTTTCTTAGGGCATGCTGGGTTTTATCGAAGGTTTATAGCAAATTTTTTGAAGATCACCAAGCCTTTATGCCATCTACTAGAGCAGAATCGTCCCTTTGACTTCAATACTGAATGTACTGAGGCATTTAGAATTCTAAAAGAGATGCTAGTAACAGCCCTAATTGTACAGCCACCAGACTGGAGTTTGCCATTTGAAATTATGTGTGATGCCAGTGATTACGCTGTAGGAGCAGCACTTGGGAAGAGGAAGGACAAGCTATTCCACGTAATTTATTACGCCAGCAAAACACTAAACGATGCCCAAGTAAAATTACACCACAACATAAAAGGAACTGTTAGCAGTGGTGTTTTTGATTGACAAGTTCCATTCATACATACTTGGAACGAAGATGGTGGTCCATACAGACCACTCTGCACTGAAATATCTGTTTGCTAAAAAAGATGCAAAGCCTAGACTGATACGTTGGATTCTACTGCTACAAGAGTTCGACATTGAAATCAAGGACAAAAAGGGGACAGAAAACCAAGTTGCAGACCACTTGTCAAGATTAGAGAGGGGAAAGAATCTGCCAACAGACAAGACACACACACTGGAGACCTTCCCTGACGAGCAGTTGTTTGCTGCCACAAGCACTATCGCAACAGCCATGGCGGCAGGTAAGTTTTCTGAACTCCCCTGGTATGCTAATTTCGTTAATTATATAGTTAGCAGAATATTTCCTCTTGAACTTAATTATCAAGCCAGGAAGAGGTTCTAAAATGATGTTAAGCATTATTATTGGGACGAACCTCTTCTTTTCAAACATTGTGCAGATCAGATCATCAGGAGGTGTGTACCACAGGATGAGCAGGAAGCTGTGCTACATCACTGCCATGCTTCACCATATGGAGGACACTTAGGAGGTAACAAAACCGCTGCCAAGGTTTTGCAGTCTGGCTTTTATTGGCCCTCATTGTTTAATGATGCCCAAGCATTCTACAAAAGCTGTGACAAATGCCAACGAACTGGTAACATCTCAATGAGACATGAGATGCCGCTGCAAAACATCCTAGAAGTCGAGATCTTCGATATATGAGGGATTAATTTCATGGGAGCATTCCCAGCATCATGTGGGAATCTATATATCCTCCTGGCAGTGGACTATGTGTCCAAATGGGTTGAAGCGAATGCCACATAGAAAAATGGTGCCAAGACTGTTCAAAGATTTCTGCACAAAAATATTTTTTTCCAGATTTGGCATACCTAAGGCGATCATCAGTGATGAAGGGAGACATTTCGACAATAGGGTAATAGCTGCTACCTTAAGAAAATATGGCGTAAAGCATCGGATCGCAACAGCTTATCACCCTCGGACCAATGGACAAACCAAAATATCCAACAAGGAAGTGAAGAACATTCTTGAGAAGATGGTTAAACCTACTCGAAAGGACTGGTCTTTACACCTCAATGATGCACTCTGGGCCTACAGAACATCATTTAAGACACCATTGGGAATGTCACCCTACCGGCTAATATATGGAAAAACATGCCATTTACCTGTTGAGATAGAGCATAGAGCTTACTGGGATATCAAGGTAGTGAACATGGACTTAGATAAGGCAAGACAGAAGAGGTTACTTGACTTGAATGAAATTGAAGAAATTCGAGCAATGACCTACGACAACGCAAGGATTTACAAGGACAAGACTAGGGGTGTAAACGAGCCGAGTCGAGCTCGAGTAGTGCTGAGCTCGACTCGAGCTCGAAAAGCTCGAAGCTGGGCTCGACTCGACTCGAAACCTCGCGAGCTCAAAATTATTGAGCTCAAGCTCGAACTCGAAATCAAAAATGAAACTCGAACTCAAACTCGAAAAGCTCGAACTTGAAAAATCGAAAGGCTCGAATTCCAAAAGCTCGAATTCCAAAAGCTCGAAAAGCTCGAATTCCAAAAGCTCGAAAAGCTCGAACTCGAAATATTCTCAAACTTATGTAGGAGCTCGATTCAAGATTAAACTCGAACATGAACCTTAAGTGCATGAAGACTTAATACTATATTTTTAGAAACACAACATATAAATGTTTTTCACTCTAATAAACCAACGTCACATTGTAATACAAATATTGTGATAAAAATGTTTCGAGTCATATAAAAGTTCTGCAAGAAAATAAAAGTAACATTACAAGAAATTTAGCATAATTAAACCGATAACATATTCATAAGCCAAAATTCCACCAATAACACCTGTCAAAAAGAGTAAAAGATAATAGTTAATGATAAATTATTCTATAAAAAATTATGAAATAATTATAAACATAAAGTAAAAAATATATAAATTTAATCTCTTAAGTTTAAATATTAAACCTCTTAATTTGTCAAGCTGTTGATTCCTTCGACGGTATTGGTATAATAATTTCCTTCGGTTGCTTGTCATCATTCTGCAATAATTTAAAAACCTAAATAAGTTCACATATAATTTAAAAAAACAGACTTTATCATAAAAATATATATTTACCTTGTTCTTCCTTTTCAGTCCATGAAAGGATCTACACCAATCACCTGTGCACATCAACATTTGCACTATTTCGGGAGCAAGAGAAGCCCTATAAGGATCAATTACACGACCCCCATCACTAAACGTGGCCTCAGAGGCCACAATAGTAATAGGAACAACCAATATAGTTACCGCCATCCTAGACAAAATGCGAAACTTGTTCGACTTTTCCCTCCACCAAGCTATGGCATCAAAACTAGCATCTTGACTAAAGACGCACCCCTCATCCAAATATAATTCAAGTTCAGATTTTACACGAGGCACAAAAGTTTTCCCGCTAAAAACATCTTGCAAAAGTTCAGACAAACCACTTGAAGTAACATCTCCATGAACATCTGTAGGAAAATTCACATTCTCCACTTTCTTCCACATTACAAGATGAAGAATGCATCCTCACATACTCATCAAAAAGTTGACACATGATATCTTTAACTTTACTAATGTTCTTTTTAACTAAATGTGACGAAAACATTTTAAGAAATACAATTTCTACCGCCCTCATTTTCAATCTAGGATCCATCACTGAACCTATTGCCATTAGCAAATTACATTCACCCCAATACTTGTTAAATCTCTCTTTCATGTTTTTTACCATACTTCTAACAAAATCATCAAGAGATTCAAATTTTGCATCCAACAACACTTTAATTCTTTGCACCTCTCCAAGAAACAAGTTAGCAATTGTATATTCAGAGCCTGATATAATATTAGTAGTGGCTTTAAACACTTTCAAAATTTCAAGTAATTTTTCAATTTTTTTTCCACTCGTCATCATCAAGACAACATTTGTAAGAAGGCTCATCCAAATCATACCTAGAAAATACCTTTTTGAACTTGATAACACAATCCATCATGTCATATGTTGAATTCTAACGTGTCTTGCACTCAAGGATCAATTTTCGCTCTTGCAAATTGTATTGACTAACAAGCTCACCAAATCGTTTGAGTCGCGCCTCACCTGCATTCAAGAAGTCTACCGTGTCATGGACCTTCTCAATGATATGTTGCACTTGTTGAAGACCATGTTGCACCATTATGTTAAGAATATGCGCACAACAACGAACATGAAATAGTTTTCCTTTGCAAAGAAGTCTTCCATTTGTTGCGAAATTCTCCTTCAATATCTTAATACAAGAATCATTTGCAGATGCATTATCCACTGAAATTGTAAAGACCTACAAAAGAATCAAATAAAAATATTTAAATATTCTATATTTATAAAAAAGATAAATACTAATAATTAATAAGTATATCAAGAGAAAAAAAATTAAAAACACACTTACTTTGTCTTCAATTTTCCATTCCTTTAAACATGATAAAATAGAATCAGCAATATTAGCACCTCTTCTTAGAGGTGGTAAATGAAAAAAGTTGAGCACCCGCTTTTGAAGCTTCCAATCAAGATCCACAAAATGGGCTGTAAGAACCATGTATTCAATTTTATTGGTTTATATTTTCACAAATCTGTAGTCGAACTAATTCTATCCACTTTTTTCAACAAAAGTTTCAACTTCTTCTTCTCAAACTCATAAACTTTGAAGGAGTCATTTCTTATAGTAACTCGAGAAACACTTGTCCATTGTGCCATTCCTCGTTTCATCATCAAATTAAATCTTTCTTCTTCCACAATGCTAAAAGGATGTTCATGCATTGTAATCCAATGAGCCATAGCCTCTCTCATCTTCAACATGTCAAATTTACCATCATGTAAAGCACTAACAAATCCAGATTGACCAGTACCAGTGCTCGACTCAGATGGTAAGAAGTTAATTAATTTTTGTTGCTTATAAAATTTTGATTTCTGGATGCAACCTTTTAAGTGTTGTTTCAAATGAGAAGTACTCTTAGATTTTAAAACAGAGAGAGGATGCTTGCAATACTTGCACCTTACTTTCCATTGCTTGTTTATGAGTTTAGGTTCTAAGAAATCATCTCACACCTTTGACCTTCTTGGTTTCTTAAAGGCTTGAAAATGATTTTCAACTTCAGCTTCTTTTGTGTTGGTGTCAAGTAGGGGATTAGAAGCTTCTAGATTACATTCTTCTTCTTCGATAACAACGTCATCATCATTCACAAGTAATTTCTCAACTCTTGAAACACTAATGGGCGTCGAAGAACTTTGCTGTCTAGTAGACATCTGCTAAACAATTAAAATAATATCATTATCAAGTCAAAATTAATTCATCACTTCAAAGCAATGTATAGATATAATCGACTAGAATTATCGCGTCCTTTTCTCAAACTACAACACAACATTAAAAAACAAATATATTAAGCAGATTTAGAAATGTCCATTTGTCACAAGTGAAAATATTTGTTATTGAAAAGATATAAGATATAATCGACCAGAGTTAAAGTTTTAAAAGTTCAGAAAATGAAAACTATAGAACCATGTGAAGGACAATGATTTATGCAAAAGAAACATGCATCTATATCAAAAAGAGAGAAAATTCTTGCTTACTTTTCAAGTGCTATCAACTTCAGGAAATAAATATCAGAATAAAGAACAATACATATGAATTAACTATCAAGTATCATCACATGAATATACCCCCAGATTCAAAACTCTTCTTAACCATTAAAATTACAAGAAGTGCGGTCAGGAATCAAAACTCTTTTATTTTTTTAAGGTTACTGAGCTTAGTTGCTAGTTTTATATCAAGAATAATCTCCTAAAAGCAGCTTTAAGAAGCCACACTACAACTAGAATAATTTCAAACCGTTTAAAGTGGATTTTTGTTAATGCTTGCGCCCACAAAACCATCATCTTTTCTCAATCTAAGTTTTCAATATTATTAAAAGATCATCATATTGCTCACCCACTGGAGATGCCAACAACAAACATAACTCTTTATAACCAGTTCACAGCTAAAATTCTGACTCATAAGTATATATTAAATTGAATCGATAACCTTCCAAATCCACTACAAGCTAAATTGTTTGTCAAAAAGTCAATACAAAATAAAAGACTTAAACTACACATTCATCCAGAATTCAGATGCTACATCAACAAATATTCAAGAAACATGAAATCAACAGAAAGAAGAGGGGGGACGGGGGAGAAACAAAGTTTGGATTGTAATGAATAATGGGTAATACCTGTTTAATCCGAGAAAACTAAAAGCTTCGCACTTTGGAGAATGAGTGGGTTAGATTTAGGGTTCAAAGAAAAGTGAAAAGGGGGGAAATACGATAAGATAGATAAGAATGAGTGGGTTAGATTTAATTTTTTGGTTTAAATTTTAAATCAACGGTAGAGATTGTCTTTTAAATCTCACCCATTTAATTTGTTAGTTATTTTTTATTAGAAATATCATCTTATTATTGAAGTAAAATTTCAAAGAGAGTGGAAATTATTATATATATTAAATTTTAGTTATTGAAAATCTCAAATATTATGTCTATTATTACTAGAATAATTTTTTTTAAAAAAATTAAATAACTTAAAACTAAATTTTATTAATCAGTTATTCTTAAAAATAAAAAATATATATTTAAATACTATTTTTTCGAGTAGCTCATGAGCTTTCGAGTCAAGTATTGAGTAGCTCGACTCGGCTCGTTAAGAACTCGAGTCGAGTCGAGTCCAATCGAGTCAAGCTTTGACCGAGCTTTGACCACGTCGATCTCGAGTAGCTTGCGATCTGTCTCGTATCATTTACAGCCCTAGACAAGACAAAGAGGTGGCATGGCAAGAAGTTGCTGCCACGATAGTTCTGCCTAGGGCATCTTGTGTTGTTATTTAACTCTAGGTTGAAACTCTTCCCAAGAAAGTTGAAATCTAGATGGTCCGACACATTCCGAGTTGTGCAAGTTTTTCCCCATAGTGCCATCATGATCAAATCATTAAAAGACGAGCACCAATTTAAAGTCAACGGACAGAGACTGAAGCATTATCAGGGGACTGAAGCCCCAAGAATGCAGGAAGTGGTTACTTTAGGAGATGCCCCTCAAGGCATCCCTAATTTAACTTAATTTTATTTTTTATTATTATTACTATTATTCATGTATTTTATTATTTATTAGGAAATTAGAATTATTTTATTTTTAGGAACTAAGTTTTTATTTTAATTTGTTTTTTAGGCAATAAGGGAAACAAGGAGAGGAGAAGAAGTGAACTAGCCCACCATCTCACCAGCAGCCCAAAAAGCCCAAAGGAGGAGTCTGTCGTCATAGCCTGCCAGCAGCTGTCGCGACAGACGCGAAAAAGACAGCTTGTCACCACGCTGTCACGGCAGACACGCAAACGCATAACAGACGCGCTTCAAACACGGAAATGCGTGACAGACGCGTCAGAAACCGCGTAATAGTTGGCCCCGTTATTCGTGCCCACCGTTACAACTCCAACGGACAGCAAACCTTTCATCTATATAAACCCCATTTTACTATTCATTTTTCACCTCACTTTTACTCTCTAAACTTGCTTTCTCTCTAGATCTTAATTTTCTTTCATTTTCCACAGCCTTGCAATTATGAGTATCAGACAAACAAGACAAAGTGCTGCCTCCAGATTTGTCGCCGCAGCAGGCATACCCAGCCACGACAGACTACCCAACCGCTTTGCCACCTCCGACTCCGTCGACCGCTACTACACCTCCTTCCAAAAAAGGGAGATGTGGGAAGGTAGAGGGTTCCTCTATTCCAAACGCACGAAAAATTTCAGGCTCGAACTGTTTATAGCTCAGAAGATTAGAGCCCTCAAATGGCAGATGTTTGCTGCCCAACCAGAGGAGATGAATGTCACATTGGTCCGAGAATTCTACGCTGCCATCGACAGCAAGGACACACAGACCGTGACAGTGCGAGGTAAGGAAGTCACTTTTAAGCCAGAATACATCAATACCCTCTGCGGCATCTACGTCATCGAGAAGGAAGACGGGCACAAGAGGTTCGTAGAAAGTGTGTCGCCGGCAGACTACGATGCTGTCATGGCAGAATTAACTGAAGAAGGGACATAGTGGAATACTAATCCCAAGCATCGTTGGACAGTCAAACGCACTTAACTCACTCCAGAGGCAAAACTATGGAACCACTTCGTCAAGAAGAGGATTATGCCTTCTTCCCACAACAGCACAGTCGACAGACCCAGGTTAGCTCTCGTTCACTCCATTTGAAATGAGAGACCTATTAATGTCAGCCAATATATACGAGAAGGAATTTTGGAGTGTGCCCTTAAGCCATCAGGACCCCTTTTCTTCCCATACCTCATCACCGAGATCTGCCGCGGGCACAACGTTCCAGAAATCTCTAAAGATTACAAGGTCCAATGGAAAGGATGGACGAAACTCAACATATTCAGTTTGATGGAGCTAAAAGCAGCCACACCTATCTCTTGCTTTAACTCGTCTGCCGCGGCAAAGGAGCCAGTAGAGCCCACTCAGACAGAACCTGCTGCCGCAGAGTAGCAGCAACCAACAGCAGCAGCTCCTCCAGCAGACTCCTTCACTCAGATCCTAGCCACACTGCAAAATATGGAGGAACGGCAGCTGGGTCTGATGAGTTTTGTCCGAGACTTCACAACATCAACGGTACATTTTATTCAAAACAATTTAAATTTTGCAAATGTACAGTTTCCTGTTTTCCCAAAGCATTATTTTGCTGCCCATACTCCTACCCCTGCTGCCACACCAAAACCAACCTCTACTGCACCCACTCTAACCCCGGCCACGACATCCGAAGGCGGCAACCACACCGCCCTCGTCTCTGCCAGAGGAGAGAAACGAAAGGAGCCGCTGGGCGACCTCGATGATTTTATAGCTGGATTCTCTTCATCCTCCATATGGGAGGAATCTGATGGAGAGCCCTTTGTCAAGAGAAACCTTTCAAAGGAGTTCACTCCGATGAAACGGCAGAAGCCCAATACTGGTGAAGGACCATCCAGCCAGGGCAAGTCAGGCAGCAGCAGTGGCAGCAGTAGCAGCAGCTCATCAGAAGAGGTACACGTGCTGGAAAGACCACCCCAGATCTCACCTACTCGTGTCCAGCCCCCAAGGAAGCTAAGAAGAAGACTGCCTCCGCCTCTCCGATCATTCTGCCGGCACCCACAACGAAGGTCACTGCCCGCCGGCAGCTAGAGATCAGCAGCAACAGCAGCGACGATAGCACCTAAATTTAAGTTTCTATCTTATTTTTGTTGTTCTGCTGTTTTATTATAATTGTGATGTATTTTTGTTGTTATTTTCTATTTTTTATTTTCTGTCATCATGCATTGAGGGCAATGCAACCCTTGAGTTTGGGGGTGACATCCCTCCAGTAATATGAAATGTTCTTAGGTTCAAAATTGTGTCTACGTGTTTAGTTTATTTTTGCTTTAAAAAAATGAAAAAATGAAAAATTGGCTTAAGTCTTTGAACTTAACTTACCTGCCGCGACATATGCTGTCGTGACAGTGCCTTTAGGAAATTTTAAGATTTGTTTAGAGCCTTGCTATAATTCTAACCTGTACAACACTCTTTGTGACTCTCGTGCCTTCTAGATTACTTTAGTACACTGGAATAGGAATGTTTACCCACTTGAAACTTCCCCTAGAGGTGCCTATCACTGGCTCTAGGAAAACAGTAAAAGAAAGAAAAATTATTCAGACTCATTTGCATGAAAAACTGCCTTGCACTTATTTTAGGAGATTTCTTTTTGAGCTAAGTTAGAAAAAAACTAAAGGAGCCCAAGAATTGCATCTAGAAAAGATGCAGTTAAATCAAGAGTCAGAAAAAACTAAATGAGCATAAGAATTGCCTCCAGAAAAAATTGAATTGGCATAACCTCAAGTTTGTAAGCATAACTATTCTGATATACTAAGGTAGTCTAGATGCATAAGTGTTCACAAAACCTGCACACACCACACAAGAATTATAGCATGGTTCCGAATGAATCCAGAAATGCCCGACAAGGTATTGTTCCTGATAGAATATAAGTGTTAGGTAATGTAGGGTTCATTTATTTAAGCCAAAACAAAAAGATTTCATACTAGTTAGGTAATATTTGCTTGAGGGCAAGCAAGAACTTGAGTTTGGGGGTGTGTTGAGTGTGTAAAAGTTCTATATTTTACCCCATTTTTAACCCATATTTTTGCTGCATTCAAGCATAATTCATTGCATTTAGGTACAGTTTCACATATACATCACAATTATATAAAATGGCACAGTTGCTACTGATTTTGGTTACTTTTACAGGTAGCTGATGTAGCAGACTCATGGCAGTGGAGGAGTAGAGCTGGAACACAGGACTGAAGTCGAGAAGAACGACGCTGTCGTGGCAGCCATTGACGACAACAATGGTGAAGGGAAAAAGTGAAGTAGAGCTCGACAGAAAGATGAAATTAAGTTGGTCTGTCGTGGGTCACTCCTATATTTTTCTAAGCCTTAGATCAGAATGAAGGCTAAGCCCAAAGTTCAAGGAAGAAACCCAAAGCAAGAAAAGAGGACGAATTAAAGGTATCTACTCTGAAGATTTAGTCTTTAATAGAGTTGTACTTTAGTTTAAACTTGTATTCTTGCCATATTAGAAAACTTGAACTCAAGGCCTATATAAAGGCATGTAATTCGACCTAGGGAAGGATATCTCATTCTCTAGCCGTCTTCCCCAAAACACTAGTCGTTTTCCCCATTCTAATCATGTTCTAAACTTCCCCTAGGGCTAAGGGTTGATTCTGTAAAGTAGTTGCAAGGATTGTATTGTTTTAGGATTTTTTTTTGTTCAATAAAACAAACTTCAAGTTTGCTTATTCTGGTTTTCAACATCTTACAAGAGTATCGAGAGAGCATTGTGAGATTACTCATTTACCTAATATCGGGAGAGTTAAGTATGCGAGAGGAATAAGTACGGGTTCTCCAGTTTATGGTTGAACTATCTCGGACCTAGGGATAGGAAGAGGTTAATTGGCTAAGGAAGAATTCAACAACATCGATGTTCATCCTTTGATTCACACCGGGAGGTATCATCTAAGACGTGTTCATCGACATACTTGGACCTAGGGATAGGACAAGGCACAACAGGGATTCTTGCCAAGCTTGAAGTACAGAGTTGTGTGATCGCTGCCGCGACAACAACAGACTGCTGCTGTCGCGACAGGAGCGACGACAGAACATGAAGTTCTATACAGTGCAACACATGCACTACTGAGCAAATCAATATCGGCCTATTTCTCTACCCTAAATCTTTTAATCTTTTATCTTCAGTAGTCTTCAATATTTTCCTACAAACAATTAAATTATCTTTTTTCTCTTTTGTGCAGCAATCCAAGGATAAAGCTATTTCCAGTCCCTGTGAATTCGACATCCGATACTTCGTGTATCGCTTTACTACTTGCGTCGTGTACACTTGCACTCTATTGCGATAGACTCTTTTACACGCAACGGGGAGTTTTAGTAAATTTGCTCATAAGGTCATTTTGGTTATTTTAACCTTCAGGGGTGATTCAGTAACTTGACCCCTGTAGGGTTAAGTCGGTGATTTATGGTGCTAAAGGTTACTAACGGTTTGCCAGGCTTCTAAGGTCATTCCACTAAGCACATCTCATCAATGTGTTACTTTTCCAAGCATTCAAATTGGTACACCTTACATACGTTCAATATTTAGTTCTGGTTGTGTTGTACAACTGAACAAATCACCGTCACATATTATCCCGAAATGAGCCACAAGTAATCGAATGTGTATTTATGCAGTATTCTTCCATTATTGTAACGATATTAAGAAAGTTTGATTTGCGTAAGTCAGGCTTCAAACTTATACGAACATTATAGTCATTTATGATTCATCAGGAATTTCAAGATTTATTCAAGCTTCCGCTTATATCAAGTCACATAGGTATTTCATTCATTTAAGTACTCGATGGTGTTTCAGTCATTCAGGTACTTTCGATATTTCCAAACAATTCATTCGTTCCATAACTCGAGAGTTTATCCATCATTCCAGATAATTTAGAAATTTCGATGGTCGAGGATACTTTAATCTTTTTGGTCATTACGATCATTCTAATTCATTCAGCCTTATCGGTATTTCCAAACTTTTTTAGTCATTTTAATCAATTCAGTCTTTTTTGTCATTTTTAATTCATTCAGACTTGCTGAGAACTCCCAGAAAATTTATCCTCAGATACTTATTCCAAATTCAGAAAAATCCAAGTGTTTTGCATTCTCGGAGGTATAAATCTTATTATTGTATCTTTCCAAGTAAATCGAAGTTTTTAGATGAATCAATTGTTTAACCAGATCAAGCGTAAATTCTCAGACCGCTTTATTGTCATGAGTATTTTAGTCATTCTCGCACCTCAAGGGCATTTTTGTAATTTCATATCCAATATTTTCTGACTTTGAATCCGTTAACATTATTATCGGGTTTGGAGATTAACTGCCTTATTAATTAATTATAGAACTCCAGATCTTTCTAATTTATTAACCTTCTCAACTGAATACGTCAATCTTATCTGAATTATCATCCTTACATTTCATATCTGATTCGACTTAAGTAGAGTTAACAGTATACTTCACCATAAGTATGCATGTATTAAACGAATATCAATATGTTCATAAAGCATACAAGAGGTAGTAATGTATTACCTCGGCTCCGAGCTACAATGGTCGATTCATGATACTCCATTCGATTACTCTCAAACCTGAATTTGACATCCTCAACATCTTCGATACGAAGATATGTAAATACCTTTGAATTTTCAGATCATCATCCGGTCAACGGAGACGGTCGTCAAAGACCCCAATGGCCATATTTTTAAAATGCGAGATAACGACCAGAAAGCAACACATCTTCGTCGAAGGCTCAAACAGCGACCGAACGATGAACGACGACCATGGTTTTGCTCACTTTGGCACCAAGAGTTCGATGGTGGTAGTTACATGGCAAAAGGGCGATAGTGGCAACCGGAAATAAGCAAAGACCGAGGTGGTGCTCGTTACCTTTGAACTGTCACCTACAAAAAACGGTTGCGCCGTTGCGTGAGTGGTTCCCATGGCCGAAGTCAGGGTACGGCGGCGGACCCGACGATGCAAGAGGTGGTGAGATCGGACGATGAACGATGAAAGGAGGAAGATGATGAGTTGGGAGAAAATTTAGATATTTTTTTCTTTTTTATTAGAAATGGCATTCCTGGGCAGCTGGAAGGTCAATGTTTTATTTATTTTTGGTCTAGATCATGGAACTAAGCTTAACATAAAATCGGATAAGCTTAGATAAAAAAAATGAATGTAGTGTTGATGGTTAAGTCTTAGGCTCTCCAAACAAGGGTTAAGGCTTCAAAACCCTACACAATCACCTCCCCTTTTAATTTTTTTCAATTGCTTTCCTTTTTCTTTTAATTTACTCTCTTAAAATATTATGGGTGTTATAGAAAGTGGGTTAGCCACTACACTAAGCACAAATTTGAGTTATAAATCACTAACTTTAATATATGTCTTATATTTATTTTTTTAATTTCACATATATAATCATCGAATTAATTTTTTAGGTTAAAGGGTCACTTTTGCCCCTGTAGTAGACTCAATTTATCGATTTCGCCCCTATAGTATTTTCGCATCAATTTAGCCCCTGAAGTAGTTTAATTGCACCACCGTTTGCCCCTTGACTGACGGAAGCCAGCGTTGACCGTTATGGTGGTGACTTGGATGTTTACGATGATGTGGCAGAGGGCAAATTTGATTTTTCAAGCGAGTTCGAGCGCAAAATTGATTTTTGGTTGAGTACGATGGTAAAATTTATTTTTAGGTAAAAGTACGAATTAAAAAATATATATTAAAATACTAAAATGATTTAAAAAAATAAAACATTTAAAAATCTTTTATTAATAGATGGCTAAAAATAAAAAAAAATCTAAAAATAAGTAAAAATTATAAAATTAAAATATCATAAGCTATTAAATTATAAATTATTCAAAAATCAAAACTTAAAAATAAATTCTACCGTCTAATCATAATTTCTAAATTTTAAACCCTAAAAATTGTAAACTCTAAATTGCAAACCTTAAATCCTAAACCCTAATTGAAAATTTTATCAATATAAAGTGAGTATGAATCATAAAAGTATATGTATAAATTTAATCAAGTAAATGATTTAAATTTTAGGGTTTAAAGTTTGTGATTTAGAAAGTAGACTTAGGGCGTAGGGTTTACTTTTTTAGTATTGAGAGATAGGAGCACCAAAAAAAGGTAAAAGATTTTTTGTTCGGTTTAAAAAATCACATTTACCCTAGTTTAGGATTCTTTCTTCCTTATATTTTTTGAAGAGAAAAAAAACCAAAATCGTAAAAAAAAATTGATGAAGGTTTTTATATTTTTTAATACTTTATAAGTATTTCAAAATTTAATTATTGAATAATTTATAATTTATTAGATTATGATATTTTAATTTTATAATTTTTACATATTTTATTTTGTTTTATTTTTAGTCATATATTAATAAATTAATATTATTTTATTATTTTTAATGTTATTTTAGTATTTTACTCATATTTTTTGTCTAAAAATCAATTTTGCCTCGTAATCAACCAAAAATCAATTTTGCCCTCTAACTCGCTTGAAAAATCAATTTTGCCCCTTCCCATGTCATCATAAATTGTCACGTCACCACCATAACGGTCAATGTTGGCTTTCGTTAGTCAAGGAAAAATGGTGATGCAATTGGACTACTTCAGGGGCTAAATTGATGCGAAAATACTATAGGGGCGAAATCGATAAATTAAGACTACTACAGAGGTAAAAGTGACCATTTAGCCATTTTTTAATTTAATTAAAAAAATCTCAATTAAATTCTTATATAGGTTAAATTATATATAATAAATTAAAAATTTTAAATTACATGTATAGAGGGATAATGATAGGAAATCTTAGGGTTTAAAATTTTCTGGGTTTTGATTAATTTCCTTCCCATTGTAGCTTGCATTTCTTGTTTGGTAAAAACTTTGAGAGAGCAACTAGGATAGTTGATCAAAGGGGTGTCATGAATATCATTGGTGAGCCCAGTGGCAGTTCAATCCTTCAGGTTCATTCTTATATTTCCATCTCAATCTTCCGCAAACTTTTCTGGAAAACTTTAACAACTTTCCAGGAATATTTTCTGAAACCGGGTTTTGTTTCCCTCATTGTTTGTTGCACTAGGTTGTGGGAGAATCTAGAAGAAAGGAGGAGTATTTATGTTTTGCTGAAAACTAATGTGCTTGTTACTCGTTCTTTTATAATTAACAGACGAGAACAACTTTGTGTAAGACTGTTTTCCCCTTGTGTTGTTGAATTTAAATATCGAATCGAATAAATATAGAAAACAATAAGACATATATTAAAGTTAGTAATTTATACACAATCTTGTGCTTGGTGCAATCGCTAAGTCACTCTCTTTACTCATGTCTTACTTGAGTTTAAGTCCCACCCAATGAATGATTTTGTTTTTCTTCTCTAAATAGGTGGTGACACGTGTCACCAGATTGAAAGAAGAAAAATATATTAAATCAAATATAAATAATTAAATTCTCTCAATAAGGTGTTGACACGTGTCACCACGTAATTGAATGTTTAATTTATTTTATTAAATTAAATTGAAGACCAAATTAATAGAATGTATAAATAACGAGGACCAAATCTATAATTATACAAATTTTTACTAACTGTCACGTCACTCCCTCTATTAAGTTCTAACGACTGGTGGTCACATTGAGTCCATCTTAATAGTATGATGGTCTAATTGCTTCGGGAAAAAAAATATGGTGATCAAATCGTGACTAAACACATAATATGATGGTCATTTATGTAAAACAAACACTTTTAACTAAAATGCGGCCATACACAAATTTTTATTATTTTAATAAGAATTTATGTAAAGTTAGGTAATAATGTAAGTAGAACCAAAATTTTTATTAATTGTGTAAGAAATTGAGTAAATTTTACATTAGGTAAGAATTTGTGTACAAAGTCTTATATTATAACCTAAATTTTTACCCAAAATTTGTATAAATTATAAGAATTTATGTAATTACACAAATTTTTACTATTTAAATAAAAATTTATATAAAAATATCTCATTTTAGCAGCACCCTAAAAGTACTCACAACAAAACTTTCCTTAATAATCTTAGCAATTTACAATTAAAAAAAAAGAGAAGATATTTTTTTGAGTTAAAAAACATTTTATCATTAATTTTTAGGAGTGATTTCGTTTTGGATGAGTCTACCACGTGCGACGAACATTGCTGAACACCACTAACGATGAATACCGATGAACACCATTAATTTTTTTTAAAAAAATTAAAAATCACATGGACTAAAATTGTAATTAAAATTTATTTAAAAAAATTAAAATTAGATTTAATAAAATAATTATATTTCTTTATTATATTAAAAATTGATAATTTTGAATCAAATATAACCAAATATCATAAACCCAGTATCCCGACCCTTTCAATTGCTACTGCCGGCGTCACCTGTTCTCGCCGTGATCAGCCTTGTTTCGCCAGAGTTCATCCAGTCGCTCCGCCGCCCGTCGGCCGCCGTCCTTATGCATCGTTTCAGCATCATTCCATTTTAGTTTTCTGCCTCTTTATTGTCCCGTCGATCTTGGTCAGCCATCGCAGCCGTCGCCGGCTATTCTCGACGTTCATCCGTCATCTGCGAACTGAGCTCGCCGAACCGAATCCCATCGCCGGCGACCCCAAATCCCGATCCAAAAACCTTAATTTTTATTTTCCTCAATTTCATAAACCTAATTTAATAAATTAGAAACCCTATTTTTTAATTTCCCCAATTCGACTAGTAAAGTTGCAGGTTTTCTTTCTGTTCTGGAAATTGAGTATAGTTGCTGGTTTTCTTGGTCAGATGTTTTGGACTAGTAAAGTTTTTGTTTTTTGGGGTTTATTTTCCTACCCTTACAATTTGACTTGCTGGAGTGGAACACATCAATTAAACCATTCATTTTATTGGTTATTTAGTAATGTTTAATTACCATAATCACAAGTATTTGATTCAATAATTCATGTGCTTTTATCTTCCTTATGTTTTCGTTCAAAATGTAATCAGTTCTGTAGGATGAATAGACTGGAAATTATGCAACTGATATCTACACTATTTTCTCTGAACACTGTTTTTTTAAACCTGATTTTGATTATCTCACTTCCAACCACCTTCAAATATGGTGAAATCTTCAGTAAGAAATTAATCTCTTCGAATAACTTAAATGAGCTTTTCATCAAACTTGTTCGAGACAAAGAAACATAACCCTCATTTAAGAGTTTATTTGCTTTCAAAGTTAGTGTTGCTTTTTCAGCAATGACTACTATAAAAAAAATTGTGTAATAACATGAGAGATAATTATTGTATGATTGTTTGATTATTTTTACAGAGAAAGATTTGTTTGTGGATGTTAGTGCGGATGCTATTGTACGTTAATATCAAAAATATAAGAACTCATCCTGAACAATTGTAGTTTTTCTTACTAGTAATTTGTAAATTTGAATTTCACGACTTTTGAATGTAGCTTCTGATTATTTTTTATTCTTCGCTTACATGTGATTGTAGTTATTTTTTATTCTTGGCTTAATAGGTATGTTGCTGCACATAAGTTGGAGGATGCGATTGGGGTGTTCAATAAGAGGAAAGAATTCAGAATCGAGGATGATTTGGTTGCATTTCAAGTTCTTTTAATGTGTTTATGTAGGTATAAGCACGTAGAAACTGCAGAAACTTTGTATCAATCGAAGATGAGAGACTTCGGCTATGATTTAAAGACAATGAATATTGTTCTCAACGAATGGTGCGTGTTGGGGAATGTACACGAAGCTAAAAGGTTTTGGAAGGACATAATCGAGTCAAAATATAAACCATATTTGTTTACCTATGGAGCATTTATTAAAAAGGACCAAAGCTGGGTAATGCTTTATGCTTCCTCTAAAATTGTAACATAGTTTTAGTGATGTGCCAATCCTATATGCTATAAATGAAGAAAACATGTAGTTTTCATTTGCAAGCCTTTATTTATTTTCCACTAATCAAGTATTGCTTTATAGATATTGAGTTTTGTAACATTTAAGCTATAAAAACCTTTTTCTAGATTGTATTATTCTTATGTTTACCAAGCATACCAGATTATTAGTCTTCTTCAAGACGATCGGCTGCCATATTATGATTTGCAATTCCCCTGTCATTCAGAATCTGAGACTTCTGGTTTTGTTGCAAATATTCATTGAAACGGAAAGAGAATGTGACCATTTGGTAATATCCAAAAAATTTACAAACTCAACAGAACATGATCCTCAAATGTGTTCAAAGAGAGACCATTTAGACAACAGAACCGATAATTGAGTAACAAATAGCAGTTGGGGTTCACTACCTAGGAAAAATGGAAGACTTGGGAACATGGTTCCTCTTCTAGGCTGCATCTGCAGCTGGAGCAGGGCCCCTCTGATAGAATCAACTGCTTCCACAACTTCTTTGCTGTTATACATACATGGCTTATCGTTTCTGGCTCCTTAATGCAAATCGTGCGATTTGCAAGTTTCATCATTCTTCAAATGCCTTCTCGAACATTCCGCATTTGTGAGTAATCTCGGATACGTGAGGTACTCTTATCTTCCAGATGAAGAAGCAATCAAAGTTTGTAGCATCATGCACCTCCCCCCACATTTATTGATCCTCTTTTCATTCCCCTTAACCAAATATGGGAGTTGAATCAGGACAGAATCCAAAGTAACTAAAAGATGATCGAAATTATATTAAACTATTTTTTAATCAATAAACATGAGCAAAGTTGAATCACCTGGACTTTAGCACAATCATCAACTCTGACGACCATTGATTAGAGTTCATTTCACCCTTCAAAATTAAAAAACTAATATTTCAAGACAAAAACGTTACAGAACAGAACAAGCATTATCAAAAGCATCGAGGTACCCCTCCATTTTTTTTCTAATGGAAGATGCATGATGCGGATTAGATTTTGTTGGGCCAGACTGCAGGGGTGTACCAGCCATGGTGGATTTCAACAACCTTCTTTCTCCTTGCAAGACGAGACTTTCTACGTGCTCCGGTGTTCCTATGTAGTGTTTCCACTTTTACTGCTTTATCAATAGCTAAATACGCCTCAGCAATCAGTTTCTCGATTGGGAAGATTTCTTCAGCTTGAGCCTCAGGTTTCTTCCTCAGCGTGTCGAGTTCGTCCAAAACCTTGAACAAGAACACACAATACATTAGCATTTTCCCGTACATTACGAATCATCTACGAACATGCAATAGAACATATTTACTTAGCACTTTGCCGAAGTTGCTTCAGCTGTTTTATTGCGCACATCATTGAATCGAAGCCATATTCAAGTGATGCCTAGTAGTACAAAGGATTCATTCATATGAAAAAGGGAATACAAAGTACCCTATGACACATAAAGTCTGCATTCCTAAAATCCTATGCACCAATTAACACAATACTCAATTTTTAGAACCCAGAAAACCATGTCAAAATGGCAATCGAATCGCTGAGAAGAAAGATCAAGAACAGAAAGGAAAGGAAAAACTTACAAGAACAAAAAGAAATGAGCACAAATACAAACAAAATATGAAAATAAATAAATAAATATGAGGAAAAGTCATGACACTAAACGCATAGAATAGAAGCAATACCATCTATCTGCATATCCTACAAAATAGCAGGAAGAAAGCTCCCTGGGAAAATGTCGCCACTGTTTCTTCTATTGTTCGGAAGGGATAATGCGCAAGGACACGGCCATTCTTTGGGTGGGAAGGGCCAAATTTTGTTTTATAATGACATTTTAGGTCTATTTTAGTTTAAATATTAGTCAAATAAGGTATTTGTCTGTCCCAATTTTTATAATTAAATACTTAATTGATCCTTAGCCCCCGCCCAATTAGTGATTCTAGCTCCGTCCCTGAGTAAATGCGGCCACTAGATGAAAGGGTTACCCTTACCTATGTATAACATATGATATGATCACTACAACCCGAAAGCTATACTTGAAAGGGTCTCCTTCAAATTCAATCAAATCAACGCCTAGAAGGAAGGGTTGAATGAAATTCAAAGCCATAGAGAAAGCCAAAATCCCCAACACCAGTTTGCGAATTGAAAAGCATGATCTAACTAATTCAAATACCACTTAAAAGTAAAACTGCAGAAATTTCATATGAAAACTCATGTTCAACTATGCAAAGGCTGGCATTACATTCAAGAATGAACAAATCCAAATTTAATGCAGTCACAAAAGCATACAATAAAAATAAGATTTCAATGGCAAGTTGTAATAAAAAACCAACTTTACGAAAAAAATTCATCTTGATTTCTGTTTTGCGAATCTCGATGATATCATACTTGATCATAAAAGAGGAATTCTCTTTTCTTTCCCATAACTAATGAAGATAAAAAAAACAATATTGAACCTGCTGGTTTCATTGGTTCTTGGTATTTGGGATCTAATCTTCATCCATGTTCTTGGGCTTGCTGTATTTCTCCTCGACATGCTAGGCTATGAAGAAGGCGGAGTCGGCAAGCTTCTTGATGTTTGGAACGTTGTAGTTTTGGGCAACATAAACACCGCAAACTGTGCCTGCGATGAAGGAAAAATAACTTTTTATTATGCCCATGCTTTACTGTAATAGCTCGCAAATTTGGTTAAGATCAAGCAATGATCTAATTCATTATTTAGATTATTCCATACGAATAGAATTTATTAACAAGCATTCTACTATCTTGATTATATCATACAACACATAGCATGAAAATCTAACATGTTTATCATTCAAAAGATCAAAAACTTCATAATTATCAAAAAATCAAGACTCAAAAGGAAGAGTATACATAATTTCTTTCTATGAACTACATGCGAATTTCAATTCATGGTATGGATCTTTCGATTAATCTAGAAATGGTTCGTTGCATATATTAAGCATTCAAAACATAATATATAAGACATTCACACTCACATTTTCGAATTGGGGAAATTAAAAAATAGGGTTTCTAATTTATTAAATTAGGTTTATGAAATTGGGGAAAATAAAAATTAAGGTTTTTGGATTGGGATTTGGGGTCGCCGGCGATGGGATTCGGTTCGGCGAGCTCAGTTCGCGGATGACGGATGAACGCCGGGAATAACCGGCGACGGCTGCGATGCCGACCAAGATCGACGGGACAATAAAGGGGCAGAAAACTAACCTGGAACGATGCTGAAACGATGCACAAGGACGGCGGCCGACGGACGGCGGAGCGACTGAATGAACGCCGGCGAAACAAGGCTGATCACGGCGAGAACAGGCGACACCGGCAGTAGCAATTGAAAGGGTCGGGATACTGTGTTTATGATATTTGGTTATATTTGATTCAAAATTATCAATTTTAATATAATAAAGAAATATAATTATTTTATTAAATCTAATTTTTATTTTTAAATAAATTTTAATTACAATTTTAGTCCATGTGATTTTTAGTTTTTTTTAAAAAAATTAATGGTGTTCATCGGTGTTCATCGTTAGTGGTGTTCATCAATGTTTGTCGCCCGTTGTAGAATTTTTCTTTCGTTTTATTCAATTAACTATACAAATATTTTAGTTATAACATAAAATTTGTAGAATTGAATTTTTTAATCATTAGACAGTTAAATCTGAAATAATAAATGATATGACCTTTTTTTTTATATTTGATGCGTTATCCCTCTTTGTGGATCCTTTAATTAACCATGAAAACTGATCCAAATTCTCTTAATTTCTTCATCTCATCTGTAAAATCACGTAAATATTTCTTTCATAATTCACTATATTTTCTTTCTGTCGATCTATATTTTCTCTTTATTTCAATGAATTTGTTATTTTTGTATTTTAAAATTATATCGCTTAATTTATCACTTTAAAAATATTAAAAATTATTAAAATCCATATTTTCTTTTATACCCTTTATTTTAATTTCTCAAAAAATAAAAAATTAACCTTTCACGAATATAATTTTCATTTGAATTTTTACACTACCTCTTACAAAAAAATTCTTTCTAAAACTACGCAAAGAGTCAACATGTTACAATTTAACCGGGACAAAAGGATTATTAAACTACACTCGCAACATATCGTTGTGGTCGCATCGTAACGATTTTGAAGGTTATTAGTGCATAATTTTAACGCAACACGATGAGAGAACTACTTCATGATTGTTGTGTTTTGAAACTGTTACGAATGTCACAACATGTCATTTATTCCGTCTTCAACGTCGCAACAGACCTCTACATAGCTTAAAATATGAATTAAAATCTCGTCGATGGAACACACGAATATTTTTGGACTTAACAAAAAAATGGTGTCGAATATAGACATTTTATGCAAGGAATTTTCGGTTTATAGCTATTACCTATAGTTGCTGGTAACTTCTACGCAGTGGCGGATGCACCCAGCCTCAGTGGGTGTATCCGCATCCTCATTTTTTTTAAGAAAATAGACTTAATTTAGTGTTAGTTTTTTAAAAAAAAAGATTATTTTTGTTTAGTTTGCAAAGGAAAATTTTATTTTTACATATCAATTTGAGAAAAAATATTTTAAACTTCATAATTAAATTTTTAGATCCACCAATGCTTTTACGATTATGCTCATAGAGCTTTCTAATAAAGCATTGCTCCCAGCAAATAGAATATGACATGTAGAGATTTTTTATGCAACTGACCCTTCTCTCTTTCTTTTCTTATTGCCCATGAAAATTTAAACTTAAATTATATAAAAGGGAAAATTATACGGGTAGTCACCCAACAATCACACTTTTTTATTTTGGTGATCTAACTAATTTTTTTTGTTAAAAATGTCACTAATATTTCGTTTTATTATTGTTTTGGTCACCGACCGCTAAAAAATAAAAGAGATGTAACTGTTGAGTGCCTAAAAGTCCTATATTTTACCCCCTCATTTATCCTTATTTTTGCTACACGCAAGCATGTTTAACTGCATTTTAGGTTAAGTTTTGTATTTACATCACAAATAGATAAAATTGCACAGATGTTGCTGATTTCGGTCACTTTTTGTAGATATCTATCATGGCAGCATCCAGAGCAGCAGAAGAACAGAAGATAACTGTCGTGGCAGAATCCAGGGCAGCAGAGGAACAGAAGCTAATTGTCATGGCAGCATCCAGGGCAGCAAAGGAACAACAGCTAATTGTCATGGCAGCATCCAGGGCAGCAGAGGAACATAAAAGCTGGAGTGAAGAAAACTGCCTCATACATCAATGTCGTGACAGTGATGCCGTGACAGATGTTATGGCAGATGTCGTGACAGATGTCGTGACAGTTGCCGTGGCAGATGCCGTGACAGAAGTGGCGACAGTGTTGAAGCAAACTGCCTTATAACTCGCTGCCGTGACATATATCGTGACAGAGGTGGCGACAGTGAATAATAAGAGATGGAAAATGCGAAGTGGAGTTCGATTGATAGAGGATTTCAAGCCTAATTTTTAGAGACCACTCACATACTTTTTGGAGCCCAGAAGCATAAGGAAAGCCTTGCCCAAAGTTTGAGGAGAAAGTCAAAGCAAGAAGATAGGGCGAACGAAAGGGCGTTTATTCAGAGATTTAGTCTTTAATGAATTGTACTTTAATTCAAACTAGTATTCTTGGCCATTAAGAAAACTTGTACCCAATGCCTATATATATGCTTGTAATTCGACCTAGAATGATATCTTCATCTCTAGCCTTCTTCCCAAAACCCTAGCCGTTTTTCCCTTCTCATCATGTTCTAAACTTCCCCTAGGGCCACGAGTTGATTTGTAAAGTAGTTGCAAGGATTGCATTTGTTTTAGGAATTTTTCTGTTCAATAAAATATACTTCAAGTTTGCTTATTCTGGTTTTCAATATCTTGCAAGAGTATCGGGAGAGCATTGTGAGATTATCTATTTACTTAATATCGGGAGAGTTAAGTATACGAAAGGAATAAGTGCGAGTTCTCCAGTTTATGGTTGAACTATCTCGGACCTAGGGATAAGACGAGGTTAAGTGGCTAAGGAAGAATTCAACAACATCGGTGTTCATCATTCGATTCACGTCGGGAGGTATCATCAAAGACGTGTTCATCGACAGACTTGGACCTAGGGATAGGCCAAGGCATAGCATGGATTCTTGCCAAGCTTGAAGTACAGAGTTGTGTGATCGTTGCCGCGACTAACAACAGACCGCTGCCGCGACAGGGACGACGACAGAACAGATATTCCTAGACTTCGAAATATCTACACTACTGAGCAATTCAATACCGGCCCATTCTCTCTATCTTGATTCCCTTTAATCTTAAATTCCAGTTCTCTTTATTATTTTTGTGACAACAATTTAAACTATTCTTTTCCTTCTCGTGCAGTAATCCAAGGTGAAACTATTAGCCCAGTCCCCGTGGAGACGATATCCGATACTTACGTATCACTTTACTACTTGCGTCGTGTACACTTGCACTACATTGCGATAGACACTTTTACACGCAACAAGTTTTTGGCGCTGTTGCCGGGGACTAGCAACATACTCTTACCTTTAACTTCTACACTTTTCTTTTATTTTTATTTTTATTTTTATTTTTATTTTCTCTTTTTCTATTTTTATCAAAAACTCAGGTGAAATACAGGTTTAAGGAGCATCAACATGCTAGGAAAAACCATTCGAGAACTGATGTGGGAAAGTTCTTGCAATTACCGGAAAGGCAATCATGCACTAGAAAGTTGTCCCCATCTTTTCAGTGAATATATGGACAACCAACAATGGAACCAACAAGAACAATATATGCCACCACAACAACAGGGACAACAGATGTTGATGCCGCAGCAGCAAAATTTGTCGTGGTATGATCAAAACTCGCAAAATTTTTTGTACTATAACAGTTTTGCTGCAGAACCTGACATGCCCTGGCAATGTCATCATCCTCAAGAGCAGTCAAAATCCTTAGAAGACACACTGCAAGCCTTCATGGTACTCACTCAAGAATTGTCAGCTTCTATGGACGCAAGTATCGCCAAGATGGATGAACTCTTGAGCAGACCGGTCCTCATTCATGCCACGAATGAACTTGAAATCTAGAGGAAAGATGACGAGGATGCCCATGTGAAGGAATACCCAACACATGATGAGTCTGAGCAACAACTTGCCATGGCAATGATCGAGGAGCCGGAATGGAGCAACACCGCAACAACGTTGAGTGAAATTCAAGAGAATGTCACGGCAACAACCACATCTGAGGCAAACTCTCAACCCACTACCTCGGTTATGCCCGGCCAAGATTGCACACATCCATCACTGTCAGGATACTCGGACAACCACCTTAAAGAGCTACCCAATGACAATGCCTCGCCAATGGAATATGATTAGGTAATAAACGAACATGTTGAATTCTTTAAAAACTCACCAAATCCATTGCAGGTATTAGAGGAACCAACACCGGTGGACTCAGAATCATCGAAGTCTCTACTGATGGAGATCTACGAGTGGCCAACAGAATTTGATATAGAGAGTGATGGTACTTTCATATGTCCCCTAGACCTGCAAAGTAACCTGATAAAGGACTGTCAAAATAACTGGCTGCCACAGCAGCAGACACGACAGCAAGGGCTACATTCAACCACAAGAACATTCAACGAAAACAAGGTAAGTTTGTGGCCGAATGTCAATTTGATTTTTTCTAATAATATATTCATGCCCTCAGAAACATTACCAAGAAGGGAGGACTTCATGGACTACAAAGGGAAGAGAAAGAAAGGAGCCCCCACTATGACAATAATCACCAGATGGAGGGTACAGATGGACTTCAAGAAGTACCGGAAACGACCCCTCAAGCATCAATAGAACAGGGAGCAGTTATTTTAGGAGATGCCTCTCAAGGCACTTCTAATTTAACTTAATTTATTTTATTTTATTGTATTTTAATTTTATCTTATTTTATCTTTATTGTTTTAGGAATTAGAAATTTGATATTAGTTTTTAGTTTGTTTGTGTTATTAGGTAAACAAAGAGAACCCTTGCAATGACGATACAAAGCAACCCGAGGAAGCTCTGCCTCTACCCCTGCCGCGGCAGCACTAATACTCCCTGAAGATGAATTCCAAAGTGACTGCCGCCAACAGCAGTGATGACAGTGACGCAAGTTAAGTCTCTTTTACTCCTCTCTGTTTTCTGCAGTTTATATTATCTATTTGTGATGTTTTTCTTTTCGATTTTCATTTTTGATGTCATGCATTGAGGACAATGCAACCCTTGAGTTTGGGGTAGGCAGTCCTCCTAATTATTAATATAATATTGCATCTAGTTTTACTTGTGTCACATTTATTTTTATGTAAAAAAATTAGCTTAATTTATTGAACTTTTATTATCTGCTGCTGCCATCTCTATCGTGATAGCCCCTTAAAAATATTTTAGGAAGTAAGTAGAGCCTTAGTATAGTTCTAAAAAACTAAAACACTTTGTGACTTACTTGATAAAAGACTTTCTCTAGCATACTTAGAATAGAAAACTTAGAACGTAGAGTAGAAAGAGACTAGAAACTCAGGAAACCTAGAGGTGCCTATCACTGGCTCTAGGAAAATAACCAGAGAAAAACTTCTAGAAGTGCCTATGATCGGCTCTAGATAGTTAACTAGAGGTGCCTGAAATACTGGCTCTAGTAGAAAAGAGAAAAATTCAGAAAAAGAAAGAAAACAACTAGAGGTGCCCGATACTGGCTCTAGTAAAAAAAAAAATTAAGTCTCGAAGGAAAACTCTAAATAAGCTAAGTATAATATTCTAGTTGCTAGGGAAGTCTATATTCATGTATGTTCACAATAAATGCACACACCTACACGAGAACTATACTTTTGCTCTAAGTAGATCCATAAATATTTGAACAGGTGCTAAACATGATAGGGATGGTGTTGTGGGTAAGGATTGTTCACTGACTTAAGCCAAAGAAAAAAAACATATATATACATATGTATGCATGCATGTTAGTTAGGTTGCATTTGCTTGAGGACAAGCAAGGATTCGAGTTTGGGGGTGTGTTGAGTGCCTAAAAGTCCTATATTTTACCCCTCATTTATCCTTATTTTTGCTACACTCAAGCATGTTTAACTGCATTTTAGGTTAAGTTTTGCATTTACATCACAAATAGATAAAATTGCACAGATGCTGCTGATTTCGGTCACTTTTTGCAGATATATGTCATGGCAGCATCCAGAGGAACAGAAGATAACTGTCGTGGCAGAATCTAGGCCAGCAGAGGAACGAAAGCTAACTGCCGTGACAGAATCCAGGGCAGCAGAGGAACATAAGCTAATTGTCATGGCAGCATCCAGGACAACAGAGGAACAACAGCTAATTGTCATAGCAGCATCTAGGGCAGCAGAGGAACAGAAAAGCTGGAGTGAAGAAAATTGCATCATACATCAATGTCGTGACAGTGATGCCGTGACAGATGCTGTGGAAGATGCTGTGACAGATGTCGTGGCAGATGTCGTGACAGATGCCGTGGAAGATGTCGTGACAGTTGTCGTGGCAGATGCCGTGGAAGATGTCGTGACAGTTGTCGTGGCAGATGCCGTGACAAAAGTGGCGACAGTATTGAAGCAAACTGCCTTATAACTCGTTGCCGTGACATATGTCGTGACAGGGGTGGCGACAATGAAGAAGAAGAGATGGAAAATGCGAAGTGGAGTTCGACCGATAGAGGATTTCAAGCCTAATTTTTAGAGACCACTCGCATACTTTTTGGAGCCCAGAAGCATAAGGAAGGCCTTGCCCAAAGTTTGAGGAGAAAGTCAAAGCAAGAAGATAGGGAGAACTAAAGGACGTTTATTCAGAGATTTAGTCTTTAATGAATTGTACTTTAATTCGAACTAGTATTCTTGGCCATTAAGAAAACTTGTACCCAAGGCCTATATATATGCTTGTAATTCGACCTAGGAGGATATCTTCATCTCTAGCCTTCTTCCCAAAACCCTAGTCGTTTTCCCCTTCTCATCATGTTCTAAACTTCCCCTAGGGCCACGAATTGATTTGTAAAGTAGTTGCAAGGATTGCATTTGTTTTAGGAATTTTTCTGTTCAATAAAATAGACTTCAAGTTTGCTTATTCTGGTTTTCAACATCTTGCAAGAGTATCGGGAGAGCATTGTGAGATTATTTATTTACTTAATATCGGGAGAGTTAAGTATACGAAAGGAATAAGTGCGGGTTCTCCAGTTTATGGTTGAACTATCTTGGACCTAGGGATAGGACGAGGTTAAGTGGCTAAGGAAGAATTCAACAACATCGGTGTCCATCCTTCGATTCACGCCGGGAGGCATCATCAAAGACGTGTTCATCGACAGACTTGGACCTAGGGATAGGCCAAGGCATAGCAGGGATTCTTGCCAAGCTTGAAGTACAGAGTTGTGTGATCGTTGTCGCGACTAACAACAGACCGCTGCCGCGACAGGGACGACGACAGAACAGATATTCCTAGACTTCGCAATATCTACACTACTGAACAATTCAATACCGACCCATTCTCTCTATCTTGATTCCTTTAATCTTAAATTCCAGTTCTCTTTATTATTTTCGTGACAACAATTTAAACTATTCTTTTCCTTCTCGTGTAGTAATCCAAGGTGAAGCTATTAGCCGAGTCCCTGTGGAGACGATATCCGATACTTACGTATTACTTTACTACTTGCGTCGTGTACACTTGCACTACATTGCGATAGACACTTTTACACGCAACAGTAACATGTCATGGGATAGTAACACTTTTAGTCCTAAAATTTATACATTCTATTAATTAGGCCCTAATTCAAAATAACTCATCAAATATATGGGTTAAACCCTAAATTTATCATTTTCTTTCTTCTTCCTTTGCAACAACACTTCTCTTTCTTTTCTTTTTTCCTTTTTTCGTTAATGTTTCATTTCCAGCACCCTGAACACCTCGATAAGAAACTTTTTTTGTCGTCTCCTCTTCAACAACGACTATGAAGTTCACTTTGTGATCGTCTCTCGAACCGTTGGCGGACGTGGTATCAAACGAGTTTTCTTTCCAAGCTTGGTTCAGAGTTCCCAGGAGAAGCATTTCCTGGGAATCGTTTCCATTGAAAGAAAGAGCCTGGTTGTGGAGGTAACTGAATGAAGAATCTGGGGAAAATTTTTCTTGGAAAACATAGGAAGAAGATGAATCAGGGGAGAAATGGAGATTTGGGTATTGAAGATATGAGGAATCCATGTATGGGAAAATCAAAGTAAAACAATTTGATCTTTGAACAGGCTCTCTCCGGTCGTAGGAAATTAGGAATTGAAATGAAAATTTGAAGGCTTTGGGTATTTATAGTGACAAAGCGAGTGAGGGAAAGGGCTAACATTGTTCAAATATTTAACTTTTTATTATCATAAAAATAAAGAAAAAAAGAAAAGAAAAGAGGCTAAAATTACACGAAGAATCTAAGAGTGTTCAGGGTGATAGTTGTAGAGAAAGAAGAAAGAAAATGGGAAATTAGGGTTTGACCTATATATTTGATGAGTTATTATGAATTAGGACTTAATTAATAGAATGTATAAGTTTTAGAATTAAAAGTGTTATTATCACATGACACGTCACTATTTTCGTTATTTTTTTAACGGCCGGCAACAAAAATGATAACAAAACTAAACGTTAGTGACGGTTTTGACGAAAAAATTATTTAGGTGACTGAAATAGAATAAATGTTATAGTTGGATGATCACCTGTGTAGTTTACCCTATATAAAATTAGGTCAGTTTGATATATAGATTTTTATCAATTTAGGTATATTTAAAAACAGTTCAATAAATTTAACCCATCATATTTAAAAATTTCGTCAATGCACCTTCTTGAACCGACCACTTGTTACACTCCATGTTACTATCCATGAGCTCAAAAATTATCAAATGTGATAGCTCGATAGGCACAATCACCACATCATTGGACAACTAACAGAGTAATGAAACAAACTTATTATGGCATTAATGTTGCTTGCTACTAGACACAATTATTTTACTAATGGAATTTTTAAATATGAATGGCTAAATTTATTGAACTATTTCGAATTAGGATGAAATTAATAAAATATATAAGTTTTGTGAACTAAAATTATTATTATGCTAATGTATGCGTTCTAATTTTAATGATAGAATAACATGTTTGTAACAAAAGTTCAATTGGATAATTTAACTTTGAGAAAAATATTAACATATGAATTCATAATAATTGTTGATGCCGATTTTGGGTGACACCATACAAGGAAGTTAAACACGCTACTAAGGGAGGAGTTGACGACGGACGATGGCGGTTCACATGAGCTTTTAACAGGCGGAGAATCGCTGAAAACAAGTTGGTATCTCAGATGACTCGTCGGGAGGACCGAGAGAAAAAAGAAAAAGAGAAAAATTTGTGTAGAAACGTATTTCTTGTCCCTTTTGGAGAACATAACAATAACAAACTTTAACCACCCTCATAAAAAGGGTATATCTAGCTTATGTTATACATTCGAATATCGAGCGGGTAGCGGGAATCGAACCCGCATCGTTAGCTTGAAAGGCCTAAGTCAAAGGATCGAGAAACTCAACAACGCCACTATTCTTGAACAACTTGGAGCCAGGCTTTCGTATGTGATATGAATGTGAGTTAGCATATACATGGATTTCCATTTCCATGTCGTATATGATAATACAACAATTGCAAGTTGAGTTGTGTGAGCTTTTAAGCAATACAAAGTAAAAGGCAACAAGTTTTTGGATGTTGCAGCTCCTCATTCATTGGGATCCTTCCTTCATATCCTCAAATAAATGAAACCCAGAAATCTTGACCATTCAATCCATCACCGAACGGTTCTCACTTGACTACACGTGCCTGCTTTATCTTCTCCTTTTGCCTTTCATGCATGGAATTCTCCTCCAACTACAACACAATAACAAAGGAGAAACAGTCTTGCCCTTTCTTAATCTTATACGCCTCTTCATCGCCACCATTACCGACCCATCTCGTTTCTTCTTCTTTGTTTTCTGATTTTTTATTTGAAAAATAAATTGTTGTTCTTAAAACAAGGAACTGCCACATCTCAAGTCCAAAAGCAAGCAACTTTGGATCTGGATTCTGCTTCTTCTACATTGAAAGATGTGTTCTTGGTCACATCAGAGATCATGGGGAAATGATGTTTTTTTTAAGATTCGAGGTGAGAAATAAGCTACCCATCTGGTTTTGATTACTGGGTATTTTTACATTCCTCTTTTCAGTGATCAAATCCATTCTTAAATGGAACAAACTCAAGCGAAGAAATTTTTTTGCAAGTTTTGCTATAAGAGGTATCCGTGTGGGAAGTCCTTAGGTGGTCACATAAGGACTCATATGAACAACGACAATTGCGGCGAATCGGAGACAGTGCCGCCACCGCCAGCTGAACTGATCTCAATAAACAAGCTTCTCTCCAATGGAAGAATCATCAAGAGAGTCGCCGAAACCGAAGCCGACGGCCAATCCGCAGCAGCTTATGGGCTGAGAGAGAAGCCCAAGAAAACTAAGAAATTCTCTGATTCGGGCAATGCTCATTTGCTCAAAGAGATGATCTGCAAAGAATGCGGTAAGGGTTTTCATTCATTGAAAGCTCTTTGTGGTCACATGGCTTGCCATTCGGAGAAAGAGAGGGTGATGGATGGTCAGTCCGATACCGAAACATCGACGACGCCGAGTAAGAGGAGGAGATCTAAAAGAATAAGTTACAAAGCAAATGATGCTTGTTCTAACAACTCTGTTTCTTTGGCGGATGGTTCTTCGTCTGTGTCGGAGATCGAACACGAGCAAGAAGAGGTGGCAATGTGTTTGATGATGCTGTCGAGGGATTCCACAGGAGGTTGTAAGAAAGGATTGAATTCAATCGCCGACTCTTCGGATAACAACTCTGTTATCTTGGAAGCTAAATCATCGTCTATCGATGTGAAGATCACTATCAAGAATGAAATGAAATGTGTTCCAAACAAGGGTGATTACTTGAGGGTGAAGAAACAAAGAGACAACAAGTTGAAACCTGCCGAGTTTAGTCATTCTTCCGAGAGTTCGGATTCTTCATATTTCACGAATGGACCCAAGAAATTGGAGTTCAAGGACTTTGATTCGAAATCTGGGAAGAGTTCGAGTAAATTCAAGAGTTTGAACACTGAATTCCGAAAGGATAACAATCAAGCAAATAGAGGTTTGAACAAGTATTACACTCATGAAGTTTTCTGCAACAATTCTTCGAAAGGAAGCAAATACGAGTGTTCGACCTGCAACAAGGCCTTTGATTCACACAGGGCACTTGGGGGACACAGAGCAAACCATACAAAAGCCAATGACTGCAACGAAGACAGCTTAGCAAATGATGGTTTCATTGTTCCAATGACTGATACCAAAGTGACCAAGTCATCACCACATGGCAGAACCCTAAATACTCCTCGTGGTTATTCGTCCGGCAATGCCGAGAAAAGATTGGGATCAAAGAAAAGCAAGGGGCATCAGTGCCCATTTTGCTTCAGGGTTTTCAAGTCAGGCCAAGCTTTAGGTGGTCATAAAAGGTCCCATTTTGTTGGAGGTGCAGAAGATAGAACATTGGTGATCAAGCAAGACTCACCAGATATTCCCACTGCCTCCGTAATCGATCTTAACCTTCCGGCTCCCGTCGAGGATGATGCAATGGGGAATGTCGGGTTTTCGCCATGGGAGATTTGAAAGGTCCAGAACCATGGGTGCTGCAGGTGGAATGTTGGGTTTGGTCTCTTAAATGAGTGAAGTTTTGGGCATAGGTTACTTCTTTATGAAGCAAGAGATTTTACAGTGTATAGACAAGTTAATTAGTTGATCCCTTGCATTGAAAACTTGTTTTTCTGTTCATTTTGTTTATGTTCTTAGATTATATCTTCAAATTATATCTGGTTTACTTCCAAATCTGTCTAATGGCTCCTGTTTTCGAACTTGTAACATAAAATCCTATGTTGGTCTGTTTGCTAAATTATATTATCTCATATTTGACACATATTTGAAAATTAATAAAAAGGTACAATTTTTAAAAAATGAAGGAGCACTTAATTTATTGGCAGGGAAGGACCGAGGCGAGGGGTGTTAGGGTTGGTTGTAATTCCTGAAATTTTCAAATTTTTATATAATTATATAATTATGATCTAATTCCCGACATAAAATCTTGTATCCATACTGTTTACTATAAAACAATAGAGTAAGTGCTGGTTCTATGGAGTGGAACATAAGCTTCCTCTGAAATTTACATGCCCCAAGAACACAGTTCCTTTTGTATTTGAAATATAGATGCCATTAGATCATCTTCAATGCTCTCTTTTTACTTTATAACAAAGGAAAGATGGAAAGGCTCTTAGACCAATACCTCAAATTGCTGAAATGGTTTTTGTTTATGAAATGTTAAATCCAAATTTAAAAGTATAAATAATATGAAAATCAAACTTATATTTTACAAGAAAAATGAGCTTAATCAAATTTGAAATTTAAACCTTAATATTTACTTTTACCATTTTTTTAAATTTTCAGAAAAAAGGGATAAAATTGACACAATGTTCAAAGGCTACTGTTTTTTTAGAATCATGACCAAATTGGCACAATGTGTAAACATTAAGGATTACAATTGTTATTTCACCAATTTATAAAAGGTCAAGTCATGCTAACTAACTTTACGGAAAATAATAATAAAATCAAAAGGTTGGGGATCCTATTATAACTTTTCATTGTTATATGACCAAGAAGTAAATTTACAAATAGTTGTGTGACTAGTAATGTAATTTACCCTTAGGTGATAAAAGGGTAAACTACACAGATGACCACCTAACTATGGGGTTGGTGTCAATTCGACTATTATACTTTCAATGTTGGAAAATATACCACTAAACTATTTAAATAGTTCCAATTATGCCACCAGCCGTTAAAAAAATAGAAAAGTTGATGTGGCTGTTAAATAAAATTAGTATAATTACTCATTTGGTCCCCTTTATTTACATAATCTATCAATTTAGTCCTAATCTTAATCTAATAAAATAAATTAATTGTTGAATTAGGTGGTGACATGTGTCATCACCTTATTGTAGGACTTTATCTATTTTTATTTTATTTAATAAATTTATTTTCCCCTCCAATCAAGTGATGACACGTGTCACCTAATTGGAGAAGGGAAAATGGAAGCAAGGAAAATGTAGTGCACTTGCCACTGAGCCAAGCACATTTTTGTGATATGAGGTACATCATTTAATATATGTCTTAAATACTTGTTAATGCCCGGAAAAATGAAAGTAAAAAAATTGGTCATGGGTGGATTCGAAGTTCAAACCAGTGCCCTTGGAGTGAAAATGGGGTGTGCTTGCCACTAGGCCAAGCATATTTTTATGACTTAAGGTACAACATTTAATATATGTCTTGAATGCTTGTTAATGCCCAGAAAAATAAAAGAAGAGGAAATGTGGTTTTAAGAAAATTGAACATGAAATATCTAACCTAATTAAATAAATCAAAATTAAATTAATAAAATCAAAATTATCTTAAATCAATTTAGTTAAATAAATAAAATTTAAATTAAATTAAATTAATAAAATCAAAATTATCTTAAATTAATTTAGTTAAATAAATCAAAATTAGGATTAAATTGATAAATTATATAAATAACGGGATCAAATGTATAATTATATTAATTTTATTTAACAGCTACATCAACTTTTTCATTTATTAACGGTCGGTGGTTTAATTGAAATCATTTAAATAATTTAGTGGTATATTTACCAAAACTAAAAGTATAATGGTCAAATTGACACCAACCATATAGTTAAGTGGTCATCTATGTAGTTTACCCAAAAAAACTCAATTAACTGGAATTTCTGGTTTAGCAAGCAGTTGAAACTACATACCCTACCGGGAGCCACACCGCGCACTGAATCAAAAATCTCCAAAAACCCTTGACGAACCCTAGATCCACCATCCTTCCCCATACAATCCCACCATAAACATGGAAATCGATCCTCCAAACGAATCATTGGGTTTTCAAATTAAAGAAAAAGACCTCTTCAAAGCCGCGGAGACGGGCGAGTCTTCCATTTTCAAGTCCCTCTCTGAAGAACACCTCTCCAAGTCTCTTAAACTGCGGAATGAAGACGGTCGATCTCTTCTCCACGTCGCCGTCTCCTCCGCCCGTCCCGAGGTAACTCCATATTTGTTTCAATTTCCTAAATTTGCTTCTTTTTTATTGGTAAATTTGTTAATGCGAAAGGAATCAATTTTATTAGGTGGTCAAAGTTCTCTCAGCCGTCGTTGATGAATCAGTTCTGAATAGTACCGATGAAGAAGGTTGGGGTCCGATTCACTCAGCTGCGAGCATTGGTAATTTGGAAATTATGGAAATTCTGTTGAGTAAAGGTGAGCGATTTGTACTATTCTGACTATTCACATTATAATTAATGTAGAAACTCGGTCATTTTGAAATCAATTGTGAATACATGTATTTGAATTGGTTAAGAATCTTCAAGCTATTTGAAAAGTTACGCTGTAAATTTGGTATCAAAGGGTGTTAATTAAGCATATAACTGCTACCCGTCCAAATATTTTTTTTTCTTTTTCTTTTTTTTTTATAAATATCGCATGTTAATTGGGTAGGATAAAATAAGAAAACTAGAGGTTTGATGTATCAACTTATATGGTATTCAAAGAAAGCAGCAAATTTATGTAATTCACCATTTGTGAATATGATATGTATTGGTTCAGATTCTTCTTGCTAGTTTGCGGAAAATATTTGTTATGCTGCAAATTTCTTTATACGTTAATTGAGCATAAGTAGGGTTCTTATTGTGATTGTTATCTCAAGTGTGTGAATTTTGCATTCAGCTGATGCTATCTATTGTTTTTTTTTCATTACTTTTCTGAAGGAGCCAATGTTAATGTGAAAAATGATGGTGGTCGCACCGCTCTTCATTATGCTGCTAGCAAGGGCTGGTTGAAGATTGCTGAACTTCTGATCTCTCATGGTGCAAAGATTAATTCAAAGGACAAGGCTTGTAACTTCACACTAAAATTGCTTTTTATCATATACACGCTGTATTTTCTGTTTTTTTTTTCTTCCTATTTCCAGTATTTTTCATTTTAATTTCCATTTCATCTGTTTATTGTATGACTCAATGCAGGTAGGATGCACCCCATTGCATAGGGCGGCTAGCACTGGAAACTCGGCACTATGTGAACTCTTAATTGAGGAAGGAGCAGAAGTTGATGCTACTGATAGAACTGGACAAACTCCTCTCATGAATGCAGTCATTTGTCAAAATAAGGAGGTACTCTCTTTGAGCCTTGAGAAACTGAGGTTTAAGGCTTGCCCGATGTTCTCTCATTCTGCTGACGTACCTCATCTGTTTTTCATTTTCTTATCATAGCTTTAACATCTGATATAATTGAATCAGTGCTATGGTACTATATTGATCTACATTACTCGTGAGTTAAGAGAGGGGGAACCTGAACATCTTACTAAATTTTATGGACTTTGGGGGTTTCATTGTCAAATTGTCGTCTTTGGTGTCAGGTAGCGCTCCTCCTAATAAGACATGGAGCGGATGTGGACATAGAGGACAAAGAAGGATATACTGTTCTTGGCCGAGCTTCAAATGATTTTAGACCGACACTGATCGATGCTGCCAAGGCTATGCTTGAAGGATGAATTTGACTATTGGCAAGCCGATGGAGTGTGTTGTGCTTGATCAAACCATGTGTTTCTCGGAAAAACCTGCGAGTTAAGGAAAGAAGAAAAGGGGAAATGAGTATGACTAATCACTCCATTGAATGATGAATCTTTGGGAGTAACTGAAGGATTTTTGCATAGTCTTTGTTCGAGTTTTGTGCCCTAGGACTTCTTGGCCTAATGGCAACAAGAACTTAAGCTTGACTTCAATTTCAAGTATCCTCATATATCCACAAGGACCAAAAGTTTTGTTATTTGTACTTGACACATTTGAATTTGAGCATAGGATATGATTTTTCAATTAACTGCTTCGGCACCAAACAAAAAGGAAAACACGTGTAGTGTATACCCATCTTTGAATTCAAATAACATAGTTGCTCTTCAAACTACCAAAGTTGTGTACGATAAGAGAAAATGTTCAGGTTAAGCATTAGCACATTTGAATTTGAGTTAATAATTAGGGTTCGAGCTTAAATTGATAATGGTAACCTAAAGATAGTATCTTTTACTCATTAGATGCCCTACTACTTAATCCAATTGTAACCAAAAGATGGTAACTTTTACTTGTAGACTTGAAATTAATATCAATTGCAGCTTAAGCTGGGTTGTTTTCAGGATTCTCTGGAATCGAATCAGTTCCCGGTCTTAAATTACCTGAAACTGAGTTTCTAAATCGCTTCAATGGTTTGGTTTCCTTTCTCACTCTAATAATACATTAGCATTTGTGCTTTAAATTCTAGTTTGTTTAGACGAAACAAGCCTTGAAAAAACTGGTGGTTTGATTATGCAGAAGAAGTATGCTGATGCAAGATTCAAGTCATCTCCCTTGCTGAAGAAGCTGTTAGAGCGGTCTGAGCAGAACAAAGAAAAGTAATCCAATTTCTTTACCGGATCAGAATTGATTCACTTCAATTAAACTACTCTTTCCAAATTCATCTGTTCTCTCATATTTTCAGCTGATATGAAGTTTGAGATGTTTGAATCCGAATTTATTGAATACATATCTTAAAGATGGTTACATGAACCAATTATAAGTTGTAGAACTTGCAATATATGGTTAGGCATTGAGATAGAAGGCTTACATACATGGGATTCAAACCTCAAATCAACTGAATACTACGGGTGGTTGCATGAACGAATTGACTCGAGTTATCAGCATTATTTGATTAGGCATTGATAGAGAATGGTGATGTTGAGCTTGCATTGTTTTGAGTAAGGGATGCTTTAGTGTGGGGATAGGGGAAGGATTGATCGAAATTCAAACTTTAGACTTATTAATTTCATCTCTTAGTAGTGATTGTATGAACCAACTGAGTTGAGATTTGAGTTCTTGAACTTGCATTGTATGGTTAGTCATGTGATGTTTGATGCGAATGTTGGGAAATTGCAGGAACAAGCAAGAAATTCAAGACAAGTACGGCATACGAGGGGCCGAGATGGGAGTAGGGGATTGTTCGGTAGAGGCGATGTCGCCGGAAGACAAAGAAAAGTTCATTGCAATGTTGAAGCAAAAGGCTGGAGTCAAATGAAATGGCATTGGCAATTTAGTATAGCCATTTTTGTATTGATTTTGGTTTAAACAAAATCACCTTTCTTCAAATCATCAAAATCCATTAAAAAAAACTAAGGCATGATGGAAAAAAATCATAGTTAAATTAAAAATATATAGTTGATTAGTCCAAACAACTACCATTAATTTTTAATATACTTAGAAGATAGGGAAACTTTGCAAACAAAGTTGTTCGTACCCAGATTTTCTAAGATTAACATCATCCTCTTTATCCTTTATAATCACGCTAAATAATATTGGACTTTAAATTTCGGCGCTGTGCTTGAAACAAAAATTTAGTCAACCACGAGTCAGACATCGGTGGTTATACAAAAGAGAAGTTTATATTATTTTTATATAAATCTGGTTTTAATTCTATCTAAAAACAGTTCAAAAAGGAAGCAAGGGACCTAAATGGAATATGCCGAAAAATAGAGGGTCCACTAACACCATTAGTCGAACTAAAACTAACACAAAAAGACAATCTGATCATTGTTTATTTTATTTCCACTCAAATACATTTCTGGCCAAAACCGGCTCCTATGTAATTAGTAATTAGTTGTATTTCAGAAACAAATAAGAAGCCCAAATTGAATTATAAGGATTATTCCCCAGCTTCTCAAAATTCAGGTACTTTATATTTATATAAATCGAGCTCTAAATTATAATGGGTGTCTTCGAATTTTAATTTGGTTCGGTCAATTGTTTAATTTTATACGAAAACTTTGGAGTTTTGATTTCCCAACACGTAATTCCGTTATTTTCTAAATGCTTTTTTAATTTATTTAATCTTGGATAAGGAATTAGGGATGTCGTGCTTATTACTGAACTTTGATGTTATGACACGAGGATGATTCGACGATAATCGGGGAATCTGTGAAAGGTGGATGCTGGTGATTGATGTATCAATAGGCTGAAAAGTTTTGAAATTTGCCGATGGTCATTGATAAAGCTCTCGTTTTCTTGATCAAAGTATCGAACTTTTTGTGATAATTTGGTTAGTTAAGCCTTATCTTTAATCATATAATTCATTATTCTTTTTGGGTTGTTAAAATTTGAGTTTCTGGACTTTGGGTTCAGTTCTGTTAGGGACTCTGATTGGTAGCTGTTACAATGTACCGTACAGTGGCTACAGCCACAACCATGGGGGGAGTTCCGGCTGACAATGTGGACTTTGTTGTGGACTTGGATCAAGTCCCACGGTGGATTGATGTAGAGAGTAGGTCTTCTTTGGAGTGTGAGAATGACCCTTCATATTTGAATTCATATTTCCCTGACCCTTTAAAGTCTCCTGAGGAGGAGAGTAGTAGAAATGGGATGGTATCAAGGTTTCCTGTTGATCATGAAGTTAACTCAAAGATATACTTGTGGAGGGGACAGCCGTGGAACCTTGAGGTCGATGCTGTTGTTAATTCTACAAATGAGGTATGCTCTGGGGTTTCCCTATCGTATTTGATCCATAAAATTATGAGATACTTTGAAGATCGCAAGAGTTGCTTAAACCTTGGATATAAAGAACCTTGCCTTTGTTTGCATTTGCACGTTTACGATGTATGGTCAATTCAATATGGTAGCAGAATGATGAGAACAAGTCTGTTAGTAACATGGAACTGTACTGAATTGTTATGTGAGGATTGAATTCATAAAGAAAATAATACAGTGAAATAAGAAAAAAAAATGGATTACTTTTCTAAGGAGCTTGATTATGTATCCCTTAGATATACAAAACCGACCTGCACATGCTTTATCTTTATTCAAAAGTTTAGAACTGAACTAAGCTAAGAGTTTTTTTTTTTCCCAACACTTGAGTATATTTAATTTATTTACACTTATATTTCCATTTTTTCTACCCTTTTCGACCTGAACTTGCTTCTTTGAATCTCTAACAATGTGGAAATTTTTTAAACATTGTAGGACATTTTTCTTAACTTTTGTGCAACCCTTGAGTGGCAAGTTTGGTCCTCGGTGTTCTGACATGTTAAACTCAGTTGATGTTTTGATCCCTTCAAGCATCAAATTTCCTCACCAAGAACATTTTATTAGTTAAAGAGATAATATTCTGATATGTTTTTTTCATGCTTGGTTTCAGAACTTGGAAGAAGCACACAGTAGTCAAGGTTTGCATGCAGCAGCTGGACCTGGTCTTGCAGAAGAATGTGCCACACTGGTACGCTAAAATATTAATCAGGAAGAAATTATATATGAACCGAATCCATGGATGCACTTAATGATCCGTTGTTTACTCTCTGACGACTGACAAGCCTTGTGATTCTGAAGCAAGTTCTTCAGTCCAAGTAAACTTGAAGAAAGAATGACTTAATGTTGCTTTTATGGACAGGGTGGATGCAGAACAGGAATGTCCAAAGTCACTAATGCATATGATCTTCCTGCTAGGTGTGTATGTTCGCATTCGTGTACAGCTTGAGACTGTATAGAGATGATGTTTTTACAAGGATGGTATCATACACTTACCTGTTGTACTTCAATGAAATTCCTTAGAAATCAGATTGATTTTTTGTTATGTGAAAAATGTAACACTTTCTGTATAATATTTCGACATGCCTCTGTTTTTTAGTTCATCGTCTATTGCATGATGTCGTCAATATCATTTGATCATACATGGGTTAGTTTTGTGATTGTGCTGCATGAGCTGTGTTTCAGAGCTAGCGATGGAGCAGCTATACAAACTTGATTGATATATTTTCATTTTGGAATCCTTTCAAAAAAAATTGTACTAAAACTGTTATATTTTAGCTTTTTTGTCATGAAATTTTGTGTTGATTGAAAACTGAGGGTTTTATGCATCATGTTGTTAGGAGAGTTATCCATACTGTAGGCCCCAAGTATGCAGTAAAGTATCATACTGCTGCAGAGAATGCTCTGAGTCATTGCTATCGTTCTTGCCTTGAACTTCTAATTGAAAATGGTCTTCGGAGGTTGGTTGCCGTACAATGTATTTCTTCAAGTTGTTCATTCCTTATTCTGTTTCATGAAGTTATTTAATATCCTTTGACATGTGTGAATGCAGTATTGCTATGGGATGTATATACACAGAAGCAAAAAACTATCCCCGTGAGCCTGCTGCTCATGTTGCTATAAGTGAGAAAATTTCCTACATGTTGCAGCTATTTCTCTGATTCTATTGATGTTCTGTGAACTAAATATCCAGAATCCCAAAATATATATTGCGCATTAGATATGCAATTTTCAATTCGTTATGCGATGCTGTTATTACAGGAAGTGGTAACTAATAACCCAAGGATTTTTTTCTTACAAATGAAAGAGACAGTAATATTATAAGATATTATATTTTTAATATGTGTGATGGATCAATGCTAGTTAGTCTCTAATTTACATAATGTGCTCTGATAAATACAATGTTTGGAGTCGTTGACTTTTGTGGAGTCTTCATTTCTTCTTAGAAGCTTTTCTTTTTTGACATGCATGTAATCGGATTTTTTTTATTGTGCATAGTTTCTAGAAGGGCTAAAGTTCTTAAAAAATCTCTGTTTGCATTTACATCGCCATGTTTCATATTCATATGCTATTGAAACTGTTTCTGAGGTTGAATATTTCTGGGTTCAAATATTTTCCTGTTCTTCAGGGACAGTTCGGCGATTTCTTGAAAAGCAGAAAGACAAAATCACTGTAGTTGTTTTTTGTACTGGAACATCATCTGATACTGAAATCTATAAGAGGTATCATACTATTATTACTTTTCTACTACCTTGTGAAGATGGCTATCTTTGTTTGGATGCATTATTATATTGCCTTCTTGTCTTGAGGAGTTTAATGATTATTTTTCTTTTTATTTTGCTTAAAATAATTCTATCGACGTGAGGTGTCTTCTCATTTGATTTTGTGAATTGTAGATTGCTTCCACTTTACTTTCCTCGAGATAAGCGTGAGGAGGTAGTGGCTATAGCTAAGCTTCCTGCTGATGTTGGAGATGAGAATGGTGAGACTATCATTGATGAGCGTAAAATCAGAATAAAGCCATTGCCCAAAAAGACCATTCCGAAGCTCCCCGAAGCTCCAGTTGAACTCCCCATTAGTGATATAGGTTTGGTACGAAGGTTAGTTACCTCAATGTCATGAATAAAATCTTTTACATTTCCCTTCTTTTCTATGTTCTCTTTGTGGTCATAGATTGATCCATAGATTGCATCATTATAATAGATTGCTCATTAAATTTGCTTTAATGATCTTGGAATTACCTTGCTGCTGAAAGAAGGCGAAAATTGTCAAGATTGATGCAACTAGCATGATCTTTTGGATTTGTAACAGTGATTTAAATCTTGGATTGCTCTAGTCTTTCAAGGTTGGATGTTTCTTGTACTCAGGATAGATTATGGCTTCTTGAATGGATGTGTTGTCTTAGGGTGTTTCAGCTGTTTTGTGTTAATTTTGGTTCAGCAATTGTACTCTGGGTGTTTTGGTTTCAATCAATAAAGCTGCACTTTTCTTTGGATTCCTTTCAAGCATTTCGTAGTGATTGTTAGTTCAACCTATAATCAGAGTAATTTATATTCCGTGGCTTGGAAGTGTAACAAACCATTGGTCTATCGCTTCTCTGAGTTTTCATGGCACCTTTTATGTATTCTCTTCCGGTTATCTGTGGTTCTGTATTGATTATGATAAATATTCATGGCCTATTTGATTTTCAAGTCAGATGAATTTATTGGATGATTTCTATTCTTTCAGGAACTCAAGTTACCTGGATACATATTTGGATCCTGCTTTCATGTCCTTAATCAAAGATCCAGATCAGAGACGGCGGGAAAAATGGGAAAAAAATGCTCAAGCACAAGGTGGTTGGAATTGTGCTAAGATGCTTGGATTTGGTGAACTTGGTGGGCCTCCATTATCTGCTGCTGAAGAATACTCACTTCACTCTAGATACCTTTCCAAGGCAAATTCTCTTAATCTTTCTGAAATAGCAGAGATGAAAATTGTGTAAGTTTATCATGCATTTCTCCATTCATACTCGTGATTTAGCATTCCCATATTTTATTTTATTATTCTGGGGATTGGTTAAATTTTACAGTTCCACTTAATTACTTCAGTTCTTCAGAATCAATGTTTCTGGAAGCACTTATGATGTTAAACAAACAGTTGAAAGTCTTTAGACTATTTACTTTTTTCTGTTTTATTTGTTGGCTTTACTAACTACATGTGGGGCCATATTTTCTTCATATTATGAAACTGTACACTTGTCATACATGTTCAGATTAGTCATGGTCTGAATATAATGTTAGTTTATTTGCTTTATGTCAGTTACCGCGGAGGGGTGGACAGTGAAGGTTACCCTGTTATGGTTATTGTTGGAGCACATTTTCTGCTGCGGTGTCTTGATCTTGAGCGTTTTGTTCTCTATGTTGTAAAGGTATTAGCGTACTTGTCTCTTCAATTAGACCTCTGAAGTTTCTCAGACTTAGCCCCGTTGATCACTCATAATTTAAAACGCTTGATCTTAGGAAAAGGTTTTGTGGTCATGGACACTTAACAGTGTAATTTTACTGAAAACTGGCTTTCAGGCTAAAATCATCTTATGATCCTTAATTTCAGGAATTTAAACCTTTGATACAGAAGCCTTATACTATTGTATATTTGCACTCTGCAGCTTCTTTACAGATGTAAGTGTTGCTTTATGAGAGTTTTGGCTTAATCAATGCCCCCTTTATATTGCCCTTGTATTAATGCATTTTCAGACCAGTCGAGTTGAATGTGAATTTTCTTCACACTCCCCGCTCACGTTACATTTTCTTTTCTCGAGTAACCAGCCAACCAGACTTGGGATGTATGAGAAGATTACAACAAATACTTGGTCGGAAGCACCAACATAATCTGCATGTATGTAGCAAAAAATATCCCATCTAATTTGAATGTTCATTATGAGTTGTTTCTTGATCCTCTTACTTGTGTTGGGTAGGCAATATATGTTCTTCATCCTACCTTTCACCTGAAAGCTGCAATTTTCGCCCTACAAATGTTTGTGGACAATGTGGTATGTCTTAATTGTTCTTATAGAGTAATGATTTACCCGTTCAGAAATCATATTGTAACTTGATGTTCTTGGGATTAATCTATAGGTGTGGAAGAAAGTGATCTACGTTGACAGGCTTCTGCAACTATTCAGATATGTTCCTCGTGAGCAGTTGGCCATCCCCGATTTCGTGTTCCAGTTGAGTGATGTAGTTTTATCTTTCTTACTATTTAAAACAGAACATGTCATCATTTCTAATCTGTAGTCAAGGGGCGTTCTTCTGCAGTGTTATAATTGCTTAATCCTAATAATATCAAGGATGCACTCTGATCATTCAACGGTTTTGATGATCAATCCCATTTACATGTAATGGGTGTTTGCAAGCAAAAAAGAAAAAAGTAGAAACAATTCTAATCTTCTGTTGATATGATCATTGCAGACATGATTTAGAAGTGAACGGCGGAAAGGGTGTTATTGTGGATCCCCGGACGAAATATGTGTATCATCGGCCATAGGAATGAAATATAGGGCTCGACCAGTTGATCGAAAGTGATTGCTTCCTGGTTTGATTTCTCTTCAAGTCTATTTTGTAGGGAGATGGGGGTTGTATTTGGTGTAAAAATAGCTATTTCTTGATTTAGTTGAACAATAATTTGATTATTTGATGTTAGGGAAAGTAATATTCTTGTATCATCTTCTAAATATCTATTAATAATATTTGTGGGTGATCTAAGCTTCTACTCAAAGTCTGCAGTTAACAAATTTCCTTTATTCTCTCTCTGGAACAAGGATATTCTATTGTTCCTCCAAAAATCTTATTTTGTCTTGGAAACCATTGTCAGTGCGAAGGTGTGTTTGGTCGCATTCCGAGTTCCGGCACAAAAACGATACATGTTCATTTCTTTTTGCCCTTTAACTACAGTTGGATTATTATAATGGGGTTTTCCTTGTTAACAAACTTGTTTACGGAATAAATATTGTTTGAATTTTTTTTCAGTTGTTCGTTAAATAAATATCCACAAGTTTTCTTGGAGATTTAATTCCCTGTCTTTTTCATCAGTTGTTTTGATTCAAACTTAGAAAACCGAAAGGAAATTGTACGATGTTAAAATTCAAAGAATATCATGATTAGATTGAACCTAAGATCTTCCGAAATGTAATTCTGAGTCGCAAGTCGCAACCGTTGATGGTACATCACAGCTTGATCTTCCATAATGGTTGCCTCACAGTCACATTGTCAGTGGTAAAAATGAGCATGTATGTAACTTTTGCTTCTATATGCATTAGTAACAGTATGCTACGTTTCCAGACAATTAGCTACAAAATGTTAACCACACAAAGCAACCGCTCTTGATGTAGAAAACTCGAAATGCTGCCATGTATCTTATTTAGAAATCATGCAGCATTATTTATGAATTTGTTTGTTTGTGACCACCCCAAGACAGACAATCAAGTGTATCCAAATCAGGATAAGAAATGTACAAAAGGCAAGATCCATGGATCATGATAAACCTCGCCTCTCAATGCCGGTGGAGCAACAATGAACTAGTTCCCTCTATAGTATTCTCAATTAATACATTAATGAAGCCTGTTCTCATAACTAGGTTAATGCAAGTGGTGGAGGATTACCTGCAGCTGGGCATCTTTGTCTACGAGGCCGTCTGGTGGTTTTCCCCCATCCAGTAAGGCTTCTATCCTCCAACCCCACTTCGATGTTATTAAGCTGCTGCACCAATGTCCTGCACGTGGCAGCTACCGAAGCAGGAGAGGTGCTACTTACTGACACTCGCCTCCGCCTGCCACACCCGCTTCTGGTGCCGTTTCTTCTTGTCAATCCGGATTGCCATGAATGTCCCGTTGCTCTCATAAGCCATCCAAATGTCTGAAGATCTTCTGTTACCTCGTGCCTTGACAGGGAAGCAAGGCCTGGAAGGATGTCCCTTCGGAAGTCCCTCCGCTGCCTTCCTCTCCTTCCCTGACCCCTCCGCGTTTGGGTTGTTAACAAAGAGGTAGTTCCAGTTTCTTCCACTTTAAAGTTTTCAGGAACCAGAGGTTTGGGCATAAAATCCTCTTCTTGTGTTTCTTCTAATTGCAGAATCATAGATTCAAAGTAATCAATCTCTTCCAAGGAGGGTTCATCTTGATCCCCATCTTTAACTCTCGAAAGAGCCTCAAACTTGTTCTCAAGATCCTCACCAAAAGAGGAAATTGTCTCGACAAACCAATTAAGGGGGTCTATCTCAGAATTTTCAGATGAACTGCGATTGACATCATCCAAATGGCTGCACAGACCAGATGATGAGATGACAACTATTGCCTCAGCTGCACTTTTAATAAGTTCATCCTGCAAGCACTCATCTTTGCTTTGTACTGATCGCAAAGGTAGCTCACATGCCTTTTCCAATAATTCTTCTCCATGAATAACGTCCTCCGGCTCGGTAGCTGGTGGAGCTTCCAAATCTATCAGCCCAGTCATCTTCATGCTGGTGCTCGGAACAGAGGGTGTAAAAGAAGCTTCATTCTCATCAAGACAGGAGTTCAAGTCAATTTCAGGTCTGAAACTTGATAACTTTCTATCTGCTTCCTTCTCTATGGCTGAATTCTCTGCAACAGTATGTTGGCCCTCGTCAAGAATCATCACATCACAAGGCAAGTTAATATCAAGTAACCTATTCCTCCCCTTATTTTCTGCTTCACCTTCAGATGGCTCAGGAACAGATAAGAATGGGGAGGTAAAAGAAGACTCATTCTTAGAAACATAACAATTTTCAAAAATAGGAGTCCCAAGAATCTTTGTATTGTGCAGGCATTCACTTATTTCACTCCTGCTGGCATTGGTGTTATTGGAGAACGGAACTGACTTCACATTCGGTGTCAAAATTTGATTGAAACCATTTCCAGTCTCATTTTTAATGGTCGACTGCTTTGGAGAAGATTGAGAGAAGCTCAACTCTCCAACATTCAAATCCCTTACTTCACTAGTGGCCTCGTTCTTACAAGCAGGCTTGGCTCGTAACCATGGCAGGCCTGGAAAATGGTCATCATGCTTTCTTCCTCCATTTATTTGATGACCTTGTTGCAAAACCGGTTCTGTGGATGAACTGTTTGAAAGCAACACATTCAAATTCACATCAGTTCTGGACTTCATATCAACATTATTTGAGCAGTTGTAGAGCTTAGATGAACCGTGAGTGGTGAAGTGCTCAACAACCCCCTTTCTGTCATTACCACAGTTCGGGTAATCATAACTGATGGAAGAGAAAGAAATTGAAGGTTCCTTGGACCCCGACGATGATCCATGATAAAATCCATTTCGAGGCAATTCACCTCCAAAACCTGTGTTAAGTTTAGACTTGCAACTCACCTGCCACTTCTCCCCAAAAATCCCATTGCTTTGGGGTGCCATCATGGAACTCTTACTAAAAGAACCAGATGAATTCAAAAATGGGCGAGTCTGAACTGACATTGACTTCGGGCTTAAGTTACTGGAAGGCTTTTCCCATGAAGAAACTGAACGAGACCATTGCTTTACAACATCGGAAGAAGCAAATGGATTCAAACTAGGTACATTGGAAGTCATGATTGAAGCTGGATGGCCGTTATTGGAGATTTCACAATTTCTTTTGGAAACTTCTGAACTGCGAAGCATTCTCTCTTTAGAGAGCTCTGCCTCACTTTGATCAGATAGAGAAAAAGTTGGAGGATTATGAGCTTTGTCAGAAAGAACCTGCACCTGCTGAGACAATACAGGCAACTTCTCGGACTGAAAAGCTTGAGAAGTAGATATCAAGTTGGCTTTACAATGCCCTGCAAAGCAAGATAATATTCACATTAGAATAATCAAAATTACATGTTATAATATGATCGGGCAGTCTGAATCACTTCTTTTTTCCATTTGGTACCAAAAAGAAAAGAATTGATGGAAATATTATTTATGGACCTGCTTCAAGCACATGGGAAAAGAATCCTCTAGCATTTCCATTGCCTTCAACATGTACATTATTTATGGACCAATTATCACTTTGGCGATGAGAATTGACAGAAATTTCTTTTGACAAACCAAGAAACTCTTGCTTCGGTTTTGCAGACGATTCACGGCCTCCTTGATAGGAGTCATGGCAGTCAGAATATGCAGGACCATTGGTTTCTTCAATCTGAATAGGCTCATTCAAGTCGGCCAAACTATTTTTGCCCCTCAAACATGTAGCAGATCTTGAAGTATCACCTAAGCAACCAGTCTTCCCAATGTCACCATTAAATAGCTTCTCACCGCTCTCAGGCCCAATTTTCCCATTTCCACTTGGAAGATATCTTGACATGCCAGATGCTGTGTCATCCTTGAACTGTGCAGCTTCTTCAGCATCAATGTACTCATCCGCGGGAAGTTCAAGATCAATCGTTTTCCTTCTCACTTTTGTGGGTCTGCACTCTAGCACCTCAACATCATTTGAATTATCTCCATTTTGGGACCCAAAGGAACTAGCTTGGATGCTGCTTCCCTTCATGAAACTCAGGGGAGAATGACTGTGCTCAACACCAGATATCGACGGTCTAGCACAATTGGAGTTTGCCACGGGGAAGCTGGGGATATGCCATTTATGAGCATCTTCGGTTGTAATTTTTGAAGCTAATGGGCTTGATAACCCAATAGGAACCTGAATTTTTGCTGATTGTTTCTTTTTTATTTCATCCATCAAGTCCTTTTGTATCCTGTACAAGCGATGAAGCTCAGACACCTGGATAAAGACAGAGAACTCGGATATTTAAATATCGATGAAACAAAGTTGAGTGCATAAACAATCAACACTCAACTTCATCGACATATAGCAGGAAAAAACAATATAAAACTAAATACAGGCCAACCTGATTCCTGAATATTGCCTCGTGCTCAAGCATCTTTTGCTTCAAAGCATCCTTATCATACCCAGGATATGCATCTGCAATGGCCTTCGGGAAAACACCATTGTAATACTGACCATTTGTCAAGGTCTTATCCCCATAATAAAGTGGCCAGCTACAACTGTTAGAATCCTCGTTCAGATCTCTCATTGAGTAATATCCTGGAAGATAGCTTTTAGACTGCACTTTTGTTCCCATTTCTGAAATCGGTGAACAAGTCTGGGTAATTTGATATAATAATCAATCATAACTACTAGAATCCTAATAATTATTGGCCTAAGGAAATTACTTGCAGTGTCATCTATTCACATTATTTATACCAGTAATCGTAGATAATGATCACATATAAATATCAAAAGTGGACTCTAAATTCTCTTAGTATATAGAAAATCTTTAAAAATATGAGAAATTTTTCTAGCAGAGTTGGATTTTGTTAAAAAAAACATGGAAGATTTGTCATTGGAACAAAAGAGGGCACCCTACCATTGCTGCCAATGCACGAGATCCTATCCTGATTGAACCCCAAAGCAAATACAAATAACAACAATAATGAGCAATTACAAGATGAATGCCTATGAAAGCAACCTAAGAAGTAGGAGCTTCAAACGACCTTTAACATCAAAGTGAAAAACTCGGTTGAATGCCTCGTTGACAGTGATTTGACAAAAAATAGTTTTAGAAATAAAAGATTCAACGATAACTAAATAATCCTAAACCCTAAAGAACAACCTAACAACTTGCTAAAGCACCAAAGAGGACTGAAGAAACCACTTATATTTCGCATAAAACTGACGAGCAATATTAAACACACATCATATGGTTGAAGGTCTATGGCATATGTCTGGTTGATGAGCGAATCCAACAGCGACACGAGGAAATATCACAAACCATCACAAGAATAAAGGACACATTCAACTAATAAGGCTGAGCCAGGCTACCTGAAAATCACAATATTAAAGAAAAACACCCTCACTGATGTTATAGCTACTTTAAATTATGCGTGCTACAACATCAACTATGTTCTGTAAATATAGCCATCAAAACCAATGAATCATCACACCTTTATTTGGTAGAATATGTCCATACACTAAAACAGTTCCTATACATAGTTTCAGCTAAATGTAAAAAGGGTTTTGGTATCAAATTATAAATTCATAACTAATGCCACCAAAAGTAGACACATAAAACCAAGATTTAGGAGTATAATGTAAGTCAAATACACCATAAATTAATAGCCATACTCACTTCATATACATATTGAAAACTCCGAGATAAAGACAGAATTTAGCAGAAAAAGGTGCTAACAAAGCAGGAAAGTTAGGAACCCTATGAACAAGAAGGCAAAATCCTATTCTATTTATGAAGAAATAGGGACATTAAAATGTTAAATTAGTAAGCAAAGTTAATAGACTAGATCCCACATGACTAATACCTAAATTAATATGACAAATTACCAAATATTAACATCTGAAATTTCAATGCAAAAGCTATGATACCAATCAAATCAGAATTACCAACAAGTAACAACCCCAACCCAGAAATCACAAAGTAGAAATTAAAACAAAATAATAATAATAACACCAACAACAATAATAATTAAATTTTCAAAAATTTACAGTTGAGCTAAAAGGTTCAATTAACTCAATCACAAAGCCACTATAACCCCAGGATTTACCAGACTTTTAAAAAAATTCAGGTAAAAAACAACAAATAAATAACTGAGAGGAAGAAAAGAGAATCCAAATAATCAAAACATAAGATACTGAATAAAAAATCTATAAGTCAAATTAACAGAGGGTGGGGGAGAAAAGAAGAGATTTTTACCTCAGACCCACATCCTCTAATCACCCCTCCTTGAAGATTCTCCCAAAGACATAGCTGTTCATAGACAATTCATAGCGCCCAACTTCCCCAGAGTATCAACAAAGATTAAAACTTTAGAAGAAAAAAATACAGCTTTTCAACCAAGTGGGTGTTTTTGTAACACCATTAAAGGGGCTTAGATCATCATCAGATTGAATAACAAACAGCAGGAGATTTCGATCTACAGGGACACTCTTCTCTGTCTCTTTCTCTCTCTTAGACAAAAAAAATAAAAATAAAAATAAAAAAGGAATAATTGTTGAAGTCCTAAATTTGGATTTTGTTTCTAGAGAGAGAGAGGGTTTAAAGGGGAAAAGAAAAAGTAGATTGCTTTGGTTTGGTCTTGGGGTAGTGTTAGAGAGAGAAGGGAAGAAAGAGAGAGATCCCAGATAAAAGATGAAATCTTTCACACAAACAAACGACCTTCTAAGAACAGTGACATGGAATTTGTCAACATCCGGTCTCTTTTTATTCTCTGCTTTTTCTTCACTTCTCCCTCATTTTCTTTTTTATTTTTCTCTCCTTGGGTTTTGTTTTTCAGAAACTACACCACCTACATGTAATATTTACAGAAAAGTAGCAAAAACAATATAGCTCATTATTTTTAAAAAAAAAAAATTATAGAGCAAATAAAATCATTAGTGAGACTCAAATATTGATGAATTAATGCTTATTTAATCAACCATATCAAATTTAGCCTATTTATTTATTTTTCTAATTTACATGTTCATTACTATTTATATTACCGATTTATGACTCTTTCTAGTTTCTCCCAACATTATGTCTTGTGATTATGTTCGGTAATAAAATATTTATTAAATTATTTAAAATTAATTATTAATGAATATTCAAAAAATTAATTATTAATGAAAACGTTAATTTTTATGATAATTGAAGTATTCACCGTTATAATGATGATTATTCTCTCGTGTATACATTTTTTAAAGAAATAAGTAATTGACCGTGAAATAAAAATGATAACATTAATATTATTTTTTTTACATTTAGTTGCCATTAAATTCAACTTTCACAATTAAATTTATTGTACGGTTTAAGTGGTGAAAGGTGCAATGTTTCTCTTAGATAATTCGAATTTGAGTAGCGTAGTTTGTAAGTATATTTGAGTTTATTTAGATATAAAATTGAACTAATTAACATAATTATAGTTAGATCAAATTGTGATTTAAAATTTTTTTATTATGTTTAAATTTGAGATTTAATACAAATATTTTAATTTGATATTGTTTAATTATCTACATTCATAATTATGTTCATTAACATTGATTTTTCTGTGTCAGAATTATGTTTTTAAGACAAATTCACATCAGCAGAGTAAAAAGATCACAATTATAATTTAGACCTTTTTAGTTTTGATATTATTACAACTTATTAACACGTAGAATGTAACGAAGATAATGGTCATGTTTGGTAAAGATAGGTTTGGGTAAAAAGTAAAAACTAGAGGTTTGAGATATAATTAGAGGTTTAACTAGTCAAATTCACTAATATTTTTGTTTGGTGAACAACGGATTGAAATAGCGGACTAGGGTGAAATCGTTAATTTTAAAAAAGCTCATAATATGAGCTTTTTGAGATTAGAGGTTTAATATTAGAGTTGTAAAGACTAACTCTTACCAATTACCAAAAATCTCAAAATAACCTAAATTAAATATTTTCTCACCGTATTTATAAGCTAATCCTATTTACCTTTTTTCTTTTTATTTTCACATATTTATATGTGTATTTAAATTAATTAATTAATTAAATTATATTAAAAAATATATAAATAGTAAGTTAATATATAAATCATTCAAATATATTTCGAAAAGTTATACTAAAAATAATTTTATAGATCTAATTAATATTAATTAGATATAAAATATTGATAACTAATAAACTATTCAAACAAGTATTGAATATAATCATGTCTTTATATGTCATTTTAATTGTTTAATTAATCTAACAGCTACCAGTTAATTTTACCAAACATTTTTATTTAATCAGCTAATACAATCCGCTAGTCAAACCAGCTAATGCAATCAACTATCAGCTAATGTAATTCGCTATTCGCTATAAAATTTTAATTTTTTAATAATACACATATTTTGTAAATAAAGCGAATTGAACTTGAGTCTCCTAAAATGAACATATTTTTTTCCTTCTGAAATGACTTGTTGTGTTTTGGTATAATAATTAATCAGCGGTTATGTTCAAAAATAATAGTAACCAGCTGTTAATTAGTATGAAAAACTATGATTAATTGGCTAATTCATAGCGTACAGCAGAGAACAAATGGGGTCCTCAGTTTCGATTGCATCCGGACTCCGGTTAATTAGTTTGGAAAAGTGTGATTAATTAGGATTTGAAACCACATAAAGAGTGAAACGGATAAACAATTCGCGAATATTAGGCCTATTAGTAGATCTCTTATAAAGAGTTAAGGACAGACTTCGATGTCTGCTATAAACAACATTTGCATATTTTTAACTACTAGTTTATATGTTTTTTTACATAAAAATATGCGCGTACCTAGATTTCCTATAATGAACCTTATGTCTTTTTTGCTAAAACTATTGGTTGGATTTTATTATAATTTTATATTTTTACCAACTGCACTATAGCCCTAAATAGGTTATTAATTTACTGCTTTTAAAAAATACATTAAATAATTTCTTGATCAAAATTCTTTAGAAAATGCTTTTGAAAATGTAAAAAATTGCGAACGGTGGTATTTTATGTGGAACCCAAGACTTAATACCATTTTTTTAATATAGTACCAATTAAAATTAAAACAGTATTTTTTTATCAATACATCACAAATTTAATTATGCAAATAATAACGTTAGTTATTATATTTTGCTTCAAGTCATATGCATTGATGATTAGTTAATGGATTGCTTTAAAAAACTGATGAAATTAAAAGTATGATAAGATATTAATTATATCAATGTATATAAGAAATAAATATCTTTGTTTATAAATATATATATATCTAAAATACCAAAAAAATAGAGTATCTCCTATTATTAAACTTATTTAAGGACTAGGTCATACGAGAAATTATATCATATGCTCGGCTCACCACGTTATCTATAGTCACAACCAATAAAAAACATTCATTTTATTAATATTTTTTATATCATTTTTTACCAGTGGATCTTTACTCAAATTTATAAATTAAATTTAAAAAAAAAAACATTTTTTACCAATTGTAGATTCACTTGGTAAAAATATTATATGAAAAAAAAAATTAATCAAATAGATGATTTTCATTAGTTGAGATCATAGATGACGTGGCGAGCCAGACCTATGATATAATTTCTCAGGTTATACAACCAAAAATAGACAAATCCAACAAAATTTTAATATTTTAGACCGAATCGACTTGGACTGTGACCTATTCAATCAAATTTATAAAATTTACTAATACAAAACAATTTCCAAATCTATATTTGAAATATAGTTAAATTTTAAAAGTCCAATAAATAAAATTTGACTAAATAATTGTTTTAAAAAAAGAAATGGATTCATTAAAAATTTCCTCTAAACCTAATAGAAGAAAAGAGTGTTCAATTTATTAACAAGGAAGAGTTTTACAGAATTTAACCACTAGCCGTTCGAATCAAATTTGTACCATCATATTTAAATTTATATTAAATTTTAGATTAAATAAATTGATTCGGATATAAAATCTCAGATTGAATTTGCGCCGTAAGTAAACCCTTTTTTCTTAGTTTTTGTATTGTTATTGTTTTGAAAATTATACCTTAATCTTAATTGTGGTCCCTTAGATGCCTCTGCATTTATCATTTTATTGGAAAATGTGTGAAGCTTTCTCAGTTCAAGTGGAAAGCTATGATCAAATATGGGTATGTACTCAATTTAATTATATGAAAAAAAATATACTTTTTATATATAATATCTGATACAAGTATTTTTTTTTTAAATAGTACCCGGTACAAATATCAAACGTGTGAAACTTAAAAAATGAAAAAATATGAATTATTTATCAACCTAATGTCCATCGAAATTTGCTTGATTTTTGGGTCACATTACAATGATTTAATCAAAATATAGATCCATGAAAATTGGCGTATTTTCACGACAATTGGATTAAATAAATTCGGAAAATTCTACAACGTGCGACGAACATCGATAAACACCACTAATGATGAACACCGATGAACACCATTAAATTAATTAATAAATATTTAAAATTTCAAGGACCCATCATAAAATTAATAATTATTTTAAAAATTCAATTAAATTATTTTTTATATAGATTAAAATTTTATTTTTTTAATAAAGGAAAACTATATATTTAGTACCTCACTTATTTCCGTATTTTTATTGAACCCTCATTATTTAAATATTATTTCAATTTGACCCTATTCTTTATAAAAAATAATTTAACCCTCAACCTAAAACTCTAAACTATTAAACCTTAAACCCTTAAACTCTTAAACATATACCCTAAACCATATACCATTAAAAATAATTTCATCGTCATCGATTCAATTCAATGAATCGTTGAATTCTTCTTAAAAATTTAATTAAATTATTTTTTATATATATCTTAAACTACCGAAAATTTCATCTAAACCCTAAAAAAACCTTTCCCTTCATTGTTATCCTCCTCGTTTCATTGAATTGAAACACCACTTGTTCAGATAGCCAAAACAAATACAGAGGACAAGAATACGAATAAAAATAGAAACATCACTTGTTCAGATAGCCGGGGAAAGAAGAGCCGACGGCAGCAAAGGAAGAATCTTTCAAAATGCAAATACTTGGATGGTTCTATAGTTTGTTCCGTATTGTGATCAGTGCAAGATTCGAGTTCGACAAAGGCGGATCGACCTGTCCTCGTTTCGTTGAATTCAACAATTCATTGAATTGAATTGAATCGATGATGGTAAAATTATTTTTAATGGTATATGGTTTAGGGTATATGTTTAAGAGTTTAAGGGTTTAAGGTTTAATAGTTTAGGGTTTTAGGTTAAGGGTTAAATTATTTTTTATAAAGAATAGGGTCAAATTGAAATAATATTTAAATAATGAGGGTTCAATAAAAATACGAAAATAAGTGAGATACTAAATATATAATTTACCCTTATTAAAAAATAAAATTTTAATCTATATAAAAAATAATTTAATTGAATTTTTAAAATAATTATTAATTGTATGACGGGTCCTTGAAATTTTAAATCTTTATTAATTAATTTAATGGTGTTCATCGGTGTTCATCATCGTGGTAGACTCATCCAATAAATTCACATAAATTAATAATTATCAATCCGCTATCCAACTTTGCCTATATTACGAAGTTGGATAATTTTTCTGGGCAGTAGTTTGTTATATTTTGCATTAGTTTTTCCTTTGGTCACATAAATTTCTTTTATTTTTTTATTAAATAAAAAAGTATTATTTCTTACAAAAATGGGGTAATATAAACATTTTTAGTCATTAGACCAATTAGTGGATTTTCAAAAAGAAATTATTAATTAAGATTAATGTACTTTTTCACTATTAACAGCAAAGTTTGAGAACTAATCGTCAATTTCTTTTTTCCTTCATATTTTATTTCACTTTTTTATTTCTTTAGAATATATTTAGCGTACATCAGCTTTTTGTTTTTTATTTAATAAGTCTTTCACTTATCTTACAAAAATGATTTATTTTTGTTTGTCGTTTCTTGGTGGTTACTCGCTTGTTTTTATATATGTTTTATTAAGAAATACAATTGTACAGAGTTATTACATTGTTAGTTTAGCTATATGCTATATAAACTACTATTGTAACTTTATTCAATGATCTAATTGAAAAAAAAAATATTTTTTATATTACGTATTTCTGTTGAGATTAAAATCTGAAATTGTCTTGTTTCTTAAGAAATTTTTTTACCTATATCAAAACTCATTTTTCAGGCAATGCTAAATTTGTCAAGTCTAATAGCATTGAATTTTTTAACTTAAATTATTCTGCTTTTTCAACTTCTCTTTAGCATTTTACATCAAAGTAATTGTCTTTCTACACCACAACAAAATACTATAGCTGAACGCAAGTATAAACATCTATTAGATGTAGCTAGAGTCTTAAAATTTACTCAAAAATTTCTGTCAAGTTTTGAGGTTATGTAATGATCTCAAGAAATCAAACTGAAGTTCTATTGAAGAACCAACGAATTACAGTAGAAAAAAGGCAGGGAGAATTGGCATAGGGAGAAGAAGAAGAAGAAAGGGGATAGGGAAAGATTAGCCGCAACCAATGTTTAACAAAATATTCGATATCTCTAATAGAACCCTTTTTACAATATATATACTATATAGGACTATTTGTTATGGACCAGTTGTCCTAGCTGTCAATACGAGTTGTATTTACACGCGATTGTAGGTTCATAACATTACTCTCGCCTTTAAACAGAACCTTGTCCTCAAAGTTTGGAACATACTGATCACCGACTTGGAGCATATCAATTTTTTCTCCACAAAAGGTTATGTAAAGTTTCTTCTTGACTGCAGATTTGGTGATCTTGGCATTAATTGGGTCCTTCCTCTCAACGTTCTTGATGATACCTACTGCCACAGGCTGACGCATGTCCTTGATGGTAAAATGTTCAAGAGGTGGGTACTTGGAGGGAGTTTTCACAACCATAGGCTTGGTAGAAATCATATTTACCATCCCACATCACCATTCTCCAAGAACTTGGACTCCTTCTTGAGCTCATTGCTAGATAGCCTGTAAATCTTGGTAAACAATTCCACAAACTTCACGAAAATGTGAAAGGTGTGACAATCGAGGAGTGGAGCATTTTTGTTTCCAATCTGAAAAGGGTGGTTCATGATGAAGACTTGAGAAGTGAAGTTGACAGCTTCATTGGCAGAATCATCCGTATAGTTTGAAGCAGTAAAATCAAGCTTGAGATTTTTAACAACAACATGCTTAACATTGAACCTGGCATTATCACTAGGGAAAGCATTCGGGAGGGATTCACGTTGTTTGAGGGTATCAATGATAGTGCGATTGTATTTAGTGAACCCAAACTTCCACATGCCAATGTCAATGGCAATACCACGTTCCCGCTCGACCTTAAGCTTGTCAAGCAACCAATCAAACTTGAATGACATTTTGTTCATCTCGATGCTATAATGGGGATTAACTCCCCAAACTAAAATTTCTGCCCCAAGCTCAAGTCCAATATAACCGTCTCCAACAATGACAACTTCGTCATTCTTCTTACCTTTGATTGCATCAACCAACTCATCAGCACCGTCAAATTCTTTCAAGTAGAAGATGTTTTTGGCCTCATCTCCTTGCACATAAAAACCTGTCAATCTTGTAACTGTGGAACTAGTTGCAATGATCAAAATTTGATACTTGAATGTTTCTCCAGCTGAGCTAATTAGAGTTGTGATAGGAAGATTTGCTTTCACTATTTCGATGCTTAGGATCAACTGAATTGCTTTTTCTTTGAACCACTCAGAAAACAATCTTTCACTGCCGCTTCCAACACAAATATGGAAATCATGAAGTCTTGCAGCTTCTTCAAGGAAGAGATATGCTTTACCCCGAGCATGACGTTCATATGGAGCCACCGTTTCCTTGACAATAATTCCTAGTTCACCAGGTTGAACACCCTGCTTGGCGAACTCCCTCACTACATATCCCAACACTACCGAGAATAAATCAAAGATTACTCGATGCTCTCTCAGAGAATGAATTTTTTAAATCCTCAAATATGTCCCAAACTTGACTCTTAGTGATTTGTGTCATACTTTTCCCATTAGCAATAGTCGAAACCCATATGGGTCATCACACTTAACAAGTTTATACTTTTCACCAGTAGCAATACTTTTAAGAATAAAAGACTTGACAATATTTTAGTTGTACTCAATCTTGAAAGAACCAGACATATATTCATCGACCGAAACAGTGATAAACCGCTTAAAATCATCTTTATGCATTGATATTAAACCTGTATTTCCTTGTCGTTGATGATGAAATGAAGTTTGGTGATTCCTAAAGGATCTTGTTAGTACAAGCCCAAAGAAAGTTTTCCACAGAGGTGGCGAACTTGATATCTTAGAGATATTTATGGTTGTTGTGTTTGGGTTCTCTGCAATTTGAGTATGCAGTTCAAAATCCATGTCCTCTGCATCATTACTGATTGAGTTTGTAGTTTTTGAAGACTGGTCAGTGCACTTCAGCAACGCCACAACTTCTAGAGTTTGATCATCCGAACTAATAGGATACATATTATCCTTTGACTGCACAATGAGAACACTAATCAATTCATCTAAAAACATCTCCCCATCATTATCATCACTAGGCGGAATTGTTTGGTCTCTAATTGTAAAATCAGTTGGTGTCGATATTTTATCGAACACCTTGGCGATGCGTGTATTGTCTTGAGTAGGGCACCGAAATCTTGCAATCATAGCCTTAGTGAAATTTTCCCAGCAAAATAATTGTCGATACTGCTTCATCCATAGATACCATCGATGAGCTATACCTTCAAAATGAAGAGCATCCACGGTAATTCGGCAAGAATCCTCTGTATTGTAGAACTAAAAAAATCATGGGCAGACGCAAGCCATTTTTCGAGGTCAGACCCGTGAAGATCGACAACTCCATCTGAGCTGGTCTTGTGCAATTGGAAAAGCATCCTCTGATTCAAGTTTGACCTTGGCTTTCCCCTGATTAACAGTGGTGTCGAATACTCCAAGTTTAATGGAAATAGATTGTAGTTGACGCGTTATCTCCTGAAGAGTATTCTGGGTGGTAGTATTCCAGTGTTTTTATCCTCTGTGAACTTTTGGAGCGATGTCAGCAACTGCTCATGGTGGCCAGTGGTGTCTTGAAGGGCTTGGATGGATTCCAAATGGTTTACCATGGTGGCACTCTCGATGAAAGCACCAATGTAATGATCTTAAGAAATCAAATTGAAGTTCTATTGAAGAACCAGAGAATTACAGTAGGAAAAAGGCAGAAAGAATTGGCATATGGAGAAGAAGAAAAAGAAGAAGAAGAAGAAGAAGAAGGGGGATAGGGAAAGATTAGTCGCAACCAATATTTAACAAAATATTCGATATCCCTAATAGAACCCTTTTTACAATATATATACCATATAGGACTATTTGTTATGGACCAATTGTCCTAGCTGTCAATACGAGTTATACTTACACGAGATTGTAGGTTCATAACAGGTTATTGTGTTCAAACTATTTGCTACTCAATTAACGGGCTTCCTTCTTTCATTCTAGATTGAAAAACTCATTTTAAATTGTTATATCATCACCCTTCCAATCCTTTTCACCTTAGAGTATTTGGATACTTAGAACATGTCATATATCTTTTGCCCAAAGATGAATTTTCTCCCAAAGTCACCCCTTTTGTTTTCTTGAGATATTCAGAAGTTTAAACGAGCTATATTTTGTTCAATTTAGCCCCTAAGTCCTTATTTGTGAATAAGGATGTTATATTTCATGAAAATGAGTTTTTTTTCTTTCATTTTTTAAAGTCAGATGCTTTTTGTTTTTTTCCTCTTAATACTTCTTCTTTGTATATTAATTTTTTAATCTTCGTACAGTTTATGTGCCTCCATCCACTGAGTTTCGGTCTTTACCTTCTTCTTTAAATGATGATTTGCCTGTTTTTAGTCATCCTTTTCCCTGCAACATATTATCTCTATAGAGTTATCTATTGTTTCTTTGCCCCCTAGTAAACTCATTAGTTGCAAATGAGTGTTTAGGGTCAAATATCAAGTCTTGGGTCAACAAAGCACGTTTGGTAGCTAAGGGCTATAATCAAAGAGAAAAGATTGGTTACACTTAAACCTTATCTTCTATGACCAAATTAGTTAATGTTTGAACATGGTTAGCCCTTGTTGCTGCTTTTAATTGACCCTTTTATCAAATGGATACAATACCTTTCTTTAAGGAGATTTAGTTGATGAAGTATATATGGAATTGTTACCTGAGTCTTGCAACCATGGAAAAATCAAAGCATCCAGGCTGTTCAAATTCATCTATGACTTAAAGCAAGTTTCAAAATAATGGAACATGAAGCTCATCGTGGCATTGTTGGAAGCAAGTTACAATCAAAGCAAACCAAATTATTTTCTCTTCATAAAGAGGTAAGGTGAGGAAATTGTTATATGTAGATAATTTGTTAATTATTGAGTATATCATCATCTTAATTTCAAAATTAAAGTTGTTCTTCAATCAAAATTTAAGAATAAAGAATTAGAGAAACTTAAATTTTTTTGTTGGTTTTAAAATCATGAAATCCAAAGAATGAATTTTGTTAAATAAAAGGAAAATGTCATGGAGTTAATTGAAGATTCAGATTTAGGGGAGAAAAACTTGTTTCAACCCCATTAGAACAAAATGTAAAGTTTACCATTGTTAATTTTGATAAGGGTCTTGCTAGTGCAACTAAAGATTTAACCTCGAAAGATGAGACAATTTTTCATAGATTAATAGGAAGACTCATCTATTTGACACGCACAATACCATAATTACAATTGTTGTGTAAAATTTTAGTCAATTTATGCACCAACCCAAAAAAAAATCATATGAATGCTACTTTAAGAAGTGTCAAAAATGTGAAGAAGAATCTTAGACAAGGTCAGTTGTTCAAGATTTCAAAAGAAAGATAATTTTTGGCTTTCTGTGATTTTGACTGGACTTTTTGTCCAGTTTCTAGAAAATTTGTGACATGATATTGTGTTAAGTGGGGTGATTTTTTAATATCTTGAAAGTCCAAGAAGCACAATACTATAGCTCGATCTTCAACAAAAGCAGAATACAAAAGTATGGCCACAGTCGCATCTGAAACTGTATGGTTAATTAGTTTTCTGCATGAACTTGATATGGACAGTAATGAACCAGTTACTCTTTATTGTGACACTAAAGCTGCGCTCCAAATTACTTCAAAATCTGTGTTTTACAAGAGGACCAAACATATAGAGATTGACTGTCATTTCATTAGAATTTTTTCTAAAGAGGATTGATACAGATTAAGCACATTTCTTTAAAAAAAAGCACAATATGATATGATGCAGTAATTTAAATACAATACAAGTATATAAATATTTCATAATTTATTATAATATATTAAATATACTACTGAATTTATATCACGAGTTAACCGTACATCAATTTTAATTACGAAAAGATTAAAATATTTTTTAACATGATAGTAATAAATATGATTATACTGGATTTTATTTTTTTTTTGAATAAAAAGCCGCCCCGATGCTTTATTAATAAACAATCAGTTACACGAAGACCAAGGAGATAGGCCTTGGAAACCAACCGGTAGAGATAAAGCAAAAACGCATAAAGAAAAGGAAAAGACAAAACAAAGCTTAAAACAAAAGCAAAAGAGGAACCGATATACTCAGAGAGAAAACACAACGGGCGACAGCACTTCCGGCGATGAGGGTAGGTCGATGAAGGAAAATCGCCACTGGAAGCAAGGGGATGGAAGCTCTGTTGCATGTATTCCAAACCACCCAAAGAAGAAACTCATGAAAGGGGAAGCTTTACGGAGGATCTGACCACCGTCGATCCATGTCTACCGCCGATCGAACCTCAGCCGGGACTTCCTCAAGCCAATACTCCTCAGGAAGCTCCGATCTATACTCCGAGGCAAGTGCATGTGCCGCTCGGTTACCAGATCTCGGCGTGAACAGAAACTCGCAGAAGCTGAGACGACGGGCTTCCGATTTAATATCCCAGGTAACAGCCCCGATTTTCGATCTGTCAATGATGTTCGATTTTAGACTTTTAATCACTGTTAATGAGTCGCTTTCAACCTGGATTGAGGTACACCCAATATCCTTGGCGAATGAAACACCATGGAGCACCGCCCGTGCTTCAGCCGTGAACGCCGATGGAATCAACTAGATCTCGCGACGAGCCGCTCCAATAATCTGGCCCTCATGGTTGCGGATGACTGCTGCTGTGATAGCTCTTCTTTCCAGCCTGCAGAAGCTGGCGTCGACATTGACCTTCATCAGAGAGGGTGGAGGAGCCGTCCATGGTTTCAGCTGGGTCTGTGGCAATTCCCGGAGACATGTGTTGGCCATAGTCCACTCAGTGCAGAAGCTTTTCACAAAGGTAACCACATCAGAGGTATATTGTTTTATGCCCTCATGGTACTGTTTATTTCTAGCTGACCACAATGCCCAAATTAGTACGAGAGCCTCTGTAATTCTCTGTTTTGTGTTGTTGATGACTATCCATTTAAACCAATCATAGAAACACACATCATTATAGTCAGTAGGCCAAGAAAAGCTAAGAGCATGCCAACAAGACCTAGCTAAGTTACAATCTCTGGCCACATGCACATTGTCCTCTAACACAATTCGACAGTTCTGGCAATAAGGATCAGAAGCGATACGTTTTGAATACAGATTTTCTTTAGTAGGAACATAGTTTAGTACAAAACGCCATACCTGTATCTTTATTTTCTCCGGAAGATTAACATGCCAAATGGATTTGAATACTGAGGGATCAGCTGCATTGTGAGGACCATTGTTAATTAAGGCTTTATAACCACCGCTGACACTGTAGATACCAATGTTTTCCAAACCCCAAATTACTAAATCTTCCCTACCACTTGCTGAAACCTGAATTTCCAAAATATTGTTAACTTCGTCCTCTGTGAAGAGTTGTGATAGAATCTCTGTATCCCAGCCATCTTTATCCTCGTTAATCAACTGAGACACCCTGTAGTATAGGAGGTGTGGAGGAGATTCAATCTTCCTCAGTTCCTTGCCTGGCAACCAATAGTCATTCCATATGTTGATGGAATGACCCGTATCAACCCTCCACTTAAGCCCCATCTGTAGAAGGCCCTTAGCACTCCATAGACTTCTCCACATCTGCGAAGGTGCTGACCCCATAGATGCATTCAAGAAGGTCGTAGTGGGAAAGTATTTCGCTTTAAGTACCCTAGCCAGCAGAGACGAGGGATCTTGCACCAACCTCCACCCTTGCTTCGCCAATAGGGCAATATTGAATTTCGCCAGATCGCGAAAACCCAGCCCTCTCATATCCTTCGGAACACTCAAATCCTTCCATTTACACCAATGAATTCCACGGCGTTCGGCACTTCTTTGCCACCAGAAACGGGCCATGATGGACTCTAATTCCTGACACAACGACTTGGGGAAAAGAAATCAACACATTGCGAAGAGCGGAAGGGCCTGCAGAACTGACTTTATGAACATTGATTTACCCCTTGAGACAGCTTACAAGAATTCCAGTTCTTGAAACATTTCAGGAAACGTCCTCTTAAGTCTGCAAACGCTTTCTTCTTATCCCGCCCTACAAAAGTTGGAAGCCCCAAATACTTTTCTGGGTTCGTTGTCATCGAAACCCCCGGACTCTGCAAACATCCTCTTTGCTATCCTCCAACACATTTGAGCCAAAAAAGACCCCTGATTTATCGAAGTTGATAAGTTGCCCAGAACTACTGGCATAATTATCAAGTATCAACTTCATCCTCCTAGCCCCTTCAGCCGTAGCATCCCCAAATAAAAGACTATCATCAGCAAACAATAAATGTGTAATCCGAGGAGCATATCGGTTGATACGGATGCCACGTAAACTTCCAACTGTTGCAGCATTACGAAGTAGTGAGGAGAGACCTTCACTACAAATTAAAAAGAGGTAAGGGCTCAAGGGATCCCCTTGTCTTAGACCCTTAGAAGGCCTAAACACTGGACCCACTTCCCCATTAATAACCACGAAATATGACACCGTAGTAATGCACTGCATAATACGGGAAACCCATTGCTCATCAAAACCCATTTTAAGAAGCATCCCTTCAATGAAAACCCATTCCACCCGGTCGTATGCTTTGCTCATATCGAGCTTCAAAGAAAATTCTCCTTGTTTCCCAACTCTCTTATTCCGCAAATAGTGAAGGGTCTCATAGGCTACAATGATATTATCCGTTATGAGACGGTTTGGGACAAAAGCACTTTGTGCTGTATCAATGCAAACAGATAGAACCTTTTGGAAACGGTTTGCTATCACTTTCGCAATGATCTTAAATAAAACGTTGCACAAGCTGATAGGTCGATATTGGGCCAGAGTAGTAGGTGCGTCCGTTTTAGGAATAAGCACTATATGTGTCCGATTAATACCCTGCAAAGGAGTCTCCCCCCGCAATGTTGATAGACAAAACGATGATACATCATCACCTACTATATGCCAGAACTTCTGGTAAAAAACCGCTCCTAGCCCATCTTCTCCCGACGCCTTTAAAGAGCTCATCTCCTTTAAAGCCAACCACACATCCTCTTTACAGTACTCCGCTGCTAACATAGAATTCATATCTGAAGTGATATAGCGCCCAACATTCTCAAAAATGTGGTCCGCATCCGAGGATCCCTGGCTTGTGAAAAGATTCTGAAAGTAGTCCCTGGCTACCTCATGTAAATCATTCAAATTATTAACCCACTCATCAACATTATTTTTAATCTGGGAGATCTTATTCTTTCTTTTCCGTTCCGAGGCATATCTATGGAAGAAATTAGTATTTCGGTCACCATTACGGAGCCAATTTGCCCTCGCCCTCTGCTCCCAATAAAGTTCCTTTTTGTCCAATTCCAAATTCATTTGTAATTTCGAATCTAGAATCTCTCCAAGCAACTCGTCAGTAGGTTGTAGATCATTCAATTTCTCAATTCGATCTTGTAATTGCTGCACAGTTAGTCTTTTTTCTTTGCGAATCCTCTTGAACCAAAAATTCAGACCCGAACTCACAAACTTGAGTCTGTCCGGAACATCACCCGAAGACGAATCCCATAGTTTACGAACTTCCGGTTCACAGGACTCCTCAAGAAGCCAGGCCGCTTCGAAGCGAAAGTGCCAAATTCGGATATTCTCCGCATCCCCATCTCCCGTAGTAAGCAGAAGCGGACAGTGGTCCGAAAAAGAATGGGACAAAAAGTTGACACTGGCATTAGGAAACAGATTCCACCTGTCGTTATTAGCCACCCCTCGATCCAATATTTCTCTGATAAGAGTGGACTCAAGACGCCCTTTCTCCCATGTGAACCAGGGCCCATGATAGCCCAAGTCAAAAAGCCCACAATCCTCTAGCACATTTCGAAATCCTCGCATCTGACGTTCATTTCGAACAAGGCCCCCTTGCTTCTCGAAAGAATAAAGAATTTCATTGAAATCCCCCATAATTAACCACGGGTAATCTGAACCAGTATTTAATTGCCGCAAAAGGTCCCACGACGCATTCCTCCACCGTTCCTCCGGTGCACCGTAGAAACCAGTAAACCTTCAACATTTACCATCCGTGTCACAAGAAACAATTGCATCGATATGTCTATTCGAGAAGGAGGATAAGGATATCTGGCAATTTGTTTTCCAAGCCAAGGACAGACCGCCACCACTATCATGTGAACTCACGTCCACCCCATTCGGAAAACCACAAAAACGACGAACTTTTTCCATACGAACAGAACTTAAATGTGTCTCAATTAAGAAGACCACCGAGGGGTTGTTGTCTCGTAGCATTTGCTTGAGACGACGGACTGTTCGAGGCTTCCCCAGGCCTCGAACGTTCCAGCTCATAACCTTCATTTTGTTTGGCTGGCCCGATCTGTCGAGCCTGCCATCAAGTTGTTGGTATTAACTTCTCCCGTAGTAGAGCCTGAAGCACGGGCCCGCTTACTCCCTTCCTTAAAGCCCAATGGGCTTTCTTCATCAACATTACCCATAACAATATCAAAACTATCTTTTAAGTTAATAGGGGATAAAGTTGCTGAATTACCTCGTGTAACTCCTGATCCAGCAATAGTTCCCATGTTTGCTCGGATAGAATCCACCCCAGAAAAACGGGAATTATGGGATTGGCTCCCCAGATTACTTCCCTCAAATCCCATCTTTTTCGCCCCTGATGCATCCTCTTCTCGGAGCCAAATGCTCACCGGTGCTGCCGCCCGGCGGGGAGGAGCTCTAAGAGAACTATCCCACTCGAGTTTCAGATCGCCAGTCCCTTCCATTACTCTTAACGGACAAAAACTCTCACCGTGGCCCAATCTACCACATAGAAAGCATAAGATGGAGCGGAATTCATACTGAAATCGGACATATTCTGTTGCACCATTCAACACGGCAATTTTCTTCATGCGTTTCAGTGGTTGTCTGATATCCAGCATAACCCTTATCCTCATCATTTTCCGGAAACCCAACGACAAAGATTGTGCATCATATTCAAGGAAAACACCCAGGAAATTACCAAGAGTTTTAGCCACTCCCTCCGACATAAATCCTACCGGAAGATCATGGACCTGGACCCACATTTTAACCGAGAATAACAGTACTGTTTGTGGATCATCTCCACCTCTCAAGCGATGCAGGACCAACAGATGCGAATTAAAACTCCAAGGGCCACCAGCCTCCACCCTATCTGCATCCACACTATGATAAAATCGAAACATGAAACGGCCGTTCCCCAACTCCGAAATCGATACACCCTCGAGCGGGTGCCAAACGTTAGCCATTGTAGATCTCATTGCTTGGTAATTCACCACACTTGAAGTGAGAAAAAAACCAACAAAGCAGAAATCATAAGAGATTCCATTCTGGATATCGCCCAAATCCACTTGCAAAACATCCTCCTCCGCATCCACGATAGTCAGAGTTTGAAGCTGATTTTCCATCGGTACCAGATCCAGAACACAGGAGAAAAGAAGACAAAAAGAAAACGTGCCACTAAGAGCAGAAGAAAACGTGCCACTAAGAGCAGAAAATTTAAATTCTAAATCTTAAATTCTATATTCTATAACCTAAAAGATACATCCTGATTATACTGGATTTTAAAAAATATAATAAATAAATAAATAAATAAATGGGAAATTTATGAAAATTCATATGACACGAATTAATAAATTCAGATGGACGAATTTAAGACGATAAACCAAAATTTAAAACAAGTAGGTGGGGCTTGTTATATATGTTACATATATTCGAAATGAAACAGCATCAAACAAAGCCAGCAAAAAACCAATAATTGCAATTCTATAGCTGTCTTTGTATAATAAACAATAAAAAAATGACATAAATTCATATGCCAAGCACAGTATGTTCAAAAATAATGTCATTCGTCCTGTTTTATATAAAAAGCAACTCTTTTCCGGTTCTTGAATTTTATAAATTTCAAGTTAATCAGGAACATATAAATTATAGATTTATATTCTATACACTGGCGGTAGAAACTGAAAGTTTCCATAAGCGTTTTAGTTTTAGAGTTTAGGGTTTAGGGTCTTATTTTAGGGTGTAGGGTTTAGGAGTTTAGGTGTAGGAGTTTAGAATTTAGGGATGGCGGTTAGAATTTAGGGTTTATGTTTAAAATTTAGGGTTTAAAGGTCGAGGTTTTGTTTTTAAGGTAATATGATTATGATTTAGGTTTTAACTTATAAACCTTGAATTATAACCTTAAACTCTAAATTCTTATCAATATCCCTAAATTCTAAACCCCTATACATAAACCCCTAAACCCTACCCGTCAACTAAGACCCTAAACCCTAAAACTAAGGCGCTTGTGAAAACTTTTAATTTCTACCGCCAGTGTATATGATAATAATCCATAAATTATTTTTTTAATATTTCATTCCAATTTTATAATTTATATTTAAAATTTATGGTTATCATTTTCAAGATTGTTATTTTTAAGATTTTAATATAAATTATCATATTAAAAATGCAACGTGATTTACCAGGATAAAAATGTTAGGTTTGCTCGTTAATTATTATACATTTTTTTGAATAATTTTATTATACATATTTACTAATAAAAGTGAGTTCCAATGAAAATCATGGTTTTAATTGGGTATTGAATGCACTTAAATAATAACATTTTTTATCCAGATAAACTAAAATCAAAATGAATATAAATAGAAAGAAAATCATAAGACACTTCGTCTTTTTCTATGTTAAGAAAATCATAAGTGCTTAAATTATGTTTTTTCTATAATAGGTGTATGTAGTATTTTTTAACTGAAATATGTACCTAAAATTTTATTTATAGTTGAAATAGGTGTTTAAAGTATTTTTTTGGTTGAAATAGGTGCCTAAAGTTTCAGTTTTGACTTGTTTAAAGTCAACTGAGACACCTACTTTGACACATATTTTAACTAAAAATAAAACTTTAGGCACATATTTCAGCAAAAAAATATTTTAGGCACATATTTAAACTAAAAAAATAAAATTTTATGCACATATTTCAACCAAAAAATACTTTAAGCACTTATTACAAAAAAGAGATATAATTTATGTACTTATTTTATAGTTAAGTCTAAAGAAAAAGGCAATTGTCAAAATTTAATAATAGTGTGTATGGGCAAATTTTAAGTGTCAATTTCTTTCAAAGAAAATAATATTAACTTTTTTAAAAATGATTGGATGGCAATTAATACGTTTTTTTAAGGACGGGGTTAGAATTTATTAATGAGAGAATAACTTGTTTAACTTTAAAATTATATGGTCTTAAAAGGTAATTAAACTAATAAAATTAAGGGAATTAAGATTTGACTTTACTAATTTTAAAACATAAAGAATTTAAAAAGCAATTAAACTAAAATATTGAAAGTTAAAACTTCATTTAATTAATTTTAAAACTAACAAAGTCCTATTGATAAAAAACTAATAAAGTTTTAAAAATTAATTAAACTAGAAATTATAGGAGATGCAAGGACTTAATTATAAAATTTTGAGACGGACAAAGATTTAATTATAATGGTTTCAAAACAATCAATGACTTAAAATGTAATTAAATCATTAAAGTTGAGAGGGGTATTGGTAAAGGGATATAGAAGTAATTGTAGAGATTTAGAAGGCTGTTTACAGTAAATTGATTCAAAAGATCCCAGGATTATCCGTACAATATTATATTGGGAGAGGCTTCCAAATCCCCATGCCGATCTGTACTGTCCACGAATCTAGGGGTTCCGAAACACAGAAACCGAGTTGACTCTCACCCCCCTCGTTTTCTATTAAAATAACGGAACTACCCTTTTTGTCAAATGTTCTTTTCCACTATGACGAAATTAGCCTCACCGATTAACGAAATCTAAGAAAAAATTATTAGATAAACTCAACCCACCACGTTATTAGTGATTTCATCTATAAAGTTCATTTATTTTATTTTTATAGTAAATCTCTATCTATTTCTTACATGTAAATGGAAAATGACTAATTATTTGAAAGTTATTTTGTGATTGATAGATCTTATTAGCTGTACCACAATTGACATGGTGGGCTAATTATATCTAATAATTTCTCTCAACCATCACATATAATTTTGAAGCATTTTTCTTTATTTTTGGGAAAATTATAGCAATGATCATTAATATTTATATAATTTTTTTATCATTGAAATAAAAAAAAATTATGTTACGAACATTAATACTATGACATGACATATTAATAATAAAAACAATTAATAGATGAATCTAGCACGAGCAACGATGTAACACCACTAACGCAATACGCCGTTAAACACTATTAATTTTTTATTGACTTTTAAGTAATTATTAAAAATTTCAAAGACTCGAGCCTTTGTGGTTTTCAATAATTATTTAAAAGTCATTAAAAATTAATAGTGTCCAACGGTGTGCGTCGTTTGTTCTAGAATTTTCTAAAATTAATATAATTTGAACCCAATATATTTTTAAAACATCGTCTGTGAGAATGAGATTCTCTTTCGTTCCCTTTGTTTTCTTCTTCAAATCAACAAGTACCATCGTCGAAACTTTGGCACCGTCACTTTTCAGTCGAAACGCGATCCTCGTAGGGCAAGCTTTTTCATTTGAAGGGGCGTTGTGTCCGATGTCGACATGGAGGACCACAAAAGTTGTAGGCTTTTTTTTGGGGGTTATACTTATACTTGTACCTCACCACACATTGATGAATCCATTAACATGGGATTCAATAGAGTGGGTGTCGGTGTAAAAGCTTTACTTACTTGAGAGTTTTAAATGATGTTTGAGGTATGTAATGTTGCCTTTTCTAAGATGTTCGAGTTAGGGTTTCAATATATTCAAAAGCTATACAGACACACGCGCGCGCACACACACATGCGTGTCGTGTCTAAACAAAGACTAATCTCATCGAATCTAATAAAATCAAGGTTAAGCTGGAATGATAGTGAATTCATTCGTTTCATACTGCTATGGACACTGTAGCACAAAAGGTATATTTTTTTTGATACATAATAAAATATGTTACTATTTCAATATAACCAAAAACTGTATCTTTGATTGCATGCTGCAGCAGAAGAGTTGCTACAAATAATTGATGTGCCAAAAATTGGTGGCATAAAAATGTATGCTATCACTGATCTTCCTGTATTTTTCAGTTATAAACTGCTTATTTTTTGCTACCGTGACCAGTTTGTCTTATCCTAACTTCCTCACCAGCTAGCCAAATCACAGAGAAACTCCGGTTGATTCGCGGACAATCTCATATATTGCTATTACGTTCTCGATAGTCAACAAGAAAATGATACACCATTCCAAGAGATCGGACCGTCTATTTTGGATAACTTCTTGAAGGAAACGAATGTTATGCTGCAATAACCAAGTAAATGTTAAATTACAACTGAAGCTCGAACATGCTATCATTTGAATAGGAATGAAATTAATATAATGGTAAATGAAACATGAAGGTACCTCCACAAATTTTAGCTTGAAATCCAGATTCCCAAAGCGTTGTGTCACCTCATACTCCTCCCGAAGGTACTCGTATATTTGAGCATATTTTGCTTCCCTCCAAGCAATTTCTGATCTGGATAATGAATCAAAACCAACAAATATCACGTTTGGTTACAATCCAACTCGTGCATCTACTGCTTGGTATTCTAATGCATTGAATAATAAATAAGAAACAAGAGTTGCCAGTCCTATTCTCGACTAACCGCAGACAAGAAAATCACCAAATGACACTAGAGTCGAGAAGTGACATTTGCAAATCATTTTCTCAAATATCTCACCAAAAGGCTGCATACGCAACTTCAGAGTAAAGCCAAATTTCTTTTATGTATTACTTTACAAGTAAAAACTCTTCCAAACCCAACTTTCGACCTAATTGGTGCCATTCAAACAAATAATTACTAAATATTATGAAGCCCACCAACAGAAAAATCCAGGAGACTACTGATACAAGATCCCACTCTTTAAAAGATTTTCTCAAGGTGTTACTCTAATTAATTGAACCAGTTTGCAGTCAACAGCCCAATGCATTTTATCAGTACTCTAAACAACTCTTCGTGTTACTGCAAGTTTAATGTGCAATCACAAGATCACACATGTACATCCCCCGTAAGTAATATTCAGATAGAGGAATAGTATGGAGAGGATGCAAAAATGAAAATGAATGTTGTTAGTACAAAAGAAAGGGAAGAAAAGTCGCAACTTATCAAGCATGTTTCTCACATCAATTAAACTTTGTCACTCTACAGCATTGTGTAAGGCAAGTAATTTTGCAAGAGATATTACCTCTCAAAGAGACCAACTTTAAGAATTACATCAGCCAAATTTGAATTGGCTTTTCCAACAAGTTTAATGAGGCTTGTCCTATCCATTGTGAAAGTTCCAGTCTTTTCCATTGCACGATTTATGTCAGCAAACCCTTCAACCATCCCATCAACCTAAGAGACATGGGGAAAAACCATATTCAACCTCCACAGGAAATACCTTGCAGGGTAACCGGCTTTCAAGCCAGGAATCATTTGGAATGAGAAGTATGGTATCTAAGCAACAGCTTTTCTCGTAATAAGTTAAATATTTATGCTTCTATGGAAATTCACAGTAGTACCTGTGAAACAAAATAATCCAAGGCAATGCTTTGACCAAGAACACTTCCGATAATGCGGATGCTATCAGTGTCCAAAGTCTTGAGAACAATGTAGTCAGGTCCACCCTGCATATCCTGTGTCAATAGTGGCTGCTCTTTTACAGTGTAATCTAATGCAAACAGTCACACAGAAAACAGACAATTAGTTTGTAATATAGGATATTAAATGTACCCCAACCCGAAAGGAATGAAAAAAAAGACAGTAAAGGAATTTACCATCTTTCCTCATTTCTGTAAGCAATCCAGAAGCATGTCTTCTAACCATTTCGAGGTGTCTCTCAACTTCATGGTCCTCAATGTTAAACAAGACAGCAGATCCATACTGAAAGACAACCATATAACGACAGCCGCTGGCTTTATTTCTCATCCCAAGTGCCTAAAGCCAAGTGAAGAAAAGATATTGCTCAATCAAACAATACCAAAAGCTGCTAGTAGCAAACCTGACAGGTTCCTCACAGAAATAACACTTCGAGTCCATCCTAAAATGTTACTCAACTCATAACATTCTTAATGAACAGCGCCATATATGCAACTTGGTTAATAGAGGAAAGAAGTATTGAACTTGAGAGATTAAGGTAGCCGAAGGGAAAGAATGAAGAATGACAGGGGACGATAACGAAACATCCATAATCAAATTTCTACATAGCAAAGACTACTCTCTTGTAAGCATGTCCAATGCTAAAAGAACATTTTTATTACAGGGAAGCCTTAAAACAACTAATACATCTCTAACAATTGAAAACAATAGATTTCTCCATAATCAAGGAAATGAGTACAAGCAAAATCTCCTTTAAACAGGAAATTGCTTAACAGTGGGAATATAACTACTTATGAATACGTTTAACTGAAGTAGAAAAAAAAAACAAAATCTTTTGCTGAACATCTTACAGTAATATCTGGAGGGAAATCACAAAATCTGAGGGCAATATAATTTGATGAACGAGAGGAAGGAGGTATAACGTTGCTTAAATTCTCAGCTTGCATACTCTTCAAATCGATACTGCCAAAACCATATGTCTGAGAAAAACCAACCCACCAACAACAAAAAACCAATATTCCAAACTGTACAAAAAGCCAAGGCATTGAAACATCCTATCTAAAAAATATATCTTGAATAACCATTGAACTAATTCCAGAAACAGCTAAAGCTTCGAATATAAAACATTTGAATATTGGGAAGCAAACCTGGTGCAAAGGAAATAAGCTTTTATGGGTATCTTGCCGAGTTCCTCCTCCTCTTCTTCCTGGGAAACAAATCCATGATTTTGGTGGGAAAATTCAGGAGACCCATGATCGAAATCGCTGGTATAAACTGGAATTCGAGAGGGCAGAGCGGAGAAATGTTTTGTAAAGAGAAAACGAGGAATAGGGTTCAAAGAAGGGGATCGGAAAAGAGGTTTGGGTGAACGGAATTTATGAGAAGGGAAGGGGGTTTTGTTTAAGTGGTTCATGAGAATTGAAGCAGCAACTCTCCATCTACCCATTCACCGGAAAACAAAGAAAGAGTTTTTTTTTTTAAATAAAAATAAAAATTTCAATGTCTAGTTTTGGTTAAATTAAAATACAAAATTACTTGAATTCCATGGTCATTCTCATGGATTTTCGAAGGTTTTTGTGAAATTTCTCTCTAAGATACTGGCTTTCGGAGCTTTTTTTTTTTGTTTAATAAAAAGAAACCCTAGTAAATACCCAAGTTTTTAGTGTTTAAATAGTAAGTAGCAAAGTTAGTTAATTATACTATTTACGACATTGCGGCGCGTTTTGCTTCAACTCGCTTAAAAATTTACTTGCTTTTTCTATCCTTCATATTGCAGCGGGGCTTCCCTTCTTCTGCTAACTTTGAACATCCGGAGAAGTTCAATCGACCGACCCTCAACCTGGTGAGTGACTTTCGCATTCAGAGGCGCTTAATTTTTCCCCTTTTTAACATACATTTTATACCAAAGCTTATGTCTTTTTTCCGTTCGATGAAATGCCTAAACCAGAATTTCGCTGAATCCCGAGTGGAGAACAGGTTAATTCTTTCACTGGGCGGAAGAAATGGACAGCTTACGCCAGGAGAAAATACAGAAATTTGAAGAATTTGTTGATCGCCGCCTTAAACCGGATCTTGTTCGTGCTATTGCTGAACGGTATGAAAGAACAACATTCCCATTTTTTTCTCTACTAATCTTTAGTCTTATTATATTTGAACAGGAAAACAGGAAAGGAATAACAACATTGCTAATCGTATTTTCCTCCATACTTTTGCAGGGACAAGGTTTTTGACCAGCAAAAGATTTTGTATCCTTTTCTAAATGATTTTGTTCCTTTCAATAAGGACACAATTGCTTAAAAACTTTCAGTGCTAAACCTTTTCCCTTGGTTGTGTTTCTTTGTTCTTGCTGAAAGATAGAACTTTGTATGTGTTTACTTTGACACTTTGTCCTGTAGCTCGGATTTGCGAAAGAACATAGAAACTTTAGAGAAAAACAGTGTAACTAGTCTTCGGACATTGGTTAACCTTGGGTCTGAAGTGTACACGCAAGCAGAAGTGTAAGTCTTCTATGTCTTGTCATACACCTGTGTATAGTTTGCATATATGATAACTCCATTCTTTTCAGTATAACAATTTACTTCAAGTTACGCATTCGTGTAGTGTTTTTCACATTGTCATCATTTTCGTTTCGGTTAATAGGCCTTCTACTTGCTGCAATCATGAATAGAGTTGTTCATGTTTTTGCTTTATGGATTTTGACTTGAGAATTTTGTCATCCTATGTTTAGTCCATTGTTTTATTTATTTATTTTAGTTTTGGTGTTTGTGTGCTTGTGTTGTGGTGTTCTGGGGAATTTCTTTTGATATTTACAGGCCAGATACACAACGTATATTTGTGGATGTTGGACTTGGGTTCCATGTGGAGTTCACCTGGTCGGAAGCATTGAAGTTCATCTCATTAAGGGAGGAAAAGCTGAAAAGGTATACGATTTTTCTTAAATCGATCAAGCAGCTTTGTTTGGAAGCTCTGCGTGTCTCTTATTTGCTTATAGCCTTAAGCACGGAACTACTTCTCATAACCTACTTGTTTCTAATCAGTCAGATAGAATTTTATAGAAATGATATGTACAGATCACTCATTGCAGAACCTAACATGTTATGCAAGGATCGTTGGTTTAATATCCCATCGATATCCACCAATGCCACCATAACGGGAATCTTAAAACCTCATCCATCATTTCCTATTTTTCCAGTACAACTTGCGAAGGTGGTTTTGCCAAACCCAACCTTTTCTTCATCATCAATTTAGGTGTAAATTTGGCCTCAATCATCAAGATAGTTCCATAGTTGAGGTTAAAGTTGAAGGAACACAGACAGGCTTTGGCCTCTGCAATGGAATGTTCAAACCCTTCGCGTGTTAAGCTGAGATATACCGAATTGTACAGCTTATTCTCTGTTCTTTTCCGTCTATGCAGGCAAATAGAGGAGTATACCCGCTTAATTGCATCAATTAAAGCACAGATTAAGCTGGTATGTCTTAAAGATTTGTATTCGTGGGGTGACCATATTGTTTTGGTTTGCATTTAGCAATGATCATTTACACTCACTGCAGGTTTGTGAAGGTATTCGAGAGTTGCTTCAGATCCCGGAAGACAAAACTGTCGAAGGGCGCGTTTTTTAGCATCTACAACTAGAGTATGTATGAATTCTGTTAACTTGTCCTAGTGACTAACATTGTTCCTGAGAGTGATGAAATGGAGCACAATGAAGTGGAACTTTTTCACTTGATCCCATTTTCCACTGATGCTACCATTGCATCCGATTTGCTCAAAGATTTTCGCACTGATCTGTTCGAGTCCGTTTCGAACAAGGGTTTTCTTTGAAAGTCTTGAAAGAATAATAGAATGATTTTGATCAGGCTTAAGGGTGTTGAATCCCTCAAACTTTTGAAAAACAAAATCAATTAAACTCTTAAATTTTTTTAATGTCCAATTGAACTAGCAAATTAAAAAAAATAATCAATTAATCCCCTAAATTAATCCATTTGATCAACTTAGATAGTCAAAGTCTTAACAGTTTTCTTTTGAATGTTATTGTCACGTGACATATTGCGATTCTGTTACATGGTATTTGTAGATTTTATATTTATTTTTATAAAAAATTATGATGCAACATGCAAGAAAAAAATAGGGACTTAGATTGATTTTCTTTTTGAAAAAATAAATCGAGGTTTCCAACACTCAAAATGCTTGCACCCTTGTCATCCCTACCAGCATTAGCATGTCCAAGTTTCGAATGATTGTTTAATTTGGATTTGGGCTTAGAATTTTAGAAATTCAAACTTAGCCCATCACATTTGCTAATTGAGTTCCTGGATTGGACTAATGAAGTGGTGTTGAAACAGTTGGCAGGCTATATATATATATATATATTCGATAAACACATATAAGATGAAATAATATGAGTATTTTAATTACTCAGTCAATTAATGGATCTAATATTTATATATTTTTTAATATTTGCATTACTTTTATTTTTACTCTTTGCTTTCTTTAGAAAATTAAATAATATTATATTTTATTGATATTTAATAGGTGTAACAATTTAATTTTTGAAGAAATAATTTTAATTTAATCACACAAAATTAAATAGTACCATCAGGAATATATATTTATAAAATGAAATCAAAACTACACAAATTTAATAGATTTAATATAAAATATATCATTAGCACATTAAATAGTACCATCAGGAGTATATAAATTTAGTGCAATTGCAAATGCAAATTTGGGTACCCGAACTTTCGGATATCTGAGATGTCGAATACCCAATTTTTCGGGTATTATATTTTTCAGTCTGTGTCTTGGCTCATAACACTCGTATATACTCGTAAAATTCGGGTACCTATAAAATCGAATACCGGGTTAGAATATGACTGAGAAAAAAGCTGAGCATGTACGAGTGAGAATCTTGTTTTTAAATCATTGAGTTAAGAACCGAACATTTCAACTAATGTCGAACAAACATGTGAAATGCATGATCTTCGTAAGTTCTACCATCGATCATTTAATTAATTGAATGACTGAAAAATAGAAACAATAGCAGTTTACATAACAGTGCAAGTTGATAATATTGGAGGGTTACCTTATTAACACAAGTTGATGATACAGTGGAAACGTAATAGCGGGAACTGGGGAAGGGTTTTTTAATATTTTTAATTAATTTATTTTATTTTAATATATATAATTAAAAATAGTGAAATGGTATTTTGTTTAAATAATAATTATATTAAAAAAAGGAATCGAATACCCAAAAAATTCGTATTTTGTAATTCGGGCTTGACCCGAGAAATGGCAGACCGAGTACCCGACCCGGGCAAAAGAATCTGGATAAATATCTGATTATTTGTATTTAGGTAGTCGGGTCAGGTAATTTTGAACACCCCTAAATGAAGCTAGAATTTTCGCAGAGAGATAAAATTAAGGTCTAATTAAAATTTGTGTTAAATTATTTAAATTGAATTGCTAATGTTTATTTTTTTCGAAATTGCATAATGTCAAAAAAAAAGTCTCAATGTTTGATTAGACAATTATTTTGGCTCATATTTTTTTTTTGAAGCATTTTAACACTTAACGTTTCATTTTAGGTTAAAATGACATCTCAGTAGATAAAAATTTGTAGTTAGCTAACGGTAAATAACTTGAAATTACGTGGCAAACCTACATAACAGAGTCATATAAACAAAAGTGTTGACTTGACAGAATGACACATCAGTCAGAAAATAATTTTATAAAAATTTTGTAAAATATAATATTTTATGCTGACATGTCATTTTGTCAAGATATAAACTAAAGTAACTATTTAATTAAATATTATATGTTTTTTATTTTACTTTGATTCATCCGAAGAATCATTAATGTTTAGGAGGACTCAAAAAGGCAAATTTTCCAAGTTAGTGTTCTTAAAGGACTTAAATTGAAATATATTTTTTTGAGAAGGGCTAAATATAAAATAATACTTTTTATCTTGTTGTCTTCTAAAGTTTTTCTTAAAACATTTTGTCCTGCCCTTTCTAACTTTAAAATGTTATGCAAATTGTCTATCTTTTTCAATACATAACACTTTTGACCAATAAACTATTATTATTAAGGGTAAACTAACCTAATGATCATCATACTATGGTAAATGTATTAAAATAACCACTTTAAAAAAATCGACTCAATTGACCGCCCAAACTATTGAAATTGGATTAATGTGACCACCGGCCGTTAATGGGCTAACGAAAGGTGACGTGCAGTTAAAAAATTAAAGGTATAATTACACATTTTGTCTTTACTATTTACACATTCTTTCAATTTAGTCCTAATTTTAAACTAATAAAATAAATTAATTAGGTGGTGACATGTGTCAACACCTATTTAGAGGAGAAAAACAAATCTCAGCATACATACTGCTAAGGGGATTCGAACTCGTGCATTGTAGAAGCAAAGGCAGTGGGTTAGCCACTGCACTAAGAACAATATTACACTATGAAACACCAACTTTAATATATGTTTTATTGTAAATTAATTAGGTGGTGACACGTGTCACCACCTGATTGGAGGAGGAAAATAATTTATTATATCAAATGTAAATAATTAAATTCCTCCAATAAGGTGTTGACACGTGTCACCACCTAATTAATTTATTTTATTAGTTTAAAATTAGGACTAAATTGAAAGAATGTGTAAATAGTAAAGACCAAATGTGTAATTATACCTTTAATCTTTTAATTGCCACGTCACCTTCCGTTAGTCCATTAACGGCTGACGGTCACATTGATCTAATTTCAATAATTTGGGTGGTCAATCGAGTGATTTTTTTAATGTGGTCATTTTAATACATTTACCATAATAAAGTGGTCATTGGGTTAGTTTACCCTATTATTAATTTCTTTGTATATTGCAAGCTTGAAACAGATTCCCCAAGAATGGATTATCTATGAATGAGCCAATAGCACCAACAATTACCAAAGTCTCTTATTTATCCATGTTCCATTTGGAGTTGTGTCATTAAACAAGGATAAGGCCACGAACATGACCACGATCACGATCACGACCCAATCGAAAAACAATCAATCTACCAATAGTCTTAGGCGTGTTTTGAATGGATGGAAATCATCTGTCCCAAATATGCCCTCATTTGTGCCCCCACTTTAAAATAGCGGGTTTAAAATTTAGGGTTTAAAGTTGGGGCTTAGAGTTAGGGTGTAGGGAATTAGGAGTAGAGTGTATTTTTTAAGGTTTAGGGTTTGAGGTTTAGAATATAAAAATTAGGGTTATAGGGTAAGATTTAATTTTTATCTATTTTTTAGGCAAGGGCATGGTTAGAGACGAAAGATTTTTACCGGTTTTGAATGGCAGCGAGAGCTACGAAACCACATTCCTAACGTCATTTCAAGTTGGAAGACATTTTTAAGTTTGAATCAGTCATACGTCTGGTTCTGCAAGGGACAGTGGACGTGTACATAAGAACTCCATGTAAGAACCAGTTGGAATTAGGGTGGAGGGGAATCATTTCCGACCGTCGGATCATGCATAGAAACAAGAAGTTGGCGTGAGAATGGGATTGATGTGAAGTGAGCAGCAATCTTTTTGTGTTTATTTGATGTTTGATACTCCGACAGTATCCAAGAGAATCAGAAACCAGGGGTGACCCTTCGTTTTGTATCACAACTCAGACGATTGAAACTTCAATCAATAAACTGTTAACACGGTTCAGGGTTTACAAAAATCCCAAGTCCTTTCAATTTCATTGTTCAAATCCAAAACCAGGGCCCCTAACAATGGAGGATAAGATAATAGATGATCCACCGTCCACGTGTGGTGTACACATTGAGGCGAGTGATCAGGACCCCTACTCTTTGTTTACGTGTGAAAACCCATGTTTGGGGTCAGGGTGGCAGAGTCCTTTCTGTCTCACCTTCCACCACTGCACTAAGCATTCAGAAGCAGAGACAAAAAGGCAAAGCCCAAAGTCAGACTCCCCTCGCCCGCCTCCTTTCTTGCCTTTTTCTTTGTTTCTTTCCCCCACTCTTTTAAAAGCTGAGTTGGTTTTTGTAGTATAGTTTGGCACCATTTTGCCAACGTATTTTTCATGATTATATCATGGATAAATTATTGCAGAAATCATGAACAACTGGGGTGTATGAGAACATAGTTCGACCAACTGTTTGTGAATCATTCGTATAAGATTTATTTTTAAGGTAAATAAATAAGTTTGAACAAAACTTCTATGTTTAAACACAAATAGAGATGTGTGTTCGGTTCGTTTATGTTTATTAACAAGCTCGTTTATCAACTCCTTTACCTCGTTTCCATTTTCCTTCTTTTTTACGTTTTAAATATTGGTAGAGATCAAGATTGAGACTAAATTGAACACAAGGTGAACTTTGAAGGTCAAACTGTAAAGTCTAAAGAACTTAAGGACTAATGGTGTAATTTCACCTTTTTGGCTATAAATGAACATGTTTACGAACGTTACGAACATGTTCGCAAACATATAAACGAATATGTTTGAGAACGCTAAACAAATGAACACGAGCATGATATTGAAAATTTAAACGAACCGAACCACCTTAAAAATAAATAAACCAACACGAATAAAGTCTTGTTCATTCAAGCTCGATTCATTTACATTCCTATGAACAATTGCATGCATCAATGCGACCTGTATATATATATATTCCTTGCAGTAGAGTTCTTACCATTCATTACTCGGTTACTCCTTTTAGTTCACATCATTAATGATTTTATTGTTCTTCAACTTAGCCATGTGCTGTCTGCAGTTATTGAATATTGACAACCAATCCAGCGTATTCCAATATGAATATGGAAGTATTCATCAAATATATAATTTTTTTTAAAAACAAAAGACTGAAAATGCTACCAAGAAAATATTTGTGAGGCATACCTACATGTTGTAATAACATAAACTGGTTGGCTAAAGTGATACTAGATTTTCATGTACTGCTCTACATTTGTGGTTCTGATGAATATAATTATGCAGTATGAAGATCATATAATTTCAAGACTTCCTGACATGTAGGACTTGTTGTTTAGCAGTAAAACATGAGTTTCTTAATATTCTCACTTAGTTTAGGTAATGGTGTTGCCTTTGGAGGAGCCGAACGTGAGATTGTGGAAGAACTTCTTGCACAAGCAACGGATTCTGATCGTTCGAGGTAAAGCCTCCCTCTATATGCAGCCAGGTGTGCATAGTATGCAGGCGGCACCAGAGAGACAGGCTTAGTGCATCTCACGAATGTGTAGCATAGATTGTAAACCAGCTTCTGCAGTTCATCGGAAGTGAATTGGTTCTCATCCCATAAGACATGGTAATGGGTCGGGCGGCTAGTACCCTTCACCCCCCAATGACTGCAAAGATAGAAATCAAATTCCTTTGGATGAGTTATCACAGTGTCCACTACGGTCCCTGGGGGAATGTTTTCGTCGGTAGGTAGGTTTTGAGTCGAAGAAGGATCGACTTCAAATGGGAACAACCTTGTATGATGCCTCTTCTGAACTACAGCAAAAGTAACAGGAGGTTTATAACCTGGAAACCTTGCACAAGCTTCTTTAACAGCTTGTAGTTCCTCCTTAAGCACTTTGTAGAATTGAGTTTCACTTACGCCATCTCTGAAGAAGATTATTCTCTTCGGTAGTTTCTTTACTTCTTGGTAGAAGTCATCGAGTAATTCCCCTACCATTGCAGCAAGATCCTGGATGATCTCTTGTCGATGTGTTTGAGATCTCATTCTAGATACATACTTGTTTGCTGCAGGCCAGTTCATGCTACCAACCACTGCAGCAACTGATGGGCTGAAATCGTCAAGCGGGTGAGGATGAGTCACATCGGCACCCATAAAGATCACAGGCTCATCAGGCCGGAGAAGACGTGGAATCTGTGATGGTAATGAATTATACAAAGCAACTGTGCAACCTCCAACTTTGGCATTGATCTTCAGGGCTAAATTTGCAAGAAATTGTGAACTCAGTTTCCCAAGGTTCGGATACAAGCAGCACTGGCTCACAACTCCCACACTTGTCTCCGCTATTCGCTTCAAATCTGCATACCCTTTGTGCTTTTTCTCCATTACACATATGAGCAGCTGGAGGTTGTTTGAAGCAGCTCTGTGGATTTTCTTGAGCTTAGATTCTAAAAGAGACACATTACTGAGAACCTGTGTTGATTCAAACTGAGGGCTCACAATTGTGCTTTTGTTAAGAAAGATCCCAAGCTGCTCACACCTATGAGATAACTGGTTCATGAATTTAGGGATGTTAGACTTTTGTTCAGGGGTGCCCCCGAAACTTATAAGTGCCCACCGTTCTATTCGTGTTCCCTGAAAGACATGGCTGTCCAAAAGGTTCCACTGACGATCACGGCGGGAAGGAATGATATCTCTTATGTGTCCACCATCACCAAGCTTAAGCTTGGGAGGTTGAAGAATTCTCCCATTCAACCGAGTCATTTCTCTTGAAACATGGAGCTTGAATTCTTCTGCCTGGTTGCCACTGTCAAGAAAAAATGCAAATCCTTAGAAGCATAGAATGAATATAATCAAGAGAATATAATGAATCTCTTCATAGTATTCTATAACATTACCTAGTAGGCCCTACTGGTCCTCTCATGATTCCATCAACTATGGCTTTACGTTCTTTCGGTCTCTGGCAGCCCATTTTAAGAATCCTTGCAGTCTGATCATCGGAAAGCTTCCCCAGAAACTTCTGGCCTTCACATATTATACAAAGCTCCATAGGAAGATAGCATGGTTTGCTCCTACTGATTTGCAAGCATGGCAAATTCCTGAACTGTATGTCGTAATTGTAGTGCTCCTTAAAGTAATTAACAAGCCTCAAATTCTTTCCGCCCCTGTCGGGGAAGTAAAGATTTTCGGTGACTTCTTCAGTTAAGCCATGAACTCGGTATCTTTGAACAGTTTCTCTATGGCAAACGAAAACTCTGATATTTCTCAGTGCCTTCTCCACTTCTCTCCTTTCTTCATCACTGAAACTCCTTGCCTTCCTTTGAGAAAGGTCTCGAAGAAAGTCCAGCCGCTTCTGCAAGTAAAGGATAACTCCAATACTCTCATGGAAGGCAGTGATGGAGAAATCGACATTGAGAGCTAATCCTTGTTGTGTCGGTCGAAGACTCTGGAAGAAACCTCTCCATCCAATAGCCCCCCCTCCAATCTCCTTAGTACCTCCCATTGAACTCGAATAAAACGACCTCCCCACCGGTATACACTTCTCCATCGGACTCTCCCTAAGAACAACATCCAAAGCATGGAGATAGTCCTGAGGGAGTGGGATCCAATCATCACCTTCCTTGCTCAAGTAACTACTCAAATCCTTCCCATCAAACTTCGAAACATGTCTGATATTAATTCGAAAAACTTTAAGCTGCTGGTTCTGCTTCTGTGGGAAGCAATTTGATTCCCCAAAAGGCAAACCTGACTTGGTGATGGGTATTGGGAGACTTATAAAGAACTCAAGCTTATCATTTTGGAACTCAACAGGGCTGTAAATATTCTTTCTGCCATCATATGCTGGGTTAGCACCTGAGAGTAAACCTGAGTTGTTTTCTACCAGTTTCTGTTTGATCATTCTAGCAACCTCCTTGGAGGGATTAGGAGATATTTCAACATTATAATGGTAAATTTTTAGAGAGGGGTCAAATTTTACAAGAAAATGGTTGGCAAGGAGAGTGATTACATGCCCTTCAACACCGCCAGAATCTGGTCTCCTAGCAACCACCAGTGCTTCCTTTGTATTACTCCTGATGTTCCTTCCATTACTTCCTTTGAATGGTAAACTTGTTCTTCCTTGAATCCCCTCTGGAGTTTATTGGTTTATTGAAAGAAAAAAAGTTAAGAACTTGAATACAACTTCAAGCTTCTATATTCAACAAACTCCAAGAGTTTCAAATATAAGAATTAACAAGACATATCTTTTCCAGATATAAATTTATAATCTTGCAGACAACTTAAAACGAAAGAGGTAAAAGGGAAGCCATTGGAATACAAAAAATATAACAAAGATTCTATTTTTAATCTGTTTTGTTGAAGAATCAAACTATGACCTTAAACTGATATACATGCAGATGAAATATGGTGAAGAACAAATTGAAATATTAGTCACCTGGTGTCATTGTTACAACTGGGACTTGGGCATCAGAGACAGAGGAGGTGGCAAGAGGAGAATCATTAACCTTACATGAAACTTTCTGCAAATGGGTTTTTGTTTGAAAGGTTGGGTTTTGAGAGAGAGGTGGAGCTAAAGCCAATTGCAAAGGTATTGGAGGAGGCAAAGGAAGCAAAGCAGGGTAGCAAGAGTAACTTTGGAACTGGTTCTGGTTCTGGTTAAAGAACCCAAAGTGACTTGAGTATTGCAACAGTGGGTGCTGGTAATGAGACTTCTGAGGATTGGTTCTGCCCTTGAAAGTCCTGGTTTTGGCAGTGCATTTCTTGTTAACATGGTGCTCATCTGTTTCTTCCATTTCAAAAAAAAAAGAAAGCTAAACCTTTTGAGAGATATTGACAGCTCAAAGAAAAAAAAGATTGGATTTTTAGCTGCTGGGGTTCTTTGTGTCTGGTTTATGATGGTGAAGAAACTCAAAGGGGGCTGCCATGGCTTTGGCCTTATAAAAAGAAAGTGAAAAAGGCCAGAATCAGAGAAAAAGGGTATAATCTGAAATGTTAAAGCCTATTAGGCATTTTGGCAGCACTGTGGCAAAGAGCATTGCAGATGTTAGGCTTCTGAAACATACCCTTTAATGATCCATTGACTACCTGTCAAACACATATGCCTACTCTAGCCTTTTCAGTTTTCCCCCATATTCCATACTTTTTATTTATTTATTTATTATTTGATTTATTTATATTGAAGTCAAATGAAATGGGAAATTGTCTCTATTTTTATTAAGAAATGATGTGGGGACAGTTGATGGTGAGAGGACAATGGATTGGTGATTGGTCAAATTCTTGTTTTTTTGGCTTATGATTTTAGCAATGTGGGTTGAATGTTTTATGGCATCATTGTGTTAATCATAGTCATCATTTTCATTAGACTTGAAATTCAAGATCATTGTATATACCTCGTTTTATAAACAAGTTTTAGACATTGTGTAGGCCAAGTTTCACTTCATTATTCCTATCAAATCCACTTTTTCATGTTTCAGTTCAATTTTATTCGAATTTTTATTAGTTAATATTAAAAAAAGTCATCAAAATGATTAAAAATTAATGAGTTTTCAGGGTTATTTAGGGGAATGATGAGAAAAATAGAAAAAAGTTACTTTTATTGATTTCAAATCTCAAAATATATCATGAAAGATAAAATCGTTCTTATTTATTCACGACTTTATTAAAATCGTCGAGCGTCGGTGAAAAATATTTATTATAAGTTAAAAAATCATGTGTAGTTGACGATTCCACCAAAATAATGTATAGCTATCAACGACTTCAATATATTTCTTGTTCCACTGTAAAGCTGCCCGCCAATATGAGCGGAGGCACATGAAGTATTGGAGTGTCTGTTTACACTAATTTTTTTTTTTGAAATCTTTTTCTATACAAATTGTATATAAAAAATAAAAAATATATAAATGATACCCCTTTATACTCTTGGATATGATTTAATAAATAATACCTCTTAAATAAATTGATGGCCGTCCACGCATGAGTGGAATGTCATCCCCAACTGCAAGCATCTTCTGATTCTACATCAAAATTATCGACAGTTGTGTACGACTTTTCAACTCGAAATAAATTCTCTTTCCACCAGTGGCGGATCCACATGTATGGTTGAGTGGACCTATGTCCACCCTGAACTTTTTTAACTTTACACATTTGGCTTCAATTTTCTTAATTTTTATGAATTAGTCCTAAATTTTATTACTTGTTTCCAACTTGAAATTTTTAAGATTTTTATGACTTGTTCTCACCTTAAAAAATATTTTAACTTGTATTCACCCTTAAAAAAATACTAGATCTGCCACTGCTTTCCACCAACACACGACTTTGACAAAACCGTAAAACGGTCAAGGATGAGATTTTTCTAACGTGAGGCGCCTTTAAATGAGGCTAACAAGAGGTGCAACCAGAATTCTTACAAAAATTATAAGAATTTCGGTATTAAATATTCGGTATATATCGAATTTCTTATACTTTTTGTAAAAAAAATTCGGTATATACAAAAAAAATCGGCACCGAAGTTCTTACAATTTTTATAAAAATTTCAGTTGCGCCTCATTTTGGTCTCATTTTAAGGCACCTCACCCTAGAACTTCGCGTCGAAGATGACTTTATCCTGCATGATTTATTTTGATCTATTTCACTAAATGATTATTTGAAATTAATAAAAAATATTTTTTTCATTATTTCCCGAACTATACCTGAATTTTTAATGTTTCAATATTCTTATATATTAAATTGGATTTTTCGACGAGAGTAGTTACAGCTGCTTATTAAAAAGCAAAACCTTTTGTTCTTTAACTTAATTTAGTCCAGCTCCACTCATGAATAATTTCATGTGAAATTCATAATTTTATAAATAAATATTGTAATAATATATTAGTATAGTGAAATGAAATTATAATTGTAATTATAATTAATTATAATTATCAAAACTTTAATTAACGAGGCTAGTGGAAATAGATTGCCACTATGACTAATTTTGTTTGGGTTTAAAACTTTAAATCAACGTGGAATCAAGATATTAAAAAAACATAGAATCAAGATATACTATTCTTTAAAAAGTACACAAACATTATTTTTTTATGGACAACCTTAAGGAAAACCCTAGCGCCGGAGATGTCGTTCTAAGCGATGGCCCTTGTGGTCGGCCGCCGGATGGCTTGGTTCAGGTGGGTACTCCGGCTGTGCTGGAACGATCGGGTTCCCCTTTGGCAGCAAAGGATTTACGGGAGTCTAAAAAGGTCAAGGGCATTAGTGAGGTCGTGGTTCATGGTGTTGAATAGGAGAGTGCGACTGACATGGAGGCTGATGACGCTGGCTTTGTTACTGAGACTGGGATTAAGGGCATTTTGGGCGAGGGTGTAGAGTCAGGCTCTGGTCACACAAATGATGGTAAGATCACATATGCGAGCATGGTTTCCAATGGTTCCTCGGAGAATGAGGATTGTCAGAGTGAGGATGATTTGCTCTCGAATGAGGTGATTGTGTTGGATGAGGATTATGTTGTGACTGAGTCAAGAGATTTTCCCACGATCAAATTCTCTGACAAAGTTTATGATCAAACTGATCGTAGTATGAGGAATGTTATTATTTTATGCCTTCTTGGACGAAACATTGGTTACGAGACTTTGCTCAATCGTTTGCATGCGATGTGGCGTTTGAAAGGCGAGTTTCAATTGATTGACCTCGATAATAACTACTTCACTGTGTGATTTGAGGATAGGAGGGACTATGTGATGGTACTAACAGACGAACTGTGGACGATATTTGGGAACTATCTCACGGTTTAACCATGGAGCCGTTCATTTTCAACATATGAGAAGCACCCATCCCATGTAGTCGTTTGGGTTCGGTTACCTAGTATTCCATATAGCTATTATTGCAAGGCGCTCTTCAGGCGTATCGCACAAGTGGTTGGGCGTGTTGTAAATATTGATTATAATACACAGGCCAGTGAACGAGGCAAATTTTCTCGGTTAGCGATTATGGTCGACTATAACAAGCCTTTGAAACTGTGCATCAACATTGACAATTTTGTGTAAAAGCTTGAGTATGAGGGATTGCAACAAATATGCTTTGCTTGTAGAGTGTATGGACATGCTCAAGAGGGGTGTTTTTTGTCGAAGAGTAGTACAGTGAATGGTGGTACTGAAGGTGGCATGCAAGAACAGCATGTTACACCAGTTGCACGTAACTCTGACTTATATGGGCCCTAGATGGTGGCTTCTAATCGCCGACGTCAGAATACTTCATCCAGAAAACTGGGTAAGAGTAGTTCTGTGGTCCAGGAAGCTACTGTGGGTTCTCGTTTTGCAATTCTTCAGGAGGAGACGGTTACTGTTGAACTGGAAGAGGATTTACCTGATGCTATGGATTTCGAGAGTTCTCAGCAAGTTACCACGGTAGATAAGGGCAAGGGTTCTCTTGCGACTATGGTTGTGCTAGCTGCTGTGTCGCAAAATGTGGTGAAAAATGTTGCGCATCAGGCATCCTATCCTGATCGTTGTTCTGAGAAGGTAACGCATGTTGATACAATTGATTCTCAAGTTAATGTCGTTCCTTTGGTGACATGGAGTGAACATGTGGTTGCTTCACGTACATTGGCAAATACATCGATGAGCCATCAAGCTATATCGATTATTGAGAGGAGCGGAGATGGAAAGGGTATCCATCGGTTCAAGAGGGTAGTGGGAGTACAGGCAAAAGCCGTGTGTTGAAGGAGAATGTTGCTAAGGGTTTGAAAGTTAGGAAGGGTACAGATTACCAACTGCCAAGTCGTGTTGTTCTTGCTGAGTGGGTTCAATCGACAACTAATAGAATCCAATCAGCGGCGGATGGGCTTCATCTACATTCGGACTAGGTTAGTGGGATGGGCGAGGAAAAGAGAGGGGTTGAATCAGCTCGTGCCATTGATCCGTCTCATTCTTTGATTGTGGGAAGTGCAGTTGATGTAGTTGTACGAAAGGGGTGGCGACCCATCCTTGCAGTGATTTTTGCTTGTATATTAATTGTGATGAATTGCGTACTCTAGAATTGTAGGGGCGCGACTAGCCCTAGGTTTCGATGTCACTTGAAGAATTTTGTTTGCAAGACTAATACCGAGGTGGTGGTGGTGGTGGTAGAAATAAGATTTAGTGGTTCTGTGGCGGATTCTGTTATTCGTAGATTTGGTTTTAAAAATTCGTACCGGGTTGAGGCTCAGGGCTTTAGCTGAGGCATTTGGGTTTTGTGGAGGGATGAGGTGGTTTTGGAAGTTGCTCATGTGTCCATTCAATTCATTAATTGTCATATTCGATCGTGGTATAATAATCGATGGTATCAGTTAACGACCGTCTATGCTAGTTTATTGGCAACTCAAAGGAAGTTACTTTGGGCACCGTTGGCGCGACTAGATTTAGGTGATGAGATTTTGTGGTTACTTGGTGGTGATTTTAATGTTTGTTAAGTTGATCACACAATTGCAAATGACCAAGAGAGGATGAATTGGCGATAAAAATTTTAGTGGGTAAAAATATAGAAAAATTAAAATGTGACACAAGGCAATTAAAGTGGTTCAAGTTCTCCAAACGAACTCTACATCCACTACCTTAGTTCCCACTAAGGATTTTACACCAATTCACTACTTGAATTCTTCCCCTTTTCTTGGATGAGGAGGGAACCTTAGAATTTGATTAAGCTTTCTACCCAAAGCTTAATCTACTCACTTTTACAAAGAAAAATATTTGGTAAACTCTAAGAGTTCCTCTCAAAGGATGATTGTTTACCCAATTACAATTTCACACTCCCCAAACTCACAATAAAAGATTACAATGAGAATACAAGAGTTGAGTACAATAATTTGACTCTAAAGGTACAAAGTTTGGATTTGGGAGCTTTGATGTTGCTTGTAGGTTCAATAGTTGTTTCTATTTCAATTGAGACTTGTTTTTATACCATTGCATTGAATTCTAGCCGTTTGGGTAGCTGGGATCATCAATAGAGCCGTTGGGATGCAATTTCCCGCAATAAATGCAGCTCAGCTGCCTACCGTATCGGTACGGCTTGGGGGCGTATCGGCATTTGTATCAAAGAAGAAAGAACTGTTGTGACTGAAAACATCGCGTATCGATACGCTTAGAGGGCGTATCAGTATGGTTTTTAAGGGGCGTGTCGATACAGAAGGGCGTATCGATACAGAATTTGCTCATTGGAATCCCAACTTTGGTTTTGATAAAAAGCGTATCGGTACAGATACTTAGCGTATCGATACGGTATAACGGTCATTTAAATTTTAGGATACCAACTAACTGACAAGCCAACGGTCGAAAATTAAATGCAAAGATTTTGCAAAGATAAGCAAATCGTATCGATATGGTTGCAATGCGTATCGGTACAATATCATTTAAAGTGCTGCCCAGATGAATATCATATCGATACGGGGTAATACCGTATCGGTACGCTATGGTCTATTAAAATTCTAGTGACTAAAAACCGTATCGATATGCCTAAGGGTATCAATACGCCTGGGCGTTTTAGTGAAGTTTGGCTTGAAAATACATAGAAAAACTTAGAAGATTTTTATCATTTAAGAAAGATTTGTCTTGAGATATAGTTTGGTTCAAAAAGACTTGTCGATAGTGAGATTTTGAAGAGTACTTACAAATTTATTGTTTTGCAAATTAGTCCATAAGTCTAGGTGTTATATCAAAATCAATTTTGGTTTCACAATCTCCCTCTTTTTGATATAACAAAACCACATATAAACTTTTAAGTTTTTGAAACTTTTGAAAAGCTTTCTCCCCCTTAATTTAAGATGGATTTTCAAAATCAATTTTAAGTTTTCAAAAAATTGGCTCTATAATCCTTCTCCCCTTTTTGTTAGATCAAACATAAGCACAAGGATAATAGCAACAATAAGATGATAAACTTCAAAGCAAACTTTAAATTAAAAGCAACTTAATAGTTCAAAGCAAACTTCAAAAGGAAAAACAACATAATAGTCCAAACTTAGATCCTAAAACATAAATAAAAGGCATAAAGTACGAAACATAGGTGCAAAAGCTAAAGAAACTAAATGACATGAGATGATATGCAAAAGGCTACTCATCCCCATCATCATCTTCTTCTTCGTCCTCTTCATCCTCATCGTCTCGAGTAGGTTAATTCCTCCTATTTTGGTTAAGCCAAGCACCATGGAAGGCGGTGAGAGAGACATCCATGGAGTTTTGTTGAAGAGCGGTGGCTTTCATTTGATCCTCCAACGATGTGAAATGAGTGCCAAAGCCCTTGACTTGATCTTCCAAAGAAGTGAACCGAGTGTTAATGGCGGCAAACCTGGCTTCCATGTTTGTGAACTTTTCATTGAGGAATGTCATTAGGTTGTCCATGGAGGAAGACGCAATCGGAGCTTGTTGAGAGCTTGAAGGAGCATGTGGGGCATCAACCGAAGCATCTTGTTGAGGAGCATGAGGGACATGAACTCATTCATTGTTAACATAGGAGAAATGAGCACGAGATAAGGAACGTTCATCGATAGGTTGCCAAGGGGTTCGGGAAAATCATGTGAACAATCAATTTCAAGGGAATGGAATAGGGAACTCAACGTCGTGGAATAGTAAAAGGATTTGAATTGGTCGGTGTGATGGTATTGAACGAGATAGACAAGGTCGGCAAACATAATTTGACAAAGGTTTGGACGGTGACCCCTAAAGCACCTAAGCCAAAAATCATCGACTTGACGAATTGTCGAAAATTTCCCTCTCGATGGACGCAAAAACCAAGTAATGATAAGATGAAGGACACGGTCCTGAGCATTTAAAACTTTGACGGAACCTAAGGGACCTTGACCTAAGGACTTTTCATCATCAATTCCTACGTTTTCAAAACCAAAAGCCTTGCAAAGAACATCTTGATCAATTTTAATGGTTTTGCCCATTACATATGACTCGATTGCAATGACATGTTCTCTAGCCTCATCATGAATACATATAGCATTTGAAAAGAAGATGATGACCAAGTTCCTATAGAGAATGAGAGGAAGATTTAAAAAGTTGATAAATTTTCATTGCCTAATCAAAGGGAGGTGTTGAAATTTAAAACGGGCAGAGTTTAAAAACGGTAGAGACACAACACACTCTTCCCTAATAGTGAAACCTTGAAAGAGTTTGTAACAAGACATATCCGAAGGGTTAGGAAAACTACATTGAAAAATATAAGGAAGATTTGGTTTAGGGTTACCCTCGTCGTCATCAATAGGATCGGAAGTGGCAAGATGACGTTTAGCTCTCTTTTTCGGTGCCATAATCCTGAAAACACATCGAAACGATTCGAATATGTATGCAATTAACATCTTATTTAAACCAATAAATTCTAATAGTTCAAGGTAATTTTAAAAGACAATTTTATTGTTAAAATATATATATATATATATATATATATATATATATATATATATATATATATATATATATATACATATGCTAGAAAGGATTTGTAGAAAAATTGGAAAAACGGATTAAAAATACGATGAGAAAATATATTCGAATAAAAAAATTGATTTTGAAAAATTTTGGTAAAAAGTTTGAAATCCATGTTATAAAAATATGTTTTTTTTATAAAAACTAAGTTGAAACAATTATAAAAAACAAACGAAAATAAAAAAAATAAAAGAGAAAAAGTTTATACCTTGAATTGTTAGATTGGATGAATGTGTTGATGTGAATGCACTTAGATTGTTGACAAAGCTTAGCTTTGATGTGGAGATCAAAAACCCTCAACGAATTTTTAAGTTTGATGGAAAAAATTGAAGGATTGAGGGGTTTTTTATAGAGAGGTGCGGCTAGGGTTTGTAGAGAAAAAGAGGAGTTTTTAATTTTTGAAGTGTTTTGTAAAAGCAGCCCTAAATAAACTCTCCGTCGAGACCATATCGGTACGCTAGTAGAGCGTACCAATACGCATTTGCTCTATTTTTTAATTCGACGTTATTATCGTATCGATACGCAGGACCGTATCGGTACATTTTGACCTGGAATACTTCCCTTGACTTATCCGTATCGATACGCGGGGTCGTATCGATACGCATTTAGCTTCTAAGATTTCCTTTTGATGAACCCGTATCGATACGCATCAGCAGTATCGATACGCCTTTACCAGATGAGGAATTTTTGACAGTTTTAGGATCAAAAATCCAACTTCAAATGTTCCTAAATGCATGTATATGACATAAGAACAAGATTCAATGGCTATAATTAATGCATTCTCCCCCTAGCAACATGCATAGAAGCAAAAAGAAACAATTCAACATAAGCATGGATATCAATCAATTTTAAGCAACTTTTGACCATTTGGGACCTAAAAAGGGTCAAGAAAGGCTAGTTAAACCTAACTCTCTCCTAAAGGTCCAAAAATGCTCTTTATCTAAAGGCTTTGTGATTATATCCGCTAATTGGTTCAAGGTATCAACATACTCTAGAATAATATCATTTTTCAACACATGGTCTCTAATGAAATGATGTCTAATTTCTATGTGTTTGGTTCTAGAGTGTTGGATGGGATTCATAGTGAGACAAATGGCAATAGTGTTGTCACACCTAAGGGGTATAGTTTCTACTTCAACACTATAATCTAAGAGTTGTTGTTTCATCCAAAGGAATTGAGCACAACAACTCCCTAAGGATATGTACTCTGCTTCGGTGGTAGATAAGGCTACACTACTTTGTTTCTTAGAGAACCAAGATACGAGCATACTACCTAAGAATTGGTATGTCCCAGAGGTACTTTTCATATCTATCTTACACCCCCATAATCCGCATCCGAATAAGCATAAAGGCTAAATGAAGAATCTTTAGGATACCAAAGGCCTAAGTTAGGTTTGTCTCTAAGGTATCTAAAAATTCTCTTAATGTCAACTAAATGTGATTCTCTAGAACTAGCTAGAAACCTAGCACACAACCAAACACTAAACATGATATCCGGTCTACTTTCGGTAAGATAAAGCAAAGAACCTATCATGGGTCTATAAAGCTTAGAATCAACACACTTACCTCCTTCATCTTTGTCAAGATTTATGGAATAGCTCATAGGTGTGGCTTGAGGCTTTGCATTTTCCAAGCCGAACTTTTTGAGCATACCGTTCACATACTTAGCTTGATTTATGAAGGTGCCATCTTTCCTTTGTTTGATTTGGAGTCCCAAAAAGAATGAGAGCTCCCCCATCATGCTCATCTGGAACTCACCTTGCATTAGCTTAGAAAATTCTTTGCAATAACATTCATTAGTAGAACCAAAAATGATATCATCAACATAGATTTGTACTACTATGATGTCATTATTATATCTTTTTATGAAAAGTGTAGTGTCCACCTTATATTTTTCAAAACCCTTTTCAATTAAAAAGTTTGAAAGTCTTTCATACCAAGCTCTAGGAGCTTGTTTTCAACCATAAAGTGCTTTAGTTAGTTTGAACACATGATTTAGAAATTTTGAATCCTCAAAACCCGATGATTGTTCAACATACACTTCTTCATTTATAGAACCGTTTAGAAAAGCACTTTTCACATCCATTTGAAAAAGCTTGAAATCATGGTAACATGCAAATGCCAAAAGCATCCTAATGGCTTCCATCCTAGCTACGGGTGCATATGTTTCATCAAAATCAATTCTCTCTTCTTGAGTGTAACCTTGAGAAACAAACCTAGCCTTGTTTCTCACTATATTACAATTTTCATCTAGTTTATTCCTAAAGACCCATTTAGTTTCTATAGTAGATTGATTACTAGGTCTTTCAACTAATGTCCAAATTTTACTTCTCTCAAATTGATTTAATTCCTCTTGCATGGCCAAAATCCAAAAATCATCTTTTAATGCTTCTTTGATATTTTTAGGCTCAATGCATGAAAGAAATGCAACATTGTTCATTAATTTGAGAGAGGATCTAGTAGTTACCCCCTTGGATGGATCACCCAAGATTTCACCACCTTTGACATAGTTGAACTCCCTTGGGTAAGATACCCCTTTTCTTCAAGAGTCAAATCCTTCAAGGCTTCAAGAGGTGGATCTTGTACATCTTCATCTTTAGTTGGAATCTCATCCACCTTTGACGTTTGTCCTCGATTAATGGCATCAAGAATCCCTATATCATCATCATCACAAGATTCCTTCCTCGGAAGAAGGTTATCATCGAAAACAACATGTATAGACTCTTCTACTACTAAAGTTCTTTTATTAAGTACACGATAGGCTTTAGAGTTTAAAGAATACCCTATGAAAATAGCTTCATCACTTTTAGCATCAAATTTACCTAAGTTGTCTTTTCCATTATTTAAAACAAAACACTTGCAACCAAATGGATGAAAATAACTAATGTTAGGCTTTTTAGATTTTAAAATCTCATATGGTGTTTTCTTCAAAATTGGCCTAATCATTACTCGATTTATAATGTAGCAAGCAGTATTTATGGCATCCGCCCAAAAATATTTAGGTAAATTATATTAACAAAGCATGGTTCTAGCCATTTCTTCTAAAGCTCGATTTTTCCTCTCCACTACCTCATTTTGTTGAGGAGTGCAAGGTGCGGAAAAATTATGGTTAATCCCATTTTCATTTAAAAACTCTTCAAAACCTAGATTTTGAAACTCGGCTCCATGATCACTTCTAATGTGAGAAATTTTAAGTTCAAGATCATTTTGAGTTATTTTAGAAAATGTGATGAATTTTTCTAAAGCCTCATCTTTTGTACTTACGAATAGAACCCAAGTAAACCTAGAATAGTCATCAACAAGTACAAAGGCATATGATTTACCACCCATGTAACCCCTCGTCCCGGTCTGGCCGGATGACCGGTCCGAGTAGGTCACACGGGGAAAACCGAAGCGAAACCCGTTAAGGTTCCCCCTCGGTTAGCGACCCTATTTTTTTCTTTCCTTTTAATCTTGTCTAGATGAGTGTCAAATCCTAAGTGATCCCGACAGCGGAAAACATCCATAAGAAATTCACATTCGAATCACAACCACACGATTTCAGTCCATTTTAAGCTTACAGGGCAGGCTGTATTGGTACACCAATTAAGGGTATCGATACGCCCTGACCAGGTCAACCCAGATAGTCAACTCCGGGAAGACCGTATCGATACATCCCTTGAGCATATCGATACACCCTTCTCGGTCAACACTTCTTGGTCAAAGAGGTAGGACCGTATCGATACGTGTAAACCCCGTATCGATACGCCCTACACTTACCCACTTCTCATAATTCCAGAGAGTTGAGAGGGTATCGATACACCCCCGTGTATCGATACGCCCAACACTTCCTGAATTCCAGAGAATTGGGACCATATCGATACTCCCCCGAGTATCGATACGCCCAGCTAAAATCGTGGTCTTTGAGCAAGGTCGTATTGATACAGCCCTTGGGCGTATCGATACGCCCTGCACTGCAATTCCACAATTTTCAACTTGGTGACCTCAAACACAACTCTAAATGCATTTTTGGACTCCCTTATGCACATACAAACATTTAGACAACATTTTACAACCAAGAGAAACAATCAAACATATAGCAAGACATCTACTCATGGCATACATACAAAGGGCAATATTTCCTAAAAGGCATGCTTGAAGACTTAAAGCCAAAAGGCACAATTCATCACAAAGGTTCACATGCTATCCAAGAACAACTTAGAAATTCATAAGGCATGCCATTCAACAACCATACACTTAAGCATCCTCAAAAGGCACATGGCCAACATACATGGTAAGCAAATAAGTCCGGATTTTACAATTCAATCATAGCATCCAAAAGTCAACCAACATCCACATACATCCAAACTCAAATCAACAACACCTATCCCATTGCTTAACTATTACATTCTATAATTTAAAATTCATACATTGAGCTAACCAATAGCAACACTTGGAGACCTTTCCTTGCCCTTGCCACCCACAAGCTACTGATCTGCATTGTCGAACATAAAGGAGCGTAAGCATAAAAGCTTAGTGAGGGTAAGCTCATAAAACAAACCTTCGACAATGCAGGGCCCAAGCACGAACAACTACCATAATGAAATGCATGATCTTACCTCCGATCCTCGAGAGCCAAATATCAATGATGCATGAACAATTATTCAATAGTATGTCATGCCCAATAAGCTCATTTCCACAATATATGTAAACACATATAATCATCTAAAAAGGAATCACATCTCCACATCACATTGATACACATATCAATATGTATTAGCAAGATGACACTTCATAACATAATGGCATATACATACAATCTCATATTGGCACCTAGCTATGACTCGAATACGCAGATAACATGTTGGAACGCATTTCCAACATAACCATTACTTGCAGTGGGATTACACTCATCACCGGTTCTCGCGGAGGGGATTCCACTCATCCTCACGCCTCGTCGATGGGATTCCACTCATCATCGACTAATATAAATATTTCTGGGTGTACCCGTACTCCTCCTTGATGCCTTAACGCCACCAAGGCCACGCACGTTTTGTCTCTCATGTGCACACTCATCCTAATGATCGATCATTGTACCCAAGCATACTAGTGCCAATATTGAACGCAATCCATTTTACATAGCCACATGCATATAACAATGCATCAAATATCATGCCTCACATACATGTATTTCACAACCCATTTCCATGCCTAGCATGTACTCACCATGATCATCATCATGCACAATTCACAATCCAAACCACATGCATAACAATGCATCAAATCAAGCCCCAACAACATGCATAACACATTATACATGGCCAACACAATCACAATTAGACATGAGGCATAAGAAGCAATTAGGAGTTCAACCAAAGGTTTTCCTAAGCTAAGCTTGAGATTAGACTACCACTCTAATCTCAACTCTAGGTGGGTTTACCAAGCCCATCCTAGGTTCACATGCTTGAACCAATATTTGAAAGCCCTTTAAAAACAATAACCACTCACCTCCACCTCCAAGCTCAAATACCAAGAAACCATGGTCTTCAATTTCCGGATTTGTTCCCAAGGCTTCACCAACTCAAAACCTCGCGTCTAATCACCTCAACACAAGCAAAACAACCTCAAATCAACTCAAACATCAAAGTAGCTAACCCGGAATACAATTCAAACATCAAACTCAACATTTCAAGTCATGATCAAACCCCAACTTTATCAAATTTGAGCAGCCCATAAACTTTGATCAAAACCCAAGTTTCCAATACATTTTCTACCCACAAATGATCTCAAAGCAACCCCCAACCATAGCACTAACATTAGCCCACCAATTTCAACCTAAAACAACCCCCAAAATGCCCATTTTCGTGCTCCTTCAAGAACTAGCTGAAAATCCTATTTTCAAACACTCAAATGACACCCAAATGGTCCCAAAACACCTTCCTAACATACTTAAACCATCATCCCTTCAATTTTACCCTAAAACTCACCAAAAACCAAGTTTTAGACACTTTAAAATTAGCCACAAGAACCCATTTCGGGTTTTCACCCAAACCCAACCATTTTAACATATAATGTACATTTTAATGTGAATAAACTAAAACCCAACTTTATATTTCAAAACAAATTGAAAATCTCCATAAAAACCTTAACTTTCATTAAACCCTAACTTTTCAAAAGTTGGTAGTTTTAAAATCTATAACCATGAATAGATAGGAAATGAAGAGGAGAGTGGGAAAGTACCATTACCTTTGAAAAATGACTTTAGGTTGATGTAGAAATCAATGGAATAGTGTTTAGGGTTTGGGGAGGGGTTTAGGAGCTTTTCACAAAGAAGAGATGGGGAAGACAAAGATGACACCTTTATTTCTTTTTATTTGTCCCTTTAACTTCAAAAAAGTTGTCTTCCTTTCTAAAGTTTTGGGTTAAATTACCAACTTGGTCCTTCCTAGATAATTAAAACTCAATTAACTCAAGTCAAGGTCAAATTGATTTAATTTAATTTTTTACCGACTCGGTCCACTAACCCGACTAACTCCTAACCCTAAAACACGGGTGTTACAACCCAAGCTCATAGTCCTAATAGGCCCAAAAAGATCCATATGAATTAGTTGTAAACATCTACTAGTAGAGACATCATTAATGGATTTAAATTAGTTGGGTAAACCTTTAACTAGATTAAGGGAAATCAATTTTTCTAAAACACTCATGCTAGCATGTCCTAATTTTCTATGCCAAAGTCATGAGTCATGTTCATCATGTGCAACTAAACATGTATGAGATGTATGGATGTCATCTAAATGCACCATGTAAATATTGCCTATTCTATGCCCTATGAGCATCAATTAATTTGTTTTAATGTTCACAATTTTGCAACCACTTTTATCAAATAAAACATTAAAACCCTTATCACACAATTGACTAATCCTCAATAAATTGTGTTTAAGACCGTTGACATACAAAACATTTTCAATGAAAATAGAAGAGTGATTATCAATGGAGCCTATCCCTTTAATATGACCTTTGGAGTTGTCACCGAAAGTTACCACTCCACCACTCTTTGGCTTTAGTTCCACGAATCTACTCCTGTCGCCGGTCATATGTCTTGAGCATCCACTATCAAGGTACCATGAGTTTTGGCTTAGAACTTTGGCTTGTAGCAATGCCCCCTACAAACAAAGAAATTAGGCTTTGATTTTTGGTACCCAAATCATTTTGGGTCCATGTGTGTTAGCTTTCAAAACCTTGGTTCCCTTAGGAATCCAAGAAGCAATAGCATTCATGTTATTAGAAATAATGAGTTCCTTAGGAACCCAAACACTCCTAATCCTTTGACCTTTAGATTGCTTAGGAAAATTCCGTTGTTTAGGAACAAAAGTTTTTCTTTTTACATATTGGGATTTAGAAGACTTTCCTTTTTCAAAATGGTTTTTCCCAATAGCAATAGATGTTTTAAGATTGTTCACTTCCTTTGTGTGATAATCTTGAAAATTGGAAAGAAGTTTTTCAAGATCAAGGTTTTTCTTTTTAAGATCATTTGAAAGATTTACTAAGTACAAAACATTATTTTCCAATTTTGAGTTAGTTTTTGAAATAGATTCATTTTGAGTTTTTAAATCCGAAATGTTTTTCTTGTTTCTCAAAATATACTCCTTATATTTTCCAACTAACTCATCATAAACCTCTTGCAATTCATCATAAGCATCTTGAAGTTCATCATAGGTAAATTCAAAATTAGATGAGTTAAGGTTTACCTTTGGTTCATCATCAATGGTCATGAGACAAAGATTAGCCACTTCATCTTCCTCCTCGGATGACTCATCGTCACTCCAAGTTGCTACTTGAGCTTTGAGCTTGTTCTTCTTCCCAAAGCTCCTCCTCTTCAATTGAGGACACTCAGAACAGATATGGCCGGATTTTTTGCACTTATAGCAAATGATTTGGTCATTCTCCTCTTCTTTACTCTTGCTCTTGAAGTCTCCTTTTTATAGAACTTTCTTCCACGGTTGGACTTCATAAAGTGAGTGAATCGTTTGGCCAACATGGTCATCTCTTCATCTTCATCTTCACTAGAATCACTTTAATGATTTAAAGCTTTAAGAGCGATTCCAATCTTCTTCTTCTCAACATCCTTCTTCTCAACCTTCTTCTCCTTCATTTTCTTTTCTTCTTCTCTTCCATTCTTCATGATTTCATGGGTGAGTAGAGATCCAACAAGAGCATCTAGCTTAAGAGTCTTCAAATCTCGAGCTTCAATAATAGTCGTTCTCTTGCTATCTCATGATTTCAGAAGAGAGTACAACAATTTCCTCACTGGCTTGTCTTCGAGGATGATGTCACCGAAACCCTTCAATCCATTGACGATGACCGAGAATCGATCAAACATCTTGGAAGCACTCTCATCGGGATCTATTTTGAAATTTTCGTAGCTTAGATTGTGTAGCCCGATTTTTATTTCCTTGACGTCACTAGTTTCCTCATATGTTGTCTCGAGGGTGTCCCAAACTCCCTTGACATTCTCGGTCGAAGACACCTAGGAGTAGATATCTGGACCAAGCGCACAAAAGATGACATGAAGAGCTTTATCATTTACTTGCATCATTTTTCGATCATCTTCGGTCATTTCGGCTTTAACCTTTGGAACAAGTCTTCCTTCACCTTCTCTCTTCATCGGTATGAATGGACCTTCTTCAACCACATCCCACACCATGTAGTCGGTAGACTTGATGAAAAGCCTCATCCTATTTTTCCAATATGGGTAGTTATCCCCATTGACGAATAGTGGCTTAGTGGTAGATTGAGACTCGTAGAGGTTGAAACTTGAGGTGGATGTCATTGCTTGACTAGTTGTTCATCAAACTCTCCTAGAATTAGCTCAAAAGGGTTGTAATCCTTCCAATAAGTGTAGCTCTGATACTAATTGTTGAGTTGGTCACACAATTGCAAATGGCCAAGAAGGGGGTGAATTGGCGATAAAATTTTTGGTGGGTGAAAATATGGAAAATTAAAATGTGACACAAGGCAATTAGAGTGGTTCAAGTTCTCCAAACGAACTCTACATCCACTACCTTAGTTTCCACTAAGAATTTTCAACCAATTCACTACTTAAATTCTTCCCTTTTTCTTGGATGAGGAGGGAACCTTACAATTTGATTAAGCTTTCTACCCAAAGCTTAATCCACTCACTTTAACAAAGAAAAGTATTTGGTAAACTCTAAAAATTCCTCTCAAAGGATAATTGTTTACCCAGTTACAATTTCACACTTCCCAAACTCACAATAAAAGATTACAATGAGAATACAAGAGTTGGGTACAAGAATTTGACTCTAAAGGTACAAAGTTTGGATTTGAATGCTTTAATGTTGCTTGTAGGTTCAATAGTTGTTGCTAGTTCAATTGAGACTTGTTTTTAATACCCTTGCATTGAATTCTAGTCGTTTGGGTAGTTGGGATCATCAATAGAGCCGTTGGGATGCAATTTCTCGCAATAAATGCACCTCAGCTGCATATCGTATCGGTATGGCTCGGGGGCGTATCGATACCTGTATCAAAGAAGAAAGAGTCGTTGTGACTGAAAACATTGCGTATCGATATGCTTAGAGGGCGTATCGGTACAGTTTTTAAGGGGCGTATCGATACGGAATTTGCTCATTAGAATCCCAACTTTGGTTTTGATAAAAAGCATATCGGTACGGATACTTAGCGTATCGGTACGGTATAACGGTCATTTAAATTTTGGGATTCCAACTAACTAACAAGCCAACAGTCGAAAATTAAATGCAAAGATTTTGCAAAGATAAGCAAATCGCATCGATACGGTTGCAATGCGTATCGGTACGGTATCATTTAAAGTGCTGCCCAGATGAATATCGTATCGATACAGGGTAATACCGTATCGGTACGTTATGGTCTATTAAAATTCCAATGACTAAAAACCGTATCGATACGCCTAAGGGTATCGATACGCCTGGGCGTTTTAGTGAAGTTTGGCTTGAAAATATATAGAAAAACTTAGAAGAATTTTATCATTTAAGAAAGATTTGTCTTGAGATATAGTTTGGTTCAAAAAGACTTGTCAATAGTGAGACTTTGAAGAGTACTTAAAAATTTATTGTTTTGCAAATTAATCAATAAGTCTAGGTGTTATATCAAAATCAATTTTGGTTTCACAATGTTATTCTTTGTAGCGAGGAACGTATGGGTGGATCGGCTCTTCGGTCTGGTTTGAGTCAATTGTTTTTAGACTTCGTCTTTGATTGTGGTTTGACTGACATTTTATTCTCAGGGGACAAGTTCACTTGACGTGGAGGGTCTTTGTGTCAACAGTTGGATCGGTTTCTGATTAATGATGCATGAGGTAGGCATTTTCCGTTCTCCCAAGTCCTTCACCTAGAGCGTGTAGGGTTCGATCACTGCCCTATTTTCTTGGATCTTAATACTAATATTCGTCATGTAGGGGATAAGCCTTTCAGGTTTTTGTCTGTCTAGCAAGATCACTCTGAATTTCGTCATTTCTTGCCTGATAACTGGAGAGGGGATACAGACTTGCTTAAGGGTTTAGAAGAGTTTCGGGTTAGTGTGTAGAATTGGAATAATGAGGTGTTTGGGCATACCGACACGAAAAAAACGCTTATGGGATCGCCTCTGGGGTATCACTAGAGCGATGTAGTTTGGTGTTACCAACTTCTTGGTTGAATTAGAGAAGCAATTGAAGGAGGAGTTGGATTTGGTTTTAGAATAGGAGGAGCAATTATGGTTCCAAAAGTCTCGGTCAAAATGGATTGCACAAGAGGATCGTAATACTCAGTTTTTTCATGCATCCACGATGGCGCGGCGGAAGGTGAATACTATTTTACATTTATAAGGAGATGATAGAGAATGGTGTAGTGATTCGGATTCGCTGAAACAAATGGTAGTCATTTTTTTACAACCTTGTTTACTTCGACCGGGGTTCAGGAAGGCTTGTACGAGTTACGTGGTTTGTTTCCAGCTCTTAGTCCTGAAATGAAAGAGGCGTTGAGTCGTGTGGTCACTGCTGATGAGATTAGAGAGGTATTTTCAGTACGAGCCCGCTAAAGTCGCCTGAGATTGATGGTATTCATGCCGGTTTTTATCAACGTAATTGAGATCTTGTTGGGCAGAGCGTTTGTCAGTTTATTCACAATATTTTTTTCACTGAATACCTACCTGATGAGTTAAACTGTACTTTGATTGTCCTTATTCCGAAGGTTTCAGCACCTTCAGCCTTACATTAATTCAGGCCTATCAGTTTGTGTTCCGTTTTGTTTAAAGTTATCACTAAAATTATTGTTCACAGGATTAAGCCTTATATGGTTGATTATATTTCCCTCAGTCATACGAGTTTTGTTCATGGTCGAGCTATATTTGACAACATTATCATTGTGCAGGAGGTTGTCCATTCGATGTGGTACAAATCGGGCCGACGTGGATGGATGGCTATTAAAATAGACCTCGAGAAGGCTTATGATCGACTAGAATGGGCATTTATTAATGATACGCTTGGTGATATCAGGGTGACGTATGATGTATGAGGGCTGATTATGTCACGTGTCTCGTCGATTGCGTCACAAATTGCGTGTAATGGTACTACAACTCAGGAATTCAAACCCACCAGAGGTATCCGCCAAGGTGATCCGCTTTTTCCATACCTCTTTGTCTTGTGTTTGAAACGACTTAGTCAGGCCATACAACGTGAGGTGGAAGTGAATCATTGGAAACAATTTCGGTTATCATCCGTAGGTCCATGTATCTCACATTTATTCTTCACTGATGACATGATTCTCTTTGTCGAGGCATTCTTGGATCAGTTAGAGATTATACGCATTGTGCTTAGGGATTTTTGTGCCGCTTCAGGTCTGAAGGTTAGTGTTGCTAAAACAACGGTGCACTCTTCTAAGAATATGGATGTTGCTTTACGGAAGCACATTACTGATACTTTTGGTTTCGTTAAGGTGTTGAATTTGGGAATGTATTTAGGGGTACCTATTATACATACGAGGGTAACTAAAGCATCTTACCAATACTTGATTGAGAAAGTTCATGATAGACTATCCGGGTGGAAGGCATGAACCTTGTCGCTTGTCGGTCGTATTGTTCTTGCTAAGGCAATGCTAGCGGTAATTCCTTCTTACACGATGTAGACGGCATATTTACCGAAGTCGGTTTGTGATGAAATTGAGTGCATCATTTGGCGTTTTATATGGGGTCAGATGAAAAATGGTCGTGGACTTGCTTTAGTTAGTTGGGAGGAGTTGTGTCTTCCAATTGCTAAAAATAGATTAGGTTTGAAACGGGTATAGTGCCAGAATGCAACATTTCTAATAAAGGTCACTTTCCAGATTGTAGCCAACTCGAATTAATTGTGGGTTCAACTTTTGCGCGCGAAATATAAATGGGATGATATCCATGATGGTCCTCCTTCACGTCACCGTTGCTCGAAATTGTGGAAGGGTGTGTGCATGGTTTGGGATGATATCCGGTCGAATCTAGTCTGGAACGTTGGTAATGGAAGAAGTGTTAAGTTTTGGTCCGATCCTTGGTTAGGCGATATTGTTCCGATTGCGGATAATTTGGTTGAGGGAACTAGCATTACCGGCGATCATAGGACAACAGATGACATGGTTGATGAGTTTGTTCACTGGCGTGGGCATTTGTTTGAACACATGATTCCTCTATGTGTTTTGCTTCGAATAGCAGCTGTGAAGGTGGCATCCGATCTGTAGGTTCAGGATACGATAGGTTGGAAGCTCACCCCTACTAAACAATTTCAAGTGCGATCCGCGTATGATGTAAGAGCGGGGATCCCTTTTGGCCCTGATGAACAGATATGGTTTGCGATACATAGATTTCGTGGCATTCCTCAGATCCGGTCCTTCTTGTGGTTAGCTTGTCACAGAAGGGTGCTAACAAATGTGGAGCGGGTTCGCTGGCGGTTAACATTGGATGCGGGTTGTGTTGTTTGTGGATCGGAATGGGAAGACATTGATCGTGTTTTAAGGTAATGCCCCATTGCTCATTCAATTTGGACGCCTCTAGTTAGATCCGATATGTATGAGGCATTCTTCAATATGGATTTCAAGCAGTGGCTTCTCATCAATCTTTCAAATAATGGAGGTATAGCTTGTGAGGATGACAACTAAGATATTCTTTTTGGTTCTTTGCTATGGTGCATTTGGTGTAAGAGCAATGATTGAGTTTTTTGTGTTTTCGACCAGAATCGCGAGCCGATGTTGCAGCGAACACGACGATTGCAGCAGGATTCGGTGGCTGCGTTGTTACCTGTGAACATTGGTCTGACCATAGGACAGTTGAGTACAACCAGTTCTGGCCGGTGGTTGCTTCTGCCTCCTGGGTGGTGTAAGCTTAATACCGATAGAGCCGTTAATCGTGTGTCGGGTGAGGCTTTTTGTGGAGGTGTTGTGCGCGACGAGGAGGGCAAATGGCTGATTGGTTTCTCAAAAAGGATCGGTATTTGCTTGCCGTTTGAAGCTGAACTCTAGGGAATTTATAAAGGTTTGCGAATAGCTTGGCCTCTCGGAATCAATTCCTTGGTGGTGGAAACTGATAATTTAAACGTGGTTGAGCTTCTTTGCATGCGAAAAAAGCGATGTTTGTGCATAACTTGGTCCTGTGTATCCTAGACATTATGCGTCGGTCGTGGAGGTGCAAGGTTGTGCATATTCAGCATGAGGGAAATCACGTTGCGGATTGAATGGCGAAGAATGGTTCCTTTGACGACTTGCTTTGCCATAAGTTTTTGGCACCTTCAATGGGTGTTAGTGTTTTGATTCAGGATGATCTTGTTGGGTGATTTTTTGGTTTAGGTTTTATTGGCTATTTTGTATTTTTGAGCCATTCTTTGTTGGGTATGTGGTTAGTTTTCGATTTCACATGTCGAGGTTATCTCGTGGGTTATGTAAACTACTACTATGGGTACTCTTTTTCTCCACCTATGCTTAGAGAGGTTTTTAACGAGGCCTATAGTAGTATTCCCTCCTTTATAAAAAAAGATATTCTATTCTTTGAGTACAAATAGTTTATTCTTTTTTAGTGTTTCTATATATCTTATTATTTTAAAAAATAAAGTTAAGATTTTTTATTAAGGTTTAAGGTTTAGAATTTAAGGTTAAATTTAAAATTATTGGATATAATGAGTATTTTTAGGGTTTATAGTTTAAAATTTAAAGCTATGACTTAAGATTTAAATTTTTAATGTTATATTACAAAAAGAAAAAAAAATAGGCGGATGATTTTTTTCTCTTCTTCACCTTCTAACTATTGGTATTTGAATTTGTAAAAAAAAAACTATTGGTATTTGAAAGAAATGCTCAGACCCCGAAAATGAAAGGGAATTCGAAAAAAATGAGTTTGAGATTGGGGGCAGAAAATTTATTGGATTTTCCACAAAATTACAAGAAAAATTATGGGGTTCATAAATTTAGAAGAAACACGTCCTTCATCTTAAAAGTATATGAATAAAATACGACGTAAATCACGGTATAATCATATAATATCAAGTGCATATTGATGTCTTTAATTTACCAACAAATATTAAGTGTATTAGTAATTTTAAACCCTAAACATGAACAGTAAAACGAACATATATATAATTAAAATGTTTTTAATTTAAACATAAATACAAAATTGATACTGGTGGTAATTAGATGTCCAAAAATATTATAAAATATCAAGTTTGGATTATGTGATTACAGAAATTATATATACCCGCTTTCAAATAAAATACATTAAAAAAGTATAATGTTAAAAAATAATCTCAAAGTCTGACTGGATAATCATTTTGGTCTCCTATTTTTTTAAACATTCTTTTTTGGTAATATGCATGTTCATCTTATGGTCCATATTCAGAGTGTGAAGTTGCCCCTCTTAACAATGTCATCTCTGCAGCGACTAAATTTTTTTTCAAAAATATCAAGTACCTCGGTGTCATTTGGAGGAACCGGTTTTAGATTAATTTTTGAAAATTTAATCAGATAAAAAAAGGAGGAGTCGCCACCGGCAATTTAAAAATGGTAAACCCGACACTGAAAACTAAACAAGAGATTTTTTCTTAAAAAAAAGGTTCAGGAGTCGGTTACACGCTGGGAAGGATGAGCACCCCCATCGTGCCCTAAAACCGGTACCAAAATTATTACCACTTTATTAATATTAAATTTTGCGAATTAAAGTGACAATTCGTATCGAAATTTAGTTATACGATTGAGTAAATTTTAAAAGCCTTAATATTCGAGAAAAAACGTCTGAACCACCACCACTACGACTGGTACTGGCCTCGTTCATTCCCGAATAAAAAGTCATTCGCATTACATTTTAAATCTTGGATGCAACTTATAAGAATAAATTCATCAATACAATTAAATTACGCGACCAAATAAGATATAAACATAAAAAGCAAGTACGATAGTGATAGGTTTGGGCATAGACATCCCTAACTAACATGGTAACACATTTTAAGAATGATGAACATGACAATGTGATGTACATGCATATAATAATATAAACGACATAAGCGACTTTCATAAACGAATATGATAAGTATGCAAAAATTAGAATTCCACGTAAATTATATGATTAAATGATATAAAAAATGCACGAAAAAAGGAGAGAAAAAACGCATGTGTATAGATGTATAACTTTGCAAAGTCACGAAACACGAACAAAGCTACGTGAAAAATATACATCATATATGCACATACATCCATTATTATATGATCCTAGATAATAACATGTGACATGTGCAACAATAGGGATATGATGTATACACCAATGTATCCACATAAAAATCATGATAAGATTAGATTAAAATACCATGACCAGCAAGTAAAATGAAAATAAATTACGGGGTCACATACGTAAATAAACCATTGATTTTAGGACGAAAATTGAAATAAAAAAATAATTTGAGGGTTCGAACGAGATTGTCCCAAAAAGAAAGTGGACCGATTAAACAAGACGGGGTGAAATTGTGATGATTTGGGGAATCAAAAGGACTGCGAGCGTAATTTTAAAAACACGGGAGGGTTAAAACGCTAAATGGACCATTTTTAAAAACAAAAGTTGATATAAAAAAACTTCTTCTTTTACCTCCCACCTTTTTGCCATTTCGGATAAAGAAGAGAGCCCTCTTTTCTTCTTCTCCATCCACCCTTTTCCGTTAAACACACCGATCGGTTGTCGCTAGCCGACAACAGCAACGATCTATCTGAAATCCCCTCCCCCCAAAAACCAGCAAGCTAGAGTTGACGGTGAAGACACAAAGCCCTTTCAAAAAACAAAACCGAAAAGCTCCTTTTTTTTTAAACTCGAATCAGAACCCTAAAAGCCTTCCCCGTTAAGATTCAGACGGCTCACCCTGACAACCTCCTAGACGGAAGCCCAGGGACTTATTGTCTGCTCAACTCGAAGCAAGAGGGTATATGGTTCTCGAAAGGTAAAAAAAACTCTTTTTACTTTTTTCCTTTTGATATGCATGCAATCGAAAGGGCCAAAAAAGCTACCTCATAAGTTTTTTTTTGTTTTTGTATTGATTTCTCCGAAACTTGTTTTTACAAACTTTGCTTACAATCTCTCTGTGCTCACTGATATCTCTCTCCCTTCTTTGTGTTTTCGTTTCGGTTTCCTATATAATCGAATGGTTACATGCCAAATAAAATAGAAAAATACATCATAAAATCCTATTCGTTATTGCTTTAAGTTTTGCGTTTTCTGATTTTTGCTCTTTGTTTGTTGAAGATGTTTGGTTGACTTTTCGTTTCGATTTATTGTTTTTTGTCTCTTGTCTTTTTTTGCTATTTTTGGGGTTCTGATGATCTGACTTGTGTTCTGATGTTGTCGGTTTCGCTCAACCGGGGGAGGCACGACGTGCTTGGGAGCAGAGGAGACGGGCAGACGGCGTATGGCTCTCGTACGCGCGCATGCGTGGAAGTTGTGGTGTCGATTGCGTCGTGCGTGCGCGCGCATCGAGGGACTGGACAGTCGCACGTGTAGTTCGTGCGAGCTTCTGGAACCTTCACTTGGTGATCTGGGACCGTTAGATCTCCTCTCGATCTAACAGTCGGGAACAGATGTGTCGCTTAGTAGAGTACCGAGCCCCCTAGGGTTTTTTTCTCAGGTTGATTTGGACCGTCAGATTGCGTCTCGATCTGACAGTGGCAGGTGCTGGTGGCGCGAAATGGGGGATGCTCTTTAGGGTTTCTTTTTTCCAGGTTGATCTGGACCGTACGATCATGAGCCAGATCTAACAGTCCAAATTTGATTGCGCATAAGGAAAAGAAGAGATTAGAGTTTCATGGTTTTTAGGGCTATGTATTATTTGGGCTTACGGGCCGTGTAATGGACTTTTATTTTTATTTTTTAATCAATATTTATTTGGGGTTTTTATTTATTTATGTTTTATTTTAATAATAATAATAATAATAATAATAATAATAACCAATATCAATAATAATAATAACCGTAATAATGATAATAATGATAAATATAACAATAATAATAATAATAATAATAAAAACATACCAAAAATAATAGTAATAACAAATAATAACAATAACAATAATATAATAAATAATAAATAACAATAATAATAGATAATAATAATAATAGTAACAAACATAGTAATAATAATTACTAATAGTAATAATATACAAATGATAATACTAATACAACAAATACTAAGGATAACAATACAATAAAGAAGCAAAGTAATAATATAGAACGTTATTAATTATAATAGTTTTTTTTCCTCATTTTTCTTTTTTTCTTTTTTATTTTTTTAGTCTTAATTTACATAATAGCCTAATATAAGCCAAGATTGACAAAAACTAGAGGGATTCAGGGTCCGAACAAAATTAGTGATTATAATCTCCACGATATGAACATGCGTCTTCACTTTGGGAGTGCAATGTATATTACCAATGCACCCAACATTTGTTGAGTTTTTTTAAAAAAAATATTTCAACCCTTAATGTTTCATTTTATGCCAAAATGAACCATTGTAGATGAAAATTATTAGTCAATTAAACAATAAATGACTTGAAATGATGTGGCAAACCTACGTGCAATACATATTGCATACTGACATAACAGTGTTATATAGACAAATGTGTTCAGTTGACACAATGACACATCACTCAAATAAATAATTTTATAAAATTATTTTTTTTGCTTCCGTGTTATTCTGTCAAGTCATTTCAAATTGTTTATAGTTAGTTGACTAACAATTTTCATCTACGGAGTGTCATATTGACTCAAAATAAAATATTAAGAGTTAAAAGTACTTAAAAAACAATATGAGTCAAAATAATTATCAATCAAACGTTATAGACATTTTTTGACATTATGACTTTTTAAACCTCAGAAGTTTATTAAGATTTATTTTTAGTATTTTTAAGAAAAAAATTAAAATGGCTAAACTTAGTGAGTTTGTTGGTCAACGGCAGGGACGGAGTCAAAGGAAGGGTGGGAAAAGTAATTGCCTCCAGCTTTAAATGGTTTAATTATTTTTAAGTCATTGATAGTCTTAAAACCTTTACAATTAAGTTTTTGTCTTTTCAATAAAAATGTTTTTAAATTTTTTTAAGACCCTTTAAGTTAATATTAAATAAATTATGCCTTAACCTCTATTTTTCTGGTTTAATCACTTTCTAAGACCCTTACATTTTAAAATTAATAAAATTAAACCTTAATTTCCTTATTTTTTATGATTTAATTACATTTTAAAATTATATTTATCTCAAAATTAATTAACTTACGCCTTCATATTTTAATTCTGGCTCCGTCCCCAGTCAACAACACAGTCTTGATGAAGTGCATCTACCACAGCAGCAGGATGCTCCAGATATTTCTTTTAGTATTTTAATCATTTAAGTTAGATTTCATTATTCTATTTAGAAAAAAAAATCAAAAAGTAAATCATTTACAGTCAATTGTCTAACAAAAATTTTAACATTTTTATGTTGAGCTAATTGAAAATGAGAAGAATAATTTACAAGATTGAAATATAAAGTATTTTTTGTTTATAAAAATATGAAGTATAAGGTGTGTATATATGTATATATTGTATAGATTGCATAGAATTTGTGGTGATATAAGGTAAGAATAAGATGGAGAGAAAATATCGAGTTTTAGAAAGTAACCCAACTTTAGCTTTGAAATTCTCAAGTTGGCTTCATTTATCCGACAGTTGACCTACACCGTCTTGGTTGGGGTCTTTTCTTTCTTGTTCATGTTTTTTTCTTTTTTTTCTTTTGGGTTTTCATTCAATATATACATAGAGTTAAAGATAATAAGATTTACTCTCACACATAAAGTAAAACTTAAAATTTTATTTGTTTTTAGATTGTTTGATTAACTAAATTTAATGGTTAAGATTATTATTTTTATTTTCTACGATTAATTTTAATCATTCATTTCCACTCGTCCAATGAACAGAAAATATGTATTTTATATTTTACATTACGTCAACGAATCCTATATATATATAACCCATATTGCTATGCAGTCGAAATTGATGAATATTAAATACTTATATTTGATATAAATATATTTTAAATTTTAAATATTTTTCTTGTATTTGGATTAAAAAATAATATTTTCATATTAATATTCAAACACATATTAAATACATGTATAGTATGCATATATATATTAAGAAGGGTAAAGTATAAAAATATCACTAAACTATGCTGAAATTATATTTTTGGTCATTGGACTTGTAGAAGTTACAAAATAGTCATGAAACTTGTGATTCGGTTACGAGATTATCATTAATTGTTTCAAATGTTACAAAACAATCGTTCAAACTTGTCAAATTGCTACTTAATAGCCCTTAAACTTATCGAAATCATCAAAAAAATTACTTGTAGGGATCATTTTGTAATTGAATCAAAAGTTTAATGATTGTTTTGTAACTTTCAAAAGTTTAATGATCCAAAAATTAATTTAATATAATTTAATGATCATTTATGTATTATATCCTATTAAAAAATGATGAATCCATATAAAATAATTAATATCATAAGAGTTATGTCATGCTTAGATAGATAGATAGATTAGACAACAACTTTAGATTGTGAACTTCTTTTGTTTCCTATCCTACTTTAGAGATAATTATAAGAATAATAAGTCACTTTTTAGACCCACAAACTATTGGGACACTAAAAGTAAAAATAGTTGCTTTCAATTATTCTTTAGCAAACCATAGCCCATAGATCACAACACAAATCTGTGTTTTCCTCTATCTCTCTTTCTTGTTTCGAATTATTTTGACAATTTCTAATTCTAATTTTAAATTGTAATCACAAATGCACGTTTAATTATGCTCGATATTTAATATTTAATGATCATGAATATATTTCGGTCACGTCTCATACAAAAATCATCGGGCCCTTTTCGGTGTTCATTTCTATGTCTCAACACTAAAAAATTAAATTTGAAGTCTTAACTTTAAATTCTAAGTCCTAAATTATAAACCATAAATTCTTAAAAATATACTCTACTAATAATTCCCTAATCTCAAACCCTAATCTTAACCTTAAATTTATTTTTTTATGTGAGACCTAAATAAAACACTGAAAAAGTACACATAATTTCTATTCTCGCGTCTCATAATCAAACCTATAACTGGTTCTGCTAGTGCTAGACTCTCCCTTTTGTTTTGCCATATTTTTTTGAACATGAATTTATAATGGTGTCATGAAATTGGAGAATTATTGTAGTTGGGAAGGGATGAATATCTAATATTTTTTGAATTTTATTTTCAAGGATAAACATAACGTTTGGGATGTGAAAATGCCGCAACATGATTAATGTGGAGCCCAAGAGACGGAGATATAATTTGGAGTTAAGGTCAAACTATAAATGTTTGAAATTAAATAATATAAATTAATTAATTTAAAAAATTAAATAAGAAAATAAAGCTGAAAAATATTTCGGGGTGGCGGGGATTGCTCTTCCCACTCCCACATAATTTAGTCCCTGGTGGAGCCTTTGAATAATACAATAATGTCGTTTTTAGATTTGGACGATGTCATTCCAACTTATATTCCTCAGGTGTTGTTTGTGCTTCTCAAAAGTTTCTGATCAATGTTCGATACAATATTTATTTTTATTTTTATTTTTATTTTCCATATATTTAGAAGTTCATAATATGCACAAAACATCCATATTAAATAACATAAAGGTAACACCCACCGCCGCTAGGGTTTTTAACCTAAAATTTTCTCTACAGCAGTTATTTTGTTTTTTAATCTTTTTCGATCGGCGACGGGATACTAATCTTGGGTGAGTTGTTGATCACTAATATTTTTTCTTATTTCTTTGTATTATTATATTATATTTTTATTTATGTCAAAAATTTTAATAAAAATAATTAAATTTTATGGTACGTTTTTCTGTCTATGTGACGTACTTTATTTTGTAGTGTGTCTTTCTTTGTCTTTTAACACGTTTTTAGTCTTTCTTGACGATTGTTTGGTCGTTTCTTTTTTTTTTCAGGGCTAGATTTGATGTTGATTCTATTGATCAAGATGACGCTTATTTGACTATTCTAGTGATCTTTCTTGTTTTGGACCCTTAGATTGAATTTAGATAGGCAGTTTGCATTTGTGTATGATTTTTTCACGACATCTAGCTCTAAGTTGTTGTTGCCAATGATCTTTAAGTAATTTGATCCCTTTTTGTGGCTAGTTTTTTATGTCATTGGTTATTGAAAAATGTCCAGTTATGTATTTAATTTTACGTTTATAGTTGTAAACTTTTGTTGTAATTTAGATATTTTCTCTTTTTAATAAAACTAGTAGTTTCTATAAAAAAAGCATAACATCATTTTATTTAGACACACAAATACATAAACGCAAAAAATAAATTGTCGATTAAATTCAGATTTAAGCATAAAATATATTTTAAAATCGAACAACCATCCGGCTCTACCCATAGATTGGATCTACCAACCCAGAGCAAAGTTGTTGATTTTGTTTTTTTTTTCCTTCCATTTTTCACTCCCACTACGAACAATAGCTGCATAAACGTCTTTCAAGACATGAAGAGTTTGAATTTTTATTACACCATTGTTCAAAAAAATAGGGCAATTTTGTTTGGTTGTGTTGTGTGGATTGGGTGGGAGGAGATTTGTGGTTGTAAATTTGAAAGGTCAACGTCAATGTATGGAAGGGGTCTTTGTCTTGGGCATTATTCAATTTTCATTCACATAGAAAGAACCAAATGGAATTAAAGACAAAAGGTAATTTCATTAGTGCTTTAGGTTATGTTTTATGTGACATAGCCCATTTTGATTAATTAATGGATAAATACATTAATAAGATAAAGCCAAAGTGAATCAATGGGCACGTTAACTCAAGGGGTGGACCATCCCAAGCTCATACATGCCTAAATACATTAATTCAAAATCAATATTTTATTTCCTTCCAAAACGACAATAGGTCTTAATTAGAATCACACTCTACCCTCTAGGTATTTAAGTATTCAGAGTTCAATTTCATCATGCGTGGAAGTTATTTATGAGTTTTCTATTTAAATTTCATTATGTGTGAACATTATCTATATATTTTGGTTACCGGATTATCTATTTATACTTTATAATAGTTGGTTCTGATTACAATCGATTACATATATTACTTGTAATAGGTAGGGTTATTCTGACGCGTTATTATACCCTACAAAATATAAACTAAATACATTCGTCAGACCATCTTAAATATAATTGTGAGGGACGATGATGGTCTTCTTAAGTAATATTTAACTAGCTAGAACAGAAAGCTCCATCTCTTTCTCTTTTATTTTTCATGATAACCATTAACCACGACTCTCCAGTCTCCACCCTTATTAAAAAGAAAAATCTTTTAAAACGCGGATAATCATCGCCTTCCATTTTTCATCGTCAAGTTTGATGATACTTTTGTTATTATCTTCTAATGGAAAAAAATAAAAGTTTATATTATTGTGATTTTGATATTATTTATATTTTTAGAATATGAATGATGAGTGATATTTTGCAACTGTATATTAATCTTACGATCTTGAATTTATGTGTATTTTTCATTTTTAAATAAAAATCATAGAATGTTAATAAATTATTTAATTATTTTTACAAAACTACCGGTGAGATAATAAAAATTTAATATAGTATATAGAAGCAATGTCCAAACTATTTTTTATATTACATAATTTCTGATATATTTTATATATTAATATTATTTTAATTTATGGTGAATATCATATTTTAATTATTTATAAATATTTTATTGGCATCATGATTGATGTCTTTAAATTATGATGAATGAGTGATAACTTCAATACATCATAAAAGAAAAGAAAAGTAACGAAAACAATCCAAAATTGAAAACTTTGCTGACTCTATTTTGCATAATGAATATAAAGGAGGAACACAAAATTTGATTATAAGACTTGGTAAAACTTGTTAATTTCTTTTCGTTTGTTAGTAATTATGAGATCGATTATATTTTGATTATTAAAAATTTTAATTATTCAAGTCATTAGATTATTTATTTATTTTTAATCAAATCAATTTGTTAATAATTATTAAAAAATTGTTGATGCAACAGTTAAGTTGAGTTGTATAATAATACATTTAGTTTTTGTTATTTATACGCTAATTCAATTTAGTCTTAAATTTAATTAAAAATAAATCAATGTAGAATTCCACGCCAACAAAAAAAACCAATCGTTAATCAATTTACGATTTTCATTCAAATCTGACTAATTTAGTTAAAATTAGAAGGTCAATAATAAAATTGTTTAAAACCTAACGACTAAAATAATTAGGTATAATGTCAAAAAATATCCTTAACATTTGAGTGAATAATCATTTTGGCACATATTTTTTAAGCAGTTTAACTCTCAACATTTTATCTTGGGTCAAAATGACTCATCTACTGATGAAAATTGCTAGTCAACTAATGTTAAACAACTTGAAATGACTTGACATGACATGTTAGCAAAAAATAATTTTATAAATTTTTTTGACTGATGTGACATTCTTTTAAGTCAATATTTTTATCTATATGACACTGTAATGTTTGTGTGCACTGCCGTGTAAGTTTACTATGTCATCTCAAGTCACTTATCATTATTAGTTAACTAACAATTTTCATTCGTAGGAGGTCATTTTGACCTAAAATCAAACGTTAAGTGTATTTTTTAACTTTATACCAAGTAATTATTTTAAGAATCAACATAAAGTAGTACAATATTTATTCAATAAATTTAAATTTTGACCAATAACTAATTTAAACAATACATAAGAGTGCTCGTTAATAAAATCGACTAGATTATGCTAATGAGAATATTGTTTGCTTAATTAACTACACAATATAGGCCATCAAGTGAAGCACAATTGACAGTCCTATAAATATTATAAAAAAACAATTATAGCAGCATGTTACATATGTAAAAGCATATTAAACATAGAGGAAATGAAACAGATTGGTCAGAAAAATAATAAAGTAATTAAAGTGCGATTAGTAAAGTAATTAGAAACGTGTTTAAACAGTGGACAAGTGGGAACGTGAGTTGAGGGTAAATTCCTTTTGAAGATTTGCACTTAAAAGAGGAAAATCCATGCATAATTGTGTTATGCAAATTGGGGTTCATATATCTTCCTTAAAATCACAATTGTTCAAAGAAGGCAAATGAAAAAAAAAATTAAGAACCAATTGGGTCGGTCCAAGTCATAAACAATTTGGTATTGCTTAAGTAGATTTTGAGTTTGAAAGTATTGTGTATACAGAAAATTTTTGCTGGGAGACTCACTCACTAAAACTAAATATGTGACGCGGATCGGTCTGAATTAGTTAAAACAAAGTTTTAGAAAATCGAAAGGAAAAAAATTAAAAAAATCTAGAAATTGAGAGAATCTTGACCAAATTAGTTCGTATCTTGACTAAAAACTCATCAGGTGTTAGTTCTTAATCATGGTTTCAGACCAAAACTAAGACAGAATCATTGTTCTTCTACTTCTTCCACATTAATGTTGTGGTTTTCTTTTTGGGGGGTTTAATTCTGCATACGATCCTTGTATTCTTCGAGTTTTGAAATTAGTCATCTATGTTTGATTATAGGAATTTAATCTCTCTACTTGTCAGATTTAACAATTAATGTCTAATTGATAATACATATTCAAATTTAACATGAATCAATTAATAATGTTATAAATCGGAATTTAACTTTTGAATTAGATAAATAAAATGACTGAACTCTTGGAATTAAAATTCAAAAGTTTTGAAAGCATATGGATTGGGGGAAGAATTAGACCTTTTATAATTATTAATTAAGGTATATGGATGTTGTCGTGTTTTCCAAGACCACTTGGTTTTTCTTTGATTTATTTAAGGAAATCTATGTCCATTTGTTAATTTGATTCAAATTGGTCTCATCAATCTGTACAATTGCACTAAAATGAGGGAAAACTTCGTCAAAAGTGGGTTATTAATTAATTATTCTTATAAAACTATGAGCCAATGACCAAGTTCTGTATGGGTTGATAAATGATGAGCATTTCTTTATTTTTTTAAATTTTGAGTCCTTTAATACATATATTGTATATATTTTGTTGAAGGGTCTCAATATTTATAGGCGTTAATTAAGGGTGGTTAATATATATATTTTACATTTAATTTGTTACATTTATCATGTTCAAACAAACAAAACACATCAGGTTAAATATGAGCTAACAATGAGAAAGTTTATTTCGTAATTACACCGTGCCTTATTTTTTAAAAATTGTTGAAGATAATTTAGTCACTCTCTTTTTTTTTCTAGCTAGTTGTTTTTTTTTTTCTTTTTTACTTAATTGGGGACAACATCAGTTTTGTTGCTAGTTGTCAAATGTCAAGGACTCATAATCTCTTTCAATTTTTTGTATTTTATTATTTTTTCTTTGTTATTCTTAAATTTTTGATAAGTATCTATTCGATTTGTTTTCCTGTTCTTCGTACATATTTTTGTTTTTTTTGTAGCACATTTTCACTGTCTTTATGACGCGTTTTATGTCTACTTTTGCAATCGTTGGTACTCGTACATAGATCCTTACGACACTAGTTTTTTATTGAGATGGTCAATGGTTACGGATAACTTGATCCTCTTTTGTAGTTATTCGATATAATTAAAATTGTGTAACAGAGCAGCCTACAAGATTATTTTTTTTGCTCACTACTCCTACATCACCTCTTATGTGCCTCGTTCGATATAGACAATAAAATTTTATAACAGTTGTTGGTTTTCTATGATTTTGAGCAAAAATTTCTATGTTCTTTGTAACTTTAAATTTTAAGTTTTTTTTATTTATATTTTTTTTTGCCGACGTAGTCCCCAAATCTGTGTTATGTTTAGAAGTATTGTATTTATTGAATCTTTCATTAGTTTTAATAAAATTCAATTACTCATATATATATATATATATATATATATATATATATATATATATATATCCTTGTTTGTATTATACTCAGTGGCGGATACACGTTAAGAGATGAGTAGACCTGTGTCCACCCTAAATTTTTCAAATTTTACACATTTAATTTGAATTCTTTTAATTTTTATGAATTGATCCTTAATTTTTTATGACTTTGCGCACTGAAATTTTAAAATTTTTATTACTTTTGCCCACCATTATAAAATAATTTGACTTGTGCCCACCCTATTTTTTTTTGATCCGCCACTATTAATACTTATGTAACCAACCCACTTAATTCATAAGTTGCAACCATTTTTATATTCGTCTTCAACCCATATCATAAGCTAGTACATATATACATATACATATACATATACATATACATATACATATACATATACATATACATATACATATACATATACATATACATATCCAATTAAAACAAAATAAGCGGACAACTTTCCCATACATATACATGTAGATACAATCCAGCTGAAGCTGGTAAATGGTAATCATAACTGTGCAGGCAGGACATGTTGAAATCAATCTTTAGTTTGTGATGATGCAATGGTGATATCAGAGGCCCTGAACAACAGTATAACTCTTTTAAGATATACCAGACACGACACAAGGAAGCAGACATAATTAGCAAAGCTTTGCCTCAGATACATGTGATTGATGAGACCAAAAGAATCCATATCTATACGAAATGGCAGTAAATCATGCACATATTGTTAATTGTTTGGAGTTGGCCCAATATACGACAAAAACCAAATCATAATGCACAACTTCTGCAGCCAGGACTAGGAGGAGCTTTTAAGACGGCCAGGATTGGGAGAGAAACTGAAATGGTAACACAACAGTGGCGACAGGCAGACGCGGTCTGCAAGGAATTATGCCTGCCTGTCTTCACTGCTGCAATCTGTATAAATCCATGTTTTAGGACTGTGTGCGCATGTGTTGGGAGACAGTTAGTACTTGATCATGCTTTGCATTCAAGACATGTTTTTTAAGCTTTATGGTGTGCAGCCTGCAGGGAAGTTTTAACTACCATGTCCGGGAGAATAAACAGCAACATATGGATTCCTTGTCTTTAATAATCTTTAAACTCAAATTCAAAACTTAATTACTGGGAATTTCCCACTTACAACATAAAAAGAAAACAAGCAGTGAAAATGTGTGTCAGCTCATAGTCAAAGATCCGTTCTTTTTTGCTTCTCGGGTTTAACTATGATCTTCTCTTGTGCTACAAACCTAAATGAGCTTCTTTTTCTCAAAGAAGGTCTTTAAGTGCCAAAACTGTAATCCTGCTACGGACAAGCAAAGGAAAAGAGACAGGAAGGACAACCAGAACATCTTGGTGGTAGTAGCTTGGTTCAGTTCCTGCATTTCTTCTTCTCTGAAAAAAATAAATTAAAAACAAAGAATTCAATCATACGCAGGACCAAAGGCCGATGAACGACGGAATAAGATTCCTCGATGAAAAAAATATAGGTAATGTATACAACAATGATTCCTTACCTTGCTCGCATATAAAACATTTCCTCATGAATGGAGGTAACCACATCGTGCAACTTCTTCAGTTCCAGTTCCATCCCCTGGAATTTACAGTTTTAGTATTAAAAATAAAACATTAGACGTTTCGTTTTTCACTCGAAATGGATAAGAAAAACATATGCATCAATGAAAGCATCATTTTTGGATGCCAGGCGCTTCTAAAGATAATCAAACAATACAGACATGGATATCGTAGTAGGCCTAATGTTTACCGGAAGACTGATAGTGGGACAGTTTTGGTTGGCAGGGTTCCTATTTATCATGTAGCAATGTCTGCAACAGAGCTTTCAAAGCCAACCTTGCGACAGTTGGCCGTTTCTACACTAACCAGTTCTGGTGGATTTCATACAAGGACTTGACTTATTGCTAAGTACATATCTCGTGAACATAGCATTAAAGCACAGGTTTTCCTATATAGATATCCCAATCTTCAACTAATCTGGTGAAGTGAGGTTGCCTGGTGAAATTCATAATTGGCATTTCATGACAAGCGAAGAGTGCAGATATGCAGAAAAAATAAGATAACAGAGCTCATCTACATCCAAGACGGAACACTAGTCCGGCAGGAGTACAACATGGCTCATCCACATCCTCCCACTCTTTTCCTCTCTTAGGCTTTTGCTTGGTCGAGTGGCAAAGTGGGAGGATGGAAGGAGGGAGTGGAAAAGCGGAAAGAAAATAAATTTTCAGAGTGTCTGCGTCTGGTATGAAAGAAAATGAGATGGATGATCATTTTCCATTCTCATGTGTAAAAACAAATCATTCTAACTTGGAAGGAAAAGATGAGAAAATGAGAAAGAGATGCGAGTTAGTTCAAAATATGTATCTTTCAAAGCTTAATTTTCTTTGCTCTCATTTTTCAACTCTACCAAGCAATAAATGTAAAGAAAAATGCATTCTTTCAACTTTTCCATCTTCCTATCAAGCACACCAATGGAAAGAAAAAACAATTTCCCATCCTTCCACTTTTCTACCCTTTAATTATTATCCACACTTCCAATTTTATTCCCACTCTACCAAGCAAAGACTTAAGATACAGCAAATTAAGTTTGGAATTCAGATACGATTCGCTAGGCATATAGCTTTTCTTTCCTACATTATGCAATTTCTCAGCATGAAAAAACTATCTCCACTTCAAACACACCTGAAGCCGAGCAAAAGTGCAAAACTTGAAGCAAATCAGCCATAACAAGGAATGACAAGCCTTACGAACTTGAAGAAAAAGCGACAACCCTTGTACAATAATAGCAAATCTCACATCTAGCTCTAGCAGAAAACACAGAAATATAAACTAATCCCTTCAAACTTCAAAATGTTCAACTCCTAACCATTAACCAAGCTCCCGCTTGTTCTTTTCATAAGATATGCCAATAATGTATGGTGTTAGGAGACTAACAACTGGTCTCATTCTAATAGAATAATAAGGTAGAATAAACATCTATAATTGTATTTTTTGAACTTACCTCGACTTGGCCTTTCTTGGCAACATTAGACCAGTCCTTAGCCTGAACTCCAGTCCTCCAATCAAAATCAACAGTCATTGTGATCCGCGGCGAACGATCCTCCGCCCAAAAGCACGCCATGTAACCTCCCTCCTCCGCCGCCGTGAACGCAAATTGCCCCGTCTCCACTTTGTCCGCCGTGTGATAACTATTCCCATGCGGCGCCGTTACCTTCATTCATTTAAGTAACACCCACAATAAAAAAGAAGAAACAAACTTCAATCTTATTACTTTGAAAAACAATTAAAAAATAATAATAGAGAGAAGCCCAAAAATTAAATTTCTTTTTTTTCAGTAGAATACCTTGACAGCGAACTTGTGAGAATCGGGCAAAGGGTGGTCTTGGTTTGGATTGACAACCTGGTACTTTCCGACCGTCATAGAATTGCTTTTGATGTCTTCGGAGATGCATTTAGGGTGTCCCGATTGCAACTCGAACCGTAATGATTGCGACGCAGGGGATAAGATCCCTAATAACAGAACCGCGATTATGACCGGCCGAAGAATCATATTCAACCGCTCAACTTTCAGTTTCAACCGCTAGAAATACAAAGACGCTGAGATTCCTTCTTTTATCCCTTCCCTCCTTTGGAGCTGTAGAACAACGAAATCGGATCGGATTTCGGAGAGTCGCAACAAAAATGTAGATGAAGGAATAAAATTAGGAAAAATTATGGTCGGAAATTTACTTCGCCACGTGGTGAGATATCATTGGAAGATATACGTAACTGGAACTAGTTATGTTTTTTTTTGATCCAAGGAACTAGATATGCTTAGGGTTTAGGTTGTTCTGTACTAAGATTTCATGTTTTTTTTAATAGGTTGGTGTGATATGTTTACTGTTAGTTTGAGTCTGTCACGTGCGACGAACATCGAAGAGCACCACTAATGATGAACATTATTAAATTAATTAATAAAGATATAAAATTTCAAGGACCCATCAAATAATTAATAATTACTTTTAAAAATTTAATTAAATTATTTTTTATATATATTAAAATTTTATTTTTTAATAAAGAAAAATATATATTTAGTACCTCACCTATTTCCGTATTTCTATTGAACCCTTATTATTTAAATATTATTTCAATTTGACCTTATTCTTTATAAAAAATAATTTAACCCTTAACCCTTAACATAAAATCCTAAACTATTAAACCTTAAACACTTAAATTATTAAACCTATACCTTAAACTATATACCCTAAAAATAATTTTATTTTTCTAGGAGACAAACTTGACAATATCAAATATTTATCTCTGCAAATGAAAAACAAGGCGGTGATTTTAAGTGAGATTGCGGACCGCTTTCGCTGCTATTTCCCATCGCACTGTTATTTTGAGTTATCTTTGAAACCCTTGTCAGTTCTAATTTTTTTGACTTTTAGCAACAGGGATTCCAATGTCAAAAAGCAAGGCGGTGATTGGTCTGAAATGGGAGTCCAAGCTTCCTGGTTGCCTTTTCCATCTACAACCACCTCTATTTCTAGTTCTGGTTCTGGGATTTTCTAAATCCCAGAATGAACTCATATACTGACAACATGGTCCCATGTTTCAAAAATTTCGTGTATAATCCATTCAAACCAACTTTTAACTGAAAATTGGACTGGTAAAGATTGCATTCTTTGAGATATTATTTAATTTTTTTTAAAAAAGTGCCCTTCACCCCACAGCAGAAACTCTTTTCATTTTCATGAAGTCTTAAACGTGACATGGTAAATTATTTAAATTAAAATTTTAAATCCAGAATCAAATGGAAACAAAAAACATATCTGAAAAAAAAACAAAATAATTATAAATGTAAGCTAAATGAAACACAAATAAAATATTAGAGAAAAAGAAAAAAATACCAATTTTTTGAATTACCTTTTAGAAACCCAACCAACAACTCGTCGATGGCCTCTTTCTACCGCTTATTGATCCTTCGAAGGTTTAATGATTTAAGGGTTTAAGGTTTAATAGTTCAAGGTTTTAGGTGGATGGTCAAGGGTTAAATTAATTTTTTTATAAAGAATAGAGTCAAATTGAAATAATATTTAAATAATGAGAGTTCAATAGAAATACGGAAATAAGTGAGGTACTAAATATATAGTTTACCTTTATTAAAAAAATAAAATTTTAATATATATATATAATAATTTAATTGAATTTTTTAAAGTAATTGTTAATTATTTATGAGTCATTGAAATTTTAAATCTTTATTAATTAATTTAATAGTGTTCATAAATGTTCATCATTAGTGGTGTTCATCGGTGTTCGTCTCACGTTGTAGAATTTTCCTTACTGTTAATTGTATTAGTTTTAAAATTGTAATTTTTATTTTGGATTGGTTCTTAAATTTCAGAATATTTCAAGTTTTTTAAATTATGGTTTTGTTTTTATGTTGGTCCTCAATTTTTTATATATTCTAATTTCATCTTTAATTTATGACTCTCATTTTAAATTGATACTCAAATTCTTGGGCGTTCTAGTTTCATCATCAAATTGTCATTCACATCATATTATATTATTATATAATATACATTAATGTTTACATGACAATTAATATTTTTTATAACGATTTTATTAACATGTGATATAATTAACATATAATGATAATTTGTGGATTAAATTATAATATTAAAAAATTTGTGACCAGTTTAGAATGAGAGCTGTAGTTTAGGATGGAATTAAAATGTTCAAAAGTTTGGGAACAATTTAAAATAAAGATCATAGATTAAAAATGAATTTGAAATAGTTAAAAAATTATGGACTAATTTAAAATAAGAGTTATAGTTTAGGGACATATAGTATAATTAACTCAACCTTTCGTTTATCGGTTTCTAAATTTATTGCTCTTTGGTTTTATTGTTTTGGCTAAAGTACACAAACGGTCACTAAACTATCCCAAAAAATACCAAATGGTCACCAAACTTTTAAATATTACATAATGAGCATTAAACTTTTGTTTTTGTTACAAAATGATCATTGAACCGTTAACTGATGTTAACTAGATGACATGACAATTATGAAAGTTTGTATAACAACACATTTAATCCTCAATATTTACACATTCAATCAATTTATACATTAAGAATAAGGGTTAAATTAGGACTAAATTGATCAAATGTGTAAATATGGAGGATTAATTGTGTTATTATTCAAGTTTCCGTAATTATCACGTTATTCAATGAACCACAATTAACGGCTTAGTGATCATTTTGTAACAAAAACTAAAGTTTAATGTCTATTATATAACTTTTAAAAGTTTGGTGACCATTTTATATTTTGGGATAGTTTAGTGACCATTTGTATATTTTACCCTATTATTTTTATTAGATAACGCCCTTGATATGCTTTTGGATTTAGATTAAAATTTTAGTTATGATTTTTGTAACAAAAACTAAAGTTTAATGCCTATTATATAACTTTTAAAAGTTTGGTGACCATTTTATATTTTGGGATAATTTAGTAACCATTTGTATATTTTATCCTATTATTTTTATTAGATAACGCCCTTGATATGCTTTTGGATTTAGATTAAAATTTTAGTTATGATTTTTTTTCAACAAGAAAAGTATATTGGATTGTATTTAAAGTGAAAGGATTATAAAAGGATCATGCCACAATTATTGAAAAATAAAATACAGTAAATTTTAATGGGTGTGAAAGACATGAAAAGAAAAATCCATTACTTTGCTAAAAATTTTTTTTTGCATAGTCTTCTAAATGAAATTCGACAACAATATAATTTTGTAACACCCTAAAATCTAGCCTAAATGTTAAAAGGTAATTAAGTAAAATTTAATTCTAATTAGATTAGAATTATGAAATGTCTTGACTAATCAACTCAATTAGTGACTAAATTGAGAACTAAAAAGAAATAAAAAAATTGATTGCCTGGTGACTAAAACGAACATGAGAGGAAATATGTCTTTAAATGTCAAATTTTAGAATTCTTGGGCTACCCTTAGATTAGCTCAATATTAAAAAATAAGCTAGGGACTAAATAGACTATTTTTACTTTTAATTGAACACGATTGTCAATCATCATCATTCCTTCTCTTCTCTCCTCTCCTACCTGACACTTTAGTGTGTAAAGAGAAAAATTTGTGTAAAATTTAGAGAACAAGAGGATAAAGAGAGAGTCGGCCATTGCTGAAAATAAAGAGAGATAAGAAGCTTTGCATGTTAAGAAATTTAACTTGAAAAATTAGATCAACCACAACAAGTAAGTTCAACTTTTTTTCTCTATTTTTGAAAATATATATGTGTGTGTGATGTAAATGAACTACCTATGTTCTTGATCTTTAGGCTGTTAGAGTAATGAGTGTTGATGATAAAACTAACATGCAAATTGTTAAAAAGAAAATGAAGGATTAAAGATTGTAAGTGAAATTGGATTAAACTGTCTAGAAAGTTAGTGCAATGAATCACAACTTATAAAATTGACCAAAAATCATTGAAATATAATTTCGACTTGAAATTTTGATAAGAAGTACTTGAGAATGTTAATTTTAATTAGAAATAAACGACACTCAATTTTGAATTGTGTAGGAAATTTGGAGTTAAAATGGTATGAGTAGTACAAGTTGTCCGATGTGTATGGGAGTCGAATCTTTGAATAAAAATCTGAATCGATTGTGTAAAACCTATGTTTGATTTTGATATAATTGAATCTTTAAGGATTATTTTGTAAAACTTAAAATTAGTTTTTAAGTCCCTTAATAAGTTTTTAAAACACCAACTCTTTGAAACTGATTTATAAAACTCAAACTCAAAATATTTTCTAAGTGTTCCAAGGCAAAACCATCCAAAAACGTCCAGGCGTATCGATACAGCACCTAGCGTATCGATACCTTTTTGCCAAAGTTGGTCACTGTCGACATCTGTATCGATACCCTAAACCCTCGTATCGATACGGCCCTGTGTTAAAATACAAAGAGTTTGAATATGGTACCGATACGGGTAACCCTCGTATCGATACGGGCTTTGTAATTTTTTAAGATAAGTCGGTTTAAAAAATATGACCGTTGGTGTCAGTTGGTTGGTAACCAAACTTTAAAAGTTAGTTGACCCGTATCGATACGCATAACTCCCGTACCGATACGGAGTTGGACAGTGAGCTAAGTTCAGAAAATAGTATCGATACAGCCCTTGCCGTTTCGATACCCCGTACCGATACGCTTACACGCGTATCGATACCCCTGTATTAAATGTGCACAACGGCTCTTTCTTTTTTGAGACAGGTACCGATACCCATTCTCGCGTACCGATACCGGTAGCTGCAGAAGTGCATTTATGGTGGTAAGAGAGGGTTCCAATGGCTCTAATTAAGCCCCCAACCACCCAAACGACTAGAAATCAATGAAGAGGTATAAAAGAGACATCCAAAAGCTACAGCAACAACTATTGAACTTCAAGCAAACACTTATTCATCAAATCCAAGCAATTGTGCCAAATTTCATATTTGTCTAGAAATCCCAATTTGTGTTCTTCATTCTTACTTTGTAAAATTGGGTTGAGTGCTTGTATTGGGGCTATCATTTGTATTGAGAGATACCTAATTAGCCTACAAATTTCTTTGTTCTATTGTGTGAGGGTTAGGTTGATTTTTGGGTAGAAAAATCAACCGAAATTGTAAAGGGTTGCCTCCTTGTCCTAGAAAAGGGGAAGATCAATTTAGTGAAATTGTTGCAAATCCTTAGTGAGACTAAGGTAGTGGATGTAGAGTTCATTTGGAACTTGAACCACTCTAAATCCCTTGTTCTTCAATTTTTAATTTGCCAATTTCCACCAAAATCCTTTAAATTTCCAATTCACCCCCCTCTTGGTAAATATCGATCATTCGATCCACTCAACAATTGGTATCAGAGCTTAACTCTTTGAGGATTAACAACCACAAGAGGAGATCCTTGGAAGAGTGTGATCATCAAATTATCAAGAGATGGCTTCAACCTCCGGTTCCGGCATGTACGAGTCACAATCAACCACCAAGCCTCCTTTCTTCAATGGTGACAACTATTCTTTTTGGAAGAATAAAATGAGGTTATTCATCAAGTCAAGTGACTATCTTGTATGGGATGTCATTGAGGATGGGCCATACATTCCATTGAAGCAAGATGGTGAAGGCAAGATGGTGTTGAAGAAGAAAGCCGAAATGAGTGAAGAGGAGAGAAAGAAGATTCAAGTTAACGATAAAGCTCTCCACATGCTATTTTGTGCTTTCGGTCCGGACATCTACTCGAAGGTCTCATCAATTGAAAGTGCCAAGGAAGTGTGGGACACTCTTGAGACTACTTATGAAGGCACCAATGATGTCAAAGAAACTAAGATTGGACTTCTCAATCTTAGTTATGAAAACTTCAAGATGGAGCCCGATGAGACGGTGTCAAAGATGTTTGATCGATTCTCCACAATCGTCAACGGTCTAAAGGGGTATGGAGAAATCATACCGGAAGACAAGCTTGTCCGGAAGCTACTCTATTCGCTTCCTGAAGCTTGGGATGGGAAGAGAACCGCTATCATCGAAGCAAAGAACTTGAAGACATTAAAGCTTGATGAGCTTGTGGGTTCTCTCCTTACTCATGAGATCATGAAGCAAGGAAGGGAAGATGAGAAAAAGAAAGAAGAGAAAAGAGTAGAGAAGCTTGAGGTTGAAAAGAAGAAGAAGATGGGAATAGCTCTCAAGGCTAAAGCTTCACAACTTGATGAGAGCTCATCTAGTGATGAGGACGAACTTGAAGAATTGGCTATGATAGCCAAACGGTTCTCACGATTCATGAGGTCCAACCGAGGAAGAAAAATCCAAAGAAAGATGGACTTCAAAGGGAAGAACAAAGAAGATGGAAAGGATCCCATCATTTGCTATGAGTGCAAATAACCCGGCCACATCCGTTCGGAGTGCCCTCAACTCAAGAAGAAGGGTTTTGAGAAGAAGAAGAAACTCAAAGCCAAACTTGCTACTTGGAGTGATGAGGAGTCATCGGAGGATGACGAACAAGAAGTGGCTAACCTTTGTCTCATGGCACTTGAGGAAGATTCCTCCATGGTAACCTCTAACTCATCTACTTTAGATTTTTCATATGAAGAATTAAATGATGCATATGATGAGTTACAAGAGGTATATGATGAATTAGTTGAGAAATTTAAGGAGTCGGTCATTAAGAATAAAAAGATTATTCAAGAACTAAATGAGAAAAATGACTCACTTACTCAAGCTAATTCTAAATTTGAGAAAAAGATTTTAGGATTAAAAGATGAACTTAAATTCTTTCAAGATGAAAATGTTGATCTTAATAATCTTTTGTCTCAATGCAATAGTGAACACCAAAAGGTGTTAGGTGAGCTAAATGAGCTCAAAAAGTCCTTTAAAAATGTTGGTAGTGTCAAGCATGAAGTAGGAGAATCCTCTAGAACACACCAACCTAAGAAAAGGATTAATTACTACAAACAAGGTAGCTACCCTAGACATAGTAAAGCTAAAAGAATTAGAAGTGTATGGGTTCCTAAGGAACTTGTAAAATCTAATAATATTATTGCTATGTCATCTTGGATTCCTAAGGGAACCAAGGTTTTGGGAGCTAACACTCATGGACCCAAAATGATTTGGGTACCAAAAACCAAGGTTTAATATCTTTGTTTGTAGGGGGAGCATTGCTTCAAGGCCAAAGCACAAAGTCATAACTCATGGTACCTTGATAGTGGATGCTCGAGACACATGACCGGAGACAAGAGTCGATTCATGGATTTAAAGCCAAAAAGTGGAGGAGTAGTAACATTTGGTGACAACTCCAAAGGCCACATTAAAGGTATTGGCTCCATAGGTAATCACTCTACCATTCTCATTGAAAATGTCTTATATGTCGATGGTCTTAAACATAATTTATTGAGCATAAGTCAATTATGTGATAAAGGATTTAATGTTCTTTTTGATAAAAATGAATGTAAAATTGTAGACATTAAATCAAATAGTATTATGCTCATAGGTCATCGCATAGGAAACATATACATGGTGCATTTAGATGACATTCATACATCTCATGCATGCTTAGTTGCTCAAAATGAAAATGATGCATGGTTGTGGCATAGGAAGCTAGGACATGCTAGCATTAGTGTTTTGGAAAAACTAGTCTCTCTAAATCTAGTTAGAGGTTTGCCCAAAATAAAATTTTCAAATGATAAAATTTGTGATGCATGCTCAAAGGGTAAACAACATAGGTCTTCCTTTAAATCCATTAATGATGTTTCTACTAGTAGACGCTTACAATTAATTCACATGGATTTATTTGGGCCAATTAGGACTATGAGCTTGGGTGGTAAATCGTATGCTTTTGTACTTGTTGATGATTTTTCTAGATTTACTTGGGTTCTCTTTTTAAGTACTAAAGATGAGGCTTTGGAAAAATTCATCACATTTTCAAAATTAACCCAAAATGATCTTGAGCTTAAAATTTCTCATATTAGGAGTGATCATGGAACCGAGTTTCAAAATTTAGGGTTTGAAGAATTTTTAAATGAAAATGGTATTAGCCATAATTTTTCGGCTCCTCGAACTCCTCAACAAAATGGGGTAGTTGAGAGAAAAATTAGAACTTTACAAGAAATGGCTAGAACTATGCTTTGTGAAAATAATTTACCTAAATATTTTTGGGCGGAAGCCACAAACACCGCTTGTTATATTGTAAATCGAGTTATGATTAGGCCAATTTTAAAGAAAACACCTTATGAGATTTTAAAATCTAAAAAGCCTAACATTAGTTATTTTCACCCTTTTGGGTGCAAGTGTTTTGTCTTAAATAATGGTAAAGATAACTTAGGTAAATTTGATGCAAAAAGTGATGAAGCCATTTTTATAGGTTACTCTTTAACCTCTAAAGCCTATCGAGTATTTAACAAAAGGACTTCAGTAGTAGAAGAATCTATTCATGTTGTATTCGATGATAACCTCCTTCCTAGGAAGGATTCTTGTGATGATGATGATGTAGGAATCATAAATGCCTTTGATGGAGGTCAAACTTCAAAGGAGGATGAGATTCAACCAAAAGAAGAAGACACACAAGATCCACCTCTTGAAGCCTTGAAGGACTTGGCTATTGAGGAAAAGGAAGTGAGCTACCCAAGGGAGTTGAACTATGTCAAAGATGGTGAAATCTTGGGTGATCCATCCAAGGGGGTAACCACTCGTTCTTCTCTTAGATTAATGAACCATGTTGCATTTATCTCATGCATAGAGCCTAAAAATATAAAAGAAGCATTGAAAGACGACTTTTGGATTATGGCTATGCAAGAAGAGTTAAATCAATTTGAGAGAAGTAATGTATGGACATTAGTTGATAGGCCTAGTAATCAATCTACAATAGGAACTAAATAGGTCTTTAGGAACAAACTAGATGAGAGTGGTAACATTGTGAGAAATAAAGCTAGACTTGTAGCACAAGGTTACACTCAAGAAGAGGGAATTGATTTTGATGAAACCTATGCACCCGTAGCTAGAATGGAAGCCATTAGGATGTTGCTTGCATATGCATGTTATCATAATTTCAAGCTTTTTCAAATGGATGTTAAAAGCGCATTTTTAAATGGTTTTATAAATGAAGAAGTGTATGTGGAACAACCACCGGGTTTTGAAGATTCAAAATTTCCAAATCATGTTTTCAAACTTACCAAAGCTCTTTATGGTTTAAAACAAGCTCCTAGAGCTTGGTATGAAAGGCTTTCAAATTTTTTGATTGAAAAAGGATTTGAAAAAGGTAAGGTGGACACTACACTATTTATCAAAATGTATAAAAATGACATTTTAGTAGTTCAAATTTATGTTGATGATATTATTTTTGGTTCTACTAATGAATGTCATTGTCAAGAGTTTGCTAAGTTAATGCAAGGTGAATTTGAGATGAGCATGATGGGGGAGCTCTCATTCTTTTTGGGACTCCAAATCAAACAAAAGAAGGATGGCACCTTCATTAACCAAGCAAAATACATAAAGGATATGCTCAAGAAGTTTGGCTTGGAGAATGCAAAGCCTCAAGCCACTCCTATGAGCTCATCTACAAAGCTTGACAAAGATGAAGGAGGTAAGTGTGTTGACTCTAAGCTTTATCGTTCTATGATTGGATCTTTGCTTTACCTTACCGCAAGTAGACCGGATATCTTGTTTAGTGTTTGCTTGTGTGCTAGGTTTCAAGCTAGTCCTAGAGAGTCTCACCTTATAGCTGTTAAGAGAATCTTTAGATACCTTAGAGACACTCCTTGTTTAGGGCTTTGGTATCCTAGAGACTCTACCTTCAACCTTCATGCTTACTCGGATGCGGATTATGGGGGTTGCAAAATTGATAGGAAAAGTACTTCGGGAACTTGCCAATTCTTAGGTAGTATGCTCATATCTTGGTTCTCTAAGAAACAAAATAGTGTAGCCTTATCTACCACCGAAGCCGAGTACATATCCTTAGGAAGTTGTTGTGCTCAAGTCCTTTGGATGAAGCAACAACTCTTAGATTATGGTATTAAAGTTGAAACCATACCCCTAAAATGTGACAACACTAGTGCAATATGCTTAACTAAAAATCCCATCCAACACTCTAGAACCAAACATATAGAAATAAGGCATCATTTTATTAGAGATCATGTCCTTAAGGAAGATGTGGTTATAGAGTATGTAGACACCTTGAATCAATTAGCGGACATTTTTACAAAACCCTTAGACAAAGAGCGTTTTTGGTCCCTTAGGAGAGAGTTAGGTCTAGCTAGCCTATCTTGACCTTTTAGGACCTCTTTTGTGCTTAAATATGCTTGATCTTGTGAAATGCCATGTTTGTATGCTTAGACTCCCGATTTCTTCCATGCCTATAGTTAGGGGGAGTATGATTCTGTTAAAATGTGCTTAGAACTGCTCACACATCATTTTCATACTCATAGGAGAGATTAGGTTCGAGCCTTTGGTTGTTCTTTGAACCAAATATGCATTTCTGGGCTTGCAGTATCGATACTGGTCTACGCGTATCGATACCTGTTCTTCATTTCGTTTCCCAGAATTCTTTACGCTTCACGCGTATCGATACGGTTCATCCCGTATCGATACGGGTCGTTTCGATACGGACCCCTCCGTTTCGATACGACTGTTCCAACGGGCTTATTTGCAAAAAAACATCTTTATCCCCGTATCGATACCCCATCGGGCGTATCGATACCCGACTGCGCTGATGGCTTTAATTAGCTTTTAATGAAGTTCAACTTTTACCCAAATTCAAACTTTTCAAAACCTAATTAACCCTAGCCGTTTTTGCCTATAAAAAGGCACTTCCTCCTTCATATTTTTCACATCTCAACTCAAACCTAAAAGAGTTTTCAAATCAAGCAAGGCTTTGTGCTCTCTTTCTCATCTTTGTGCAAGTTTCTTCAATTCTTCAAGTTTCCGTCAAGGTAATCACCTTCCTTCTTTTTTTTTGTTGTTTTTCCTTTAAAATCTGTTTTTGTTCAATTTTTTTAAATTTCTTCTTTTCAAAATTTCTCTTTAAAATTTTTTTCCTTGATTTTTACTCAAATTGAAGAAATCTCCCTTGCTTAATTTCTCTCTTAGATCATGGCACCAAAAGAGCCATCGAGGAAGCGACAAAGGGCTAATCAAGCCGGTGAATCTTCCAACCTTGGAGTGATTGCTCGTCCTAACTACTCAACTATATATGAGCAATCCTTTGAAAGCAATTCGGGTCTCAATCACTTTCGTCAATATGAGAATTACAAGATCCGTGCCGAAAGGGTAGTATCCATCCCTTTTCTCAATTCGGAGCGTTTCAAGTTTGAATACCTCCCTTTGCTTCATCGTTGGAATTTCATTCATTTTCTCTCTATTCCCGGTATTTTCTATAGTCTCTTGGTTTTGATTTTCTATGCTAATGCAAGATGTGTCAGTCGTAATGGGGAAGTTGTTGCAATTAACTCCTATCTTATGGGAAAGAAAATAACCCTTGATGTCGAGTCTATTTGTGATGTCTTCAAGTTGGATGATGAAGGCCTTGATGATGAGCACCGTGGGGGGCATGTTCTTAGTGGATCCGTCACCGCCCTCAATGCTCATGACCGAATTCTACATTTGATGGTATCGTGGTGGTTTCGCCCTTCCGGAGGAAAATATTCCACCATCCGTCAAGTGGATGATTTTTGGATTCGGTGTTTCTGTGAAGCCAAGCGACCAAATTTAGCTCGACTTATGTTTGCGGAGATCGTCTACCTCGTTCAAATCGTCACCTTCCTCATGTCACCTTCTTCACATACGGTACGACTTTGAGCTATTTCTTTGTTAAAAAGGAAATTGATTGCTCTTATGACATTGCAACTCCTCTCACCGATCCTATTGATGAGCACTCCCTTGCTCGGGCAAAATTCTCTTATATTAATGGTGAATGGGTTCGTCTTGCCGAGTTACCACCGGAAGTTGCCGCAATGCATGAAGCGGCTCAAGCTCCTCAAGCTCCACAAGCTCCTCAAGCCCAACAACCCAATATGGATGCTCTCATGACCTATCTCAATGAGCAATTCACCGGGTTACGTACGGACATGAATACTCGTCTCACATCCATGGAAACTACTTTTGACACTAGGATGACGGGTTTTGAGAATCGCCTCGCATCTCTTGAAAGTGGGCATAATTCCTTGAATATCTCCATTGCCGCTTTCCATGATGAGTGGCGTAATAGTATGCGCACCAATGAGCCTTTGGGAGATGATGATGAAGAGGATAAAGACGTCGAAGACGATGCTTAGACGTTTTCTCTTGTTTGTCATGCATATCATTTAGGACTTTATATTATTATGCACCTATGCTTTATGTTTTTAGGATTAAGTTTGTCTTAAGATTAAAACCTATGCTTTGATTTCTATTTTGCCTTTGTTTGGATTTTAAGTATGTTGCTTTAATGAATAAATATCTATGTTGCTTATTATACCTTTGATTTCTCTATGCACTTAATTGTCTCAAAGATTTTTTGATCTAACAAAAAGGGGGAGAAGAAACTAGCTCACACTTTAAAATATTTTGATTTAAATTCAAAGGTTACCAAGCTTATATTAAGGGGGAGTTCTTATGAAGATTTTTCAAAAAATTTAAGTTTTAGTTTTGTTATATCAAAAAGGGGGAGATTGTAAAACCTATGTTTGATTTTGATATAATTGAATCTTTAAGGATTATTTTGTAAAACTTAAAATTAGTTTTTAAGTCCCTTAATAAGTTTTTAAAACACCAACTCTTTGAAACTGATTTATAAAACTCAAACTCAAAATATTTTCTAAGTGTTCCAAGGCAAAACCATCCAAAAACGTCCAGGCGTATCGATACAACACCTAGCTTATCGATACCTTTTTGCCAAAGTTGGTCACTGTCGACATCTGTATCGATACCCTAAACCCTCGTATCGATACGGCCCTGTGTTAAAATACAAAGAGTTTGAATACGGTACCGATACGGGTAACCCTCGTATCGATACGAGCTTTGTAATTTTTTAAGATAAGTCGGTTTAAAAAATATGATCGTTGGTGTCAGTTGGTTGGTAACCAAACTTTAAAAGTTAGTTGACCCGTATCGATACGCATAACTCCCGTACCGATACAGAGTTGGACAGTGAGCTAAGTTCAGAAAATAGTATCGATACGGCCCTTGCTGTTTCGATACCCCCGTACCGATACGCTTACACGCGTATCGATACCCCTGTATTAAATGTGCACAACAGCTCTTTCTTTTTTGAGACAGGTACCGATACCCATTCCCGCGTACCGATACCGGTAGCTGCAGAAGTGCATTTATGGTGGTAAGAGAGGGTTCCAACGGCTCTAATTAAGCCCCCAACCACCCAAACGGCTAGAAATCAATGAAGAGGTATAAAAGAGACATCCAAAAGCTACAGCAACAACTATTGAACTTCAAGCAAACACTTATTCATCAAATCCAAGCAATTGTGCCAAATTTCATATTTGTCTAGAAATCCCAATTTGTGTTCTTCAATCTTACTTTGTAAAATTGGGTTGAGTGCTTGTATTGGGGCTATCATTTGTATTGAGAGATACCTAATTAGCCTACAAATTTCTTTGTTCTATTGTGTGAGGGTTAGGTTGATTTTTGGGTAGAAAAATCAACCGAAATTGTAAAGGGTTGCCTCCTTGTCCTAGAAAAGGGGAAGATCAATTTAGTGAAATTGTTGCAAATCCTTAGTGAGACTAAGGTAGTGGATGTAGAGTTCATTTGGAACTTGAACCACTCTAAATCCCTTGTTCTTCAATTTTTAATTTGCCAATTTCCACCAAAATCCTTTAAATTTCCAATTCACCCCCTCTTGGTAAATATCGATCATTCGATCCACTCAACAGATTGGATAGGAATTAAAATGTAGAAATTATATAGACTTGAAAATAATATTACTAGCTTTAAAACGTATAGATTAATTAAAAATCTGAGTTGTGGATTGAAAGTTATGGTCAATTTAGTAACTAGAATCGAATCTGTCTAGAATTGGAAGATACATTAAAATCGACGCGGAATTAGTTTAATTGAAAAGTTAGTTGTTAAATTGGATACTAATCAGTTTTACATTGTTTGTGATTGATTAATTAGAACTGAAAGAAGAAGGAATCGAAGAGGATCTAATAGCTGGATCTACTAAAGATCGAAGGAGAAGCATTCGAATCCAAGATTAGCTCGGCGTTTGTAAGTGAAACGAACTTTAGAGTTGAGATTAGTATCTCAACTAATAATTGATTAATTGTTATCTTAAATTGCATGAAATTAGACCTAATAATGTTTTGGTAAATAAGTTACATGGGAAGGAGGATTAAAGCAAATTGGATGTTTGATTATATGTATAATCGATTGATTGGAATTGAATTATTGATTGAATGTGTTTGCAAATTTTGGTGTTAACATGATTGGTTGTATGGTTGATTAATATGATCTAAATTGAGCTATGTTGTATGCGAATTGAGTGTTTGAAAAATAATACGTATGAAATTTGAATATAAAATTAGTTATATGGCATGAATACGATATGTGTAGTGATCAAAACTACATTACTTGTGGTTGGAAAATTACAAAATCTTAATTGTAAGTTCGATTTAGGATTAAATTATGATATGTGGTATATACATGAGATATGGTCTGAATTCATATTATGAATGTCGAACCATGAATGTTACGTTTGACATAATTTTGTAATTGTAATTACACGTGTTATGTTTGAAATGAGATTTGTACGTGGGAAATATGAAAGAATCGAATGAGGAAATTATGGAATTAGATTTCTGATTATATGAATTAAATCTGATCACATGAATGATTAAACCCTTGGTTATATGGTCAGTCTAGGTAGTACGACATGCCTAGAGTCTAGAGCTCGAATTTGGTACGTGAGTGTACCCCTCTGATTGGTGTAAAGTACACTTTATTAATATGTAACACGATAACATGAAATTGGTACTATGCACCCCTATGTTTAGTGATTATTCACCCTTCTGTCATATGTGACTCGAATACCTAATTTGTTACATTACCAAGGCAATCGATTAATGTGAATTGAATTAATAATTTGTTATATGTGAAAATCTTAATAATGTTGATTGTTAGTACATTGTGAATGCCTATGGATCAAATTGAGCCGCCTATGTTTAAATTAAGATTGAAATTAATTCTCTGCTACAATTTGTTATTTTTTGTAATATGTTATTATCTGATTAAAAATGATAATCTTTTTTAAAATGTTTGATTTGATTACACTTTCGTGAAAAAGACATGTTGACCTTTGGTTGCTCTTGATATCCAAATGATATGTGATATTATATATTCTATACTTGTTGATAATTGGAAATTGCAATTCGATTAAATGACCAATCTTTAAAAGATGTTAGTGTAAGATTTTCTCACTAAGTATTGTCAGTACTTATCACTCTGTTTTCTTCTTTTCTCAACAATTCAAATTTTAGCGATCTTCAGCTTTCCTATCTCGAACCTGTTAGAACATTTACCGACTGAAAATATGCCTTGCATCATCTTTGTTGTCATTTTGTGTGGTGGCTATATGGTCAGCATTTTGTGCAAGTGGCATGTATTCTGTTAATACTAAAAATTTATATGTGGTGTATATAATGAATTAACTCGTAACCCCGTTTATTTTTGTTGTATATAATGGGATAATATGGGGTATAGTAGTAAGCCCTCGTATATATTTTGTTTAGAGGCTTGCTAATGTTTTGGTATAATTTTGTATAGATGACCGTATAGTCATTTTAGCCTCTATGTTTGGGGTTCATCCTAGGTGAATGAAAATCAGTAAAAAATGTCATATGACCATGTTTTGTAAAGCTTAATCGAATAGAGAAATGTTTTGTATCCATTATAGAATATAAATCGATCGGTTATGTATATGACTTTGTATGTTTCGATTTTTTAGAATTAAATGATAGATCCACACGTCTTGATTTAAATAGAATCATATGGAAAGATTAAGACCCTGTTTGGTAAATAGCGGTTTGGGAAAAATTTGTAACCCCCTCGTCCCGGTCTAGCCGGACGACCGGTCCGAGTGGGCCACACGGGGAAAACCGAAGCGAAACCCGTTAAGGCTTCCCATCGGTTAACGACCTGGAAAATTTCTTTTTATCCTATCTTGTCTACATGCATAATTAAGACCTATGTGTAGCACAGCAGCGGAAGATACAAACAACGAAACATTCACCGACCAAACAAAACATAAACAGTCCATTTTACTTCATTACAGCAGGCCGTTTCGAAACGCCTATAGGGTGTTCCGAAACGCCTTAACCTAGTCAACGGGCCAGGGTCAACCACAAGGTGACCGTTCCGAAACAGGGGAGACCCGTATCGGAACGACCTTGACGGTCAATATCTCGTAGTCAACGAGATTTGACCGTTTCGAAACTTCAATGGCCCGTTTCGGAACGGCTTCATCTCGCCAATTTCTCAAAATTCCAGTAGCGAAAACGTTCCGAAACGACCCTCATCCGTTTCGAAACGGCAGGCCATATACACAAGGACCGTTCCGGAACAGGGGCACCCGTTCCGAAACGCCCCCTGTCTGCAGACTCGTCTGGGCTGTTTTGAGGCACAAGGGTGCCCCAAAACACCATACAACAACAAATCAATTGAACCCAAGCTATACCAACAATAACATCATGCTTTAACAAGACCTAAACATGTCTAATACTAAGGCAATAATCCACAACAAGCATTCATTCAAGCAACCATCAAACACATGTAAAAACACTTAAGGCATAAGACTAACATTCAAAGGAGCAACTTAGGCATGAGTTAACATTCATCACACAAGCATTTGGCAAGATACATCATGCTTACGAATCAAGTCAACCATAGACATACATCAAACTCAAATCAACACACCTATCTCATTGCTTTACTATTACAATCTTTAAGTTTAAACATCATACTTGAGCTAACCGTAAGCAACACTTGGAGGCCTTTCCTTGCCCTTGCCACCCACAAACCATTGATCTGCATTGTCGAACAAAAGAGAGCGTAAGCATAAAAGCTTAGTGAGGGTAATGTCACGGACTTATTTCTTCGGCTGAAATCCGTGCGGCACTAGCACACTCGGCACGATGCTAGTAAGCCTTGATGTCGCAACGCTATGGCAAATGAAAGGAGCAAGAGAGATTTACAAGGAAAGGAACCTTGTATTAAGCAACGGAAGCTTTACAAAGGATGCTTTACAAGAGAAGTGTAGGACTTCTTGGATCCCTTTACAAATGAGAGGGGTGGGCTATTTATAGGCACCAACCTCCTCAACGGACGGCTAGGATCTATTTGATCCAACGGTTACAAACTTGCCTCCTAAAATATCTAAGATACCTAGATATATCTAGATAATTCCATGCTTATCCATATACATCTCTAATATTCTAGAGTACTCCTATAGTTCTATACATATCTATAGGTTTCTAGATTATTCCGGAGATGTCCAGAGTTGTCCCGAGCCTTCCGGACTTGTCCCGAGCCCTCTTGATCTTTCTCGGGTCTTCTAGGTTCCTCCGGGTGAGCCTAGATTGATGTAGAACCTTCTGGAACCCCTCGGGTGGGTGTGGAAACGTTTGGAGCATCCCGGGTCGTTCTAGATCCTTCTTTGGGATCATCCTTGGCCTTAAAATCTCTAAGGCACCTCATTTCCTCCTTGTTGGCCCGAGTGCCCTTGGATGAAGCTTTGTGGGCGTGCGTTGCGCACCTGGGTGGCACACCTCGGTGCTGCTCGGTGCACCCTGGCGGGTGTGCCCCTCGGTTGGCCGTGTCGCGACCTGGCGGGGCGTGACAGTAAGCTCATAAAACAAACCTTCGACAATGCAGGGTCCAAGCGCGAGCTACAACCAAGATAAAATGCATGACCATACCTTTGATCCACACGAGCCATAAATATATAAATGATGCATGAACATATATCCAATATCATGTCATGCTCAACATGTTTAAATCCATCACACATGTAATCACATATAGTTAACCATGTTAGCAACACATCCCAAATTACATTGGTTCACGACTAATCACATATTGGCAACATAAACCACAATCCGTATTGGCACCTAGCTATGACCCGAATACGCGGATAACCCGTTGGAACGCATTTCCAACAACAACATTACCTCGGTGGGATTCCACTCATCACCGGTCCTTGCATGTGCGGGATTCCACTCATCGCCACATGCCCTACGGATGGGATTCCACTCATCATCACGTAGAAATATAAATAAAATTTCCGGGCGAACCCGTACTCCTCCTTGGTGACTCAACGCCACCAAGGCCACGCGCGACTTTTGACTCATGTGTACACACTAACATCCTAATGATCGATCATTTGTACCCAAGCATACTAGTGCCAATACTACACATTTCATTAATCATTCATAATGTCAATTCATAACACTTCCGTGCTTAGCACGTACTCACCATGACTTACCATCATGTACAAACCACATTTCCATGTCTAGCATGTACTCACCATGATCCCCGGATCATACAAACACCTCATAATATCATTACACATGTCAACACTACATGCATCTCAACAACACAATTATCACATCATATTTCACACACATGTATATCCCTATCACATTCATCATCAACATGCACGTAACAATGCATTAAGCCATGCCTCCACATACATGTATAACAACATAAGCATAGCCACCATAAGCATGATTAAACATGAGGCATAATTCAACACTTTAAAGATCAACCAAGGTCTCTAACTAAAGTTTGGGATTAGGCCACCACCCTAATCCCAACTCTAGGTGGGTCTACCAATCCCAACCTAGTTCATATGCTTGAACCAACACTTGAAAACCATTTAAAAGTATTTAACCACTCACCTAAACATCCAAGCTCCAAGCCAAGCTAGCAACCTCCCTCAAATTTCCGGATTTCTTCCCGAAGCTTTTCCAACACGAATTCCCGCTTCCAAACAACCTCAAACACATTTCAAACAATTCCAAATCAGCCCATCACCAAAAGACCAACCCGGAACACAATTCAAATACAATTCACAATGTTGCAAGCCATGACCAAACCCCTTTTTAGCAATTTCGGACAGCCCCTAAACCATGTCCAAAAACCATGTTTCCAACATCCATAGCACTCACAAACAATCCCAAATCAACCCCTAACCATAGTGCTACCATTGGGCTATCAATTTCCACCTAAAACAACCCCCAAAACTCACCCAAAACCCTCCAAAAAACCCATTTTTACCCAATTTCGGAAATTCATTTAAAATACTCTAAAAATTATATATGTTGAACTATTTGATTCACAAACATCATATCTAACCATTATAAATCAAAAGCTTTAGTAAAAACCCATAAAGCTCCATCCTTTAACCTAAACTTTCAAAAACCCAATTTTTAAAACATTGATGAAAATGAAATATATTTGTACTTCCAAGTAGAGGAAGATGAGAGTAAGTCAGAAATATAATTACCTTTCAAAATCGAGCCAAAATGGAGGAGAAATGAGGTGGAAAAGTGAAAGAGATGGGAGAGCTCTTTTCACGTTGGTATTTGGTTGAGGAAGAGGATGAATAGTGAAAGTGTTGGATAAGGGGATTTAAAATCAAAGTTGGGCTATTTACAAAATGGCCATTAATGAATGGCTCTCTTCTTTATTCTTTAAAAATTCTTCACTTTGCAATTTCTTCAATTTGGTCCAACGTAAAATATTTGTTTTTGAAACCCGAAACTTAAAAGATTATTTTAATTGTAAAACCGAGCCCAAAATAATATTAAAATATTATTTTCACCCAACCCCTAAACTCGGGTGTTACAACTCTCCCCCACTTAAGGAAATTTCGTCCCCGAAATTTATCGATCACGGAGGGCCACTGAAACATGCACCTCCACGCTTTCCTCTTTCACCACAACGTACTAACCAACTCAAAAGACTTACCACACAACACTTGCTATCTTACACTAAGATCTCAACTGATTTTTCAAGGCATGCCAATTTCAAACTCAACTCAATCTCTTCAACAAACATAGCACGGAACAGATCTAACTCACATTTCTGAATCATAGATACACGTAACACATCTCAAACCCCTTTCTAACTCTGGTGGTAACCGCAACAGATAACAACAGAACTAGCCCGATTCACAATCTCATACAACACTGTTCAAAAATTGACCGAGGACTTTTTCTGACTGATCATCTGACTTCATCAATTAACCAAACACTACGCAGGCGTCTTCAAAAACAATCTAGCAGAAATTTCGGATCTCTATTACCCACTTCCATTATGAACCTTCCACGGATGTAACCAACTAGAAGAAAATTGAAGCTCGGTCTTGACACGCTGGCAATTTACACACTTACTCTCATATTGAACCACATTATTCATCCACTCAATCCAGAAGTACTCATCTTCAACCCACAATACGTCTTCATACAACTCAGATGCAATACAAATGAACTGCCGTATGCTTCGGTCAAATCAATATGTCTCAAACACTATGTCAATCGGTGCAACTATTCTGTCTCTGAAATGCAAAACTCTATCATCTCTGAAACTGTATTTTGAAGGTCTTCCTTCTACTATGCCTCGCACGTGAGGTGCCAAGAATCTGTCTTGCAACTGTTTCTCTTCAACATTCTGACTCAAGGTAGTCTCAACTCGAAACTCGGCCACAAAACTACTATCATTTGATATACGGAATTCGGCAATTGCAACTCGTAACTCAACTACTAATCTAACAGCAAATACAACTCGGAACTCGGTTGCTACGTAGACTCTCTTCAGATAGTTCTCAATCTTGAGATCACAGTCTTCAAGCAATTCTAACTACTCATGTTGTTCAAGTTTCAACCCTTCCTAAGTCTTCAAATATTTCAAGTTCTGATGATACGTGCATATACATTGTGCATTTCTTACTATATAAGCTTTGTCTCTAAGTCTTCGAAGCAAATACAACTGTAATTAACTCTATGTCTCATATCAAATAACTCTTCTCACGGTCTTCCAACTATCTTGATGAACAAGCCACAATCTTCTGTCTTGCATAAGCACACAACCTAACTCTACATGTAACACATCACTATGGTTCACAAATTCTTTCTCTGTTATAAGCTGACTCAAGGTCGAAGCTCTCTTCAAAGTTTCTTTCGGTTTCTCAAGGGCTCATTATCTCGCATCTAACCACACAACTGAACATTCTTCTGTAGCAATCTATCAACGGAGCAACTATCTTCAAAAGATTATTTACAATTTCTGAAAGTAACAATACTAGACCTAGAAACTATAGATATCTGTCACAGTCTTCAATTTCTTCCAACTCATATCTTCTTTTGCCTACTTGGGATTTTCTCTAACACATTCAGCTGATCTACATGTCCTAGGAGGACATCTTCGTTAATCTCGGAGTTCACGTTGGCTCAACTTGGGATTCAACTGATTCTCTAATAGAATCTACAATACTAACTCGAAAGCTTGTCATGGTCTTCTTCGGTACTTGAATATACTCAGGTATCATCTATGAGAACTACTACAAACTGATCAGGAAGCTTAGGAAAATATTCTGTTCAACATCTCTATAAAAGTAACCAACACACTAGTCCAACAAAACAGCATAACTCGGAACTCAAAACGGTCACATCTTGCCTCAAAAGTTGTGTTCGGTACTTCAAATTTTCTCACTTTCAACTGGTAGTAAACGGATCTCAAACTAATCTTCAAATAGACTGAAGCACACACTAACTGACCAACCAATCACTGACACTCGAAAACAGATACTAATCATTCACTGTCACTTGTTTCGACTGTATGTAATCTGATCACATTCTTGTATGGTCTTCTCTCTTCTTCACAAATTGCACTGTAGAACTCTGAGATGATGCACTAAGCCTAATGAATCTAAGGTCTAACAAGTCTCGAAGTTAATTCTTCAACATTCTCAATTCTTCCGGGATTCACAAGTTACAGAGCAAACAAAACAGAAGCAACCTCGAAAACGGTCTCAATAACAAACTCTTCTCCTCTAACAAGAGGTAAACCGGCAATTCTTCCAAATACTTCTAGGAAAAGAAAACACAAACTATCCTAACACGTTGCAGTCCAATCTTCATTCAAAAATCAAATCCATCACAATTGCTAAGCAAGCCTGTCAACTAAACTCATTCAACCTTTGACCTCTAAATCTGGATCAACATTCAACAAGAAGTTCACCTCCTCACCTACCACTACAGTCACACAAAAATTTGCGTCTTCAAAGCAACTCTCTCTTTGTCTCAACGTATACACTAACTATTTGCTCTTCAAGTCGAGCCTTGGAAAAAGGCACACCGAAACTGTAGGAAGACAATCACTTCACATCTACTAGAAACTAGCAACTCTGAACCACCAACAAACATCTTCTGTACATCTTCCTGATCACTACTATCTCCCAAAAGGTCTAGTCACATGCGTCCCTACGTCTAAAATCTCAACAGAGATACGTCAAAACCTTTGCACGCTCACACAAACGGACGATTCTGCTAAAATTGTAACTTCACAAGTACACAACTGATAGTCTTCGGTCCACTTGTTTTCGGACTGATTCTTCAACAAAATCCGACTCTTCTAAACTATTCGTAGAGCATTTCAAAACTTCAAAAACGCGGTTCTGGGCACACACAGACAACCATACTGGAAAACCACCCAGACGCACACTGGCCCCAAACACACAAATCGGTTCCCATTCACGGACACTGATCGGCTGTCTTGCATCGAAATCATAGGCTGAACCCCAACGGTCACCACTAACGTTTCTGGCTTTTAGATTACTCACACGAGACCCTTACCTTGATCTCGCTAAAAGAACTAAGGTGCTCTTACCTACCTCTAACACCTCATCGGGCACATTCAAACTTGCATGCTTGTTAACAACATACGGGAGTACGAACTCAGAACCAATCAGAAGAGACAAACTCAAAACTGTACTAAGGGCTTATCTGCTATAACATCGATACCACTCTGACTCCCACTCATAGGTCTTCACTTCTTTTCACCTACCCATACCAAAATCGGTCTCATCGTCTCCCACAAGCAAGAATCAACTCACGTGCACGCGGACTCGAGCAAACAAATTGTTCCTCAACTCCGGTACAACCATACTCCCCTAACTATAGCAAAGAACTTCCCCTACATCATCCCCATTTTCAAAACCCCAACTTCCACTTACCGATTCGCGACTCACACACTGGCCCTAAACTTACTAAAAGCAATAAATCAATCAACAATTTAACATACAAGTTGGGTTAGCAAAGGAAAGGTCCAAGTGGCTCAAGTATGATTTCCCTCACTTAAAATCCTTTTTCCGATGTAATAGAAGCAATGAGACTCTACTAAACATGTTTCAACCAAATCAACACACATACATGCTCAACCAAGCATATAACAAGGATTACTTGCTAAACAAGCAACACATGCGTACGATCAAACAACATGCATTCTCAATCAAACAATCACACATCACAGCATACACGGAAAACAAACAGCATGCTTTTAAACAAGCAATCAACATACTTGTCATACAAGCAATCGTACTTACAAAACAAGCAAACACCGTGCATATCAATTCAAAACTTAAACTTACCTAACTTACCTGCCCAAGGTCTCGGAAACCTTAGGCTCTGATACCAACAAATGTAACCCCCTCGTCCCGGTCTAGCCAGACGACCGGTCCGAGTGGGCCACACGGGGAAAACCGAAGCGAAACCCGTTAAGGCTTCCCCTCGGTTAACGACCCAGAAAATTTCTTTTTATCCTATCTTGTCTACATGCATAATTAAGACCTATGTGTAGCACAGCAGCGGAAGATACAAACAACGAAACATTCACCGACCAAACAAAACATAAACAGTCCATTTTACTTCATTACAGCAGGCCGTTTCGAAACGCCTATAGGGTGTTCCGAAACGCCTTGACCTAGTCAACGGGCCAGGGTCAACCACAAGGTGACCGTTCCGAAACAGGGGAGACCCGTATCGGAACGACCTTGACGGTCAATATCTCGTGGTCAACGAGATTTGACCGTTTCGAAACTTCAAAGGCCCGTTTCGGAACGGCTTCATCTCGCCAATTTCTCAAAATTCCAGTAGCGAAAACGTTCCGAAACGACCCTCATCCGTTTCGAAACGGCAGGCCATATACACAGGGACCGTTCCGGAACAGGGGCACCCGTTCCGAAATGCCCCCTGTCTGCAGACTCGTCTGGGCTGTTTTGAGGCACAAGGGTGCCCCAAAACACCATACAACAACAAATCAATTGAACCCAAGCTATACCAACAATAACATCATGCTTTAACAAGACCTAAACATGTCTAATACTAAGGCAATAATCCACAACAAGCATTCATTCAAGCAACCATCAAACACATGTAAAAACACTTAAGGCATAAGACTAACATTCAAATGAGCAACTTAGGCATGAGTTAACATTCATCACACAAGCATTTGGCAAGATACATCATGCTTACGAATCAAGTCAACCATAGACATACATCAAACTCAAATCAACACACCTATCCCGTTGCTTTACTATTACAATCTTTAAGTTTAAACATCATACTTGAGCTAACCGTAAGCAACACTTGGAGGCCTTTCCTTGCTCTTGCCACCCACAAACCATTGATCTGCATTGTCGAACAAAAGAGAGCGTAAGCATAAAAGCTTAGTGAGGGTAAGCTCATAAAACAAACCTTCGACAATGTAGGGTCCAAGCGCGAGCTACAACCAAGATAAAATGCATGACCATACCTTTGATCCACACGAGCCATAAATATATAAATGATGCATGAACATATATCCAATATCATGTCATGCTCAACATGTTTAAATCCATCACACATGTAATCACATATAGTTAACCATGTTAGCAACACATCCCAAATTACATTGGTTCACGATTAATCACATATTGGCAACATAAACCACAATCCGTATTGGCACCTAGCTATGACCCGAATACGCGGATAACCCGTTGGAACGCATTTCCAACAACAACATTACCTCGGTGGGATTCCACTCATCACCGGTCCTTGCATGTGCGGGATTCCACTCATCGCCACATGCCCTACGGATGGGATTCCACTCATCATCACGTAGAAATATAAATAAAATTTCCGGGCGAACCCGTACTCCTCCTTGGTGACTCAACGCCACCAAGGACACGCGCGACTTTTGACTCATGTGTACACACTAACATCCTAATGATCGATCATTTGTACCCAAGCATACTAGTGCCAATACTACACATTTCATTAATCATTCATAATGTCAATTCATAACACTTCCGTGCTTAGCACGTACTCACCATGACTTACCATCATGTACAAACCACATTTCCATGTCTAGCATGTACTCACCATGATCCCCGGATCATACAAACACCTCATAATATCATTACACATGTCAACACTACATGCATCTCAACAACACAATTATCACATCATATTTCACACACATGTATATCCCTATCACATTCATCATCAACATGCACGTAACAATGCATTAAGCCATGCCTCCACATACATGTATAACAACATAAGCATAGCCACCATAAGCATGATTAAACATGAGGCATAATTCAACACTTTAAAGATCAACCAAGGTCTCTAACTAAAGTTTGGGATTAGGCCACCACCCTAATCCCAACTCTAGGTGGGTCTACCAATCCCAACCTAGTTCATATGCTTGAACCAACACTTGAAAACCATTTAAAAGTATTTAACCACTCACCTAAACATCCAAGCTCCAAGCCAAGCTAGCAACCTCCCTCAAATTTCCGGATTTCTTCCCGAAGCTTTTCCAACACGAATTCCCGCTTCCAAACAACCTCAAACACATTTCAAACAATTCCAAATCAGCCCATCACCAAAAGACCAACCCGGAACACAATTCAAATACAATTCACAATGTTGCAAGCTATGACCAAACCCCTTTTTAGCAATTTCGGACAGCCCCTAAACCATGTCCAAAAACCATGTTTCCAACATCCATAGCACTCACAAACAATCCCAAATCAACCCCTAACCATAGTGCTACCATTGGGCTATCAATTTCCACCTAAAACAACCCCCAAAACTCACCCAAAACCCTCCAAAAAACCCATTTTTACCCAATTTCGGAAATTCATTTAAAATACTCTAAAAATTATATATGTTGAACTATTTGATTCACAAACATCATATCTAACCATTATAAATCAAAAGCTTTAGTAAAAACCCATAAAGCTCCATCCTTTAACCTAAACTTTCAAAAACCCAATTTTTAAAACATTGATGAAAATGAAATATATTTGTACTTCCAAGTAGAGGAAGATGAGAGTAAGTCGGAAATATAATTATCTTTCAAAACCGAGCCAAAATGGAGGAGAAATGAGGTGAAAAAGTGAAAGAGATGGGAGAGCTCTTTTCACGTTGGTATTTGGTTGAGGAAGAGGATGAATAGTGAAAGTGTTGGATAAGGGGATTTAAAATCAAAGTTGGGCTATTTACAAAATGGCCATTAATGAATGGCTCTCTTCTTTATTCTTTAAAAATTCTTCACTTTGCAATTTCTTCAATTTGGTCCAACGTAAAATATTTGTTTTTGAAACCCGAAACTTAAAAGATTATTTTAATTGTAAAACCGAGCCCAAAATAATATTAAAATATTATTTTCACCCAACCCCTAAACCCGGGTGTTACAAAATTAGAGGTTTAAGGTATAATTAGAGGTTTGACTAGTCAAATCCGTTAATATTGATGTTTGGTAAATAGCGGATTGAAAGAGCGGATTGTGGTGAAAAAGCTAATTTTGAAAAAGCTCCTAATATGAGCTTTTTGAGATTAGAGGTTTGATATTAGAGTTGTAATGAATCTTTTACCCTTAACAATTACCAAAAATCTCCAAATAACCTAAATTAAATAATAATAATTTTTAATATAAATAATAACATACTAAATATTAGACTTATTTGTTGTTACTACTAATTTATATGGTGACATTTGTAAGTTAATTCTATTTTTTATTATCACATATTTATATGTGCATATAATTTTTTTAATAATTATATAAATAATAAATTAATATATAAATCTTTCAAATTTGTTTAGGAAATTTATATTAAAAAATAATTTTTACAAATCTAATTAATATTTATTAGATACAAAATATTAATAACTGATAAATTATTCAAACAAGTATTAAATATAACCATGTCCTTATATGTCATTTTGCTTGTTTAAATAATCAAACAGCTATCAACTATCAGTTAATTTTACCAAACACTTTTGTACAATCAACTAATACAATCCGCTAGTCAAATCAGCTAATGCAGTCAACTATCAGCTAATGTAATCCGCTATCAGCTACCAGCTATCCGCTAATTGCCAAACAGGGCCTAAGTAAATTGATAGATAATAAGAATATTACTATTCGATTGTAATGCAAAATGGAAATCTAAATGATAAGTAGCATTTAATTTGATAAGCAGAAATGGTTTGTTGGTTATGTATAGCAGCTTGACAAATCCTAATCATATAAAAAAAATTCTATAGGAAAAAAATGAGTAAATATCATTTTTACCTTTGAAAATATGAGGGAACAAGAATAACCAGCTTGACCAATATGCCAAATGTGTTTGTTCTATCTTTATGTATTATTATTTTCTTTTCAATTACACTATGTATATATTATTTACGTGGGATAATTTTAAAGTAAATATCATGTACCGATATATACCATGAATCATATGCTCTGCTATTTATCATTAATTATTTTAATAACTTTTGAAATTATGAAGACAAAAATGTGATTATTCAGTTTTTAGAATAAAATATGTTAAAACACTTTTCGGATTACTTTTTCATTTTTTTAATTTTGTTCAAATTTTATTTTAATAAATTTACTATTTTAATTAAAAAATAAACAAATCTGAAAAAGTGGTACAATTTTGTAACACATTTTATTCTAAAGAGAATAATTATATTTTAAAATTTCATAATTTCAAAAGTTATTAAAATAATTAATGACACATGTCAATACATATGATTAATGATACGTAACAATACATGGTGTTTACTCTAAACTCATTTATTTATGTGATATATTTTATTAAAAATCATTTAGACTAATTAAAACATTTCACATGTCATAAATTAAATAATTTCAAGCAAAATAGAAAATAAAAAACTCATAAAAAAATATACATATATTATCTATCTTTAGAATTTAATTTTTTTCCACTCAATTAAGCCATCAAACTCAAGAAAAAAAATAATTTGGCCCTTTAACTAACTTTGACACTTAACTTTAACGTTTTTTTTAAAAAAAATTCTTTTTTTGACACATGTCGCAATATGATAATGTCACTTGTTGTTTTTATGAAATTTTTAAAAAATATATATAAAATAGAAAAATTCTAAAAAAATTGAAAAAATATATTAAAAATATAATATATATTTAATTTTGAAAATTATTTAAAAATAATAAATAATAATTTTTCAAAAGATTAAAATATTTTAAAAATTTACAAATTAAAATATAAAATATTATTATTATAAAATTATAAAAAATAATTTAAAAATATTGTTTAATATATATTTTTTAAAATATAGTTTTAAAATCAAAATAACTTTTATTGTTTTATATTTTTCAAATTATTTTTTATAAAAGTATAATTTTTTTATTTTTTAAATAAATTTCGAAATTTAAAAAATATTTTTAATAATTTTCCAAAATTTTTGAAAAAATTAAGAATTTTTTCGGTTTCCATAGAAAAGATAAAGGTGTTATGAATATTTATCTATGTAGATGTCTATAATGATAAAGACTTTATCAAGGAGATTTGATTTACTTTATCATTAGAAATATTATCTTCATTCTTCATTAATTAGAGTTTAATATATTATGTACTCTTTATACCTATAAATAAATAATCTAATGAAGGCATTGTATATATTTGAATTTTGAGAATAATATAAATCTCTATCTTCTTTTTATCTTTTTGTTCTTTCATTCTTGTGCTTTGTTATTAATATTATTCTTTTTATTTTATTTTATTTACAATAAAAAAGAACAAAAGTTAATTTATTTTTTTGTTTTGTTTTTATTATAAGAAGTTGTGTTGATTTGTTCCACACACAACACGTTTCTGTACAACTTGATCCACTGTTAGCCGCCGAACCAGGAAAAGGAATTCCACGTCACCCTCAGTAAAAACTAGAATTATTAATTTGACCCAAACAAAAGAAAAAGGCACTTCTGTTCTGCCGTGGGATTTATTCAGTCAAAATTGTTCTTCGCTTTCGGGTACGATGCACCCCAATTTCACTTTAAATGTTGTGTTTATTAAAAGTAAAGTTTTTAGCATTTGTGACAACATATTTTCTTAATTAAATAGGTATGGATTAATCATTTTGTATATTTATTTTACATGTTACACCAGCAAATAATCCGAAGCAATAGTTTAATATCAACATAGTGAATTAGGGACGAAAGTTATTATGAAATGTAGGGAGAGGTCAAATTATTAAATTTTAAAAATAAAAAAATTATTAAGCAATTAAACTTAAAATTAAATATAAAATTAAGTTTATTTAATATTTAAATTTATAGTGGTGTTCAGCCGTATTCGTCGAATCTTGTAAATCTTTTTTGTTTAAACATTACATACATATTGTAATCCAACATTATGGGTAGAATGTAATATAGAGTGTAATCTTATTTTATCCTAATTTTATAAACCAAAGAGCGGCTAAGTGTTATTCTTATCTCAATCCATCAGGTATAATTCCTTAAATATTGCAGTTGAATTGTTTTTGCTAGTGTTGTATTTTTTATTTTTTTAATTTATTATACTCTAAACAGTAAAACGTGAAGATAAATTAAACAAATGCAGATTTTATTGTTAATTTTTTTATTAAAATAATATAAAATTAATCTGACAGTATGCTTTGTCATGCCAAGAAGTGAGCTGAAAAAGTGAAGTTGATATGTGTTTTATCAGACTTATTAAATTTTTTAATAATTTTTTAAACAGTAAAGTTGAAATGTGTTGAATCATATTTCTAATGATATTGTTCGAAATATAATAAATCCAAAAATGAAAAAAACAGTCTCAATATTTCAAAAAATTTAACCCCAACCCCCACCAAGAAAATTAGAACAATGCAATATACAAACCGTTTTAATTGGATCCATAGAAATAGACTTTGGGGGATAATAAAGTAGTTCTCCAAGTTTGAAAGGTTTTTGACGTGGGGCCTTTTAGTTAAACCTGACAACACTTCACAGGGTTCGACATGACTAATTGCGTGTAATCGGGACAAAAAATTCTAAGATAAAATATATTTTAGGCAAAATGACAAAAGATGCCCCCAACGTTTGCATGTTTTGTCATTTAGCCATCTATTCTTTTTTTTGGTCAAAATATGCTCCCAACGTTTGTTTGTTTTGTCATTTGGCCCCCTATTCTTTTTTTTGTCCAAATATGCCCCCAACGTTTCATTTGTAGTCTAAATATGCCCTCAACGTTTCAATTTGGTCCAAATATGCCCCCGTTAGATGGAAACTGTCAGTTAACTGACGTTCAACAGCTGATGCTGACTGGACTTGCCACGTATTAAGATCTGCTGATGCCACGTCAAAAAAAATTTATAAGTCGTTGATCGTCAGTTGATTGACAGTTTACATCTAACAGGGGCATATTTGGACTATGAATGAAACGTTGGGGGCATATTTGGACCAAAAGAAAGAATAGGGGGCCAAATGACAAAACAAACAAATGTTGGAGGTATATTTGGACCAAAAGAAAGAATAGGGGGCCAAATGACAAAACTTGCAAACGTTGGGGGTATCTTTTGTCATTTTGCCTATATTTTACAAGTAGTAAAAAATTCGAGTCGTTGAATTCTTGTTTGGTACATGCATGTTACATACATTGAGTGTATCAATGCCTAGTCAGCTATTAAGCAATAAATAAATAAAACTGTTTTCAACCTAACAATTTAATAAACCTGTTTATTTATTTAATGGTCTGACCATTCCCATATAAGAAACAAACTATTCATAGCTCCAAATAATTAAATCCCGTAATTTTAACTAATTGTGTAATTAAAAGAGAGGTTATGAGCTCTTCCGTTAGAAGCAGTAAAACTAAAAGGATTACTTTAAAATAGTGGCCTCTAAATTCAAAGAACAACCAATAATTAAAGCATTATCAATTTGAACAAAAGTTAGGTATTTGGACTTTTCAAAGCAAAGGCATTGGATTTCTTGTCTTAGAGAAACAGTCGTTTTCAACAAATAGGAAAACAGAATAAAGACAGACAACAATTTCTTCACCTGCTACATTAAACTAATATTGAAGTTGACGCCCCCAAAGATCAAACTTCGGATTTTCCAAATAAATTATTACGAATTTATATATTATTTTTTAATTTAAATAATTATAAATATGAATTCAGATAGTAATTAATTAAAAAAATACTTTAACATACATATTTGTGTAAATTTTGACGACTTACCTATTTAATTTAAGATTCGGGGTTTATGAGTTTAGGTTGCATGGTTTTATGAACTTATGATTTAGAGTTAAGATTAAAAGTTTAGGGGTAGGATTAGCAATTTAAATTTTAAAAGAAGAGTTGTGTAAATATTTTTAGTATCAAAATATTACCCTTAATTTACACAAGATGTCTAAAAATCACACAACTCTTCATATTCAAACCATATCATCTAAAACTTAGATATCTATCCCTAACACCCTAAATCTTAAACTCCAAACATTAAATCTTAAACTCCAAACATTAAATCTTAAACTCTAAATTCTAACCATCAACCTTAAGTTCTAAACCTTTTCACCTAAACTCTAAAATCCAATCTAAACCCTAAAAATTAAAAAGTTTACATAAACTTATGTATCAAGGTATTTTCCTAATTTTAAAGGATAAAATTTTGATGCACGGGATATGTAAAATTCAAATATTAAATTTATAACCTTAAACACTAAATATTAAACCCCAAATTATAAACATTATACTCTAAATTCTAGACATCGACAATAAGTTATAAATCTCAAAAACTAAATCCTTAAACGTTGAGAAATTATTAGATGAGCCTGACTCACCATATCATCCGTGGTCCCAACCAATAAGGTACATCCATATCATTTTAACTTCAAATAACCACCCACTTCATATTGACATTTAGGAAAGAAGTAGAGATTCACCTTAAAAAAATAAAATAAATGAATCTTATTAGTTGATATCACAGATAACGTAATAAGTCGAATCTATCTAATAACTTTTTATAAATTATAAACTTTAAATTTAAATTTTAACCCTTAAATTAAAAAGTTTATTAGGTTAGTAGATCATTTTTTTCCTAATTGGGTTTAAATGATTATATATAAGAATATTGGATGTGGTTATTGAATGGGATGTGGGGTATATTTTCAAAGCCTCCGAAGACGTAGCGCACCGCAGTCTAGGATTTATTTATTTTTTAATCGAATTTATGTACGTGCCTGGAAGCAGCACAGCAGTACGGAACAGAGACTGAAAGAGAAAGGGTCAATGTTTTCACCTCTATAAATTCCCACATCCACGACCCATGTTGAAACCAATCTAACATTTATCGCTTCTTCCACGTTCTTGTCATTCCCTGATTGATTGTAAGTTGTAACACTGAGAGATACTGAAAAACCAAACCGTTCACTTCTTGTTCTTTGTTTTGTTTTGTATTTCCCAGGCCAAAATCAGAACTGGAAAACCATGAAGTTCGGGAAGGAATTCGCATCTCAAATGGTGCCGGAATGGCAAGAAGCTTACATGGATTATGACTTTCTCAAGACCCTTTTAAAAGAAATCCATGGCTTCAAGCAACGGACCAGACCACCAGCCACCCCGGGTGGTCTCAAACGAAAGATGACGCTGTACAGAGCTTTCAGCGGTCTGGTCCAAAGGCACAACAACAACCAGCCCACCACTCCTTCCTCAGGCTCACCGGACATCGAAGATCAACGACCTATCCTGGTGAACTCCGTCGACCGCGACGGTTCCCGGAGTTACGAAACGACTTTCCTCATGCAAGCAGACGAAGGGGGAGAGTACGAGCTGGTGTTCTTTAGAAGGCTCGATGACGAGTTCAATAAGGTGGATAAGTTCTACAGGTCGAAGGTGGAAGAGGTGACCAAAGAGGCTGAGATCTTGAACAAGCAAATGGATGCTCTGATTGCTTTCAGAATCAAAGTGGAGAATCCTCAGGGATGGTCGTGGGAAGATAGATCCGGCGAAATGACCCGTCTCGCCTCCAACGTCGCCGCCTCGACTGCCGCCTTGGCTGCTTCGACTCCTGCTGGTGCCAGGGCAAGCAGTAAGTCATGCACCACAAAGCACAACATATAAATTTACTTCTTGTACATTTCATGACTGTGTTTTTGGTTGATTTGCAGGGAGAGTTGAGCACATGGAGATTATAGAAGAAGGGCCAAGCATGCATGAAGATTCAGATGAGGATAAAGAAAACAAAGTTGAAGATCGAAAGCCGGTGGCCAAAGAACTTAAGGGTCGTAAACCAGCTCCATTACAAATTCTAAACCGTGTCAAAATGAACAACACCCTTGCGACCCCTCGATCAACCATTAAAGGTGTTCTAAACGTGCCTAATCATACTGAGCTGAAGTTCAATAGGGAAAATCTTAGGAAAGTTGAGAACCAACTTAAGCGAGCTTTCGTTGAATTCTACCAAAAACTGCGCCTTCTTAAGAGTTTCAGGTATGAAAAACTGATGCTTCCATTTATTGTTTTGATCACTTTCCCTGTTTAAATCGAATCGTACTTTGCTAACTCGTTTTGATATCGAAACAGCTTCTTAAACACATTAGCCTTCTCAAAAATCATGAAGAAATATGACAAGGTATGTAGTATGTGTGTACATGGTGTATCTATTAATCAACTTTCCCCTAACATATATGCCAAATTGGATTCTGTTTTTTTAACAATATATTGTTCTTCATGGTTGCAGATCACTTCAAGGAACGCTGCAAAGTCATACATGAATATGGTAGATAATTCTTACCTAGGTAGCTCCGAAGAGGTTACCAAACTTTTGGAGAGAGTTGAAGCTACGTTCATCAAGCATTTCGCAAACTCGAACCGCAGCAAAGGAATGAGTGTTTTAAGACCAAAAGCTAGGAAACAAAGACATAGAATAACATTTTCTACTGGTACCGACTTAACTTCACATATATATAGGGAATTCATGAAGCAATTAGGTACCAGTAAATATATAACGCTTTGCAATTCTCAGGTTTCTTTGCTGGATGCACATTTGCTCTCATAGTAGCACTTATTTTGATCATTCGTGCCCGAAATATCATGGGTCAAGCTGGAAGGAAACAATACATGGAAACCTTGTTCCCTCTTTACAGGTACGGTTTTGGCTTTGAATGTCTCTTGGCTACCATCTCCACTCACCTAAACCTTCATATTCATATCCCTGCAATTCGAGTTAATTTCTGTATAATTAATCCATTTGTTTGACACGCTCTTGCAGTTTATTTGGATTCGTTGTTCTACACATGGTTATGTATGCTGCGAATGTATACTTTTGGAGACGGTATCGGGTTAATTATGCCTTCATATTCGGTTTCAAGCAAGGAACAGAACTAGGCTACAGAGAAGTGCTGCTTGTAAGTTTTGGTCTTGCAGTACTGGCACTAGCTAGTGTGCTCTCAAATCTTGATATGCAGATGGATCCCAAAACAATGGATTACCAAGCATTCACTGAAATCATCCCTTTGATCCTCGTTGTGGTAAGATTATTGAACTTTTTTCCTAATGAGAGGAACTGATCTTTTGCCAATATATCTGTAATATTAGCAACTGATTTCTTGGTTTCTTCTTTGCTCTGCAGCTTGTGTTTATCATATTGTTCTTGCCATTCAACATCTTATATCGATCGAGTCGTTACTTCTTCCTCGTATGTTTGTTCCATTGTATCTGTGCCCCTCTCTACAAGGTAAAAAAAGAGATAGATTAAGGGTCTATATGATCAAAATGATTACCGGATCGGTCTTATTAATCGGTTAATGACTTTCTACTGCAGGTCACACTACCAGATTTCTTCCTGGCAGATCAGTTAACTAGCCAGGTTTGTGACTTGAAACTTGTTGTCTAACAACCTCGTGACTATGTTTGAAATGGTCATCGATATAATCGTTGTCGCCCCTTTGTTTTACCTTCAGGTGCAAGCATTCCGGAGCCTCGAATTCTACATTTGCTACTATGGTTGGGGAGACTTTAGACACAGACAAAACAGCTGCAAAACCAACGATGTATTCAACACTTTTAGCTTCATCATCGCTGTGATTCCGTACTGGTCTCGCCTCCTTCAATGCCTGCGTCGCTTGTTCGAAGAGAAAGCCCCTGAACAAGGGTACAACGGGCTGAAATATTTCATCACCATTGTCGCCCTGTGTTTAAGAACCGCTTACAGCCTTAACAAGGGGTTAGTTTGGGGAGTATTAGCTGTTGTTTCCTCGGTTGCAGCGGCAATCTTCGGTACTTATTGGGACCTTGTCCACGACTGGGGTCTCCTGAAGCGAAATTCGAAGAACCGGTGGCTGAGAGACAAACTCCTTATCCCTAACAAAAGCGTATACTTTGGTGCCATGGTGAGCATAAGGACAGTGTAAATTCTAATATTTGGCAAGATATTCCATTTTATTACATGTTCTAACAATGTTCATTCATTAAAAAACGTAGGTTCTCGATGTTGTGCTGAGATTTGCATGGTTACAAACGGTGTTCAATTTCAACTTGTTCGATCTGCATAGACAAACCTTGGTCACCATAGTGTCCAGCCTCGAGATCGTCCGGCGCGGCATTTGGAATTTCTTCCGGTTAGAAAACGAGCATTTGAACAACGTGGGGAAGTACCGTGCATTCAAATCAGTGCCATTACCTTTCAACTATGATGAAGATGAAGACAAAGATGAATAGGATGTTCAAATTTCAACTAAGGAAACCCAATAAATATGCGGAACAAACAGAAAAGTTGTAACTGTTATTATTTCATTCTTTCTTCTTGTAGATGCTGTTTATCTTACAGTTTTGTAAAGGGAGGTTAAGACCAGATTGCCCAATAAATATGATATTTTATAATAAAATTAAAATTTATTAATTACTTTATAACATTCAAAAGTGGGACGATTAAGCACGAATTAACTTGTCTCAGTAGTTAAGAAAACGAATGTTGTTTTAGAGATCATGAGTTTGAGCAGTATTAGAGAATAATGAGTAGTGTTAAAATCTGTTAAGCCTAAAATAACAGATTTTAAACTAATGTTGTAATGGGCTCTTCCTGTTATTCTGTTAAGCCCAATCTGTTGAGCTATTATGCTAACAGACTCTTTTTGTATCAGCCTATATATGTAATGCCCATTAGACCAAACCCAATTAATGTGAATATCATATCTCTTTTTTTCACTTTACTTTTTTCTTTTTTTTCCTTTTTCGTTGTTCTAACCCTAATCTCACCGTTCGTGACTGTTTGCACGACGACCTCCTCTTTTCTCTCACACTAAATCGGTGTTTCTCATCGTTCGCTTCAGTCGTACCAGATTCTAACATGGTATCAGAGCTTCGTTTATGTCAGTCTAGCTACGTGGCTATCGATAATGCTCGTCGGTGATTCAGCTCCAATGTTGATGTGAGAATTTTTGCTTTGCCTTATGAACTCTCGATGTTGCGGTGAGATTTTCTGTTGTTTCTCTATGAGATGTTGCACATCTTATCTGGTAAAATTCTTTCCCCTGATTCAATTTGATTCTGGTTCTGCTTCTGGTTTGTGTTGATCTTGCCATGTCTGAGTTCTCCTTGTATGCTAAATTCTGGCTGTTTGGTTCTTATGTGATATATGACTTTGATTGAGCTTCTCTCGCCTGGATCTGTGTGATATATGTTTATATTGTTTTGTGTTTGGCTTTCGACTGCCTATTACTGTACTGCTTCAAGTCTAGATCTCTGTGAATATGCTTGTTCTGTCCTTTGTAGCTTGACCGTTTGCGTGAGATCTGGTTGCCTGGTTGCCATTATATCTGTTGCTCTAGTTTGGTTCTTTTCTTGCTTCCATTCTTTATTCTTGGCTGGTGATGATGTCAATGAAACTGGTAACGATAACCTACCTACCGATAATGTTTCAAATGAGAATTCAACTGCTGTTCTGAATAATGCTACTCCTGCTCCTGCTTAATCTTCAGTGGTGTCTAGTAAAGTCTTTTTATCTAAGAAGATTAATGTTACTCTAGATGATCATAACTATCTAATCTGGCACCAATAAATTTACCTTATTATCAAAACAAATCGTCTGCTTAGATTCATTGATCCTAAGATCACATCCCCTTCTTAGTATATCTCTCGAGATGGAGTAGTTTCGATAAACCCTGAGTTTGAGCTGTATGAGGAGCAAGATGGGGCTCTAGCCACATGGCTCATCTCTACTGTTAGTCCAGGTGTTTTCCCTTATTTAATAGGTCTTAGTACAACTTCTGCAATTTGAGGAACCCTACATAAGCTCTATAGTGGGAAAATCACCACTCGGCTGATGTCTTTTAGACGTATGTTGCATTCTCAAAAGAAGGGGGACCTTAGTATGATAGACTATCTTATGAAAAATCAAGTATGTGTGTGACAATCTTGCAAGCCGTGGAGAGGTCATTTTAGAACATGAACAATAACTGCTATTCTAAATGGATTATCTGCTAATTTTGACCCTGTGGTAACTGTTATAATTGTCTCTCCTTCCTTCTCTGATTATAGCTTTGTTAGTTCAATTATGTTAGATGCAGATGCTAAATAAAGTCAACTTGTTGAACCTATAACTGCCTCTGCTCATCTCACTACTCAACAAGGATCTAGTTATGTTACTTCTCAATCTACTCAACCTTTCCAGTTTACACAACCTTCTCAATCTACTACTTTAGATGTGTCAGATATCCCAACCTCTGAGTATAGTGAGGCTAATAATGTTGAAACTCAGACTGATCAATATGTCTATAATAACAATAATGCCTATAGAGAGAGGGGTAGAGGGAGATACAATGGTTCCAGGCCACAGTGTCAGTTGTGTGGTAAACTTGGACACTTGGTTGAAAGATGCTATTCAAGGTTTGATACAACCTTTAAAAATGGATCTGTCAGGTCTTTTCAGACTAACACTTCTCCTATTGTTCCTCAAAATCATACTTCTCAAGCTCACATTTTCTCATATAGTGCTCATCCTAATGTTCATCTTGTATCACCTTATAGCCCCATGTATTATATTGCCCCTCCTGCACCAATTATGAGTGTGTCACATGCTTATCATATGCCATCTGTAACACATGTTCGCCCTTTTCAGTTACATACTGTTAATCTCTCTAGCTATTCTCCAATGCTTGTTCCACACTCAGTAAGCAGTCCTTCCTACTTAGCTCATCCTTCATTCAGTGTTACTTCTGTGGCAACTCCACATGTGTCACCTGCTGCTGTGACACCTCAGGCTTTGATAGCTACACCTGAGGTGGTTGCTGATAATGCCTGGTATCCAGATTCTGGAGCCACTCACCATCTTACTAACAACTTCAGTAATTTGCAAGTTGGAACAACTTATCCTGGTTCAGGTAATGTTCTAGTACAAAATGGTAACACTCTGCCTATCAAGATCTCTGGTCAATCTTCTTTTCTTCAGAATAATAGACTTTTTCATTTAAATAAAATTTTGTTTGTACCTGGTATTACAAAGAACTTACTCTCTGTGTCTAAGTTCACTCAAGATAATAAAATTTCTCTGGAATTCTATCCAAAGCACTGTCAAGTAAGGGATCTGCATACAAAGAAGGTTGTTCTTCTGGGTCAAGAGCATAATGGTCTGTACAGCTTGGGAGGCTTAGCTCAGCATCATTCTACTGTTAATAATAATTCTGAGAATGTTCACTGTCATTTAGCTAATACTCCCTCCGTCCCATTAATTTTGTCCTTTATTGACTTTTTAAAAGTCAAAATTTTTAAACTTTGACCATAATTATTTTTAATATTTTAAACAATTAAATTTTATAAAATATATATTTTAAAACTACTTGATTAAAATTTTATAAATATATTTTTTATATTTTTTTCAATAATAAATTTTATATAGTAATAGGTCAAAGTTTAAAAAATTTGACCAAAAAAAAGTCAATAATGGACAAAATTAATGGGACGGAGGGAGTAATTCTGATACTGTTCATTGTCATTTAGCTTCCTGTAATAATGTCTCTACTGATATTTAGCACAAGAGACTTGGGCATCCATCTCTTGATGTTTTGCATTTTGTTTTATGCAGTTGTAACATTTATTATGTTAGAAATAAAAATGCTTTAGCTGCAGTTTTGTGCAAAGCTTGTCAATTTGGCAAAGCTTATAATTTACCTTTTCCTACTTCACACACTGAGTACACTAAGTCATTGCAATTAGTTGTTGCTGATGTGTGGGGCCCTGCTCCTCTAAGTTCAAATGGTTTTAAGTATTACTTAGCCCTTACTGATGCATTTACCAGATACACTTGGGTGTATTTTCTGAAATTAAAATCTCAGGTTAAAGAGGCATTTATTCAGTTTCATAAAGAGGCTGAACGACAACTTGGTGATAAACTGAAGGCTCTACAATCAGATTGTGGTAGAGAGTTCATGGTCCTTAAGGCTTACCTGCAAGATCAAGGCATTGTACATAGGATGTCCTGCCCCATACATCTGAGCAGAATGGTTTAGTTGAAAGGAAGCATAGGCATCTGGTGAAGGTGGGTCTCACTCTCTTAGCTCAGGCTTCTATGCCTTTAAAATTTTGGTATGATGCCTTCTCATGTGCTGTTTTTCTCATTAATAGACTGCCAACTAAAGTTCTATCTAATATGTTTCCATATGAAAAACTCTTTCACAAGAAATCTAATTACAAAATACTAAAAGTATTTGGTTGTGCTTGCTTTCCTTTGCTTAGACCTTATAACAAATATAAACTACAATTTCGATCTGCATCTTGTGTGTTTCTTGGTTTTTCCCCTATTCAAAAAGGATACAAGTGTCTTGATGCCTCTGGTAGAGTTTTTGTGTCTAGACATGTCAAATTCGATGGAAATCTTTTTTCTTTTGAAAAATCCAATTTACATTCAAAAGAGTCTTGTGTGTCTGTTTCATTTTTGTCTGATTTAGGGGATGAAACTCTCAATTCTAAATAGTCATGCTCTCAAGTTTCTATCATTCCTCTTGCTCCTATACATTATACCCTTGCTCAGCACACATCTCAGCCTGTCACCATTACTAACAATTAGAGTTCTTCTCCTTTGTCATCTGCTCTTCCTAATGTCTCAGTTTTCCCTACATCTCAGTCTCCTCATACTACCAATATACTATCTTCAACTCTTGATATCCATACATCAATTCCATCTTCCCCTGCATCTCTTTCACCATCTGCCACTCATAATGTCACTGTACCATCTTCCTCTGCATCTCTTTCACCACCAGCCACTCATAATATCACTATACCATCTTCCTCTGCATCTCTTTCACCATCTTCCACTCATAATATCACTATACCATCTTCCACTGCATCTCTATCACCACATGCCACTCATAATATCACTATACCATCTTCCCCTGCATCTCTTTCACCACCTGCCACTCATACATCACCTATCTCACCTACCACTGCATCTCTATCTCCATCAACCACTTCTACTTCTTCACCCTCCAACTTAAATCCCTCCATGTCCACTGATGTTCCATCTGTTACTCCCATCACTACAAATGTTTCAATTTCTCATCCCATGGTTACTCGAAGCAAGACTGGGATATTTAAACCCAAAGCCTACCTGGTGTACAATGATGTTCAAGAACCTTAAGATGTGTATGCAGCTCTTCAAACACCTTGCTAGAGAGATGCAGTTCATGCTGAATATTTAGCTCTCTTGAAGAATGAGACCTGGGAGCTGAAGCCCTTACCTGAATCTCGCAAACCAGTGGGCTGTAAGTGGCTATTTAAGGTAAAGAGGAGACCAGATGGCTCAGTTGACAGATTCAAGGCTAGGCTGGTGGCAAAAGGCTATTCTTAGACTGTGGGTTGGGACTATAGAGAAACTTACAGTCTTGTGGTACGGTCATCTACCATTAGGACTGTTCTTGCTATTGTTGTTGCAAAGAAGTGGCCACTCAGACAAATTGAAATCAACAATGCTTTCTTAAATGGGGAATTGAATGAGAAAATATACATGTCCCAGCCATCAGGTTTTGAACAATATGGTCCTAATGGAGAAGAATTGGAATGTCACCTTAGAAAAGCTTTGTATGGACTTAAACAAGCCCCACGGGCCTGGTATGATACTCTGAAGGGTTTTCTTGTAGAAACACTTGGGTTTAAGGCTTCTAAGAGTGACACATCCTTGTTTATTAAAAACACCAGTAGTAGTTGTTTACTCTTAATGGTGTATGTTGATGACATTGTCATCACTGGAAGTGATGAGACTGAGATGAATGTTGTTGTTTAGCCTATAAACTCTGAATTTTCTTTGAAGGACTTGGGTCAACTAGAGTTCTTCCTTGGCATGGAGGTCCAGGCTCTCTCTAATGGACTTTTCTTAGGTCAGAAGAAGTACATTCTGGATCTTCTCACCAAAGTTAGTATGGTGTCTTCTCGTCCTTCTCCCACGCCAATGGTTGTTTCTCACAAGTTACAGCTGGGTGCTAATTTTGCTTTTGCTGATATACACCTTTACAGAAGCATTGTTGGGGGCTTGAAGTATGTCACACTGACTAGGCCTGATATAGCCTATGCTGTTAATAAAGTATCTCAGTTCATGAATGGTCCTTCCGAGAGTCATTGGCGTGCTGTTAAGAGGATCCTTCGATATCTTTGTGGTACCCTTGATTATGGTTTATTTTACAAACAATCTGAGTCTCTTGAACTGGTCTGTTATGCTGATGTAGATTGGGCTTCATCTGTGGAGGATAAACGGTTAACTTCAAGGTTTTGTATTTTCCTTAGTGGAAATCCGATTGTATGGAGTTCGAAGAAACAGAGTGTAATGTCTAGATCTACCTCTGAAGCTGAGTATAGAAGCTTAGCTAATTCAGTCTCTGATTTTGGTCTGGGTTAAGAATCTTTTGTCTGAAATTGGTATTGCAATCATAGGGAAACCAATTGTCTAGTGTGACAACACCTCTGCTGTCTCCATGGCGGCTAATCCTACTCATCATGTTAGGACAAAGCATGTAGAAATCGATGTTCATTTTGTTCGGGAGCGAGTTTTTGCAGGGCAGCTTTGTGTGAATTTTGTCCCCTCTGCTGAGCAAATAGCAGATGTCCTGACCAAACCTATTCCTCCAGTTGTGTTTGACCAGATGCGTGCTCGACTGGGTGTGCTATCTCTTGCAAATGTTCAGGGAAGAAGAGAACCAGGAAGATATTAGAGAATAGTGAGTAGTGTTAAAATCTGTTAAGCCTAAAATAACAGATTTTAAACTAATGTTGTAACAGGCTCTTTCTGTTATTTTGTTAAGCCCAATCTGTTAAGCTGTTATGCTAACAGACTCTTTTTGTGTCAGCCTATATATGTAATGCCCATTGGGCCAAACCCAATTAATGTGAATATCAGATCTCTTTTCTTCACTTTACTCTTTTCTTTTTCCTTTTTCCTTTTTCTTTGTTATAACCCTATTCTCATCGTTCGTGACTATTTGCACGGCGGTCTCTTCTTTTCTCTCACACTCAATCGGTGTTTCTCATCGTTCGCCTCCGTCGTACCAGATTCTAACAAGCAATAACAATTGCAGCAAGGGTGATTGAGTATGCATTGTCAAAAATAAAATATCAATTTAAAAATCATAAATGGTGATGCAATTAACTACAAGAATAAAAGTAACCATTAAACCTTTATTATAATATGACAAACTAAGGTCATCAAGTTTATCCCGCCCTCCAAATTCAACTTTAGTTTTTGGTCACTATTACAACTCTATATTAAAGTCCGAATGATATATTATAAAAGGGCGTCCATCGTTCGGTTAAAATCAAATTAAAATATAATTTAATTAATCAATTAGTTATTAAGGTATTAGGTTGATGAATGTTAAAGGTTTTTTAAAGTTCGAAACTGATTGATTAATTGAAATTAACCAAAATTTTAATATGTAAATCTGGGATATTTTAATCTCAATATTAAGCACAACCCAAAAAGAAAAAAATAAAGACTAAAAGTAAAAAATATCTAATAGAAGACAACTATTTTCAATTTATTGCTCATGGAATTGTTATTTTGAATCAAAATTAAAGAAAAATATTAAACTTTTTTTTGGTTAAGTAAAAAATCAACCAAATTAACCGAGTTTAGTTCCTTTCAATTTATATTTTAAAAAATAGATTCAATTAACGGCTAAAATTAAAAAAGTTCACTTAATTCAACTTTGAGTACTTCAGTAATACGGTTAAATAAATTGGGTTTTTCATTTGTTGCACCCAAAGATCATGTGTTGGAGCAATTTAGGAAGTTAGAAGCTGAGGTATAGGGCTATCGGAGTTGAGGTACATGAGTATTAGGGTTTTATTATTTTTTACGAATCCCGTTAAGATAGTATCCTGGAATATTAGAGGGTTGTGCAATCCTCTAAAAAAAGGGCAATCATGCGCCTATGCTCGAAAAGAAAAATAAACTTCTGTTTAATTCAAGAAACAAAGATGGAAGTATTCAAAGATCACTCTATTCGGTCTATTTGGGGACCGAGTCAATCTTGCACCATCAACGGGTTCGTCAGTTGGGCTGTTATCAATCTGCCATTAAAACAAGGATGCTATATTTGGCTCCAAAAATTCAGATTAAAGGGGTTCAAAGATGGAGACAGGAACACATCATTGTCACTGGCCGAAAATTAAGGAACTAAATAGTTCAAATTAAAGTTGGGGAGGATGTTCTCAGAAATCCAGAAGGTATTTCAACAGCTTTTGAAGAGCACTTTAGGCGCGCATTCTCTTGCTGAACTTGCTCTGCCTTAAAGATTAATGATTGAAAACAATATCAGAAGATTCCGCTGAGTGGCTGGAAAGGCCATTTTCTAAGGAGGAGATTTAAGAAGCAATTTCATCTATGGATGGCTTTCCAGCGCCAGGCCCGGATGAATTTAATCTCGAATTTTACAAAAAATATTGGAATTATTACATGGAGACCTGGTGTCTTTTTTCAACAATTTCTTTGAAGGTAAGGATTTTCAAGCAGAGATGAATTTTTCATTCATATCATTAATACCCAAAGTGCAAGTGCCAGAGAGGGTTGAAGACTACAGGCCTATCAGCCTTGTGGGGAGTATATACAAAATTGTCGCAAGAGTTTTAGCCAGACGTTTATTTTGCGTTATTGAAGAAGTGGTGGGCAATACCCAATTCGCATTCATCAAGGGGCGATAGATCATAGATTGCTCTCTAGTAGCGAATGAGCTGGTAGACTTGGATCGACGAAGGGGCGACGAAATGGTTGTTTTCAAGGCGGATTTTAAGAAAGCGTACGACTCTATTGAATGACCATTTTTATTATTTGTACTTAGAAAGATCGGGTTTAGACAAAGGTGGTGCAATTGAATAAGAGCGTACATCTCAACGGTTTCCATGGTTGTTCTAATTAATGGTGTTCCATCAAAATCCTTCCGAATAAAAAAAGGGTTGCGGCAAGGTTGTCATTTATCACTGTTCCTCTTTAACATTGTTGCTGAAGCTTTGAGCAGTTCATTATCAAAAGCGATGAATTTGAGCCTATTCGAAGGCATGAGCACCGGGGCAAACGCCATAAAAATATCCCATCTACAGTTCGTGGATGATTTGATAATATTCTCACAGGCCAAACAAGAATATTTATGCAATATCAAAAGAGTTCTCACTGTTTTTGGTGCATTTTATGGGATGAAACTAAATCTAAAGAAAACAAGAATACTTGGGGTTTATGTTGACAGTGGAGATTTGAAAGTTCTAGCAAGGGTTGTCAAATGCTTCGATAGTTCCCTACCAACAGATTACCTGGGTTTGCCTTTGGGCGTTGCAAGGAATTGTGTGGCACTTTAAAACCCAGTTGTTGAGACACTCAGAATTTGGCTACCTGGGTGGAAGAGACCCTATTTGTCTCATGATGGCCGTTTAATACTATGTAGTCTGCCAACCTTTTATCTATCCATTTTTCTTATGCCAGCTTCAGTTAGTGAATCTCTCAATTCGCTAATAGCGAATAAATTTGTCTGTCAAGAACAAGTGTTTGAATATTCGAAGGTGGGAAAATTTAGATGATGTCAAGGTAATTGGCCTGACACATTCTTCTCGGAAAGTTATTTCCTAGGCAATCCTCAATTCGTGAATGGAGTAGAGGTGAGTAGGGTTGAGCAACCTCAACGATGTATCTCATTTGCTAACAAGTTCATCTTTAGCGTGGATGGAGCATCATGTTGCAGCTTTGGTGAGGCCGAGATAGGGGGAGTGCTACGTGATCCGTAGGGCAAGGTTATAGCCAAGTTCTCAAGATCAGTAAGGATAGTGGACGCGATCAAAGCGAATCCCAAGTTGACTTCGAAAGACATTATCTTCATGCTTGTACATGCTCAAATAATCCTTCTATAGCTCCAATGCCGGCAAAATTGGCCATATAGGCCAATTTTTTTAGGGGAATAGGCCAACTCCAAGATTAATTTGGAGAATAGATCAAAAGCTACAGGATATCGCCATGTGCTGTTGGCGTTCTTGGACCTCGCCAGGTGCAAACGGCGAGGTCCCTGGTTTCCCTGGTGACCGGCTCTCCCAGCCAATGGCGCGGCTTGTGCAGGCTGCAGGTCAGGCTTGGTAGCGCGAGGTGCTGTTGCAAGCAGGGTGGCATGCATGGCGTGGTGCTGTGTTCACGTAAATGGGGGGACCTCGCCATAAGGATATGGCGAGGTCCAGGGTGGTAGACTGACTTTGCATGCATTCACTGCATGCATTCACGTGGTGCTTCATCTTTTTTTTACATTATTTGTGTATATATATAGATAGGTGGTGTGAGTTGATAAGATAGATAGGTGTGAGTTAAAATTTTAGAGTTTGTGATATTTGTGAAGAGAAGAAGAGCAAAAAATTTGGTGAATGTGAAGAATTTTCTATATATCTTTTTAAAGATATATTCGAAGAGGGTGAGAAAAATTTTGAGTTTAAATTTATCTGTTATTTTTTTAATTATTAGTGTCTGTATATTATTTTGAGTTCAAAATTTATCTAATGAAATTTATTTTTTATTATTGATGAACCTGTCCTGGTTGTGATTGTTGTTTCGAACAAAAAGAAGCTAGTTTTTCGAATTTTTAATCTGGTAAGGGCATGTATTTTTTAATCTGATTTTTTAAAGTTAGTTTTTTAGCTGTATATATTCGAAATGTTGAAGTTAATACAATCTTTTTCTGTATATATTTGAATGATAATTGTTTTTTAGCTGTAGAAATAGATAATGGCATCTGAAGGAGTTTTGTTGCACCGTGACCATGAGCACATTTCGTCTCATATTCACGAAGAGCAAGTAAGTAAATGTTTTGTAATTTAAAATTTCATATTTACTATGTAATTTTATAATTCGAAATTATAATGAATTAATTATTGGGTGTAGAGCATATGATACAACGTCGAGGAATGAAGATAAAGGAACCTGATCAGCGTTTAGTGTATTACCTACAACGAGCTGGTTTTTATAATGCCACCTTTCTACGTGGTTTTAAGATAGTCCATGGGTTGATTACTGCATTGATTGAACGGTGGAGACCAGAGACCCACACATTTCATTTTCCATTTGACGAATGCACAATAACCCTGGAGGATGTTGCGGTACAACTTGGTATTCCAACAAATGGGACACCATTGGTTGGACAAAATAATTACAATACATATGACCTTTGCATGCAGTACCTGAGCAAAGCTCCTCCTGAGAGCTGTGTGGACGGGCTACGCCTCAGAGTATCATGGTTGCAGCATGAATTTATTGTGACCGATGAATATGGTCATCGAGAACTTGAGTGCGCAGCTCGAGTGTAACCCCCTCGTCCCGGTCTGGACGACTGACCGGTCCGAGTAGGTTACACGGGGAAAACCGAAGCAAAACCCATTAAGGCTCCCCTTCGGTTAGCAACCCTATTTTTTATCTTTTCTAGATGCCTTTATTAAATCTTATGTGATTGGACACACAGTGAACAAACACGGATACAAAACCCACAAGACAAGCAATTAAACAACCCAATTTTCCTTTTTAAGCAGGCCGTATCGATACACCTAAAGAGGGTATCGATACGCCTTGACCAAGTCAACTGCCCCAAGTCAAACCAATGAGACCGTACCGATACGGCCCTTGGGCGTATCGATACGCCCTCCTCGGTCAACATCTCGCTGTCAACGATATTAGACCGTACCGATACACCTAGAGCCCATATCGATACGCCAAAATCTCGTCAAAGTATCAGATTTCCAGTGAAGATTTGGCGTATCGATACACCCCCGCGTATCAATACGATAGGCCAAATTTGAGTCTCAGAGTGTAGGACTGTATCGATACGGCCCTCAGACGTATCGATACGCCCTGCACTACAATACCCAAATTTGCAGCAAAACGACTTAAGACTCGACTCTAGATGCGATTTACGACTCGTCTAGCACTTACTCACATTCATAGATCATTTAGCATCCAAGTTTAAACACACAAATCAATTTAAACCAACAACAAAACATCATATACCAAGACAAACATACAACATGCATACACATACTTTAGAGGCATTTGACCCTACTCAAACATGATCCATCACTTAGCATACATTCAAAGTAACACACGTCCAAGGCTAACCACATAAAAAGAGGACAAGCACCCACATAAAACATGCATAACAAGATTTACATGCCTTCACTACAAACATAAGCATCCAAAAGACATGGCTATAAGCCTTCCAAACAAACACTTAGGCATCAACATAAATATGGTTTACAAATCCATCAACATAAGGCATTAACAACATAAAGCCAACACAAAGGAGTCTAGATACACGCTCCTAAAACACGTAGCATTTCCCATTGCTAAACTACTACATTGTTTAATAAACCATACTTGAGCAAACTACCTCACGCTTGGACGCCATTTTATTGATCCTTGCTAACTCCAAGCTAATGATCTGTATTGCTAGAAAAAAGGAGAGCGTAAGTATAAAGCTTAGTGAGCGGAGCTCTAAAACATAACAACGACAATGTAGGATTCAAAGCTTTCTTTAAAATAAAGGCCAACACATACAATCCATCTAACGACATAATCCTCTTACTAACATACAAGTTCAACCAAAAGTCAACAATATAGATATTTGTCATGGCATCACACTTCATGGTATGCATAAAGGCATGATTTCAAATTTAAAGCAAAACCATAAAAAATTAATGATATGGTGAGACACAACATGAACAATACATGGTATGCACAAGCATAACCAAAACACACACACACACACGGTGGGACCACACATCACCGTTTCGACTAGTAGTTTTCCGATGGGACTACACATCAATGTACTCTTCAACTAGTCACCACCGACGGGACTACACATCACCGGGGTCTTTTACTAATCATTGCCGGTAGGACTACACATCACCGGAGCAACGACAACCATCACATGAGGTTCGACACCAACCATGCAACACGATATACAAATCACCATCATGCGACATGAACTCACTATATCATGGACGACCAAAACAAGTTGTAACAAAGTCTACAATTATGCACAAACTTACTACTTACAATCTTACCAACCGCAAGTGGACTTACTTACCATTTTCGTGCACCACCTGCACCAACTTACAGATATTTTACAAGGCATATCAACATCACCATTAATTTCATCACGCATGATCAACAACATATAATAAACAACATGCTTCCTCTCAAAGTATTGAAATTTCATGCATAACAAATTATCACAACAAGTAATGAAAAAAAAAACGGTAAAAAGGGAAATTTAAAGAGGCGATTCACATCAACTTACTCTTGAGTTTAGATTGGCCTTTCAAGCTCAATCTAAACTCTTTCAAAACCATCTTTGAACCAAAACGTTGCTTAAAAACATTTCCACTCACCATATTTCCTTAAGCAAACCAGGCAAAGTCGACCCAAGCCCGAACCTCCCAAGGCCAAATCCGCTGTTTCTAACCAATCAAAAGCAATGAATTAACCTCTTAATAAACAACAAATTTACTATTACACATCAGCTCTCAATTCTCTAACATTTTCTCAATATTTCAAAGTCGAAATCCTCCCAAATAATCCCATTTTCGTACTCCCGCAAAAACCCAGCCATTACCTCTCAATTTAAACACTTAAAACACTCTAAAACATGTCCAAAACATCACCCTAAGACTGTACAACCATCAGCCCTTCATTTCCCCACATAAACACCTTAAAAACTCCCATTTTCCACTCCTAAAAATCACTTACAGCAATAGCTACGGGAATCCATTCAAACCAACACTATCACCGCTCAAAAATCATCAAAAAAAATATCTAAAAACACCTACCCAATGTTGCTATAACATCAGCCCAACAATTCTTCTCAAAACCATTCCAAAAACACAAATTTTGACACTTTAAATATACCCGTAAAAACCCATTTCGGGAAACACCATAAAACCTTGCAAAAATCGGATATGTTGGACCTTATAGGTAGTAAAAAACTCACATAACATTAATAAATCAAAAGCTTTAGTTAAAACTAACAAAGATAGCATTTTTAACTCAAAACCCCAAAACTCTAAAATGCAAACTAGTGAGCTTTAATGAAAACAAATTATATGGGGAGAAAGAGGAAGATGAGGGTAATAAGAAAATGTATTTACCTTTGAAAAGTCCTAAAAAACAAGCAAGATTGGTGATTGAATAGTGATGGGAGATGGGGAGGAGAAACTCACATTCAAAATGGGGAGGAAGAAGATGGGTATGACTTTGGGTATTTGAAATAAAATGAAAATGGGTTTTATTTTACAAGACCAAGAAATTACAACTTTGCCATTAATGAGATGGCCATCTTCCAATTTTAATATCTATGGGTTTTGGGTTTGAAAACAAAATAAGCCCAACATAAAATATTTGTTTTGAGAACCCGAGGCCCAAAATATTATTCTATTATTTTAAATTCACCCGACCCCCAAACCCAGATATTACAACTCTCCCCCACTTAAGGAATTTCGTCCTCGAAATTACCTGACGGAAAGAGATAAGGAAACTGTCTTTCTATATCCTCCTTTCTCTACCCCAAGTTGCTTCTTTCACACCTCTTTGTCGCTATTTAACCCTGACATGCTCGATAGATCTCCCACGCAGCACTGAAGGTCAATAATACACATCTCAACACAATATCTAATATTTGAATATCTCTCTCTGATTGATCATCGGACTAAGGGTGATACGTTGTACTGAAATTCAGACGGGTACCCAAAGCAACATGCAGACATTCCCAAAAGCTATATGTAAACCTCGAATTTCTACCTGACACAATCGACTTCGACACACCACGTAATCTCACAAACTCACTGATGTACAATTCGGCCAACTTATCTAGAGAGTAGGTCGTATGAACGACTATGAAAAGAGCACACTTTGTGGAACGGTCAACAATCACCCAAGCTGAATTCTTCTTAGAAGGAGTCAAAGTCAAACCCGATACGAAGTCCATAGTAATATTTTCTCACTTCCATTCTGAAATTCTCATCGGCTGTAACAAACCATACGGAAATTGATATTCTGCCTTAACACACTGACAAACCTCACACTTGCTCACAAAATCGGCAACACCTCTCTTCAGACCAACCCAATAGCACTCATCTTTTAATCCACGGTCCATCCTTGTACTACGGGGATGCATAGCAAACTGACTACTGTGCGCTTCAATCAAGATCGTACGCCTCAAATCACTGTCATCTAGCACAACTATCCTATCTCTGAAACACAAAACCTCATCATCTCTGAAACACAAAACCTCATCATCTCTAAAAATGTACTCTGTGGGTCTTCCTTCCGCTATACTGCACGTGAGGTGCCAAAGATCTGTCTTGCAACTGTTTCTCTCTAGTCAACTGACCTAAAGTAGGTCTAACCTGAAGCTCGGCCACAGACCGTCATCACCGGACAAGCTCTAACGATCTGTATACACTATGCATTTCTCACCATATAAGTAATGCCTCTAAATCTTCTTCAAAGCAAACACAAATGTAGCTAACTCTATGTCATAAGTCGGATAGTTACGCTCATGAGTCTTCAACTGTCTCGAGGTATAAGCCACCATTCTTTTGTCTTGCATGAAAACACAACCTAACCCTACCTATGAAGAATCACTGTAGATCACATAGTCCTTACTCGACTCTGACTAAATCAAAACCAATGCATCGGTTAAAGCTTCTTTCAATTTCTCAAAGGCTTGTTGTCTCGCATACGACCACTCGGACTGAACATTCTTCTGAAGCAACTTCGTCAAAGGAGCGGCTATCTTCGAGAAATCATTCACAAACCTCCTATAGTATCCGGCTAAGCCTAAACCACTACGAATCCCTGTCACAGGCTTTGGTTGCTTCCATTCAACAATGGCTTCTATCCTCTTCGAATCAACTCTAATCTCATCGACTGACACTACATGTCCTAGGAAGACTGCTTCTAAGATTTAGAACTCACACTTACTCAAACTTGCATACAACTGGCTGTCTAACAAGGTCCGCAAAACTATCCTCAAGTGTCGGTCATGGTCTTCCTCGGTACGCGATTACACCAAGTTATCACTTATGAAAACAACTACAAACTGATCTAAATACTGATGGAAATTCTATTCATCATGTTCATGGAAACAGCTAGTGCATTCATCAACCCAAACAACATAATTAAGAACTCGCCCTGGCCATATCTAGTCCTAAAAGTTGTCTTCGGAACATCAATCTCTCTCACCTTCAACTGGTAGTAATCGGATCTCAAATTAATCTTCGAAAAGACTGGAGCACACCCCAACTGATCAACAAATCACTAACGTTCGGAAATGGATACTACTCATTTATTGTCAATTGTTTCAACTACCTATAATCTAAACACATTCTCATAATATCATCTCTCTTCTTCAAAATTTTCACTATCGTACTCTAAGATGATGTACTAGGCCTAATGAATCTAAGGTCTAACAAATCTCGTAGTTGATTCTTCAACACTCTCAATTCGGTCGGGAATCATAAGATACAGAGCAAACAAAATAGGAGCAACCTCGGAGACGATCTCAAAAACAAACTCTCATTCCCTATCAAGAGACAAACCATGCAATTCTTCCAAACACCTCTAGGATAAACACAACCTATTCTAACATTCTGCGGTCTAATCCTCATTCAAAAATCAAATTCATCACATTTACTAGGCAAGCCTGTCAACCAAACTCAATCAATCTTTGACCTCTAAAGCTGGATCAACATTCGATACGAAATCCACATTCCCACCTACATTTACAATCTCATAGTCATCCGCAAGCTTTAAGAAAACTCCCGTTGTCTCAAAGTCTACCCTAACTCTATGTTCTACAAGCCAATCCATGCCCTGTATCACATCAAAACCGTAATAAGGCGGTTCCCTCACATCTACTAGAGACACGTGACCCTGAACCATCAACGGGCATCCCATGTACATCTTTCTGACCACGACCGTATCCCCGAAGGAGCTAGTAACACTAAAACCTACCTCTAATATCTCACAAGGTAACTTCAACAACTTTGCAGGCCCACTCAAAATATACGAATGCGCAGATCCGAAATTAATCAGAGGAAACAAACTTAATGACTGTGTCGGATGATTACATACCATAACATCGATATCATTCTGAAGCCAACTCCTAGGTCTTCACTTCTTTTACCAACTCATATCAAGATCGGTCACATTGTTCTTTCTCAACAGAAACCAACTCATATGCATGTTGACCCAAACAGACAAACTGCACTCCAAACTCTGGTACGGTCATACTGCCCTGAACTAAAGCGATGAACTCTCTCATCATTCACATTCTCAAAAACCTCATTTTCATGATTACCAACTCCAGGCCCACGTCTCGGTCTCATACTAGCCAAAGACAACAACACAACAATAAACAAAACACACAAACAAGAATATTTAGGGTTAGCAAGAGCAAGGGTCTAAGGTGCTCAAGTACTCCTTTACAAAATCTTTTCAAATAAGTAATAGTAGCAATGGGAACTCGACTCTACGCTTCAACACAACCATCATGCTAACACATGCTTTCAAACACCGTGCGAACAATCAAGCAACAAGCATACATGGCAAAACATTCACAGAGACATAGCAACAACATAACACTTCAAACTTACCTCACTTACCTACCCGAGGTCTCGGAAACCTCAGGCTCTGATACCACCAAATGTAACCCCCTCGTCTCGGTCTGGACGACTGACCGGTCCGAGTAGGTAACACGGGGAAAACCGAAGTAAAACCCGTTAAGGCTCCCCTTCGGTTAGCAACCCTATTTTTTTTTATCTTTTCTAGGTACCTTTATTAAATCCTATGTGATAGGACACACAGCGAACAAACACGGATACAAAACCCACAAGACAAGCAATTAAACAACCCAATTTTCCTTTTTAAGTAGGTCGTATCGATACACCTACAGGGGGTATTGATACGCCTTGACCAAGTCAACTGCCCCAAGTTAAACCAATGAGACCGTATCGATACGGCCCTTGGGCGTATCGATACGCCCTCATCGGTCAACGTCTCGTAGTCAACGATATTAGACCGTACCGATACACCTAGAGCCCATATCGATACGCCAAAATCTCGTCAAAGTATCGGATTTCTAGTGAAGATTTGGCATATCGATACACCCCCGCGTATCGATACGATAGGCCAAATTTGAGTCTCAGAGTGTAGGACCGTATCGATACGGCCCTCAGGCGTATCGATACGCCCTACACTACAATACCCAAATTTGCAGCAAAACGGCTTAAGACTCGACGCTAGATGCGATTTACGACTCGTTTAGCACTTACCCACATTCATAGATAATTTAGCATCCAAGATTAAACATACAGATCAATGTAAACCAACAACAAAACATCATATACCAAGACAAACAAACAACATGCATACACATACTTTAGAGGCATTTCACTCTACTCAAACATGATCCATCACTTAGCATACATTCAAAGTAACACACGTCTAAGGCTAACCACATTAGAAGAGGACAAGCACCCACATAAAACATGCATAACAAGATTTACATGCCTTCACTACAAACATAAGCATCCAAAAGACATGGCTATAAGCCTTCCAAACAAACACTTAGGCATCAACATAAACATGGTTTACAAATCCATCAACATAAGGCATTAACAACATAAAGCCAACACAAAGGAGTCTAGATACACGCTCCTAAAACACGTAGCATTTCCCATTGCTAAACTACTACATTGTTTAATAAACCATACTTGAGCAAACTACCTCACGCTTGGACGCCATTTTCTTGCTCCTTGCTAACTCCAAGCTAATGATCTGCATTGCCAGAAAAAGGAGAGCGTAAGCATAAAGCTTAGTGAGCGGAGCTCTAAAACATAACAACGACAATGCAGGGTTCAAAGCTTTCTTTAAAATAAAGGCCAACACATACAATCCATCTAACGACATAATCCTCTTACTAACATACAAGTTCAACCAAAAGTCAACAATATAGATATTTGTCATGACATCACACTTCATGGTATGCATAAAGGCATGATTTCAGATTTAAAGCAAAACCATAAAAAGGGAATGATATGGTGAGACACAACATGAATAATACATGGTATGCACAAGCATAACCAAAACACACACACGATGGGACTACACATCACCGTTTCGACTAGTAGTTTTCCGATGAGACTACACATCAACGTACTCTTCTACTAGTCACCACCGGCGGGACTACACATCATCGGGGTCTTCTACTAATCACTGCCAGTGGGACTACACATCACCGGAGCAACGACAACCATCACGTGAAGTTCGACACCAACCATGCAACACGATATACAAATCATCATCATCCGACATGAACTCACTATATCATGCACGGCCAAAACAAGTTGTAACAAAGTCCACAATTATGCACAAACTTACTACTTACAATCTTACCAACCGCAAGTGGACTTACTTACCATTTTCGTGCACCACCTGCACCAACTTACAGATATTTTACAAGGCATATCAACATCACCATTAATTTCATCACGCATGATCAACAACATATAATAAACAACATGCTTCCTCTCAAAGTATTGAAATTTCATGTATAACAAATTATCACCACAAGTAATGCAAAACAAACGGTAAAAAGGGAAATTTAAAGAGGCGATTCACATCAACTTACTCTTGAGTTTAGATTGGCCTTTCAAGCTTAATCTAAACTCTTTCAAAACCATTTTTGAACCAAAACGTTTCTTAACAACATTTCCACTCACCATATTTCCTTAAGCAAACCAAGCAAAGCCGACCCAAGCCTCCACAACTTCCGGAATCGTGCCCGAACCTCCCAAGGCCAAATCCTCTGTTTCTAACCAATCAAAAGCAATGAATTAACCTCTTAATCAACCACAAATTTAGTGTTACACATCAGCTCTCAATTCCCTAACATTTTCTCAACAATTCAGAGCCGAAATCCTCCCAAATAATCCTATTTTCGTACTCCCGCAAAAACCCAACCATTACCTCTCAATTTAAACACTTAAAACACTCCAAAACATGTCCAAAACATCACCCTAAAGCTGTACAACCATCAGCCCTTCATTTCCCCACATAAACACATTAAAAACTCCCATTTTCCACTCCTAAAAATCACTTACAGCAGTAGCTACGGGAATCCATTCAAACCAACACTATCACCACTCAAAAGTTATAAAAAAAAAACATCTAAAAACACCTACCCAATGTTACTATAACATCAGCCCAACAATTCTTCACAAAACCATTCCAAAAACACAAATTTTGACACTTTAAATATACCCCTAAAAACCCATTTCGGGAAACACCATAAAACCTTACAAAAATCGGATATGTTAGACCTTATAGGTAGTAAACAACTCACATAACATTAATAAATCAAAAGCTTTAGTTAAAACTAACAAAGATAGCATTTTTAACTCAAAACCCCAAAACTCTAAAATGCAAACTAGTGAGCTTTAATCAAAACAAATTATATGGGAAGAAAGAGGAAGATGAGGGTAATAAGTTGAAAAGCCCTAAAAATAAGCAAGATTTGTGATGGAATAGTGATGGGAGATGGGGAGGAGAAACTCACGTTCAAAATGGGGAGGAAGAAGATGGGTATGACTTTGGGTATTTGAAATAAAATGAAAATGGGTTTTATTTTACAAGACCAAGAAATTACAACTTTGCCATTAATGAGATGGCCATCTTCCAATTCTAAAGTCTATGGGTTTTGGGTTTGAAAACAAAATAAGTCCAACATAAAATATTTGTTTTGAGAACCCGAGGCCCAAAATATTATTCTATTATTTTAAATTCACCCGACCCCCAAACCCGGGTGTTACACCGAGCTTATATACTGCAACTTATTGGTGGTGTGTTGATGCCAGATACATCTGGTAATATGGTTCACACACAATACTTGCCGTTCTTAGATAATTTTGACACAGCTGCTACATATAGCTGGGGGTCCGCAGTATTGGCATTTTTGTACCATGAAATGTGCAAGGTCACAATTATGCATGGTGAAAAGGCAAATTCAGATATGAGTGGATGTCAAGTCTTACTGCAGTCCTGGGCGTGGTACAAGTTGCCTTATCTAACGCCTATTTTTTCTGTACCTGTAGAAATGGAGTTTCCGCTTGCTGGAAGGTAATAATGTGATTGTAGTTGTATATAAATATTTATTGATATAATATTTATATCTAATGACTTTAAAATATAATTTCAATATATCTTTGCAGATGGAGGCATAAGTTGAAGAATGCGGGGGTGGTTCACAACACTGTCAGAGAGACGAGATTAAAGATCCAAACAGTAGGAAAAGATCTGGTATCATAATAAATTTATTTTAATATATTATTTGTTCTTATTTAATATAATATAATATAATTTATTATTTGTTTTTATTTTTGAAAGAAAAAATGTATATTTGATTGTGATTGAATTCATATTAATAATTTTTTTACAGTTTATTTGACAGTCGTACGCGAATGACGACGTCAGGGCTTGCCTACCACCTACTGTGCTTGAATGTGCAGCATTATGGGGTGCGGTTGTGCCTTTGATCCATTTTTCTATTGTTGAGTTTCATTATGCTGACGGAGTGTTGAGGCGGTTTAACTTCCATCAACCCATTCCAAGAGCTCCACATGAACAAATTCACACCGTTCATAGAGGTAGATTCAATGAGAATTAGATTGTGAAGCAAGCCGATTTCATTGAATTGTGGGAGGAAAGATGGATGCGGTGGGCTGATGATTTGAGTCCAATTCAAGCCAGCGATTTTGAATTTAATACAGAATACTATTCATGGTTTTCGGCAAATGGGAAATCGTTCATAGCATCTGTCGAAGATGCAAATAGATGGCTTGAAGATCCGCAGTGCTCAAGACACGTTCGCCTCTCAATCGAGTTTGGTCAGAGCTCTCAGCAATCAACAGAAGAACCAAACTTGGAAGGAATTTTGGGAGCAACTAACCGAGGTTGGACTTCTTTATGGTCGCGATCTGACTCCCCCTACCCCCGATACATGTAAGCAGTAATCTTTGGGAGCAACCACCATTTAGTAATGTCTCAGAACAAACCCCATTTCAACAAAGTCATCAAACATTTAGATTTGGTCATGTTCCGCAATAATCACCTTTTAATTTTGCAACTGGTGGTAGCTCATCTTCTCAGCTGGCTTACAATGTTGATGAAGGATATGTACCACAATTTCAATATCCTCAATCATCTGTATATGGGAAAGGTTTTAGTGTTGGTAGCATGACATCTATGTTGTCAACAACTACCATTAGCAGCCCATCATTTCATCCTGAAGAAATGTTTACTACACCACCCAATATGCAAATAACGGATGAGCAATTTTTCGATGACGATGAGCTGGCTCCTAATCAATAGCTCGTAGACAGGTTCAACCCGCTCCGTGGTACTCACAAACAGGCCCTCTACACCGGCAAGAATTACCCACCAAGAGGGGGAGGAGGCGAAAATAGGGTTTTGTTTTGTTTTTAATTATTTGTAATTTACGAACCCCGGATATTTAATGTTATATGTATTTCTTTCAATTTTGATTGCATTTTGATATTTAATTTTTTTTATTTTCGTATTCAATTTCTAAATTCCAATTCTAATTCCAATTCCAATTCCAAATCAAGATTTTAAATTATAGTAAATAATATTATAGAAAAAATACAAAATACAAAATAAGAACAAATAATAAATTAAATTATATTACCTTAAATTATATTAAATAAGAACAAATTATATTACCTTTAGATGGTTTCCAGTGCAGTGATGTTTAAAGGTCTAAAAGTCAAGTGTTGTGGGTCCATGGGTCAAAAAATAACAGTAACAATTTTCGTTGTTTGGATTAAATGGTTTAAGCTGTTTGAGTATAATTAAAGGTCACATATTGAAATTCTTCAAAGGTAACAAGTTAAACATTTTTGATAAAAAAAATGAAAATTAATAGTTACACAAAAATTTAGGAAAAAAACAAACAAAAATTGAAAAAAGGCTATATTTTCATTACCATAAAATTAGACATACATTAAACAAAGCATTTAGGTTGGCGGTCCGGCACGATAGTTGAAAAGATTTGATCTGTTCGGACACTTGTTTCTTGAATGACCCGGTTGACTACAAAGAGTACAATGTTTAACTTGAACTCCTCCCTCTCTATCATCTGGATCATCCATATTCGTATTAATACAAGTAGACTTCGGTCGACCCTTCAACTTTCTACGAAGCACTGGATTTGGTAACCATTCTTCGTATATTGGCTCTACCGGCCAATAGTCTTGGTTCGAGATCGTGTTGAACTGAATTTTATATATATTTGCAATATTCTCTAGTTTATAACAGTCATCCGCAAAATCGTAAGGGTCAAGTCGAAAATGCAAACAAGCGACGTGTGCGTGAGAGCAAGGGTATCTAAATACTTGGAATGCACCACAATCACACCATTTCTGATGAAGTTTGACAGTGAACATTTTTTGCTCACCTCGGACTTTAGCTTCCACAAAAAATTCCCATCCATGTGAGTCGAATGATCTTACTCGCATAGCGGACAATTTAGCTTGAAGTTCAATCATTTTATCCTGCAGGGTTTTAAACCAATATTGTCCGTTGTTTATTCGAGCGTTGGTATCATGCCCTTTGTCGGACCACACTTTGCCCAATCTAAAGTAAGTCTCCCACACAATACTTGCAATTAGTAGATGGTGTGTTTCTTTAAGAACGAAGTTTATAGCCTCTGCAAGGTTAGTTGTCATATAACCATAATGCCGACCTTCATCATAGGCTTGTGACCATCTTTCCGTGGGGATGTCATTTACAAATTTTGTTACATGTTTACCGTGTCGCCTCAACCTTCTGATCCTTTCTTGGAATTTTGGTTGAACTAGTTCATACCCTATTTATAAAAAAAAAAACAAGTTAAATAAAACAACAAGATGAACTCAAAAAAATTAAAATTTTTATAAAAAAACAAATAACAACTTACCCGCGCTTAAAATCTCTCTCCGAACCTGATTATTTCCGAACCGCGTCTTCGCATTCGCTGCAATATGCCGTATACAATATGCTGGATATGCATGTGGAGGTATCCATAAACTCCCACGTCTGTCAATTACTGATAAGAGCGTAGTTCTTCTATCAGAAATCATGCAAATCCTGTCTTCTTTTACAACATAATTGCGTAGGTTCTTCAAAAAGAATTCTCATCCATCCGCGTCTTCCTTTCAACTATGGCAAAGGCAATTGGGAATATATTATTGTTTCCATCTTGTGCAACAGCCACGAGTAATATATGACCGTACTTTCCATACAGCCATGTACAATCCACTTGAATCACGTGTTTGCAAAATGGAAACCCTTGAATGCATGCATTGAACGCCCAAAATAACTTACTAAATACTCTTTTACCAGGAATTAATTCGCCTTGTAAGTTGAACACCGGCAAAATCTCGTACTCTACAACGGTCCCCGGGATGAAATGTTGCATTGCTCGTAAAAGAGCTGGTAGCTCATTATACGATTTATCCCAATCACCATAGAGTTGCGTCATCGCCTTTTACTTTGCCATCCACGCCTTGTAGTAAGACGGAACATAACCAAGCTGGGACCAGATAGATGCTACTAACACTGCAATTGAAATTCTTGGTTCATGTTCAACCAAAGTCTTGATGTAAGCACATATTAGATCAGAGTTTAAATTAATATGGTCCTGTGATAAAGTCATATTGGTACATGTGTGCCGCTCAATAAATCGTGACACCTCCCACATTTTAGTCCTCTTCTTGTAAGAAATTCTTACCCACCACGGACAGTTGCTCTTCCAATAAAAACACCTTACACAATACGTACTTTTGTTGGACTCAACAACAGAAAATGACGTATGGCGTTTGAGACAGTGCTCTTGAACTGCAAGCTTCGCAGCTTCTTTTGTTTCAAATTCAGCCTTTAGTTCCAATTCTCCAAAGTTCGAAGATGATGAAGAACCCAATACGCGAGCTTGATATTCCTGATCTTGCGTTGCAGCATAGTCAACTTCATGCAGGTTGCTAGAGCTTCATAGGCTGGAGGTTTCGATTGTTGGGGCTGCGGTGCAACATTACCCCAAACAGCTGGTTGTTCATTTCTCAACCCGAGCCTACTAACAGCCGTGACCCAAACATCTTCTTCAACATCAATACCATTGCCTTGAGACACATCTTTCATAACAACGTCAATATCATCAGCATCGAGTAATTGAACGCCATCTTCTTCACTCATAGGAACAATATTTTCTTCATCATCACTGAAATCTTCAAGCGATTCGCCCCAACGACCAACTGTGGGTTCGTTGTCACAATATGTTGATGAAGTCATCTTCTGTAAATATTAAAAACAACATAAGCAAAACATTAGAATTTTGAGTTTTCATATTAAAATTTGGCTAAAGGGTCAAATTTGCCCCTGTAGTAATCCGAAATCAGCAATGTTGCCCCTAATTTTTTTTCTGTAATTTTGCCCTCAAAGTCAGTCAATTGTAGAATGTTCCCCTTTGACCGATTTTGACCGTTAACTGCTGACGTGGCAGTTAACGGTGCTAACGGGGCAATTTTACCCTCGAAGTCATTCATGCAATTTTGCCCTCGAAGTCATTAATTGCAACACTTTTACCCTTGGTTTATTTAGTTTTCGAATAAAATTGGATAAATAATTTGGGTTTTTTCGAGTTGAACTTTAACAAACAGTATATAGGAAAAATCGATTAACAAATTGATATAAATATCTTTTGAGTCCCTAGTAATTTTAAAAATAAGCAAAATGAGAACTCTCACAAAAAATCAAAATATTATTCAATTTTTAAAAAAAATCTATAAACTTAATAAAAATAAATACAATATTAAAAAAATTATTGAAATAAACCAACGAGAAGCGTGTTAATTGAACAGTGAACGCGAAATATGCTATTCGAACGATGTTCGATTGACACACTTACCGATGATGGGTTGTTAGGAAAAAATGTACGATGATCATTCGAATAGCATAGTTCGCGTTCACCGTTCAATTAACACGCTTCTCGTTGGTTTATTTCAATAATTTTTTTGAATATTGTATTTATTTTTATTAAGTTTATAGATTTTTAAAAAAATGAATAATATTTTGATTTTTTGTGAGAGTTCTCATTTTGCTTATTTTTAAAATTACTAGGGACTCAAAGGATATTTACATCAATTTGTTAATCGATTTTTTATATATTCTGTTTGTTAAAGTTCAACTCGAAAAAACCCAAATTATTTATCCAATTTTATTCAAAAACTAAATAAACCAAGGGTAAAAGTGTTGCAATTAATGACTTCGAGGTCAAAATTGCATGAATGACTTCGAGGGTAAAATTGCCCCGTCAGCACCGTTAACTGCCACGTCAGCATTTAACGGTCAAAATCGGTCAAAGGGGAACAATTGACTGACTTTGAGGGCAAAATTACGGAAAAAAAATTAGGGGCAACATTGCTGATTTCAGATTACTACAGGGGCAAATTTGACCCTTTAGCCTTAAAATTTAAAAATACTATTACCATCCGAATATATCTTCAATCATACAAAAAATATACAAACCCTCTAGAATTAAAAAAACAAATTAAAAGGCAAAAATCACTTACTTAATTTTCGCTGGCCTTTACGAACTCTTCAATCGCCGTCTTCGAATATTTCTTCAGAAACTCACAAACCCGTCCCTCTTTTCCGAAAAACTCTCTTAAATTTTTTCTCAACCACTACACACTCATCTCATCTTCCCTAAACCCTCTATATATACACATAAAATAATATTAAAAAATTAATCCCCTTTAATAAACCTAGCACGTACCTAGAATTTTATTTACCCTTTAATAGCCTGAAATGGCGAGGTGTTGTTCACCTGCATGTGCCATGCAGGCACGTCAGGCTAGTGTATATAGGGTAAAATTAAATAGGGTTTAGGCACGTCAGGCTATTAAAGAGTAATAGGATTCTAGGTACGGGCTAGGTGTTGTTCACCTGCTATTAAAGGGTAAAATTAAATAGGGTTCGATGGACATCTTAATTTTAAAATTATTGTTTTTAAGTTATGTATAAAATCTGCACCAACCAAATGTATACTCTTTTATACTTTTTAAAAGATAAAAAAATATTTTTATCAACTTTAAAAATATTAGCTTATTAGAGTGTGCAAAATCAGGTTCGATTAAAAAAAATTAATTTGTGCGAGTAAGTTCGAATCATTCAAATCTCAACCCTATATTTTTACCAACCGAATGTATAAAATATTTTTCTCAACTTAAAAAAAATCATGAAACATGCGACATACATGCAAATTAGGGTGTGCAAAATTGGGTTCGATTAATCATTTGTAAATTGTTTCGGTTAACCGGTAAGTTCGGGTCACTCAAATCTCAACCCTATATCGTAACCATTCAACCAGTTAACAGTTTATTCGGTTAACCAAAATATTCGGTACGATCTGAATAATGATTTTTTACTTTGTTTATTAAAAATAAAAATTTTAATAATATATATATATAGGATTAATATCCTATACACTGGCGGTGGAAACTTTCAGTTTCCACAAGCGTCTTAGTTTTAGGGTATAGGGAGTTAGTTTAGGGTATAAGGTTTAGGGGTTTAGGTGTAGGGGTTTAGAATTTAGGGAAAGTTGTTTCAATTTAAGGTTTAGGGTTATAATTTAGGGTTTATATGTTATGGTTTAGTTTTTAGGGTAATATGGTGAGGATTTAGGTTTTAACCTATAAAGCCTAAATTATAACCCTAAACCTTAAATTGAAACAACTATCCCTAAATTCTAACTCCCTACACCTAAACCCCTAAACTAACTCCCTATACCCTAAAACTAAGGCGCTTGTGGAAACTTTCAATTTTCACCGCCTGCGTATAGAATATTTATCCATATATATATATATATATATATATATATATATATATATATATATATATATATATATATATATATATATATATATATATATATATATATATATATATATATATACTTTTAAAATACGACATATGATATTAGTATCTTTTTTAAAAGACATACTATATTTATAACCCTAAACTCTATATGCCCAATTTTGCTTATACATACTATATAAAAATCATATTATAACCCCAAACTCAACCCTATATATTCTAAAGCCTGACGTGCATGCATGGCACATGCAGGTGAACAACACCTCGCCATTTGCAAATGGCGTGATGTTGTTCACCTGCATGTGCTATGCATGCACGTCAGGGAACATGCACGTCAAGGAGGAACTGAGGAGCTGAACCGTCCACGCTGAGAAGCTTGCCTCCAACAAGACCACGTCAGGAGGAGGAGACGAGGTCCAGGGAACGCCGGCTGCAGGTGGCGAGGTGTTGTTGTTACTGTAGAAATTGACCTAATTCCCCAATTTTCGGCCAACCCACCCCCATCCCCTAAATAATAATCCAAAATTAGCCTATATGCCCAATTTTGCCTCCAATGCCATTCAAAAATGGTGTATCGAATTTGGATGGAAGATTAAACTAGCAGACAAGAAACTAATTTCAGAAGCGGATATCTTGCCAAAAAATGAAATCGGAAGGGAAGGTGATATGCTATGGTTCGATGCTGATTTGTCTTAATTGCCTATGGGGCCTTGATGATTTTTATGTGTATTTAGGGCATTAGCTTGATCTTGGTTGGGAGCTAGTGAACACTAGTACGGGTCTGTGTTTGTATTTTTATTTGGATCCGACTTTATCTGCATGTAAGATGTTTGGTTCCTCAATTAAAATATAGGGCACTATTTTTTTCCTTCCAATGCTTAACTTGGTTTACCGAACTTAGGTACGAAAGGGGTTTTAACAAACTCGATTTATATTAAAAAAACTTAAATGAATATATAATTATATATCACCGAATGAATTTTTTTTAGCAGATATGTAAGTTTATTATATTTTTATATTCAGAAACTTTAAACTCAATCAATTTAACATAAAAAACGTCTCATCAATTTAATTTTTGTTCTAACAATTTAATTAAAATCTGAATCTTAATATTGACGATGAAGAGCCAAGTTTAGTTGGAGAAAATGGCATACAGTTAAGGGGCCTGAAATGATTGGGGTAGGGGTCCAGTTTCAAGTCCCTGTCCTCTATCATCATTTATTATGGTTGGACCATATATCTCTTGTTCTCTTTATTTGTTTTTTTTTTTTTTTTTACTATTGATAATCAATAGTTTTATTTTGGTCTTTTGTTTGGGCCGTATTTTATTTTGGTCACCTATTTTGAAAAATATTATTCTTGTCACTTACGTTTTTAATTTGTTTTATTTTAGTCACTGTGTCGTTAACACCGTTAGTTTGATGACATGACACGTTAGTCAAAAGAGTTAATTTTTAATTTGACACTTGAACTTTTAAACAAAATATTAATTTGACCCTCAAACTCTCTTATTGTATTCCAACACCTTCCTGCGTACCTTGGATGTGTCTACCCATGTAATGAAGTCTTTCATGTTCCTTGTCATGAGAAATGTCGTGTCTGTCATTGTGCCCGGACCAACTCGAATATGTCCCTGCTCAATATATGTGACTGCTTTCTTTAAGTGCTCTGCAAACTTTAGGTGCACCAAGACAGTTGAGAGCCTACGCCTGCAGGCTGCAAGCAAAGAATATAACAGAGAGCAACACACATGAACCACTTCCATCTATTGCCATAGTTATGTGCAGAAGAAACTTCTTGCCGTGGAAGAAATTTCTGGTCAAACAAAACACCATTATCACTAATATTATCAGTCTTTTTCTCAATTGTTGTATGTACTCATATGAGCATTCAATGTCAATTGATTATGCATTTGTATAAGTATTTTCTTACCTGCAGAAAGATGATACTGATAACCGATCACATGGAATCGAGTTTTTCTTGGTTGGTATTACGCCCATATTGTATCTACCAATGGCAGGGAGATGACATGTGAATCAAATCTTTTGTTTAAGATATAGTTCGTGCAATTTAAACAAAACTCAAGCCAACAATTTTGAAATCTCACATATTGATCTAATAACAACCATGTATACGTAATAACAAAATTTATAAGCGATGGTAAAGGTGAAGCATAATGATCAGAACATAAATATAAGTTGGTTTCTATACAAAAGCATAGTCAGAAAAGGGGGGGGGGGGGCATCATATATTTTAAGCCACCTCTGAACATCCTTAGGACTTCACTTGCATAAAGGAATGGATTAATCTTCAAAATAACACTATCATTGTAAGTCGATGACTATTTTTCCATTTCTATGCAATGTTTGAAGATTGAAATCTTTCTCTATATTTCCTTCCTTTTCACTCTCGAGATTAGTTCTTCCGACTAAATTCATTTTTTAAAGCATTCAGCAAAGTGAACACAACTACCCTAGAGTTGTGCCATTATGCATGTTGTATCATTTATTTGTACATGTTAATAAGACGAAATTGAGCAGCATATAAATTGCAACTTAATAATATAAGTTGCAAGTGACGCAGGAAAAACTAAAACTTTGATTAGATTAGATTTCAGGCAGTACCAGTAGGACATAATCAAGAAAATACCCACGGTTTGTCTAACAACAAATCAGTGATTTGAATTTGGAAAGGGTCTCGGGGATCCATCTGTTTCAATATATTCACCAACTTCTGCACCATCCGACACAAGCCCGAATATCTGTTTTCAGTTCCAACCCAACCCACCATAGTTAACAAGAATATTCATTTATGAATAGATATTCAAGATGAAGAATGAAGAATAGTACAGACTTGTTATAATTGTCATGTCCAGTGATATGATAACGATGCATAAAAGTGAGGTTTGAAAAGTTTAGGGGTCAAATTAATATTTTATTTAAAATTTAAGGGTCAAATTAGAAATTAATCCTTCTGACTAACATGCCCCGTCATCAAACTAACGGGTGTTAACGGCACAATGATCAAAATAAAACAGATCAAAAACGTAAGTGACAAGAATAACTTTTTTCAAAATGAGTGACTAAAATAGAACATAGCTCAAACAAAAGGGACCTCCAGTAAAATTTACCTATCAATAAAAGTGTTGAATAAAGAGAATATTTAAATTATAAATTATATAAAAAAAATAAGTTAACCGAAATATTTTTAAAATCAGTATAGTGCACAAAATTAGTTACTTAAAATAGAGCTAACAAATATTATAGACAATAAAGTATAAATATCACCAATACATTCAACTAGAGGTGGCAAACTGACCCAAGATCTGAACCGATTTTATTCGATTCGAGATTTGATATTAACCCGAACATGATGATTCGAAATTCGAAACAAATCGAATTGAATCGAAATCGACCTTATTTTTAGTTGAACCGATATAGACCCGATCTGATTTTTAACCGAACTGAGTGGACTTGAATTGATTTTCAAGCGAACTGAATGGACCCAAACCGAAAGCAACCCGAAATTAATAAAGATTTGATGTGAATTGTCGCACAACTCACCAAAAACCAAAAAGTCGAATATACTGGCTTTATAAAGTCATATATGGGTGTAAAAAATGATCCAGTCTGAAAACCCGATTGAAACATATTGATCTCCTATTGAACCGATCTTGACCCGACCCAATATCAATTGACCAAAACAACAACCGAACCGATGAGACTCGACCCGATACATGACCTGAATCACTATAGACCCAAATTACAACCAAACTAGACCAGACCTAAACTAAGCTGAACCAAAATCGAATATAATTAAAACCAAACACGACCCTAACCAAAATGACCTGACCCGAACGACCTGTTTATCACCTCTACAATCAACACAAACATAAAAATTAAAAAAAATTGACTCATTTGAAGTATTGTTTTCAAATTATTTAATGTTTATGGATATTTTCTAGATACATCTTATATTTGTGTGTGGTTGAGTTGAGTGGGATGTAGAGATATAATCTCACTGCCAAATGTACACACATAGTATGTGTTTGAATGTGGTCCAAATGCCTCATAATTATAAAATGTTTGATCAATTCTTCCATTTTTAGTGTTATTATAAAAAGAAGGAAATCCCGAGTCTGTCAAATTTAATAATAAAAACCTGGGAATGAACCTAATTTAAACAGCAGGCGATGGACCAGGGAGTAGGGTTGATGGTTAAAATCATTGGTTTGAGAATTGAAAGATTAAGTCTTGATTACTGGGTGTATAGAAAAGGATAGGTAGAAACAGCAGAGAATGTGATGTTAAATTCAGTGGAAAATGAAGGACCTTGGACCATTCTTCTTGGTGCCCCTCTCGGCTCTCCCAAACCAGTTATCGTCCCACAGTTCCATCCTAGTGCTTGCTGCTCACAACATTTTGCTTTGGATTTGATAATTTGGTATAGCAACCAACGTGGCTTCAGCAAGAACTATGAAGTTGCCTCCATTGAGTTTTCATCTAACTTTGTCCACCAAAATATTCTTGTATGCCTTTGTGACTCTCTTCCCACGAATAGGAACCCTAATACTTCCCCAAGTCATTTGCATCAAGTCGATTTCATGTTCGACGTTCGGCTGCCACGTCGTTCGTTGTTTTCGGCGACATTGTGATGGGAGAAACGACTGGATAGATTCGGCGACCAAAGGGGTAGGCTTAGGAGTGGCGGCGACGGCGGAAGCGGCGGCAATTTGAGGTTTGGGTTTGGGAGATTTTAGGGATTTAGGGACTATTTCGTAAAAATTGTAAATTTTCAGAAATTTTTAAAAAAGTTGAAAAAAATTGTTTTAAGTTTTTAATTAAAAATAAATAAAATAAACATGTCACATGTCAAGCATTGATTGGTTAATAATTTTTTAACACCCACTAATAGAGACACCTAAAATTGTAACTTTTGAAACTTCAGGCACCTCAAATTATAATAGTTGAAACTTTAGGCACTTATTTTTATAAAAAAAATATTTTAAACACCTAAAATTGAAAAAATGTATACTTTAGGCACTAATTTTTTATTTACGCTTAATATTAAAATTGCGGCTAGGTTGATATTATCAGTTTATCGTATGTCAATTCAGTTAGAAAATTATTGAAATATTTTTTTAATTTAAGATCAAAGGATTTTAGATTTAAAGATTTATGATTTTAAAGAATGAGATTACAAGGAAAACACTATTTAGACAAAAACCTTAAGGGTGCGTTTGGTTCACGGAATATATAATTACTTCTGGGAATGAGATTCCCGAAATATAACATTACCTTGGGAATTTTACATTACCTTGTTTGGTTTATTTGGCAGGAATATAAGGTTACTGTGTTTGGTTGGAGAAATATAAGATTACTTAGAAGTAAAATTTACCAAATTATCCATGTGTTATATTTTCTTTCTAACATGTTAAACTTTCAATATTAAATTAAAAATATCTACATAAAAAGTCATATAACTATTTTTGTTATACTATATAAAATTTGCAAAAATTATATATTTATCATATCATTAATATAACTATTAGATTTAAAAATTAAAAATATAATTTTTATATTTTCATATCTTCGTTACTCTCTATTAACATAATTTTGTGAATTTTCAAATGTTAAACTTTTAACATGTTCAAATTTTTAATTTTTTTATTTCTTATGATAGATTGTCAAATAAATTAAAATAAATAATAAAATAAATTTAAAAAATTTTAAACAATGATAAAAATTTTAAATCATAAATTTAGCCTACTAAAATGTTTTATTAATATGATAAACATCTTATAAATTAAAGAATAAAATTAAAAACATCAGCTACTAACATAAGTGTAACGTCATTTAAATATTAAATTAATATTATATTAATATTGTGTAAAAATACATTATATGAACAATATTTAAAAGATTAAATAAAGGATCTATATGAACAAAATTTATTAACTTAAGGACAAAATAGTCCATATGGGTGGGAATTAACAAATACCTAAGAAATTAGTGGGAATGACATTCCCACCATTTAAGGGGAAAAGTGGCACTATTGGGAAAAGATTATTACCCCATAGAGGGAATGCTCTCAAACCAAACATGGGAATATTATTCCGGAAAAGATTATTACCTTTGGTAATAATCTTTTCCATGAACCAAACGCCCCCTAAAGAAAGAAAACCTAAATATTAAACGCCGCTTTTTCAATTTTATTTTAACTTTTTTTCCTTAGTTCTTAATTAATTGGCGGTAGTCAGTTTTAATACTGGTTGTCACCAATGGTAATTTTTTTTATTTTTTTATACACGTTCTTATTTTCATTTTATAATTTGATTTTTTTTCAAATTTTTATTTGCCTTATAGCACGCTTTTTTCTTCTGTCTTGTGGTACGTTTCTCATTTAACTTGTGGCACGTATTCGTCTACCGTTGTCGTAGATCTACATTCATGGATATGTTTTTCACGACATATTGGCTCTGATATGCGAATTATTGGTGGTCTTCAGTAGATTCATCTTCTTTTGTGGTTCGTTTGCCGATGCAGTCAGATCTGTTTATGAAGCAACCTCCAAAATTGATGGTTTTGCACACTACTCATACTTTAAGCACGAAGCGTGTAGGTGGATAGAGACATGAAGTCTTGTTCTTTGCTTCTAATTTCTCTGGTATTTCATCTTTTATCACCGATTTGCAGCACATTGGAGGTATTTTGTTGGTCTGATGCTTATTTTCTAGTTTTTTTTTTCAATCTAGATTTATTGTATTTTTATTTTTATGCTACAATTTCATTTCTTTTTGGATTGTTTTTTTATTTTAATTTTTAATAAAATTCAGCCGACACATTGTTCAAAAAAAGATTGATTGTGTATGACATGCGTCGTATAGTGTCAAAAATAAAACCTTAAACTCAAATAAATAAGATTTAAAATAATATAGCGAGAGTAAGGGTCGATCCGCAGGGAATAGGAACTCTAACACCTTTCGTTTTGACTTAGACCAATAACCTGTAGAAAATAAAGGGGTGATTTTAGAGAAGTGATTTGAATGAGAAAAATAGTAAAAACGTAAAAATAAATGTTGAGAATGAATTATGGATAGAAATAGCCTCAAGCCACGCTTTGCCACGACATCTTCGATCACTGAAGTTGATTTTTCTTCGACTTTCCTGCAGGTTACAGTCTACAAGGCCCAACCCTTGTAACTTACTTCTCGTTGGTAGATTCGACTCCCAGGGCAATCCTTGAAGTTAAACTTTAGTGAATTAGCCACGGCAATCGATGCTAACTCAAATCTAAGTTAGTGCTGGAGAAGCCCGTGCTCGGATATTCGTCTCGATGAGAATTGTTTCCGCTTTTGATTCCCCTTAGTGGACCGCCACTAAGTTTGTTCTTAGGAAGTTGAATTGGCTACAAGCTTTTCCTCGTCCCCAACGATGGATCTAAATCACTTCAAGCCGATGCGCGCTCTCGGAATGAAACAATTGCGATGCCTAAAGATTAGGTCGATTGCCTAATCAATATTACAGAGAATCTAAAAAGGAGTTGTTGAAGGATTGAAGTATTTTCCTAATCTCACGAGGTTTGTCAGGTTTGGCGTTGCTTTTGGCTAAAGGGAATTTAGTTAAGCATGGTTTGTGAAAAAACCATACTTAATAAAATAAATAAAGAAAATGGAGAAAAGAAAATGGAGAAAAATGGAGAGCTTTATTACTCAAGGAAGAAGAGAACAATGGAAAATATTTTATATATAATTCACCCCCAAAGTGGGGTATTTATAGTAGTTGAAAAACCCTAAAAACCTAAGATGATAAATCCTAAAATAAATTTAAATAAAATGACATAAGATAAATATCAAAGTTTTGAATTTAAAAGATAAAATTCAGATGATAGGCTATCTTGATAAGTGGACTGATAGGTTATCAAGCTTGCTGACGTCATCTTCTAGAAGGTGCTGACGTGGCGCCCAGTCAGCATTCATGCCCTGGTTCATGCCCATGAATCTGCCCACGAATTCAGTATTTCTGCAGCATTTCAACTCGTTTCCGGCATTACGTAACCTGCACGAAAACAACACAAAAACAGCCCAATTAAGTCCTTCAAACATATATATTCGATCAAAACAAGGACTAAAAACATAACCAAAATAAACACTTATCAAATTCCCCCTCACTTATCCGATGCTTGTCCTCAAGTATCTCAAAATTAAATAATCTTAAGTTCAAGTTTTCATCCTTAATTTCACGAAGTCTCAAAGATTCTCAATATGATTAAGCATCTAAATATGAGAGAAAACTAAGGAGCAAAAATAGATAAATGGCAAGACTAATAGTTTAAAGCTAAGACGACATTCTAAAACTCTACTAACATCAATGATGCAAACCAAGTACCCTCACAAGGAATCGCTCATGTCACTCAAAGTGTTTAAGGGTAAGAAAAATCACTCGAGCCAAAGCTAATTAGAGCATAACCATAAGCTTGTGTTTAAATCTAATCTCCACTACTAACATGAATATGATGCAAAAATCAATAGGTCTTAAATAAGGGTTGTAATGGGGCTAAGGTAAGGGTAGGATAAAGGCTGAAAATAAGGGCTAAAACTCAAGACAAAAAATCATCTCAAAATATATTCGAAACTATTTTTTTTAAGATGAATTTTATCTTGAAAAAGGGAACAAAAGTCATGGATTTGAGAAGAAATTGGATTAGGCTTAAAATGTGGTAATTTTCAAGAAAAGGCTAAGGCTCAAAAATTGTTTCACTAGGGGAAATTAATTAAAGGGTAAGTGATTTATTTGGGAAGAGAAGTGGTTAAAACCTAGTGCCTCTATCATATTAAAGCATCATAATCAATCAATGTAATCTCAAAAAGAATTTAAAAACAAGTTCTAGAATGCAACTAATTTAGCTAGGCACACTCAAAGAAACAAAGAGCAAATATCATGCATGCTCATTAGGCTCAAAAACTCACAAATATGTCTTGTGTACTTAGGTAAGCATCATGTGGATTAATAGAGAAATAAAATGTCATAATAAAATTAAAAATTAATCATGCCAAAAATTTACCATGCAACCTAGAGTTTTCTAACAAGATAGATTCAGAACCATGTGAAAACAGTGAGACAAGGCGAAATTAAGGATTTAAACAAAGAACTTAAATTAATAAAATCAAGATTTCAAGCGAACAATCAAGACGGATAAGCAAGATAAAAATTGATAAGCATATCTTCCCTCCCCCTCACTTAGATGCATTTTGTCCCAAAATGTAAAATTAAAATAAAAGAGAGGAAATGAGAGACTCCCCTAATCAATTGCGGCCACTGCCGCGACCATGTCGTCCGCGGGAAGTGCCGGGGCTAGGGGTGTGCAAAAAAATCCGATCCGAGTAACCCGATCCGTTTGTCCGACGATCCGATCCGAAAATATGGATATCCGATCCGTTTTTAAATTTTCGGATAATTCGGATCGGATATCCGGTAAAAATTTCGGATAATCGGATCGGATACGGATCGGCCTAAAAGTGTTTTCGGGTTATCCGAAAACCCGATTAAAATTTTAATTTTTTTTTTTTGCCCTAACCGGCTAGCCCAACTGCCCAAGACCCAAATTTATCTAATTGAAAGCCAATCCAATTAAAAATAATATTCCTCCCCCTTTACTCTCTGTGCAGTGTTTGTTTTTATGAAATGGCACTGCTGACTGTAAAAGCTACTAATGCCGCAAAGACAGCTTCATTATTTTCAGCTGCAAAAACTGTAATTTGGGACCATTGTCATTTCACTTTTGTCAGTGAAATTCTGTGAGAAATATAGGAGTATACTCTATTCTGTAAATTTAATAATTATATATATATATTCTTTTATATCATAAATGTATGTTTATATTAAATTTAATAAACCAATAATTTATATCATGAAAATTCTGATATATTTATATCAAATTTGTATATTATATTTTAATTAATTTTTCATGTAAGGGAGAGAAATTTTATACCATCTCCGCCGCACATCATTCCCAAGGAGATTACACCAGCCGGAGATTCACGCCAAAACAACAGAGCACATAATATCAGCCAAAATATTTGATGTGAATTTGTCTTGGTTTAATTATATATATATATAATAGTACAGTGTGTGCATTGTGTAATATGAAAGTATGTAATTTTTAGTCTAAAAATATATGTAAAATTATAAATTTTAAATCTGAAAATTTTGTTAAATTAAGTAATATATTCGGATTCGGATATCCGGATATCCGATCCGAAATTTCGGATATCCGATTTATCGGATATCCAATTTTTTCGGATCGGATACGGATCACTACTATGACTATCCGAAACATTCGGATATCCGAAATATTCGGATCGGATATTATCCGTATCCGGTAATGCACACCCCTAGCCGGGGCGAAGATAGGATAAGATCTCGGCCAAGTTGGTTTCGATGGAATGTAGGCGCTCATCCATATCTCTTTGGGGTTGGTCGTCCTGTGTTGGTTGTGACTAGGCTCGTCTACGAAACACTCGTTCTCGACGAGTTGGGAGAGTGCTCGGGGGAGCAATATAAGGTGCATCAGGGGTGCCTGCGAGTAAGCCCATTGCATCTAGGCATCTCTCATCTAAAGCACTCATAGAAAACGCATAAGTAAACTGAGATGGATCAAAAGTAGCAGAAAAAATATACAAGGCTAAATGGGTAATATAGGGGCCCAAAAGTAATGGTCGTGACCTAGAGGTACGGGGGACACGATGAAATGTGTGAGCCAACCAAAAACCAAGATTTACCTTAAGATTTACCTGCATACACCATAGAAAGAATAACTCAGATCTACTCACGGTTGATGGAGTGTCGTTTCTGCCAGACAAGTTGTAAACAAGGAAGCGATGGATATATCGTAAAGCAGGGCTATGAATAGTGTGGTCCTTAGTTGTTTTCGGATTGTACTGCACACCTGCTAATCCTGTCAAAGTCTCGAGAGAAATGTCGTTATCGAAATCTTCCGGTATGTCTAAAAGTGCAGATTGATAGTTAGAGTCCGAAACATTAGTGACGAAACCCATATAAACATTAAACTCAGTAATGGACAACCGAAAGTATTGACCCAATAAGCGAAAAGATATTACATTTGGTGTATCAAGAGACCTAGCGCGACTACGATCAAACGAAAAAGTAGAATAAAATTCAAGAACTAATTCGTAGTACGTGTCACAAGTAATAATATGAAATCGACGCCATCCAATATTATCAAAATGTGCTAGGACCGACTCACGTATATGCAAACGATCTAAAGTGCGATCGGGAATGTACTTACAGACCGGAAGTGGGCGATGTCGAATATGATTAAACATAACGAGTTCGTCTCCAATGAATTGTAAAAACCCTTTCAAGTTGTCATCGTTGGGTGTCGTAAATCGTTGGCTACGTCGTGGATGTTCTTCATGGTCTGATGGAATATCATTGTGTTCGTGAGGCGGTGATTCCGGTTGAGCAGCGTCCGAGGGATTTTGGGCAGCAAAATCAGCGTGCATGTTCAGAGGTAGGGTTAATAACAAATAATGGTGGAAAAAATTCAGAACTTACCTCATCGGCTGCCGAATAATTATCCGAGTGCCCGGACGTGTTGTTGTGCATGTGATAGGAGGGCACATGGGTTGAGGAATGCATGGGCATGTAATGATGTTGTGAGGAGCCACCAGCCGCATCGGACGCCAAAGGGTGGTAAGGGGAAGGTGGCGGCGATGGTGGACGCGATGAACGGCGGAGTGATGACGGTGGCGTTTCGCCACTGCCGGTCACACGAGCAGTGCGGCCGGTGCTGGTCTGCCCGGATCTGTGCGTGGGAGTGCCCCTCGCCATGGCCGGATCGTCGTGGTGCGAGGGAGAGGAGTGATGCGTGCGGGCAGTGGCGGTGTGCATGGATGTGGTTGGCGTCGCAAGGGAGTAGAAGGAAGGGGATGGGGGTGACGGTGGTCGCTGCGGTTGGTGGTGCTGCGGTGCATGGTCGACGGAACGGGGGGTGGTGATGGGATGTTCGGGAGAAGGGATGGTGGTGGGCTGCTGCTGTGGAAGCTCGGAGTCGCTGCTGAGGGCGACGTACTGCGGCGGCTGGAAACGCCGGCGGCCACCGATGACGAGCGGCGGCTGCTGTGGGAGCCGGCGAGCCTGATTCCTTGTGCGAGGCATGGTGATGGGGTGTAGGGTTTTTCGGGTGGCTGGTAAAAGAAATAAAGAGAAGAGGTGTAATTGTAGTAGGTGAGAAATTATAGAATAGGTTTTAAATGTTGGTCAAAGGCTGTTGAAAAGGGTAAATAAATAAGAGGGTGCGGTCACGGGTTTAATTGGCTGATGAAAAGAGGAAAAAAAGCTGCGTGGGTATTGGGTGTTTGAATTTAGTTTGGAGTGTGGTGGTTGACCGGGTAGATAAGTTTGGAAGGTGTTGGAAATATGGGTTTGATTGGGTGAAAATGGGATAAAATCCGAATATTAAATTAAAAATTCAGCCCACAAAATCCTGATAGCTTCTCATCTCTTTATTCGATCTAGATTATCTGCAAATAAAATAAATAAAAGATCAGATAAAAATAGAATTCAAAATAAAAAGGATAAAATAATGAGATAATAAAATAAATCAAAGAGATAAATAAAAAGATATTCAAAAATAAATATGATGAGATAAAAGTAGATAAAGAAAATTCAAAAATAAATATGAAAAAGAATGAAGATAAATTTGATAAAAGATAAAATCAAAATTTAAAATCTTCAATCTGATGATTTCGATTCTCTTTTTTTTTATTTTTTTTATTGTTTTCATTTTTTTATATTTTTTTTTTAATTTTAAATAACATTAAAAATAAAGAAAAATAAAATAAAAAGAAATGGGTTGCCTCCCATCTAGCGCTTGTTTATCATCGCTAGCTTGACGACCTTATTTATGCATTTGGTTCCTCGAAATAAATTTCTTCAACCAAACCAACTGGAACATTTTCGAAAATTTGTTTTAACCGTTGTCCATTAACTTTAAAGTTATGTCCTTCGGTGTCTTGAATTTCTACCGCTCCATGTGGAAAAGATTGAACAACAGTGAACGGTCCGAGCCATTTGGAACGCAATTTTCCTGCAAAAAGTTTAAATTTGGAATTAAATAATAGAACCTTTTGACCAACGGAAAAAGATTTAAATAAAATATTTTTATCATGGAAATCCTTTGTTTTTTCTTTAAAAATTTGTGCACTATCATAGGCATGTTTCCGAATTTCCTCGAGCTCTTGAATGTGTAATTTGCGTTCCCTTCCAATCGCATCCATTTCCATGTTACATTGCTGAATTGCCCAAAATGCGCGATGTTCCAGTTCGACTGGTAAGTGACAGGGTTTACCGTAAACGAGACGGTAAGGTGACATCCCTATGGGGCCTTTGTACGCAGTACGGTATGCCCATAACGCATCGGATAGCTTAATGCTCCAATCTTTGCGATCCGGTTTCACGATTTTTTCGAGTATGGTCTTTATCTCTCGATTCGACACCTCCGCTTGACCATTCGTTTGCGGATGGTAAGATGTTGAAATCCGGTGAGTGACACCGAACTTTTTCATGAGAGTATCAATCACTCGGTTAATGAAATGCTTCCCTCGGTCGCTTATTATCGCTCGCGGTGTGCCAAACCTGCAAAAGATAGATTCTTTTAGAAACTTAACAGTGGTTTTAGCATCATTATTTCGGGTTGCTCTAGCTTCAACCCATTTAGAAACATAATCTACCGCAAGAATTATATAAACGTTACCGAATGAAGAGACAAAGGGGCCCATATAATCTAATCCCCAAACATCAAATATCTCACATACAATAATGGGATTAAGTGGCATCTCGTTTCGTCGACTCAAATTACCAACCCTTTGACACTTTTCACAAGATTTACAAAATAAATATGCATCATGAAAAATGTTGGGCCAGTAGAAACCACACTCAAGAATTTTATGTGCAGTACGTTTAGGCCCGAAGTGACCACCGCAAGAATAAGAATGACAGAAATTTAGGATAGAGTTTACCTCGCTTTCTGCTACACATCGTCTAATTACCTCATCCGAACAATGTTTCCAAAGATAGGGATCACCCCAAATGAAGAATCAAGACTCCCTTTTTATTCGTTTCACTTCCGCTTTCGGTAAATCTTACGGCATCTTACCCATGGCTAAGTAATTCACCATGTCTGCGAACCACGGAACATTAAGCTGAGCGGCCATCAATCCTTCGTCAGGGAACTCCTCTCTAACCGGTGGATCGGACATAGATAAGGGGATGCGACTTAAATGGTCCGCAACAAGGTTTTCGCATCCCTTCTTATCCTTAATTTCTAGGTTGAATTCCTGGATTAATAGTATCCACCGGATTAGTCTCGGCTTTGCCTCCTTTTTGCTCATCAGAAAGCGTAAAGCTGCATGATCAGAAAATACAACGATTTTAGTACCGAGTAAATAAGATCTAAACTTTTCTAAGGCAAAGACAATAGCAATGAGTTCTTTTTCCGTTGTTGAATAATTTTTCTGCGCAGGATCCAAGGTACGTGATGCATAGGCTATAACATGCGGTTCCTTGTCGATTCTTTGACCCAACACTGCTCCAACGCTAAAATCGGAAGCATCGCACATTAATTCGAACGGGTGGTTCCAATTTGGTGGTTGAACGATAGGTGCGTTTACAAGCTTTTCCTTGAGTATGTCAAATGCCTCCTTGCATTTTTCGTCAAAATTGAAGGGTTGATCCTTTTGTAATAGACTGCAGAGGGGTTGCGCCAACTTTGAAAAATCCTTAATGAACCTGCGGTAAAACCCTGCATGGCCAAGAAACGATCGAATATCCCTCACAGTTGTGGGGTATGGAAGTGAGCGTATAACATCTGTTTTAGCTTTATCAACAGTAATACCTTTTGAGGAAACAATATGTCCTAGAATTAACCCTTTATCTACCATGAAATGACATTTTTCATAATTTAAAACAAGGTTGAATTCAAGGCATCTTTTTAGCACATTTGTCAAGTTTAATAAACATTCTCCAAAGGAATTACCATAAACTGTAAAGTCATCCATGAATACCTCTATACCTTTTTCGATGAAATCTGAGAAAATGCTCACCATGCATCTTTGGAATGTGGCCGGCGCATTACAAAGCCCGAATGGCATTCGACGATAGGCGAACGTGCCAAAAGGACATGTAAAGGTTGTCTTCTCTTGATCCTCGGGCGCCACAGGAATTTGGAAAAAACCTGAAAATCCGTCAAGACAACAGTAGTGAGTTTTACCGGCTAATCTTTCAATCATTTGGTCTATAAAAGGAAGAGGAAAATGATCTTTTCGAGTTAGAGAGTTCAACTTCCTGTAGTCTATACAGACTCGCCAACCATTCTGGACTCTTGTTGGAACTAACTCACCTTCCGCGTTTTTAACCACTGTGACTCCGGTTTTCTTAGGGACTACATGGATCGGGCTTACCCAGTCACTATCCGAAATTGGATAGATTATATCCGCATCTAGAAGCTTTTGTATTTCTTCTTTAACTACGTCCATCATAGGTTGATTCAGGCGGCGTTGTCCTTGTCGAGATGGCTTAGCCCCATCTTCGGTTTTTACCTTATGCATGCAAGTGGAGGGACTAAGGCCCTTGATGTCTGCGACGGTCCACCCAATGGCTTCCTTATGTGCTCGTAGTACTGTTAGCAAGTCCTCCTCTTCTTCGTTTGATAGCTTGGTTGAGATAATAACCGGCAAGGTCTCTCTTTCCCCTAAAAATGCATACTTTAGATGCTCGAGTAATTCTTTAAGTTCAATCTTGGGTGCCTGCAATATAGGAGGTAAAGGTTTAGTCTTAGATGCAGTAAGTATTAAGTCTTTATTTATCGAACAAAGATTTTCAAACTCCCTGTCTTCTTCGTCGGAATCCGCGATTTCTCTGTACAAATCATCCATGAAGTCAGTAAAACTAGTGTCAAAGAAATCATTTATGGCAGGTTCAATGACATCAACAAAGTTTAAACTAGCAATATTTTCAGGATGTCTCATAGCTTTGTAAACGTCAAATTTTACTACCTCACCATCGAATTCCATTGTAAGGATCCCACTTCTTACATCAATTTTTGTGTTTGCAGTGCTCAAAAATGGGCGGCCAAGGAGGATCTCAGAAGAGTTGTTTGCTCGGCCGTTTTCCATGTCAATGACATAGAAATCCGCTGGGAAGATTAAATCATTTACCTTTACAAGAACGTTTTCCAGTAATCCTTCCGGGTAGATTATGGATCTATCCGCCAGTTGTATTGTTACCCTCGTATCCTTCAAAGGCTCAGCAGAAAGTGAGTTATAAAATGAAAGGGGCATAACATTAATAGAGGCCCCTAAATCACACATTGCTCGTTTAATACCCACTTTACCTATTTTGCAAGGAATAGCGAACATACCTTGGTCCTTCAATTTTGGTGGCAACTTACGCTGGAAGACCGCCGATACATGTTCTCCTAGATTAACCTTCTCAATTCCAATAAGACGACGTTTATTAGTACATAAATCTTTAAGGAACTTAGCATACCTTGAGATTTTTTGGATTACGTCGAGGAGTGGAATATTGATCTCTACTTTTTGAAACACATCTAGGATCTCCTTTTCTTCTGCTTGTTTGTCTCTTTTCATTAATCTCGACGGGAATGGTGGTTGGACAGCATAAGGGGTTGGATTTGGTGTATCTTTTTCGACTAGTGGAGTTGGTTTATCTTTTTGGGTGTTTTCCTCTGAGGTTTTGGGTTCTATCACGGTGCCACTTCTAAGGGTGATGGCATTAACATTTTCTTTTGGGTTTATCTCTGTTTGTGAAGGGAGTTTACCTTTGGATTCAAGACGACTTACTGTTTGGGCTAGCTGGCTCATTTGCTTGTCTAACTCTTGTAAGTGGATTTCGGTACGGTTCTGGAACTTCTCTTGGGATATCGCTAGTCGTTCAACCAAGGTTTCTAGAGACGTCTTTTGTTGTGGGTAGGGTTGTCTTTGTTGGTACGGTTGATTTGGCCTTTGGTTGTTCGCGTACCCATAATTTGATTGGTTCCTCCACCCAGAATTATAAGCATTCCCTATGGCGTTGGCTTGGGCGACATCATCTTCTTGAATCATCGGACAACAGTCTGTCGGATGTTCTGGGCTGGTACAGATTCCACAAAGTCTAGCTGTTTTTCTCTTATCTGCAACAAGAGTTTGCACTATTTCAGCTAATTTATCGATTTTGTTTTCTAATAAAACTGTACTTACCTCGCGAACCCTTCGAGATGGTTCGCTAGATTGATTGAATCTTTGAGAGTTGGCGGCCATGGTTGATATCAGAGTTTTAGCCGCTGTTGGTGTCATGTTGACTAAAGCTCCGCCACTTGCTGCATCTATCACCTTCATGTCCATAGGCGTCAATCCTTCATAAAAATACTGGAGGAGGGTTTGTTCCGACAACCCATGTTGTGGACAATTTGTACATAACTTTTTAAACCTCTCCAGTATTCATACAAGGATTCAACTTCTTTTTGTTGAATGCTCAGGATGCTGCGCCTAATTTCGCTTGCTTTTGCTGCAGGGAAAAACCTGTCAAGAAAAAGCTTAGCCATGTCAGTCCATGTTGTAACAGAATTATGGGGTAAATCAAATAACCAATCTTTCGCTATATCGGCTAGGGAAAATGGAAATGCTCTAAATTTGATTTGGTCATCGGATACTCCCTGTGGCTTTGTAGTTAGACAAACCATGTGAAATTCCTTCAAATGTTTATGAGGATTTTCTGTCGGTAAGCCGTGAAAGGTAGGCAAGAGATGGATCAAACCCGTTTTTAGCACGAACGGTGTTTCGCCATTCGGGAAAGGTATGCACATAGGTTGTTGGCCATCGGGCGCCGCATTTAGTTGGCGTATGGTTTGATTTTCGTCTCCCATCGGATTGGGCTCGTAACTCGATTCTGCTTCGGATGTGATTTCTAGATCGCGTTCGAATCTCTGTTGGCGTCTTTTGTTTTTCTTTTCCCGAAGTGTTTGTGCGTTCAACTTTCGGGCTAGTGCTTCGATTTTCGGGATGAGATCAAATTGTTCTCCCGGATTGCTCCTGGTCATAAATCAAATAAAACGATATTAGTAAATTGTCGTATTCCCCGGCAACGGCGCCAATTTTTGACACGCGTCGTATAGTGTCAAAAATAAAACCTTAAACTCAAATAAATAAGATTTAAAATAATATAGCGAGAGTAAGGGTCGATCCGCAGGGAATAGGAACTCTAACACCTTTCGTTTTGACTTAGACCAATAACCTGTAGAAAATAAAGGAGGGATTTTAGAGAAGTGATTTGAATGAGAAAAATAGTAAAAACGTAAAAATAAATGTTGAGAATGAATTATGGATAGAAATAGCCTCAAGCCACGCTTTGCCACGACATCTTCGATCACTGAAGTTGATTTTTCTTCGACTTTCCTGCAGGTTACAGTCTACAAGGCCCAACCCTTGTAACTTACTTCTCGTTGGTAGATTCGACTCCCAGGGCAATCCTTGAAGTCAAACTTTAGTGAATTAGCCACGGCAATCGATGCTAACTCAAATCTAAGTTAGTGCTGGAGAAGCCCGTGCTCGGATATTCGTCTCGATGAGAATTGTTTCCGCTTTTGATTCCCCTTAGTGGACCGCCACTAAGTTTGTTCTTAGGGAGTTGAATTGGCTACAAGCTTTTCCTCGTCCCCAACGATGGATCTAAATCACTTCAAGCCGATGCGCGCTCTCGGAATGAAACAATTGCGATGTCTAAAGATTAGGCCGATTGCCTAATCAATTTTACAGAGAATCTAAAAAGGAGTTGTTGAAGGATTGAAGTATTTTCCTAATCTCACGAGGTTTGTCGGGTTTGGCGTTGCTTTTGGCTAAAGGGAATTTAGTTAAGCATGGTTTGTGAAAAAACCATACTTAATAAAATAAATAAAGAAAATGGAGAAAAGAAAATGGAGAAAAATGGAGAGTTTTATTACTCAAGGAAGAAGAGAACAATGGAAAAATGTTTTATATATAATTCACCCCCAAAGTGGGGTATTTATAGTAGTTGAAAAACCCTAAAAACCTAAGATGATAAATCCTAAAATAAATTTAAATAAAATTACATAAGATAAATATCAAAGTTTTGAATTTAAAAGATAAAATTTGGATAATAGGCTATCTTGATAAGTGGACTGATAGGTTATCAAGCTTGCTGACGTCATCTTCTAGAAGGTGCTGACGTGGCGCCCAGTCAGCATTTATGCCCTGGTTCATGCCCATGAATCTGCCCACGAATTCAGTATTTCTGCAGCATTTCAACTCGTTTCCGGCATTACGTAACCTGCACGAAAACAACACAAAAATAGCCCAATTAAGTCCTTCAAACATATATATTCGATCAAAACAAGGACTAAAAACATAACCAAAATAAACACTTATCAGTGTATCAAAATATAACCCATTAATTATTTAATGAATTTAGAAAAAAATGACATAAATTCTTCTCTTGACAAAATCTAATAATAATAATCTTATTATGAATGTTTATCTTTGTCTTTTGACACGTTTTCTTAATTTTTTTTTCAGTCTTTTATCTTTTTTTTATATTTTCTAGGGGTGGACTTGACGACGCTACGACTGATCAAAATGACATTTATTTGTAACCATGCCGATCTTATCTGCTCTAGACATTCAGATTGAATTTGGATACGCGATTTGCATTCGTGGATAGTGAAGAACTAATGTTTTGGTATAATCATTGAAAATAATTTTGGACTAAATTGAAAATATTTCAAAATGGTTTTAAGTCCAAACAACTTAAAAATATGTTTGAGGAATTTTTAAAGGGGTTTTGATGTGTTTTTTAAAAGCCAAATTTTACAAAACCACACAGGTATTTCGAAACACTCATAGACGTTTCGAAACGACCATTCACAGTGTCAAAACGTTTCGATACAGCTCTGCCTGTTTCGAAACGACCATTCAAAGTGTCAAAACCTTTCGATACAGCTCTACCTGTTTCGAAACGGGCTTAATATGGGTGAGGGTTTTTACATAGAGTTAAAATTGCCAATACAGTTAAATTTGCTTGTATTTATTTTTCGCTCGAGTTTTTTAGTTGAATTTTTAATCTTTTTCATGTATGGTCTTTATATAATCTAAAGTTATATAGGAAAAGACTCAAATTATGTATTTAATTTACGATGTTAGTTGTAAACACTTATTGTAATTTTATATTTTTTTTAACAAGACTAGCTGGTTTTATTAAAAAAATAATAATCTTATTAACGGACCCCCTATAAATTTAACGTACTTGTACATTATATTAGGGTGTCGGTAAACATCAAGCAAGTTCATAATCATCAAGTTTCAGATCACTCCAACAGGTCCCTACTTTGCCACACACATATTCATTGTTTGTGGTTATGCTTCTGTTCATTACCCAGTTGCTCTCTCTGTGTTTTTTCCACTTCTGCTTGATGATGTAACACTATTTTTATGTGTTCCTTCTTTGTAAAATGTATAAATTCCATGCCATAAAAACAATTGAAAATAAATACAAACTACCAACTTATGAATTCGCAGAGTACTGCCCAAAAGCGTACATAAGCCTAAATACTATATGAAAAATTCTGGGAATATATAATTTATATAATCCCATTGATTGTAAGTTAATTAGTACATGAACCAACATAAGCACAACCTCCCTCTGCTTATTTCCCTCCATTTAAACACAATTCCAAGAAAATTTAAGGATGAAAGGAAGAACACCCCATATAACTCTAATGCCAATGTGTTTTGCTACTTCGAATTATTAAACCTATTCCTGTGTGTTACTTGCTTCGAATTCGGAAGACAAATGGAATGGAAGAAACTTTGAATCAAGTTTGTAAAAAGAGATGAGACATTCTATCAATAAAATTATCTATTGGAAGAAGGGGGATTACCATAGGCAAGAATTCGGACTTGTGTGTTGAAGGAGAAACCAATCATGTAAACCTCGGAGAAGTTCTGTCTCTTAGCATCCCATCACCGCACAATTATACACAAAGTTACCTGACCGCTTTCTGGCTAGTAAGTCCCATTGTGGAGGCCCTTCGCTCGGAACCCACGAATTGAGCTCTATGAAACTTCCGCCTGAGGTGGTTGGACCGCCGATCACTATAAGGCGATCACCGCATGCTCTGAATGCAAGACCCCAACCATTCATTGAAAACGCTCTTTCGGGCAATCTTCCGATAGTCAACCACAATTTTCTCCCCTTATCATACTTCTTTACCTCCATGTCGGCATGATCGGCAGCATAAAGTTCGTTGTTTACTACTGCAACCAGAGGGGGTGCCCCAGCTGCTGCAGGCTTCCCAGCCTCGGCCTCTGCCCCACTCCTTCGAGGAGACATGTTAGGAATTGGAGTCCACTTTTTTAACTCTAAATCATACTCCTCTCCACAAGTGAGAACCCTTGCATCATTCTCCACTCCACCAGTTCCCCCAATTACGTAGAATTTCTTGTCCATAAATACCCCACTACACATCTTCCTTGGGGTATTCATGCTTGGGAGAGTCTCCCACTTCTGGGTCTCGGAATTGTACATTTCCGCCGAGCGCAGGATATTACCCTGAGAATCACAACCACCGGCTAAAATCGCAATCTCGCCAAGACTAGCTGACCCAAACAAGCACCTTGGAGAGTTCATACTGGTCCCAAAAGTCCATGAGTTAGTCAAAATACTATATCTATATATCACTTGAGAAGTAACTTCCTTCCCAAATACAAGCAACTCGGTTCCCACGGCCAACGATTCCTTGTCCGAATAAATGAAACATTCATTGGGAGGCATCCTTGGCAAATGCATCCACTTGCGCTGAATCGGATCAAATGCCTCCCATTGAGGAAGGTCACAAGAAAAGTAAACCCAATGTTCGGTAACACCCTTTTGCCTCCTTGCCTTATAGATCTCTCCGCTCCTAATTACGGATCGAAAACTCCGATTCAACGATGCGATGGAACCATAATCAGATCTTGAGCACTTAATTAGACAATTGATGGAGTTGTCTCTCCCTATTGGTTGGATTAACACATCCAAATCCGAACAAGAATCATATTGCCTACCATCGTCGCTGGAAGAATCATCAGACGAGAGCTTAGACAACTTGGTTTCTGGACAACAATCATCAGATTCGACGATTTCTAGTGAACGCTTCCCGTTGTAGGTGTAAGACCAGTTGGTTTCTTGTTGGCAGGAGCTTGCCAAGGAGAAACACGAATCGCAGGATCGATCCTCCAACATCACTCTATCGCTCCCTTCCCAACTTCAAATGGAAGATCCCCAAAATAATAACAATCGGAAATTTTAAATCACTGCAGGAACCGCAAGTCTCTTGCGCCTAGCAATTCAACCTATTCAATAACCAAACAATTCAAAACCATAAAGAAAAATCAAATCTAATTAAAACCAAACAGAAAATTGAATTAAATAAAGAGATCGTCCAAGTTGATTTTCTTTTCAGAGGCAGTTTCCCCCCTGGTCTCTATTGATTATGAAATTTTAAAAAAAAATCAAACATGAACTAATAGAAGGACTTTTTTTAAAAAAGAATTCACGATCAGACAAGCTGAAGAGAAAGAGGTAACAGATCTCACAAGTTCAAAGAATATAAACACGAGCACGAACCGGTGGGGGGAACAACTAGATTCAAAAGAATAGAAGACAAATAAAATAGCGAATTGGATCTACTGAAAGTTTCATTAAATCTCACTAGAGAAAAAACAAAGTGATTTAAAACTTAAACAAACAAAAAACAAAAGGAAAGGAGTTACAAAGAAGCATAAGCAACAGAAATAACAAGAATTAACAATAATGTTGTGAGAGACTTACCGATTGGATAACAAGGAAAAAAAACTGGGTATGGATTTCGTTTTCTTCTTTTATTAACACACTCAACCTCAATCCAAATCTGTGTTTTGATTCTTCTTCTTTTGTTGTTGTGGTGGGGTTTTGATTTTCCTTGAATGGGTTATCTCTTTCAACTCTATAAAGGCTATCCTGTTTGTTTATCCTTTGGATTCTCTCTGGAAATCACAGCCAGGGAGCTTTGGTTTTAGCTTTGCCACCATATCTCTTTAAAACCTCAGCTCAGCTCCCTCTCTTTAAACTTCCTCTCCCCTTCCCCCCTCTCTACTCTAAGTCTATAACTCCCACGAGTAATTAAATAAATAAAAATATATATGTTTTTAGTTTAACCATCACTTTTCCAGTCATTCATTTATTGACTAATTTAGATTGAGTTTTACGGAGTTAAAATGACTTTACCAACTTAATTTTTCATTTATAACGCGTTAAAATTAGATTAGTGTTTTATCCACTAAATTTAGATTAGGAATGCAATCAGAATTTAGAGTTGGAGAAAACAAAATATAATTTTAAAAGTAGAGAGCAAATTTACAATTATTTTAATTTTTTTTCAAAAAGATATATAAAAAAAATCAATGGGTAAAAGTTTTCCCCCAATCCGGGAGCTACTACCCGTTTTATGAGCAACATAGTTCCGTCACTGATCTATATTAACTAATTATTAATAATAAAAATATAATGTGTTAATAGTATAGTAAGGAAAGAAAAACTATCACCATATCAAATAATCATAAATTAATAATATTTTTAGGAAAAGATTATTAAAATGATAGAGCTGAGATTTAATATCAGATGATTAATGATATTCCTTACCTTTGTTTATATGGAATATTGCGGGGGGTTCTCATTCCTTTGCGTTTTTCTCATTTGTATGTATATGAATATAATGTATATGCTTGTTTTGCATTGATATTTATTTATGTATGAATTGATTAATCGAATTTAAATATGTTTTGTGCGTTTGGAGTGTAGTTTTTTCTTTCAAAATTTGTCTGTGTTAGTATTGTTTATGGTACAAATTACTTTAATATTGTTGTGAGAAATTTTTTTCTTAAAGTATTGTCCTGGGTAGATTAATTCTAGAACTATAGTTGTTTGAACAGTGAATTGAAGTCGGATTCAGCTGGTACCGACTTTGAGATTTTTTTTAAAAGTCGGATTCAGTTGGTGTCGACTTTGAGGTTTTTTCTCTAAAGTCGGATTTAGCTGGTGCTGACTTTGAGGTTTTTTTATAATTGGTGTCGACTTTGAAGTTTTTTCTCTAAAGTCGGATTCAGATGGTGCCAACTTTGGGTACACTATTCATACTGCCATACTTTTAGAATTAATCTACACAGTGCAATACTTTGAGAGAAAAAATTTCTCACAGTAATATTAAAGTAAAATTTCCATTGTTTATGGCTCTAAAAGTACTTTTAGCACTAAAAGTGCTTTTTAAAAACACTGATGAACATGGCCAGATTTCTTGGTTTTGTTTAACATTGTTTTTTAAACTAGTTTTCTAGTTCCAAAAGCTGGTTTGAAGCTAAAAGTTGTGCTAAACAATTTGCTTTTGGAGAAAATTTTGCTTTTAAAAAGCAATTTTCAACTCAAACGCAAAAACTAAAATTTTTAGCTTTTGCAGGTGTAAAAGTGATTTTAAGAACCAAATTAGAATTTGAACTTTTATTTGTTATTATGTTTATTTATAATTTATAAATTTATAATTTTTTATGAAGATATAATTATATAATTAATAATTATTTTTTAATTTTAAAATGATATATATTTATTATGTCAAGTTTTTTAAATAAAATATTTCAAATTTATTATATTTTTATGGAACACGTATAATTGTTAAAAATATATTTATTAATAAAAATATTTTTATATTTTTATAATAATTTAAATTGATAAAATTCATATATTATAACATTAGAGAACTTGAATATCATTTTTATATATACTTACACATATATATAATTTATAATATCATGTCCAAAATGATCATTTATCTTCTTAAAAGTACTTTTTGACAACAATGTTGAGCACTAAAATCTTACAACAACTTTTTAATTTTTTTTTCAAAATCATTTTCTAACAACACTTTTAAAAATCACTTTTCAAAAGCAATGTTAAACTAGTTCTTAGGAGTTCCGGTGAACTAAAGGGTAAAACTTGAAAGCCAGTTGAGACACGTGCATATGAGGAATAAAAAAAATTCATTCGTTTCGATACCCTACTCAAAAAAATTAAGTTTAGAATTTAAGATTAAGAGTTAGGATTAATGTTGGGTTTAGAGAATTGAAAATATGGTGTATTTTTTAAGATGTAAGATTTTGAGTTTTAAAATTTATGATTTAAGCTTATAGCTTATAATTTAATTTTTTAATGTTAAAACATAAAACAACACAAAAATTTTATTCGCTGACGAGCATGGTTGTCTAAATGAATATGAATAGAATATAAACAGTTATAAACAGCCCCCTCTCTTTTATTTCTCTTTATTTTAGTTTTTAACAGAGAATATAATATAGATAATTTATTTATTTAAAAATATTTTTAACAGTAAGGATATAAAATAGTGAGTTATGTGAAGATTATTACTTGAAAAAAAGAGTAAGAAGTTAATATCAGTCATCCATTTCATCCATCTAATAATCCAAAAAACGTATAAAACTATGGTCTTGTTCGGTAAATAGAGGTTTGAGCCAAAATTAAAAGTTTGAGCTAATATTAGAGGTTTGACCGATCAAATCCTCTAATTTGTGTGTTCGATGAATAGTGGATAGGAATAACGTATTAGGCTGAAACCTCTAATTTTGAAAAAATTGCTATATGAGCCTTTTAAAATTAGAGGTTTTGACATAAGAATTATAAAGAACTATTTACCTTTAACAATTATCAAAAATCTCCAAATAACCAAAATTTAACATTTCTATTCAAATTCTTCACTCTCACGTATTTACACTGTGACATTTGTAAACTAATATTTTTTTTATTTTTTTATTCTCACACATTTATAGTTTTATTTAAATTTAATAATTAATTAAAATAATTATATAAATAATAAATTAATATATAAATCATTCAAATATGTTTAGTAATTCTATCTTAAAAAATTATTTTTCATAATCTAGTTAATATAAAAAATATTGATAACTAATAATTTGTTCAAACAAGTATCGAAGATAATCATGTCTTTATATGTCATTTTTGCTTGTTTAAATAATCAAATAACTATCGGCTATCAGTTAATTTTACCAAACAATTTTATACAATCAGTTATTGGAATCTGCTAGTCAAATCAACTAATACAATCAACTACCGGCTAATATAATCCGCAATCAACTATCCGCTAATTTTCAAACAAGGCTCTATAAATTTTACATTTTGTGTAAACGGATCATATCCTTTAACGTTAATTGAATTCTTAAATTTTAAATTAAATAATTAAAAGTACTTTTAAATATATATATATATATATATATTTATTTATTTACTACAATTCCCAAAACAATGACAAATTGGTCTTAAGTTATAGTAACTTTTTGGCTGCTTTTGTTAGGGATGTTCATTCGATTAATTCAAATATCTACCAAATTTAATTGATTATTTTGTAGTTAACAGAATAGAAATTTATTTAGAAATTATTAACCAAACTAAACAAAAATTTGATCTATTATTGATTGAAATGTATTTTAAGTTTTAGGGTTTTATTTTTTAGTTATATTAGATTAATTTGAATATTTTTTTATTTGGGTTGAAAAGCTTAGAGTATATGGTTTAAAATTTAGTTGGTCTCTTGACATCTTAATGGATGTAGGCTTATAATATATATAAATCGTCAAATATTTAATATTTTATTAATTCAATTAATTAACCAGTTTCAAACTGAGTCAATCAATAACCAGCTTTTTATTAAAAAACTATCAATTAACTAAACGAACACTTAATTAACCGTAGCTTCCTTTCGGTGGAATTTTGTTTTTGGAATAAAAACTAACTAAAGTACTTATTCAATCTAATAGTCAAACTATACATTTAACATTATCTCATCCCAATCATAATTCTCTGTCATTTTTTTTCGAATGATGTTTGTCATTTTACTTTGAGAACAAGAATAAACTTGTCATTGAACAATGCATTTGATCGATTTCTAATTAAAATTTCTCTCGATTTTAATGATTTCAAAATAAAATTTAACAAGAAATATACACTCTCAAAATCTCAGGGTTATAATTAACAAATTTTGAATTTATAAAATATTTAAAATTAATAAATTAACTTATATATTTTTAAAGTGTATGTATAATAATTATACACGGTTTAAAGTTTCATTTTTTTTACTGAAATAAATACCTAAAGTATTTTTTTAACTAAAATAAGTGTCTAAAATTTTATTTTTAAAATTTATTCTTTCGATAATTAACAAAATAACAATAACAATAATAATAATTGGGTGAAACGCTAAGAAAACATGAGAAGCAGCCGCCATTGAAAGAAAGGCAAAAGGAATGTGTTACTTTGGTTGGTTTGGTCATATAATATTATATACATCTGTTATCCATTCATCAAGTGCCGTTTGGTCTTTAAGTTTGATTAACGACAAAGAGATGAAGACAGTTTGGGATAATCCACACCCAATTGTCAAATCATAACCTCCCTCCGACACCTGCTTTTTGATAAATTTCCGACATTGTCAACAGCCGTGCGCATTGTATGACGGCGGCCCACCTGAGCTGGCAATGGCATCATGCCACCACCTTAGGTCAATCGCTTCCCATTCATTCTAATCCCACCAATTCATTACAAAATCCAATAAAATACCCATTCATTTATTTATCGTTACGCACTTATTTCAACCAAAAAATAGTTTAGGCACCTATTATAAAAAATAAATAAAGTTTAGACATTTATTTTATAGTTAAGCTTTTATTTTTTTTATCGTATAATAGTATAAGAAAACAATAACTTATATGGATACATTTAATACTATTATTTAGAAAAAAGTATTTTAAAAATAAAATGGGTTGTACTTATAGATTACTAATTGGTCCAGTAAGACGAGACATCATATTTACTTTTAAATAAAATTAATAGGTCAAATTCTGACATTACAAATGAATGAAGTCAGATGGAAATGTTAGCTCATAAAAAATCGGTATAACTAATGTTTGATTGAACAGTTAGTTTGGCACATATTCTTTTTTTGAAGCATTTTAACTCTTAATGTTTTATTTTGGCTCAAAATGACATCTTTGTGATTGAAAACTGTTGGTCAACTAATGATGAATAACTTGAAATGACTTAATAAAATGACACGTCAGTAGAAAAAATAATTTATAATTTATATAGTTTTATAAAATTATTTTTTTGAGTGATATGACATTCTTTTAAGTCACGTGCATTCTCATATAAGTTTGCCACATAATTTCAAGTTGTTTATCATTAGTTGACTAACAGTTTTTATCCGTAGAGAGATTATTTAAAAAATAAAATATTATGAGTTAAATTATTAAAAAATATGGGCCAAAATGTTAGGAGTATTTTTAAAGTTTATGTCTAAAAAGTTTAAGAAATATTTTGTTTTAGATTAATTGATTACTAATTGAATCTTAGTTTGAAAGTGGAGTCCGTCGCAGGCGGTGAGGGGATGTGGTTTTAAACCATAACAAGGCCTGGTTTTCAATGGTCCAACGCCGACTTTTATTTTTAATTTTATCACAATATTCATACCAATGGTTTGAAAGAATGTGCTATCGTCACCAGATTTTCAACTTTTTATTTTTTTCGAATAGTTTTATTTTAAACTTTTAAATTGATTGAATTGGATTTAGAATTAATTCATCAAATCGAAATAATTACAAAAACATCATTATATATTATTAGTTAGTTTTTTTAAAATAAATATAGCATGTAAAAAATGTGTATATAAGTTACTAAAATTATGACTGGGATAAATTTTATTTTTATTTTGTGTTATTAAAATGAATAAATTAGATCATTCAATTATTTTTTCTATTTAGCAATTTTATGAGCAACTTTACGTGTATAATAATGATATACGGTATAAAGTGGATCTTTAAAGTGTATGTATTTCAGTTTTGTTTAGAAGTGTGCTTGCGTCTATGACTTTGACGACGTCGTCGAGGAGGACCGTGCAAGGAAACAAACCTCTAGCTTCTGCGCCGCACGTTACTGCGTAATAGAGGAAATCGCAAAATTCTTTTTTTTTTTTAAAAAAAAAAAAAAAAACCCTAAAACATGCGCACACAGGTGAACACAAGTGCCGACAGATAATTTTTTTTATCGGGTAAGCGCGCGACCACCGAAAGGCAAAGACATGGGTCTAGGGAAGCGAGATACGTGTCTGCGCACGTGGGGCGCTCTAAGTGGATGATCGTCCGTTTCTATTGTGTAAAATAACAAACGAGTTATTTTAAAGGTTTATGAGTTATGAGTTTAGATGGTATGATTTAAAATTTAAAATATAAGGTTTGGATATTAAAATTAAAATTTTGAATTTAACTTTAAAAACGATAATGATGATTATGATTTCGTTTGTTTATCATTTTATTATTCAATATTTTGCTAGCTAATGGCTAATGCTTTAGTTTAAACATTAAAGAAAATGAAGTTGAAAGTATTAATTATGAGTTACTTTAATTTGTGAAAATGGATAAGAATTTGGTGGTAAATGAAACGTTCAAGGATTTGGGGCATTTGCAGTGGTTTTTACTTTTTATGGGAACAAGTATAAGGATTTTGGGGCATGCATGAAGCTTGCTTGGAGAAGTAGTTTTCGATTTCATCACAATTGCAAAGAGGACCGAACCCATCCCCCACTTAATATTAATTTCAGTTTTGAGGTAACCTAAAAAGTTGGGGTGGTGTTGGATTTCTTACATTTTATATCCATACCGAAAATATTACAATAAAATTAATTTTTAAATATAATATCCTTACAAGAAAAAGGATTTTGAAAATATATTCAAACAATTTGAAAAAAAATACAAATATTATTACCGGTGGTGAATAATAATAATAATAGAATACGATAATTTGTTGACAACTAATTTTATCACAACTTAAAACAACATAAATGATTGCGTTTGTGAGCATATGTTGAGATGAAACAACTAGCCTAAAGATTCAAAACACTAGGGGTGTGCAAAAAAATCCGATCCGAGTAACCCGATCCGTTTGTCCGATGATCCGATCCGAAAATATGGATATCCGATCCGTTTTTAAATTTTTGGATATTTCGGATCGGATATCCGGTAAAAATTTCGGATAATCGGATCAGATACGGATCGGCCTAAAAGTGTTTTCGGATTATCCGAAAACCCGATTAAAATTTTAATTTTTTTTGGCCCTAGCCGGCTAGCCCAACAGCCCAAAACCCAAATTTATCTAATTGAAAGCCAATCCAATTAAAAATAAAATTCTTCCCCCTTTACTCTCTGTGCAGTGTTTGTTTTTATGAAATGGCACTGCTAACTGTAAAAGCTACTAATGTCGCAAAGACAGCTTCATTATTTTCAGCTGCAAAAACTGTAATTTGGGACCATTGTCATTTCACTTTTGTCAGTAAAATTCAGTGAGAAATATAGGGGTATACTTTATTCTGTAAATTTAATAAGTATATATATATATATATTCTTTTATATCATAAATGTATGTTTATATTAAATTTAATAAGGGTTTTATTTTGATGCACAAGCTGTAAATTTTTTTTACACAATCCTTTTATAAAATTTAAAATCTAAATCAAAAACCCTAGCAACCTAAACCCTAAGCCCTAAACTCTAAATTCTAACCATAAACCTTAAATTATATACCCTGCATACTAAACCCCTAAACCCTAACATAAAACCCTAAACCCTAAACCCTAAAATTAAAGGGCTTGTGTAAACTTTAGTTTACACAGCTTGTGCATCAAAGTATTTTCCATTTAATAAACCAATAATTTATATCATAAAAATTCTGATATATTTATATCAAATTTATATATTATATTTTAATTAATTTTTCATGTAAGAGAGAGAAATTTTATACCATCTCCGCCGCACATCATGCCGAAGGAGATTCACGCCAAAACAACAGAGCACATAACATCAGCCAAAATATTTGATGTGAATTTGTCTTGGTTTAATTTTATATATATATATATATATATATATATATAATAGTACTGTGTGTGCATTGTGTAATATGAAAGTATGTAATTTTTAGTCTAAAAATATGTGTAAAATTATAAATTTTAAATTTGAAAATTTTGTTAAATTAAGTAATATATTCGGATTCGGATATCCGGATATCCGATCCGAAATTTCGAATATCCGGTTTTTCGGATATCCGATTTTTCCGGATCGGATACGGATCACTACTATAACTATCCGAAACATTCGGATATCCGAAATATTCGGATCGGATATTATCCGTATCCGGTAATGCACACCCCTACAAAACACACACATCCGCACACGTGTGTACACACATTTACTAGACTGGTGAGCACTTGTTGAGATGAAATATCAAGTCTAAAAATTTAAAAAACTAACACGCAAGTACGCACGCATATACACATAAAAAGAACAATAATTAAAAATTCAATCGTTAAAACAAAAAAAAATTGCAAATAAAAGATTGAAATGTACTACAAGATCAAAAAAAATCCACCATTTCGTAAAAATATGAAAAAACTTGTTAAGATCATAAATGTAAAACAAATTTTAGAAAGACGAGTAAGGAAAAAAGAAAAGAAAATAAGGCATAGGAAGAAATGCGGACTGACAAAAAGGCCTGGCCATTAATCTTCAAAGTCGCCATTCTCGATAATAACACTAAATTTATTAGTTTTGATTGATTAAAAATGTTCATATTATTTTATTTTATATGAGTTTAAATTTTGATATAAATATTTATTTTAAAAATGCAATTATTTTTAATTAATTAAAAAATATTAATTTTGATCGATAAAAAAATTAGGATGAGTGGAAAAACTACAATTTGTTTATTTCTTTGATCACGAATGTATTAATTAGGGTATTTTCAATTTTACAAATTAATTTAAAAATAACTTAAATATAAATTATTTTTTAAGAAAGAAAAGCCAAATTTGTTAATGAGACTAAAATTTTAATTCTCGTCAAGATATCAACTATAAATATTAATCCATTTGAATCAATCTATATAAACAATAAAGTGATATATTGAAAAAAAAAATCTCTATTAATTTATATTTTCTCCATAAAATAAATTTTCAAATAACAATGATAGAATAATTACAAACTTAAATACCAAGCAACTCCACTATCCAAAAAATTCCCCTCGGCCTCCATGAACCGATGAGACAACTAGATCCAATGCCTCGTTGCCACGTGTTGATACTTTGGAAAGGCGTGTGGTTATTTGAAGCATTCATTGGACGGTGAGAAAGGAATTAAATGATTAATGATAAAAGTAATGTCATTTGAATTAGGGGCCAACAAAATTTGATTCATTTCTACTTGGAAAAATTAAATTTTTCCACTCAACTTAATATGATTCATAATTTTATAAATTTGATTCGACATAAAATTTTTTAAATAAAATTTGAGTTATAAAATAAAGATTCAAATAACTCAATTTTTTAGTAATTAGTAGATTAGTTTTAAAGTTCGAGCTGAGTCTCACAACTTTGCTCGATATATGTATATCACATATGAAGAAATATGTGTATATCGTATATGGTTATAAAAAGCCGTTTAATTTTTAACCAATTACTTAACATTATAGTAACTACAATTAAATTTGAACATAAACTCGAACAATTCGACTTGAATTTCATACACTTAACTCGACTTGAAATTTTTTTAATAAAGTTTGAGCTATAAAATATGATTCATTAACTAGTCTAATTAAAAAAAAATTATTCGACAAGACTCGATCAAATACACACCCCTATCTTGAATGCAACTCACTAACCCACACCGCATTCAACTTTTGATTTTTGATATTCATGTACCCGAAAGCTGATCAATTTCTAAAACACATTTCCCACCGCATTGACTTATTCTTTTATATATACTCAGAGAATTTTTCATTAGGGCATATCTTAGATTGAATTAATCTCGTTGGTGATGGCATTTGTCGTTTTTAAGACTTTTCATACACGATAATGATGATGATTATATATATATATATATATATATATATATATATATAAGGAGTCGTGGCCATTGTTGATACGCAATCTAGTAATGAAGGAAATGGCGGGCGTAATTTGTATGCACATGTATAACATAATATATTCTCATGTGTATCTCTCCTCCTTTAATTTTGAATTTATACATTAAAAGTAGATAATACAACTAGGGGAAAATACGAAGGAATTAGGAGATGATCAACCGAAATAGAGAAGAAAAAGGGAAAAACAGTTAAAATCGAACACCCATTACTATATTTTTCTTGTGTTTTGTTTTTAGGATAAATATTCTATACACAGGCGGTGGAAACTGAAAGTTTTCACAAGCGCCTTAGTTTTAGGGTATAGGGAGTTAGTTTAGGGTATAAGGTTTAGGGGTTTAGGTGTAGGGGGTTAGAATTTAGGGATAGTTGTTTCAATTTAAGGTTTAGGGTTATAATCTAGGGTTTATAGGTTAAAACTTAAATCTCACCATATTACCCTAAAACTAAACCCTAACCTATAAACCCTAAATTATAACCCTAAACCTTAAATTAAAACAATTATCCCTAAATTCTAAACACCTACACCTAAACCCTTAAACCCTATACCCTAAAACTAAGGCGCTTGTAGAAACTTTCAGTTTCCACCGCCTCCTTGTTTTTAATGTCCGTATGTTATAAAAATCCGGTCTATTTGGGCAATGTTGATCCTTGTTTGGGAGCGAGAGAGAAGTGAAAATTGGGGCAACAACTACCCATGTGATGTGTATGGTGGTTTACATGCACATAGAATGTTAAATATTGCGTTTCTAGATTAGGGTTTATCTGGCAAAGGCCCCATCCAATACCGATTCTTTTTTAAAAAGGTGGTTTTTAAAAGCAATGCACCCACGTCAACTAATCACAAAATATAAAATCAAAAGCATAGATGTTAGAAGAGACTTGAAAAAACAAGTAATTTCACCGGTAACTAGTTCATTTGCTAAAACAAGTAACTAGATCCCTTAAATAGACCGATAAATTTGACTCGAAAACTGAGAATAAATCTGAAACCTAAAATCGATATAGACACAATGATTCAAAATTTGAAATAAATTGAAGCGAATTGAAATTGAACCGAATTTCAGTTAAACCGAAAATGGACCCAACTCATTTTCAATCGAATCGAATGGATTCGAGTCGATTTTCAACTGAATCGAATAGAACCGAACTGATTTTACCCGAATCGAAAGTAACTCGAACCAAAGGCAACCGGAAATAAAGAAAATATATTAAAATAAATGAATAAAGATGAGATGTGAATTGTCGCACAAGTCACCAAAAGGTCAAATATACATGATATATAAAGTCAAATATATGGTGGAAAAACTTTACTCGGCCTGAAAACCTGACTAAAACTGATCGATCTCCTATTAACCTGATATTGACCCGAACCGAAAATCAACTGACCCGTCGTCCTAACCCGATAGCTTGAACCTAAATCACCATAGACCCGAACTAAAACCAAACCAAACTCGAACTAAATTTAAACCGAATGTGATCAAACTCAAAATGACCTAAACCGAATAACTCGTTTGCTACCTCTATCTATAAATAACTTTTAAATATAGATTTTACCATTGTGAATGAAACAATTGTTTAATGTATTAGATATTGATGATTATACTGAAAAAATAATCTCAATCACTTTTCCTTTTATAATTATAACTTGCAATTCATTAATTCTACCCTTTACTCTCTTTCCCCCCTAATAATATAGGCAGCTGCCACATAAGTACTATTCAAATTAAATATTTAAATTAAAGATAAAAGTATAGTTTTAGTTATATTAGAACTTTGTATCAATTTATTTAAAGGCTTATTTTGTATATATATTTGATAATTAAGAGAATAATAAGAAAATACAGAGAAACACATTGTTCTCTCTAGAAAATATTTTGTTTATCTTCTTCAAACAACAAATCTCTAACCATCGATCACACACAAACCACCATTATTCATTGCATCTTCGGCTACCATGACCCCTTTCTCACATGGTATCATGAGCCAATAACGGTCTTGATGTCGATACCATTGCTGCCAACTCTAATCTGAAACAGATCGACGATCTAATTTTTTAGATGTACATCCTTTTTCTCTTCCGCTGCTGTCATTATTAGGCCACACCCGTTCCTTGAATTCTCCCTCCTTAGAATCTTACATCTCTGGTGAAATTTCTACTTGTTTAATTTTGCTGTTGGTGAAATTTCTACTTGTTTAATTTTGCTGTTTTATGGTTCTATCTTAGCCAATAAAAAAGATAGATAAAAAGGTTATAGTTTAGCCTTAAAAAACTATTTGGTTCCATCTTAGTCATCCATCTTAAAAGATAGGCGAAGAGGTCCAACCGATGCTTCAACCATCTCAAGCACCATAAATTGAATGGCATCAACAATTGCTGCGCAAGAACATCATGGTTCTATCCCCACTCTTCAAATCAAAGACTCCCGAAAATAAGGAGCATTTTTTTCAACAAAAGAAATATGAGTAGGGCATCACATCCAAGATCCAAGCTGGTGCTCTACTACGTTTGCTCATCAGCTTGAGGGGAAGTGTAAGTTGACGATGAGTGTTAGAGTTTTTATTTAATGTGTAATTAGACTTTATTTCTAATCACTAGTTTAGATTTACTAGAAGTCTTATTTAAATTAGGAATAAGTACTATTTAAATTAAAGATAAAAGTATAGTTTTAGTTATATTAGAACTCTATATCAGCCTATTTAAAGGCTTACTCTGTATACATTTAAAAATTAAGAGAATAATAAGAAAATACAGAGAAATACATTGTTCTCTCTGAAAAATATTATGTTCATCTTCTTCAAACAACAAATCTCTAACCACCGATCACACACAAGTCACCATTATTCATTGCATCTTCAGCCATCATTACCCCTTTTCTTACTATATATATATATATATATGAATGATAATATAATTTCACGTACGTTTGAGGTTTTATCTATTGCATTCATTACGTGAAATGATTCAACGGAATGGATTTATGGGTTTGTGTAGGTATAAAACGAAAAATAGGACAGATTTGTAGAGATAAACATATAGACAATACGTATACGTATACGTATGCGTGCATGTATAAATATTAAACTTGAAGTTTGGGTTAGGTTTGGATGGGGAGATAGTAATCTTTACCTCTTTAAAAGAAATTAATCATAAAATTTTAAATAAGTACAATAAAATAATTAAAATTTGACCCCAAAATTTATAATTTTATTTTGGACTCTAAGAAATATATATTATATATAATACGGTATAAATCGAAAGTAAAAAGAATATTATTATCATGAAAAAGACACACATTGTTAGGCAGAAGTCGCCTTCAAACGCACCCATCTCTTTCATTTCTTCAATATTTATCGAATACAATACAGTATGCGTAAAACTAAAAAGAGATAATTCCAATCTTAATTAATTAAATAATAATAAGAATGCATTTGTTTCGTAATAGTAATTTTAGTTTTTTTTTTTAAAGCAGGAAAGAATCTTTTGGTGTGCGAGCAACACCGCATTGGAATTGTTTGGTGCTACGTGTGACATGATTTATTTAATATTTAATATTTGATATTTAATATTCTTCTTTTCTATATAGCTTTGTTCGTATGGAGGAATATTGGCTGTTCAAGTATGGGGCATTTGCACCCCATTGGAATAATTTTAACCCTTTTAAAGTTATATTTAAGGAAATTATATGTCGTTAGCGCATCAAATATAAATCGAATTAGTTGGGAAACAACAGTAATCTTAAGGAGTGAGACATGAATTTAACGTTTACCGAACAAAACACAGTGAGAAATTGACATGCATTGCATCATATTCCCTTGTTTTTCCTCAATATTTGTCACTTTCTTTGGTTGGCTAATTTATCTCACGACTCACCTTATTCGGTTCAACTCGGACATAAAAGTTTTCAAAAGGTTCCTTCCCAATGAGTATGTCTGGAGTATAATTAATTATGCGGCCGAAATATCACTTACATCTGTTATTAGGGTTCACACAGGTATTAATCATCTTTACTGACTAACCATAGGAATATTAAAAGAAAATGATTGGACAAGACTTGGAATAAAGGAAAGAAAAGGGAGGGGGAGATGGCTTAAATATCAAAAACACCCTTAGATTATTTCATTTTTTGTACACATAATCCCTATACTTTGTTTCTTGCTTGAATAAGCCATTACTTCAAATGGAATATGGGTTTATATCATGTTTATTGAGGTTTACTTAAATGCTAATTTGAACCATAAAACCAAATACAAGTAGTAAATATTATATTACAAAAACCAAGGTTTTTTTTTTTCTTCAGAATTTTAGTCATTTTAACATTTGTAATGTGTATTGATTAGATACATAGGGGGTGAAACTTGAAAGTCGGCTGTTTTGGAGATCCAACTTTTCCAAATTAGTGTGCCCTCCCCTCTTAATCCATGTGTAGAGTTGAATTATTTGATGTTCTCAAGGACAGTCATGAGACCTGACAAAAGAGTTTAAACGGGACGAATTTAAAATTTTTAAAACTTTAAAAAGAAATTAAAGAGTTTAAACGGGATGAAACTTGTTATTTTGTCTGCTTAATTGAATGGTTTGAAAACATGTATTGATTATTGATCTTCGGAAACCTTGAGAAGGGCTTTGTTTTGGATGGGCTATTAGGGTAAGTAATTGGGCCTTATGTCTTGTTGGTTGCCTGCATTTATAGTATTAACTTGACGGATCATGCGACAAAAACGTTGCAAAAATATCATGCAATAAAGCTATTAATTTGAATAAGTTTGTACAACTAATTTATATATTTAAAGACCTAAGTTTAAACTTTTAAAGATTCATTATCTAATCTCAAAAATTGACAGCATGGATACGAGAAGTTATCACATTTTGATCTTGAAACTGATTTCGATATTTATTTTTAGGGAAAACTACTCAAATAGTACTCTAGCTATTGCCGAAATATCATTTTAGTACTTCAGTTATTTTTTTTGAAAAACTGATACTCAACGTTATGTTTCGTTTTCAAAATGATACCCCGCCGTTAAAAATTAACAACACGCTGACTAGGAGAGAGAAAAATTACACGTGACAGCCTGTCACATCATTTCTCTCTCACAGTCAGCATGCAACATGTGTTTTTTTATGATTTTAGTCGACGTGACATGCTGACTAGGAGAGAGAAAATAGCGTGGCAGCCTAGCACATGTGATTTTCTCTCTCCTAGTTAGCACACAGTTTTTTAACGATAGAGTACCAAAATGAAAACGAAACGTAACATTAGGTACTATTTTGTAAAAAAAAATAACTAGTGTACTAAAACGATATTTCGGCAATAACTGAGATACTATTTGGATAGTTTTCCCTTATTTTGATGTGGTTGAGGATTGTTCCTCAAACAAAGCTTAAATTAAATAATGAGGGGTGTAAATTTTTTAAGTTCAATGTAAATGAGACTCATAAAATATTTAATCTAAAAAATGGGAGGAAACAAAAAAAATCTATTTTAACTTATAGAAACCTACAATGCTATTAATGCACAAAATTGGGAGATTTTATGTACCTGGATGGAAATCGTCTGCCTCTTTATCATGCCCCTTTCTATGTCTCACTTTAAAATAATGAGTTTAGATTTTAGAGTTTAGGGAATTAGGGGTAGGTTTATTTTTAGGATGTAGGATTTAGGGTTTAGAACGTAAAAATTAAGGTTAGGGTTTAAAATCTAGTTTTCAAGTAATTTTTAGTGTGGGACATAGAATGGGGCATAATTAAGGGGAAGATGATTTTTACCGGCACCAATGCACTACAAAAAAATGTGTAATTGCTGATGGAATTTTTGAGGGAATCTGTGACATAAATTGGATTTATTAACGGAATTTTCGAGAGAAAAGAAGGGTCAGAAAAAGTTGGTCGAAACCAACATTTCTGAGGAAATAAAATAATTCGTCAGAAGTTTACCGACGAAAATCCGTTAGTAAATTACTGACAGAAAATCTTAAATCATTCGAAAAATTATAAATATAAAATGCTTTATGTTTCTGATTAACATAACTTTTCCGTCAAAGATTTACCGACGAAATTTCGTCAAAAGTTATAAATAAAAAATATTTTATGTTTCCGACGACATACATTTTCCGTTGGGATATTAAAAATATAAAAAGTTAAATTTTTTAATTTTCGATGGATTAATCTAGTCCATTGGAAAATAAAATATTAATTTTTTTTAAAAGGGAAATTTTCTCGGTATTCGACCTGAAAAAATTGACAATCCCCCCAATATATAAATGATTCCAAAATTTTAATTAATTAATGTAAAGAAATTAATAATTAATATAATTCAAATTATTACATTAATTTGAAAAATTAGATAATAATATTAATACTAGTAACAAGTTTATATTGTATTTTAGTAAGGATTAATATCCTATGCACAAGCGGTGGAAACTGAAAGTTTTCACAAGCGTCTTAGTTTTAGGGTATGATGAGTTAGTTTAGGGTATATGGTTTAGAATTTAGGGATAGTTGTTTCAATTTAAGGTTTAGGGTTATAAGTTAGAGTTTATAAGTTAGGATTTAGTTTTTAGGGTAATATGGTGATGATTTAGGTTTTAACCTATAAACCCTAAATTATAACCCCAAACCTTAAATTGAAACAATTATCCATAAATTCTAACCCCCTACACCTAAACCCCTAAACACTATACCCTAAACTAATTCCATATACCCTAAAACTAAGGCGCTTGTGGAAACTTTCAATTTCTACTGCATGTGTATAGAATATTTATCCTTTTAGTAATGCTTTAAAAAGAAAATAATAGCATACGATGAGAAATATAATTCACCTTATTAGCAAAGATTAAATATGAATTTACTACATATATTTCACAATTCAATTTTTCTAATAAACATGAATATATGGTTGTACACTATACATGAAGTATATAATATTCAAAAATAAAAAAAGTAAAATACAAATTTCACATACTAAAAAGTTTTTATCATTTAAAAACTTTCAAGTAACCTACAAAAAATTAAGTGAAAGATGTTAGTGATTAATTAAAAATAGTATGATAAACAAAGTGAATGTTAAAAAAGTTATATTGAATAAAAACTAAAACCTACATCAATATTGATAAATGATAATAAAAAGAAGATGAAATTAAAGAAGAACTTTTGATGAGAAAAAATAAGTTAACAAGAAGAGATTAAATGAAAAGAAAGATTTGAGAGAAGAATGAGTTTAGAAAGGTTTAAATAGGAGAAAAAATTAAGATAAAAAATGAGTGGGTTTAAAATTTTATGTTTGGATGGAGAGAAACTAGAGAAGAAGGTAGGAAACTCTAAAAGTTATGACGAAAAATGTTGGCCCGTCACAAATTTGTGACGGAATACGTGGATCTCTCAGAAATTTGTGACGGACTGACATATTCCGTCACAAAATTATTAAGATATCTTTTATAGTTATCAAATAAAAATCAATACACGCATCTTTTTATATTCACTTATGATATCTATTGAAATTATTAAGATATTTCAATAAATGGTTCTAATATGCACATGAAATCCTATGCAGTGTTTCATATCTGAATTACAAACTCAAAACTTCGCTTTTGAGAAGAAATGAATAAAATCTGATTGGAGAAATAACAAGGGTCTGGCACTAGTATTTATGAAAACATTTCACATTTTTTAACAATCAAAAGTAAGAATCAAATATATAATTTGATACCAAATAGAAAGAAACTAGTATTATCAAATAAAAAAGCGGATCACATTCTACATTCCACATTTTTTAACAATCAAAAGTAAAAATCAAAATTTTAAATATCAAATAAAAATAAAAGAATAATGCCTTTGTTTATTGTTTAAATTTTTAGTAAAATCGGTAGTAATAAATTATAATTTTAACTAGTATTATCTAAGTTTTTGTATATTCTATGTTTAAAGTAAAATATTAATTTTAGATTTTTTTTGTAATAAACAAGGTTGCCATCTCTAAAAGTCTCCCTCTAAATCTTAAGGGAGGAAAAGCGCACTAACCTTGTTGTCTTTCCATTGATAAGTAAATAAAAGTATAAAAATTTAAGAAAACATCAGATAATATACATTTTTAATGAACGACAAACTGAAGTAGCCGAATTCTGAATCAAACCTTCAATGACCTATAAATAAAAGTAAAAATAATTCACCAACAAACACTAAATTGCAGCTCATAATGAACATAAATAGCTCATTAACTAACAATCAATTAACAAATCAAAACTAACAAGGCAAGAAAATTTCTTTATCTTAATAGAAAATTTATGCATATATCAACATATATCATTTCTTGCAACAATTAACAATAAAAAATCTCAAAATCAAATCTTAATACACATTTAACATTAATAAAAGCGAAAAATAATGAGCATAAGATCGTATAACAATTTTTCATGACTCAAATAAGTTAATATTTTCAAGATTATATATTCTAAATTTTAAAGAGAAACTGAAGTAACCAAATATTGAGTCAAATTTTCTAAACAACCTATAATTTTAAACAAATAGGTTTCAAACCATTACACAATTAATTGCATGTTAAAATTGCAGCTCAAAACTAAGAAAAGCAACTCATTAACTAACAATTCAATTAACCGATAAAAACATACAAACCAAATAAAAGTATAAAAATATTATAGTTCAAGAAAACATCAGATAATATTCAAAAATTTAAAATAAAATTAGAAAGCTAAAAGTAAATATCATTTGAAATTTAAGATGCATTTTTCCTATTGCATTGTTGTGGTGATGGAGGAATCGAATAATAAGCTTCATCTTGATTGGTGAGTCTTTGAACAAAAGATGCTAAAGGTGTGCTACCTCTCGATGGATAGATCACTTGTGGGTGCAAAGGCATTGGTGTGGTTGGACGCTTAGGAGGTTGCATGCCACTAAACCTTGGATAAAAAGGAAGAGGAGGATGCATCGGAGGGTTGAAACCTAAAAACAAGAAATTAGTTAAAAACAAACTTGTAATTGATAATAATTATAATGATATATAATATTTAATTAAAATAGCATTTTAAAACATGGTTGTCCATTATAGTTTGCTTCGAAAAGCATATGAGAGTATCCTTGTTGTTGTGGTTGTTGTTGCGGTTGATGCTGTTGTGACATTACTAAAGCCATTAACATATCTTGGCGTTCTGTGACTTGTCTCAACTGCTCTTTCAATGCATCTATCTCTTCTTGCTGCTCTGAATTTCGTGGTATGAGCCTTTTTAAAGAACTAGCAGTTTGAGATGTATTATAGTACATGAGAGTTGTAAACCCAACACCGGACACCCGACACTTTGAGCTTACTCCACCAACAAAGTCCAAAAATATCTTATTTGGGTCAGCTGATGTTGTAGATGACCCATCCTCACTTGTAGTCTCATGGTTTGCTGTTAGTGTCTGCAAATACTTGTTCTACAAAAAAAAGTAATTTATTATATTAAATAAAAATAAGTTATATTAGTTAATAAAAAGTTATATAAATATCTAATTTTGAAAATAAAGTACAACAAATTCTCTATGATCGTCATTGATCCAACCATCATTTTTGTTGTCATTTCTTGTATGTGTAAACTTGTAAAGAGAAAATGCACCTACTGTCTCCGCAGTACGACGTTCCTATACAGATTCATTTACATAAGTAAATTAAATATATTTGAGGAGGTATTAATCATATGAAGAGTATATATTACGAGAATCATACATGTCGTTCCTTTCACTCTATTGTGAAAATGGAACCTCCCATATGAGAGCCTAATGGTTTTGCCTTCATATCACCACGACGACAATTTTTCTTGGCTTGCTCATTTTTTTTAAACGTTGGAGAATTTCAATGATTTATGTAAGATTGCCATGTCTGTTCTAACATACATGATGGCCTTGTCTTAGTTTTACAACGCCAATAATACAATACCTCCGTGTATGAAACTACAGCTGCTCTGTTTCAACATTTGATTACATGTGGCTCTTTATCAGGCTCCTACTATAATATTTTCTACAAAATTCAATAAAGAGAACTATTAGCATATAATAGTAACAACAACAACAACAAAAACAACAATAAATAAGAATAACAATTTGTACACCTAAATTGAATAGATTTACACTTACCTTGAACTCATCAACGTAAATTTGTTTTGTCTTTTCTGGGACCGCTTTTCAATTAAAGCCATCTGGATGAAAATTTTGTTTTATAACCACTTCAATTGATTTTCTATAGTAACTACGCTTTTTGAATTCATAGTTCTCACTTATCAGGATAAAAAAAAATTCATTTTTGTAGTTTTTAGAAGTATATATATATTTATGAGATTATGAATTACAAATAAAGTTGGTAAAAAATACTTACTTAGTAAAAGGACCGTATAGAAAAACATGCACTCGTCCAGATTCCTCTTGTACCGCATCTGGCGGTGGCACACTAGAATTATCTTTCGACGCAGTAGAACCAATATCAGTAATGTTATGAACTTCTGCGAAGTAGATTCACTATGAGAAGTTGTATGAATTGTCTTCGAAGTCGTCTCTGAAACTATATCAGTATCAGCATCACGAGGAGTATTTGATCTGATATCAACCAATGAGTGAGTCCCTGTAAAGGGTGAGTATGGAACAGTTGGGTAGAATCCTCTACCTCTAGCCCAAACATAATATGTCGTGAGAAAATAGATAAAATGAACTAAATATATAGTCTTTACCATGAATGTTGTTGTAATCTTTTTTGGGTATATAAATTCAAACATGATATATTCAAATTAACCTTGAGATTAAACTTATTTGTAAGTTTTGCTTTGGTAATAAAATATAAAATATATAGTAATTTAAATGAAGAGCATTCACAACTAACTAGAATTAAAGCAAAACACATGAGAAGTGGAAATATGAGTTTGTCAATGAATGGAAAGAACCCATGAGCTTACTAATACAATTTAGTATTTCTGTAAAGGCTGTTCAACTAAGAAACATACATTAAAAAAAGTAGATGGATTAATTTTTCAAGAAAAAAAGATCAACTGACAGACAAAAAAATTTCAAGAAATTTGAGATGCCATGGTTTCTTTGTGGCATGGTATATTATGTATTGTTTTAATATATCAGATAAAATTAATTGCTATAGGTAATAGACAAACATACATTAACAGAAACAAATGGATTAATTTTTTAAGAAAAAAAAATATTATTTTACCCTGTATAAGTACTCAAAGCAGGTGGCGTGTGGCACTGAGCAGCAGCAAGTGCCGCAACAGGTGGGGTTCAATGCCACTACTTTGCAAACTCAGGTCGCTCTATAGTGATGAAACATGGTGGAAATCGAATAAAGACATTTAAGCTATGATTTATGGGTTAAACAAGACGAAACAGGAAGTTCACGTGAATTCAAGATGAAATAAGAGAAATTAAAAATCAATAATTAAACAAGAAACAAAATGGATTAAACAGGGGAATGAAGGTGGAAACATACCCGATATTTAAATAGGGGTGATAAAGGTGATGAAGGGTGTTGTTGAAGATTTTGAAACTATTTTATTTTGGGTGCAGACTACAAACAATTCAGATGAGGGTGATGAAGGGTTAAAAATTGAGTTAATTGGTAAATTTCTAGTATTGTTGGTTTGGTTGGGTTGGGGGTTGAGATAATTAATATGACTTTAATTACATATTTATTAGTATTTGCATTAGTATTAAAAGTGTGAGATACTATTCAAACACTTAAACTAAAATTGAAAACTTAAAAATATCTTATCGTTGTGGTTTTTTCATTAAAAATAAAATAAAAACTAAAAAGAGCATTAAAATTCAACAATACATCAGATAATATTCAAACACTTAAATTAAAATTGGAAACCTAAAATCAAATATCATACGTATCAGTAACAAGAAGAATCTCTAATCAGTTGGCCCGAAACATAATTTGTGCACAAAAACATGTTATTATAAGTCTAGTTTACACTGATAAATTGAACACACAAATTGAACAAAAATTAATAGCACATAGTAAAAATTACGTCTAGTCATCTTCTATTAAGTCAAAGTACTCATTCTCGTTTTCATCTTCGCCTGAATCATATTCAATTTCGATATCCACAATATTTGACTGTGTTGCTGAGTCTTCAATTAATAGTTCGGGTTCATCATTTGCTACAATTTGTATTAGATGAGACTCAGGCTCGTCATCTTGGTATGGATCTGAAGTCGAAGTCGATTCAAGTTCAGCATTATTTGATACTGAGATATCCACAATTGCTCTAGCTTCAATTTTAGTTACCGCTAACCAATCTCGCTTATCACGTCTGCAACTAGGATAGTTGACGTAATAAACTTAGGTTGCTTGAGTCGCTAGAACAACTATATCATTTTCATTGTATCTTTTTTTATCATTCACTTCTACAAGAGATGGGTATTTTGGATGGACTCTTGTACCAACACTTTGTCTCGAGTTGAACCATTCACACTTGAACAAAATTATACTCTTTCTAGGCCAACTCAGATATTGAATCTGTATAACCTCAATAAACCATCCAAAATAATCACTTTCACCGTTCACATAGTTAGAGCCTTTAACACAAACACCACAGTTCGATGATGGTCTATCTGAACCACAAGACATTGACCAAAATTTAAAATCATTTACTTTATAACCCGAGAACGATGTCATCGATCGAAGTGGACACATGGCAAGTGCTTTTAAAAATATGTTTGTGACATTATTTATTGGTTCTTGAACCTATAAAAATTACCAAAAATTAATTTTTGTGCCATATTTTTACAGTTTTATTTAATTAAAAAATGTACTTTGACTTACAAATCTGTTGAACCATTTTGAGAATTCAGCATCAAGTGTAGCGTTAATTTGCGCGTTACTCAAATGAGGTTGACAATGTTTCTGATAAGTCCTATAAATTCTATTCAATTAAAGATGGACCATGGTTAATTAAAAATTTATGAACATCAAAATTTTAGAGTTTAATGGTAGTTATTATACGTACTCAATGAAAGGCTTCACTTCTATACAATTCAACAATATGTAGGTGTGAGCTGCTTTAATTTCTTCATTAGAAAGATATTTTTTATTTTCTTTCCCAATTGTCTCTCCATGTTGTGCAAAAATAAAAAAAAAGTCAGGATATTCTTCAGAATTGTTTGTCACGGGTTGCGTGCTTGAAGAATTTAATAGCTTGGGAAAATAATAATGCAAGAATTTGGATCCTTCTACTGTCTCATATGAATTGCGAATTGAGCCTTCAACGCGAGCTTTATTGCCGATAGACACTTTTAATTTTCAAAAAAACTTAGATTAAAAAAAACAAAAGGTTGTAACGTAAATAAAAATGCTTATTCACTTTGTAAACAAAGTTCAATAAATTAGACTGAGAATTACTGTTCAAATGGATACATCCAACGGTAATGTACTGGTCCATCAATTCTTGCTTCATATGCCTGGTGTATTAGTAGATACTCCATTGAATAAAAAAATTGGGAGGAAAAAAACGCTCAAGTTTGCACAAAATATTTGGGATATCCTTTTCCAGTCTTCTCATGTCTATCTCCTTGATTACAGTTGATGTTAAGTCCTTAAAAAAAAAGACTTAGCTCTATCAATGCCTCCCACACATTTGTCGGTAATAGCTCTTGAAAAACTATAGGAATTAAACTTTGCATGAAAACATGACAATCATGGCTTTTCATTTCAAATAGCTTTAACCTTTTCATGTCAACGCACTGACCTATATTAGATGCAAAGCCATCAAAAAAAAATTTAAATCTTTAACCCAATCAAATAATACTTTCTGCCTTTGTTTGTCTAGCGTGTAACATTTTTTTAGGTATTTATCTTGATTTGTCAACTCAGAACGATCACAATAAAACTGTAAGTTCGCTCTATATTTTAAATTGTCCTTTGTCTTCCCTTCAACATTCATTATTGTGTTGAATATATTCTCAGAAATATTTTTCTCCACATGCATCACATCAATGTTCTGACAGATCAAATTTGAAGACCAATACGATAAGTCTCAAAAGATGTTGCGTTTTTTTCAACCACAAAATTAAGATAATTGATCATTAATTTCTACTGCGTCTAGCTCAGTCACTTTCAGAAAACTCCAATAATCAGTCTCGTTTAGTATCTCCCTTCCAGACTTAATTGGTAGGGCATTGTTCAGAACTTTTTTACATTTTCTGAAAATTGTAGTATTCCTTCTGAAATGATGATTTTTAGATAGAAATTTACGATGATTATCAAACCAAGATTTTTTCTCACTATATTGAAGAGTAAATGCCTCAGATTTTTCCATACAATATGGACAAGCCGTTCTCCCAGCTGTACTCCAACCCGACAATATGTCATATGCATGAAAGTCATTCATAGTCTACAATAGGATATCACGGAGCTGAAAATTCTACTTGGTTGACAAATCATATCTTACCTCCACTTCATCCCATAAAAATATCAACTTGGCAATCAATGGTTGTAGTAATACATCTATATTATATTTTAGATTTTTAGGACCCGACACAATTATTGTCAAAATATAAACTCATCCTTCATGCACATAGAAGGAGGCAGATTGTATGGTGTTACTATAACTGGCCATAAAAAATATTATTGTCCAAATTGACCAAATGGTTAAAAATCATCAGTGCATAACCCAAGCCTGACATTACGAGTTTCGTACGAAAATGTTGGATGCTTCTGATCAAAATGTTTACAAACAAGAGAATCAGAAGGATGACACTTGAGACCGACTTCATCAATCTGATGCTCAACATGCCACCTCATATGCTTAGCAGTAACTTCAGAGGCATATAACCTTTGTAACCGAGGAGTTAAAGGGAAGTAATACATCTTTTTATTTGTCTTTCTGTTACTAAATCCTTCGCCAGCGTTATATCTGTACCGAGAAAGTCCACAAAACTTACATTCGATCAATTTAGAATCACCTCCCCAATAAATCATGCAACCATTTCTACAACAATGAATTTTTCTGAACCTACAAACCCATATCACGGACCAACTTCTTAATCTCATACATGTTCTTGGGCATGACACTATCTTTAGGCATTAACTTTCGCATTATCTGAAAAAGGTCATCAAAGCATGCATTAGGAATCTTATATTGTGCTTTCAAGTGTATTATTTCGAAAACCACTGATAACTTGGACTCATTGCTACCAGGCCATATCAGTTCAGAAGAAGCACCAAGTTTGTCGTATGACATTTGAGCCGAAGCAATTGGAGGTTGATCATCTTATGTTATATATGCATTTAATTCAGGACCAGAAACATCTATCTCGGGAGGTTCATAGTCGTTACCACACAAATTATATGCATACTCTGGAGCTGTAGTGCTAGAACCCGCCATATGGTTATAGTAATCATATTAATCCTGTCCAGTGAGAGAAAAATATGGTTCTCCATGATGCACTCAATTATAATAATGCGGAACAAACCCTTTAGTGATCACATGAACTTTAATCGTTTTTGGATCTTGAAAACTTTTATTTTTGTATTTAGGTCGGTTACATGAACACCTAATATTTTCTCGATCTGTAAATCAAGACTTACTTAATGCAAATGTAATAAATTCCAATAGTGGTCGCTCAAAATCGGAATTAATAATGTGACCCTTTATTAGCCTATCAATATTGTACATCCAAGATCGATCCATGTTGAATGCCAAAGCCTGTTTTTATTGTATCATTAAATTAAAATACTTAAATTAGTAAACATTTAAATAGTAAATTTTAATTACTATTTTCTAAATCTTCTAAAAAAACAGAAACATAACTTATGGTTTTTATTATTGTATATTACATGCAAAATTCTTCATTTACTCTTAATATATTTCTAAAGAAAACAAGAAATAGAACTGATGACATTATTAATCTATATTACATATGAAATGTTTTATTTACTTTTAATCTATTCTAAACTTTTTAATTAAAAGGCTAATACTAATGAATTGATAGTACTATATTTTAAAAATAAAATTAAAATTTACCTCAACTCACAAATTCTGTAAAAAAATTTAGAGTTCTGCAAAAGATAAATAAAAACATCAAAATTGAAATTTAAAAATAATTGGAATACAACAAACAATTCTTCTAAAATATTATTTTTATTATAACAGTAAAAACAATAGTTATTTAAAATAATAAAATCCAATGAAATCAAAACACAACACTTAAAACTTACCTCAACTCACAAATTCGGTAGAAATTTTAAAGTTCTGTAAAACTGCAAAAGAAATAAAAAAACACCAAAACAAAAATTTAAAAATAATTAGAAAGACAATATTTTCCAACAAAGCATGTCTAAATGAAAGCAACCATAGTAACAGTTTTTTTTATATTTATACAACCAAATGTAAGTTGCTTTGTATACTCAAAATATAATCTGTGCCACAATAACATCATTCATATATATGTGTGTCTTTAATCATTCTTTAAAAGAAATAATTAAAAACATTGCATACTTTCAATCAACATGTTATTATACCAACAACATGAATGCAAGTTGTTTTGTATTCTACAAGTTATAAGGTACTAAATATATATAATTGCAGACTACTGAAATAGATTAAGAGAACATAAAAATTTCAGTAAGTTATTAAAAAATTCCTCTTACCTCAGTTGTAAAATGTGATGGTGCTAATGGTTCTGAGTATTTCTTCAACACTTTCTTATAAAACTCATTGCATTCCTCTGTTGACACTGTAACTCTCTCGTCCTGGTCCGGACGCTTGACAGGTCCGAGTGAGCCACACGGGGAAAACCGAAGCGAAACCCGCTAAGGATTCCACCTCGGTTAACAACCCTAAAAATTTCTTTTTATTTGATCTTCTCTAAAGACACATTTAAATCTTACGTGATCACGACAGCGGAATAAATCAAGAAGGACATGCAACTAGACACCAAACAACAAGTAAACAACCCCATTTTAAGTTATTAGACAGGCCGTTTCGAAACACCCTTAAGGTGTATCGAAACACCTTGACTTGGTAAACAGCTCCAAGTCCACACGAGAGGGCCGTATCGGAACGGAGGTCAACCGTTCCGAAACACCCTCAACGGTCAACTTCTCGTGGTCAACGAGATATTTGACCGTTCCGAAATACCTAGACCCATTTCAAAACCCCAACATATCGACAATTTCTCAAATTTCTAGTAGCCAAAGTGTTCCGAGACTTGTTTCGAAACAAGGGTTCATAGTGGCCAAACCGTATCGAAATGAGTTCCGATACGGGGTCCCTGAAGCCAAACCCGTTCCGAAACAGCCCAGCCCGTTTCAAAACACTGGCTGTCTGCAAATTCCCAAAGCCAACTTTAAACATCTCCAACCAACCCCAAAAGCCAAAAACAACTCTAAGAAGTACACAACCCTTACAAGCATGATCTAGAGGTATGAATCCTATAGCAAAACACCCTCAAATCATACAAGGCATAAGAAGAGGCATCCATACATGGCATTTAAAAAGGGTATTAAACTTCAACAAGGCCAACACTTAGACAAAACAAGATAAGCAAATCCAACAAGGTTTACAAGCAAGGCATACATCCCAAAAGCCAAATTAACCAACATATCAAAGGAGTCTAACATGCTCCTAAACACAACATCACCATGCTTCAAAAGACATCACACCACAATCACATGTCCCATTGCTTGACCATTACATCATAACTAAAAATGTTCATACTTGATAGCTAAACAAGCACCACAAAGCACACTTGGAGGCCCCTTCTTGCACTTAGCAACCCACGTGCTACTGATCTGCATTGTTGAACAAAGAGAGCGTAAGCAATAAAGCTTAGCGAGGGTAAGCTCTTTAAAAACAAACCTCGACAATGCAAGGTCCAAGCACGAACTCAACCAAGGTAAATGCATGTTCTTACCTTCGATCCTCAAGAGCCAAAATGTCAATGATGCATGAACAAATATCCATTAATATGTCATGCTCAACAAGCTCATTTCCACAACATATATAAACACATATAATCATCCAAATAGGAAACACATTTCCACATCACATTGATACACATATCAATTTATATTGGCACCTAGCTATGACTCGAATACGTGGATAAACACGTTGGAAACTCACATCCAACAACCACTTTACCTCACGGTGGGATTACACTCATCACCGGTCTCGCGGAGGGGATTCCACTCATCCTCACGCCCCGTCGATGTGATTCCACTCATCATCGACTAATATATATAACAATTTCCGGGCGAACCCGTACTCCTCTTTGGTGACTCAACGCCACCAAGGCCACGCGTGAATTTGACTCATGTGTGCACACTAACATCCTAATGATCGATCATTTGTACCCAAGCATACTAGTGCCAACATTTACACAATCCACAATATCAATTACAACCAATTCCATGCTTAGCACGTGCTCACCATGATCACAATCATGAACAATCCACATGCATATCACAATGCATCACAACCATGCCTCATCATTCACGCATAACACATTATACATAAACCATCATATCATAAACATTGCGCGGCATAAACATCAATTTAAAAGTTCAACCAATGTCTCTAGTTTAAGCTTAGAATTAGGCTACCACCCTAATCCTAACTCTTGGTGGGTCTACCAAGCCCAACCTAGTCCACATGCTCGAACCAAACACTTAAATCCACTTTAAAAACATTAACCATTCACCTTCACTTCCAAGCCCAAATACCAAGCAAGCAACCAACTTCAAGCTTCCGGATTCGCTCCCGATGCTTCACCAACACAAGCCCTTGCCTCTAAACAACCTAAACACAATCCAAACAACTTCAAATCAGCCCAAGCATCAAAGTAACTAACCCAGAATACAACTCAAACATCAAACACAACATTTCAAGCCATGAACAAACCCCAAATTTACCAAACTCATGCAGCCCAAAAACCTTGATCAAAACTCATGTTTCCAACACTTTTAATACCCCAAATGATTCCAAAACAACCCCCAACCATAGTACTATCATTAGCCCACCAATTCCAACCTAAAACAACCCCCCAAACCACTCTAAAACCCTTCAAAAACCCCCATTAAACCCAAATCCGGGAATGAGCTTAAAACCATGTAAAATTCATATATGTGGAACCATTTAACTCCTAGACTTCGTATCTAACCTCATTAAATCAAAATTTCAAGTTTAACAATATAAAACTATCATTTTTAACTAAATCCTCTAAAAACTCAATTTCTGAAACATTGAAGAAAATGAAAACTATTTGTACTTTTGAAGAGAGGAAGTTGAGGACAAGTCAAAAATGATATTACCTTTCAAAACCGAGTTGAAATGAAGAAGCAATGTGATGGAATAGTGATTGGGTAGAGAGAGCTCTTCTTCACGTTGGTTTTTGATTTTGAGAAGAAGATGAATAGTGAAATCATTTGATAAAAAGGGGTTTTAAATTGAAAGTTAGAATATTTACAATATTGCCATTAATGAATGGCTATTCCCCTTTTCCTTCAAAATCCACCCAAGTTGAATTTCATTTCAATTTAGTCCAATCATAAAAAGTTTGTTTTTGAAACTCGAGGCCCAAAAGATTATTTTAATTATGAAACTGAACCCAAAATAATATTAAAATATTATTCTCACCCGACCCCTAAACCCGAGTGTTACAACTCTCCCCCACTTAAGGAATTTCGTCCCCGAAATTACCTGACGGAAACAAGTACGAGAACTGCTCAACCATATCAGCTTTCCTCTCCCACGTGGCCTCTTCCACACCTCTATGTCTCCACAACACCTTGACCAACTCTATGGTCTTACCACGCAACACTTTGCTATCAGAAGCAAGTACCTCAACAGGCTCTTCATTGTAAGACAAATCTGGATTCAACTCTATCTCTTCAACATGCATAACATGAGAAGGATCTGATCTATATCTCCTAAGCATCGACACATGAAAAAGATCATGGATCTTCTCTAACTCAGAAGGTAATCTCAAACGGTAAGCTGCAGGTCCAATCTGCTCAACTATCTCATACGGACCAATGAACCCCAGACTCAACTTGCCTTTCCGGCCAAATCTCATCACCTTCTTCCACTGAGATACTTTTAGAAATACTTTCTCACCCACGGAGAACTCATTTTCTTTCCTCTTCAAATCCGCATAAGACTTTTGACGATCGGAAGCTGCTTTCAAGCGGTCACAAATCAACTTTACTTTCTCGGTAGTTCCCTTAAGCAAATCCGGCATATGTAACAATCTCTGACCTGTTTCAGCCCAACAAATCGGAGTCCTACACCGTCTACCATACAAAGCCTCATAGGGAGCCATCTGAATACTAGACCGATAACTGTTGTTGTAAGCAAACTCAACTAAAGGTAGGTGCTTCTCCCAAGAACCCTGAAAGTCAATCACACAACAATGAAGCATATCCTCTAGAATCTGTATCACTCGCTCTGACTGCCCATCGGACTGTGGATGATAAGAAGTACTGAAATGCAAACGGCTACCTAGAGCACTATGCAAGCAACCCCAGAACCTCGAAGTAAATCTAGGATCTCTATCTGAAACAATAGACTTTGGAGCTCCATGAAGCCTCACAATCTCACGGATGTACAAGTTTGCCAACTTGTCTAAAGAATCTGTAGTGTTCACTGCTAAGAAGTGAGCACACTTAGCGAACCTATCAACAATCACCCATACAAAATTCTTCTTCGAAGGAGACAACGGTAACCCCAACACAAAGTCCATGGTGATCTTCTCCCATTTCCATTCCGGAATCTTCAAAGGTTGTAACAAACCTGAAGGAACCTGATGTTCTGCCTTCACTCTCTAAGAAACCATACAACGGCTCACATACTCGGCTACATCCTTCTTCAAGCCAACCCAAAAATAATCATTCTTCAAGTCACGGTACATCTTGGTACTACCCGGATGCATAGAAAAAGGACTCGAATGTGCTTCACTCAGAATCTGACGTCTCAAATCAACATCTTCTGGTACAACAACTCTATCTATAAAGCACAACAAGTTCTCACCACTGAAACTATACTCGGCCAGTCTTCCTTCGGCTATGTCCTGAACATGAGGAACTAAAGACATATCTTGCAACTGCTTCTCTCTAATCAACTGAATCAAAGAAGGCTTCACTTGCTACTCGGTGATCAGACCACCATCATCGAATACACTCAATCTAGCAAACATAGCTCTCAACTCGACTGCAACTTTTCTACTCAAAGCGTCGGCTACTACATTTACCTTACCCGGATGGTACTCGATGGTCAAATCATAGTCTTTTAATAACTCAAGCCATCTTCTCTGTCTCAAGTTCAACTCTATTTGTGTCATCAAATACTTCAAGCTCTTATGATCGGTGTACACTATACACTTCTCACCATACAAGTAATGACGCCAAATCTTCAATGCAAACACAACCGCGACTAACTCTATATCGTGAGTAGGATAGTTCTTCTCATGAACCTTCAACTGTCTAGAAGCATAAGAAACAACTCTTCTTTCTTGCATCAAAACACAACCTAAACATATATAGGAAGCATCACTATAAATCACAAATTCTTTACCTTAAACAGGTTGCACTAACACTGGAGCATTTGTCAAAACTTATTTCAATTTCTTAAAGGCCTTCTGTCTTGCATCTGACCATTCAAACTTAACTCCTTTTTGCAACAATTTAGTCAAAGGAGCAGCTACCCTAGAGAAACCATCAACAAATCTCCTATAGTAACCGGCTAATCCTAGGAAACTCCTAATCTCAGTCACAGACTTAGGTTGTTTCCACTCAACAATAGCTTCAATTTTCGATGGATCAACACGGATACCTTCGGCCGAAACAACATAGCTAAGAAATACAACCTCTCGAATCCAGAACTCACATTTTCTAAGCTTCGCATACAACTGATTGCTCAACAATCTCTGTAAAACAAACCTCAAGTGCTCATCATGCTCTTCTTCTGTCTTCGAGTACACAAGTATGTCATCAATGAAAACAACTACAAAACGGTCTAGATAGTCTCTAAAAATTCTGTTCATCATATCCATGAATGCTGCAGGCGCATTCGTGAGCCCAAATGGCATCACAAGAAACTCATAGTGGCCATATCTAGTCCTAAAAGCTGTCTTCGGCACATCACACTCCTTCACTCTCAACTGGTAATACCCGGATCTCAAATTTATCTTCGAGAACACTGAAGCACCTCTCAACTGATCAAACAAATCATCTATGCGAGGCAACAGATACTTGTTCTTCACAGTTAACTGATTCAACTACTTGTAGCCAATTTACATACGCATGCTGTCATCTTTCTTCTTTACAAACAATATAGGAGCACCCCAAGGAGAACTACTAGGCCTAATGAAACCACGGTCTAATAATTCTTGCAACGGACTCTTCAAATTTTTCAACTCTTTAGGAGCCATACGATACGGAGCTATCGAAACTGGATTAGACCCTGAAACAATCTCAATCACAAACTCAACATCTCTGTCAGGAGGAAACCCTGGCAACTCTTCAGGAAACACATTCGGAAAGTCACAAACTGTTCTAATATCCTTCGGTCTAGCCTCACTCATATTAGGATTCATGACATAAGCTAAGTAAGCCCCATATCCGGAATTCATCAACCTATGGGCCTCTAAAGCTGATACATCATTAGACAAGAACTTAATGTTCTCGCCTACTACTACTACCTCGTAGTCATCAGAAAGTTTCAAAAAAATCCTCTTCGTCTCAAAATCCACACTAGCTCGGTGCTCAACTAGCCAGTCCATACCCAGAATGATATCAAAACCATAAAAAGGAAGTTCCATCATATCAACAGAGAACACATGACCCTGAATCTTCAGTGGACATCTCCTATACATACGTCTAACCACAACTGTCTCACCAAAAGAACTAGTCACATGCATACCTACATCTAAGATCTCAACAGGTATATCTAACTTTCGTGCATGCTCACTCAAAATGTAGAAATGTGTAGAACCCGAATCAACCAAAGAAAGCAAAGACATAGACTATAACTCAAAATTACCTGCTATCACATTAGTGTCGTTCCCGGCCTCTCTCTGAGCATAAACTCTCTCTGGTCCTCCTGCCTTTGGCTGCACTGCCACAACGTGAGCAAGGTTCCTCTGAGCATCCATCCTAGGAGCATCAGCCCTAGGCTGGAAGTAGCCATGACCGCGCCCACGGCCTCTCTGAAAATCAGTCGCTCTCGCTGGAGCCTAAGCTATGTTTGGTGCTTGTGCCGCCTAATGCGGACACTCCCTCCTAATGTGGTCCCTCGAACCACAATTCCAACATGCAAGGAAGTTACCCCAACACTCACCAGTGTGCTGTCTCCCACATCGTGTACACTCGGGCAAACGCCCTCCAGCCCTTTGGCCCTGATGGCCCCTACCATGGTGGCCACCGTCATGTCTATGGTCAAACTGCTGTCCGCCACCTCTATGCCTCTTGGCATCTCTATTGTCAAAGTTGTTATGCCTCTTACCAGAACTAGAACCTCTAGAACGCTTGGTCAGCCCCAAGATGTGCTCAATGTCCTTGGCTCTAGCAACCAAGACATCAAAGTCTGAATAATCTGAAGCTAAAGTGTACCTCTTAACTTCCTCATGAAGCCCATATCTGAAACGATCACATCGGGCCCTCTCAGTAGGCACTAGCTCTGGAGCATACTGACTCAAACGAACGAAACAAATCTCATAGTCAGTCACAGAAGCATATCCCTGTACAAGGGTCATAAACTCTCGCTTCTTCTCATCAAGGTACCTCAGACCTAAGTATCTCTTTCTGAAAACGGACTCAAAGAAATCCCAATCTCTCTCAGCCTTCGGGGCTCCAGTAGTAATGGTGACCCACCAAGTGTAGGCATCACCCTGAAGCAACGAGATCACACAACCCAATCTACGCGCACCCACACAACCCATCTGAGCTAAGATGCGAACGCTCTTCTCTAACCACAACTCAGACCTCTCCGGTGTAGACCCTCTGAACTCTTCAGCCCCTAAGCTACGGAGCCTCTCCAACGGTAGACTAGCATCATCACCCCTAGGCTGAGCTGCAGCCTAAGCTCCCGCAACTGCGGCCTGAAATGCTCCCGCTATAGCTTGCACTAGCGGAGTCATATCAATTCCGGCCGGACCTTGGCCACCCTGGCCACCCTGAGGTCCCTCTCCTTCAACTCCATCCTCGCCTCCAACTCCAGGCGAAGGAGGTGGTGGTGGTGGAGGTGGTGGAGGAACTCCAACTCCAGCAGCAGCAGGCCCTTCTATATGAGCCTCCACTCCAACCACCGGCTCAACAGGAGCCGCAACACGTGGTTCCTGACGAACCACCCTCGGCCTAGACATCGCTCACAAACAATAACTACAACCACAACAACAAGATATACAAGATTGGGTTAGCAAGGCAAGGCTTCCAAGTGGCTCAAGTACGTTCCCACACTTTAAAAATTCTTTTTCGATGTAATAGTAGCAATGGGACTCTAAACAACATGCTTTTAAAACAAAACAACGAGCATACTTGTCACCCAATAAAACATGCTTACAATGCAAGCAAACACCGTGCATATCAATACAAAACTTAAACGTACCTCACTTACCTGCCCAAGGTCTCGGTAACCTTAGGCTCTAATACCAACAAGTGTAACCCCCTCGTCCCGGTCTGGACGCTTGACCAGTACGAGTGGGCCACACGGGGAAAACCAAAGCGAAACCCGCTAAGGATTCCACCTCGGATAACAACCCTAAAAATTTCTTTTTATTTAATCTTCTCTAAAGACATATTTAAATCCTATGTGATCACGACAGCGGAATAAATCAAGAAGGACATGCAACTGGACACCAAACAACAAGTAAACAGCCCCATTTTAAGTTATTAGGCAGGTCGTTTCGAAACACCCTTAAGGTGTATCGAAACACCTTGACTTGGTCAACAGCCCCAAGTCCACACGAGAGGGCCGTATCGGAACGGAGGTCAACCGTTCCGAAACACCCTCAACGGTCAACTTCTCGTGGTCAACGAGATATTTGACCGTTCCGAAACACCTAGACCCGTTTCGAAACCCCAACATATCGGCAATTTCTCAGATTTCCAGTAGCCAAAGTGATCCGAGACTTGTTTCGAAACAGGGGTTCATAGTGGCCAAACCGTATCGAAACGAGTTCCGATACGGGGTCCTTGAAGCCAAACCCGTTCCGAAACAGCCCAGCCCGTTTCGAAACACTGGCTGTTTGCAAATTCCCAAAGCCAACTTTAAACATCTCCAACCAACCCCAAAATCCCCAAACAACTCTAAGAAGCACACAACCCTTACAAGCATGATCTAAAGGCATAAATCCTATAGCAAAACACCCTCAAATCATACAAGGCATAAGAAGAGGCATCCATACATGGCATTTAAAAAGGGCATTAAACTTCAACAAGGCCAACACTTAGACAAAACAAGATAAGAAAATCCAACAAGGTTTACAAGCGAGGCATACATCCCAAAAGCCAAATTAACCAACATATCAAAGGAGTCTAACATGCTCCTAAACACAACATCATCATGCTTCAAAAGACATCACACCACAATCACATGTCCCATTGCTTGACCATTACATCATAACTAAAAATGTTCATACTTGATAGCTAAACAAGCACAACGAAGCACACTTGGAGGCCCCTTCTTGCACTTAGCAACCCACGTGTTACTGATCTGCATTGTCGAACAAAGAGAGCATAAGCAATAAAGCTTAGTGAGGGTAAGCTCTTTAAAAACAAACCTCGACAATGCAGGGTCCAAGCACGAACTCAACCAAGGTAAATGCATGTTCTTACCTTCGATCCTCAAGAGCCAAAATGTCAATGATGCATGAACAAATATCCATTAATATGTCATGCTCAACAAGCTCATTTCTACAACATATGTAAACACTTATAATCATCCAAATAGGAAACACATTTCCACATCACATTGATACACATATCAATTTATATTGGCACCTTGCTATGACTTGAATACGTGGATAAACACGTTGGAAACTCACATCCAATAACCACTTTACCTCACGGTGGGATTACACTCATCACCGGTCTCGCGGAGGGGATTCCAATCATCGTCACGCCCCGTCGATGTAATTCCACTCATCATCGACTAATATATATAACAATTTCCGAGCAAACCCGTACTCCTCCTTGGTGACTCAATGCCACCAAGGTCACGCGCGAATTTGACTAATGTGTGCACACTAACATCCTAATGATCGATCATTTGTACCCAAGCATACTAGTGCCAACATTTACACAATCCACAATATCAATTACAACCAATTCCATGCTTAGCACGTGCTCACCATGATCACAATCATGAACAATCCACATGCATATCACAATGCATCACAACCATGCCTCATCATTCATGCATAACACATTATACATAAACTATCATATCATAAACATTGCGAGGCATAAACATCAATTTAAAAGTTCAACCAATGTCTCTAGTTTAAGCTTAGGATTAGGCTACCACCCTAATCCTAACTCTAGGTGGGTCTTGTAACACCCGTGTTCCGGGCCTAGGAGTTAGTCGGGTATTAGTTCGAGTTAAATAAAACTAAATTAAAGCAATTCAATTTCAAATAATGGTCTAAATGAATTTTATTAAGTTGGGAAGGACCTATGGGGCTATTTACCCAAGTTTTTTTAAAAAAAAAAAAGGAAGACCACTTTATGGTAAAGTTATCTTCCTCCCCCATTCTTCCTCCTTTTCCCATTTTGAAAACCCCCACCATTTCTAAAACCTCCCAAGCTTGGAATTACTATTCCATCAATTTTAGCACCCGATTTCCACACCATTTTAAGAGGTAATTGTATTTTCTTAACCTCCTCTCCATCCTCTACTTGCTTATTGTCTTAAATTTCAAAAATGTGGGTTTTGAAAAATTAGGGTTTATGATGAAAATTGGGTTTTAATGGGGTTTTTCAATTGGTCTTAAGAAATTGTGTTGGGATTTTTGTTAATCATGCTAAAGTATACAACATATATGAATTTGGTCAATTTTGGATGAATTTTCGTAGGGGGTCTTTAGGGCCAATTTTAGGGTTTGAAAAATTGGGTTTTTGAGAGGATTTGTGTGGGAATTGAAGGGCTGATGGTCTAGTTATGTTAGGAGGGTGATTTGGGATGTTTTGGAAGTCTTTTGGATGCTTGAAATTGGGTATTTCAGCCCTTGGTTGTGGGAGTCCGAAAATTTGGGTTTTGGGATACTATGTGATTTGAAATTTGTGGAAATTGAGTTGTGTTTTGCGATGTGGATTGATAATTGAGTTAGCATTGATTTGGGAAGTGATGAACGTATTTTGTTTGGCTAGAAGCAAGGGGAAACGTTGAAGGAGCTTTGGGACCAAATCCGGGTGCGTAGGAGGATTGTTCGATTTGCTAAGGAAGGGCGGTGAGTGGTCTAAACTTGTTTTAAAGTTGGTTCGAGCATGAGTAGTGTGTGTGTGTGCAAGTGTGCTTGGTAGGCCACTTCCCTTTAATCCAAGTAGTTAACTTAGTCTAATTTCCTTAAATGCTATGTGCTTGATGACTATGCTCAAATGCTTGTGATTAGATGGTGCATGTATATGTATATCATGATGTGGATATATGTGTTGAGCATGAATGTGTTGATGATATGTGGTTGGCGATACATGTTGTGGTTATAATAATTGGCACTAAAAATTACCGGTTGTAAATGATCGATCATTAGGATAGTGTGCACACAAATTGAGTCAAAACGTACGTGGCCTTGATGGCGTTAAGTCATCAAGGAGGAGTACGGTGATGTAGCATTCCACCGGAAGCTTATTATATTTCTACGGGATGATGAGTGGAATCCCATCCGTAGGGCATGTGGCGATGAGTGGAATCCCGCACATGCAAGGTCCGGTGATGAGTGGAATCCCACCGAGGTAAAGTGTTGTCAAGGTTTATATCCGCACAATCGGGGTAATTAAAGTGGCCAATTAAACTTGTTTAAGTAATGTGATATATGATGGTGATATGTGGTTTTGATAAATGATATTGCATGATGATCTAATGATGCTAAATCTTGCTAGGATTGAGAGACCATATTTGCCACTCGAAAGACTAGCTAAGTCTACTTGGTTAGGTGCAATGCTTGATATGTAGGAGTTTAGGATTACATGCTTGAGCCCTGCATTGTTGTTGTTTTTCGTTTTAGAGCACCCTCACTAAGCTTATAGCTTACGCTCTCAATGTTCAACAATGCAGATCATTAGCGTGGTGTTAGCTCGAGGCAAGGCAAGAAGGGCATCCAAGTTTGTAGCTCAAGTATGGTTACCGATTTTGTAATAGCTAGCAATGTGGCAAGTGTCTTTGTATGAGCATGTGTGACTCATTTGATGGATGTTGTTTTTGGTTTGATTATGGATTGTATGCATGTAATGCCTTGATGATTGTAGATGTGTATGATGGCATGCTTTAGGATGTTTAGGTTGCCTTATGTATGGATGCAAACCTCTTGAGTTTGACTTGTGCTTTTAAGACCATTTGAGCCTTCATGTATGCTCATTAATGCCTATATTGCTCATTGAATTGAATGCTATGTATGATTGCTTAAATTCATGTTTGATTGACTCCCTTGACTTAAATATGCATGCTTTATGGTTGGCTTTCCTTAGGGATGGATGATAGTGTGTTGGTTGAAGGGTTAGAGGGATTTAGGGGCCTCCTTGTGCTCTAAATCAGCTCAAACCTGCAGTTTCGTAGCTGGGGTATCGATACTGTTGATCTGGTATCGATACTACCCTGTGGTTTTAGGCTTCGTGTATCGATACTCGGGGGGGAGTATCGATACCTTTTTGGCCACTGGTGCTACTGTCGATTTCGGTATCGATACTCCTCTCAAGGGTATCGATACCGTTGTCTTGGCTTGACCATGGGAAGTCAACTTTAGGGGAGGGTATCGATACCCTCATTTGGGGTATCGATACTGTCTCCTCAGGTTGACCAAACCTTGTTGACCTAGTCACAGGGGTATCGATACCCCTCTTAAGGGTATCGATACCGCCTGCAGTGCAACATTAAAAATGGGCTTTTAAGTGCTAGTTTGGGTTCGTTTGATTTCTTCATAATTTTCGTTCCGCTGTATGATCACTTAGGATGTAATTCTCATCTAGACAATATTAAAATGAAAAAAAAAATAGGGTTGCTAACCGAGGGAGAGTCCCTTAGGGAGTTTTCACTCGGTTTTCCCCGTGTAGCTCACTCGGACCGGTCATCCGGCCAGACCGGGACGAGGGGGTTACATTTGTTGGTATCAGAGCCTGAGGTTACCGAGACCTCGGGCAGGTAAGTGAGGTAAGATTAATGCGTTAAATGCTTGTGTTGTTCGATGCATGATTTGCCATGAATCCTTGATGCTTTATTGATCGTATGATGTTTTGAATGCATGAATGGTCGTGTCTCGTGTGAGTGTGTGCCCATTGCTACTACTACTTAATTTAAAAATGATTTTTGAAAGAGGAATACTTGAGCACTATTGGACCCTTGCTTTGGCTAACGTAATCCTATTTGTTTCTTGTTGTAGTTTATACCTTGCTAGTTGAACCATGAGACCACGTGGGAGGCCTAGGATGGTTCGACCGGAACCACGGACAGAGGCTCCGAGAGTTGAGCCAGTTGTGAGAGTTGAGGCTCAAGTGGGAGAGCCAGTGGTTGGAGTTGGAGCTCCTCCACCACTTCCACCACCACCACCTCCTCCACCGGGAGTGGGAGGCGAGGCTGGGCCCGAAGGGATTGGACCACAAGGAGGCCAAGGTGGCCAGGGTGGCCAAGGACCGACCGGAATTGACTTAGCTCCGTTGGTTCAGGCAATAGCCGGAGCATTCCAGGCTGCAATCGCTGGGGGTCAGGCAGCTCATCATCAGGGTGAGGGCACTGAATTGCCATTAGAGAGACTTCGGGGCCTTGGGGCCGAAGAGTTTAGAGGTGCTACTCCGGAGAGGTCAGAGATGTGGTTAGAGAAGACCGTCCGTATCCTTGCTCAGATGGGGTGTACTGGTGATCGTAAGTTGGGCTGTGTTGAGTCCTTGCTTCAGGGTGATGCCTACACCTGGTGGGTCACCGTTACTTCGGGGATGGATGAGGCCGAGATCAATTGGGAGTTCTTTGAGACAGCTTTCCGGAAGAAGTATTTGGGTCCGCGATACCTCGATGAGAGGAAGAGGGAGTTTATGGCATTGTCTCAGGGGAGTATGTCCGTGACTGATTATGAGATCTGATTTGTCAGGCTGAGTCAGTATGCACCTGAACTTGTACCTACTGAGGTGGAGCGTTGTAACCGCTTCCGATATGGGCTGAATGAGGAGATCAAGACTTATACTCTAGCTTCTGATTACTTTGATTTTGATGTCTTGGTCTCGAGGGCCAAGGACTTGGAGCACAGTTTGAGTTTGACCAGGCGGTCAGGCGGATCTAGTTCAGGTAAGAGGTCCGGCAACTTTGATAGAGGAGATGCCAAGAGGCATCGGGACAACCGGCATCAGTATGATCATAGGCGTGGTGGCAGTAACCACGGTAGGGGCCACCAGGGCCAGAGAGCTGGTGGGAAGTTGCCCACATGTGCTTCCTACGGGAGGAACCACACCGGTGAGTGTTGGGGAAATTATCATTCGTGTTGGAGTTGTGGTGCTAGGGATCACATTAGGCGTGACTGTCCACATCAGGTGGGACAGGCACCAGCTCAGGCTCCTGCTAGAGCCAATGACTTTCAGAGAGGCCGCAGGCGCGGTAGAGGTAATTTCCAGCCGAGGAACGATGGTCAGAGGAACTTAGCACATGTAGTCGCAGTCCAGCCGGAGGGCGGAGGACAGGCTAGGGTTTACGCTCAGCGCGGGGAGCAGCATGACACCGATGTGATCGCAGGTAATTTCTCGATACAGTCTTTGGGTTTGCTTTCTTTGATTGACTCTGGGTCTACACATTCCTACATATTGAGTGAGCATGCACAGTCTTTGAATTTGCCTTGTGAGTTGTTAGAGGTAGGAGTTAGTGTTACTAGTTCCTTTGGGGACACGGTAGTGGTTAGGAAGATGTACCGAAGGTGTCCGTTGATGGTTCAGGGGCATGTGTTTCCAGTGGATATGATGGAACTTCCCTTCTATGGTTTTGATGTGATTCTGGGTATGGATTGGCTCACGGAACATAGAGCTAGGATAGATTTTGAAACTAAGCGGATTTCTTTGAAGCTCACAGATGATTATGAGATTGTTGTTGTGGGTGAGAATGTGAAGTTCTTATCCAATGTGGTTTCAGTGTTAGAGGCCAAGAAATTAGTTGAGTTAGGGTGTGAAGCATACTTAGCGTATGTGATGAACCCTAACATGAGTGAGGTTAGACCTCAGGACATCCGGACAGTATGTGACTTTCCTAGTGTGTTTCCGGAAGAATTGCCAGGGTTACCACCGGACAGAGAGGTAGAGTTCAGCATTGAGACTTATTCTGATTCAGCTCCTGTTTCGATTGCTCCGTATCGTATGGCACCGAAAGAATTGAAAGAGTTGAAGACTCAATTGCAAGAATTGACAGATAGAGGTTTTATTAGGCCTAGTTCTTCACCTTGGGGTGCACCTGTGTTGTTTGTGAAGAAGAAAGATGGGAGTATGAGAATGTGCATAGATTACAGACAGTTAAATCAGTTGACAGTGAAGAACAAATATCCGTTGCCTAGAATTGATGACTTGTTTGATCAGTTGAGGGGAGCATCGGTCTTTTCGAAGATTGATTTGAGATCAGGTTACTACCAGCTAAAGGTTAGGGAGGTTGATGTACCGAAGACGGCCTTTAGGACTAGGTATGGACACTATGAGTTTTTAGTCATGCCATTTGGGTTGACTAATGCACCGGCAGCTTTCATGGACATGATGAATAGGATTTTTCATCAGTATCTAGATCAGTTTGTGGTTGTATTTATTGATGACATTTTGGTGTACTCGCGAACTGAAGAAGACCATGACCGACATTTGAGACTTGTTTTGAAGACTTTGCTAGATCATCAGTTGTATGCGAAGCTCAGCAAGTGTGAGTTCTGGATACGAGAGGTAGTCTTCTTAGGACATGTAGTATCAGCTGAAGGCATTAGAGTTGATCCGAAGAAGATTGAAGCCATTGTTGAGTGGAAGCAACCAAAGTCAGTGACAGAAGTACGTAGCTTCCTAGGCTTAGCCGGATACTATAGAAGATTTGTGGAAGGTTTCTCTAAATTAGCCGCTCCGTTGACACAGCTACTTCAGAAGAGTGTTCAGTTTGAGTGGACAGATGCAAGACAGAGAGCCTTTGAAAAATTGAAAGAAGCTTTGACCCAAGCTCCGATCTTGATTCAGCCTGAGTCCGGGAATGACTATGTGATTTATAGTGATGCCACGTATGTAGGGTTAGGATGTGTTCTGATGCAAGACCGAAGAGTAGTGGCTTATGCCTCAAGACAGTTGAAGACACATGAACGCAATTATCCGACCCATGACATAGAGTTAGCTGTAGTTGTGTTTGCTCTGAAGATTTGGAGGCACTATTTGTATGGTGAGAAATGCACAGTATACACCGACCACAAGAGTTTGAAGTACATTATGACTCAGCGAGATTTGAATCTCAGACAGCGTAGATGGTTAGAGTTGCTAAAGGACTATGATCTTACTATTGAGTACCATCCGGGTAAGGCCAATGTAGTGGCCGATGCATTGAGTAGGAAGGTGGCCGTGGACTTGAGGGCCATGTTTGCTAGATTGAGTTTGTCCGGAGATGGTGGCTTAGTAGCCGAGCTTCAAGTTAGACCTACTCTAGGTCAGGTGATTCGAGAGAAACAGCTCTTAGATAGATCTTTGGCACCTCACGTGCAAGATATAGCCGAAGGTAGATCTTCAGACTACAGTTTCAGTTACGATGGGGTCTTATGTTTCAAGGACAGAATAGTTGTGCCTGAAGACGGTGATTTGAGACGTACGATCTTGACTGAAGCCCACAGTAGTCCATTTGCTATGCATCCAGGAAGTACGAAGATGTACCGTGATTTGAAGAATGAGTACTTTTGGGTTGGCTTGAAGAGAGATGTAGCCGACTTTGTGAGTAGGTGCCTAGTGTGTCAGAGAGTGAAGGCGGAACATCAGGTTCCCTCAGGTTTGTTACAGCCGTTGAGGATTCCGGAATGGAAATGGGAGAACATCACCATGGATTTTGTTTCGGGTTTGCCTTTGACTCCTACGAAGAAGAACTCAGTTTGGGTGATAGTAGATCGTTTTACGAAGTGTGCTCACTTCTTGGCAGTCAACACTACTTACACCTTAGATAGATTGGCCGATTTGTACATTGGTGAGATTGTGAGGCTACATGGTGTGCCGAAGTCCATTGTGTCAGATAGAGATCCGCGGTTTACTTCGAGATTTTGGGAGTGTCTGCATACAGCTTTGGGTACCCGTTTGAACTTCAGCACTTCTTATCATCCTCAGTCAGATGGTCAGTCAGAGAGGGTTATTCAGATCTTAGAGGATATGTTGCGATGTTGTATCATTGACTTTCAGGGTACTTGGGAGAAGCATCTGCCTCTAGTGGAGTTTGCGTACAACAACAGTTTTCAGTCGAGCATTCAGATGGCTCCGTATGAGGCCTTGTATGGTCGAAAGTGTAGAACTCCAGTGTGTTGGGCCGAGGTAGGACAGAAACTGTTACCTATGCCGGATTTGCTCAAGGGGACAACCGACAAGGTAAAATTGATTTGTGATCGCTTGAAGGCTGCTTTGGATAGGCAGAAGTCCTATGCCGATTTGAAGAGGAGGGAGGTTGAGTTCGCAGTGGGTGAGAAGGTGTTCTTGAAAGTGTCTCCGTGGAAGAAAGTGATGAGATTTGGCCGAAAGGGGAAGTTGAGTCCGAGGTACATAGGGTCGTATGAGATTGTGAAGAGAGTTGGTCCGGTTGCTTATCAGTTGCGTTTGCCATCCGAGTTAGAGAAGATACACGATGTGTTCCATGTATCCATGCTTCGTAAGTATAGGTCCGATCCATCACATGTTATGCCCGTAGAAGAAATTGAATTGAATCCAGATTTAACTTATGAAGAAGAGCCTGTTGAGATCTTAGCTTCAGACAGTAAGGTGTTGAGGGGTAGATCAATTGAGCTAGTAAAGGTGCGGTGGCAACGTAGAGGTGTGGACGAGGCCACCTGGGAGAGGAAGGAGGATATGGAAAAGCAGTTTCCGTATCTCTTTCAGTCAGGTAATTTCGGGGACGAAATTTCCTTAAGTGGGGGAGAGTTGTAACACCCGTGTTCCGGGCCTAGGAGTTAGTCGGGTATTAGTTCGAGTTAAATAAAACTAAATTAAAGCAATTCAATTTCAAATAATGGTCTAAATGAATTTTATTAAGTTGGGAAGGACCTATGGGGCTATTTACCCAAGTTTTAAAAAAAAAAAAAGGAAGACCACTTTATGGTAAAGTTATCTTCCTCCCCCATTCTTCCTCCTTTTCCCATTTTGAAAACCCCCACCATTTCTAAAACCTCCCAAGCTTGGAATTACTATTCCATCAATTTTAGCACCCGATTTCCACACCATTTTAAGAGGTAATTGTATTTTCTTAACCTCCTCTCCATCCTCTACTTGCTTATTGTCTTAAATTTCAAAAATGTGGGTTTTGAAAAATTAGGGTTTATGATGAAAATTGGGTTTTAATGGGGTTTTTCAATTGGTCTTAAGAAATTGTGTTGGGGTTTTTGTTAATCATGCTAAAGTATACAACATATATGAATTTGGTCAATTTTGGATGAATTTTCGTAGGGGGTCTTTAGGGCCAATTTTAGGGTTTGAAAAATTGGGTTTTTGAGAGGATTTGTGTGGGAATTGAAGGGCTGATGGTCTAGTTATGTTAGGAGGGTGATTTGGGATGTTTTGGAAGTCTTTTGGATGCTTGAAATTGGGTATTTCAGCCCTTGGTTGTGGGAGTCCGAAAATTTGGGTTTTGGGATACTATGTGATTTGAAATTTGTGGAAATTGAGTTGTGTTTTGCGATGTGGATTGATAATTGAGTTAGCATTGATTTGGGAAGTGATGAACGTATTTTGTTTGGCTAGAAGCAAGGGGAAACGTTGAAGGAGCTTTGGGACCAAATCCGGGTGCGTAGGAGGATTGTTCGATTTGCTAAGGAAGGGCGGTGAGTGGTCTAAACTTGTTTTAAAGTTGGTTCGAGCATGAGTAGTGTGTGTGTGTGCAAGTGTGCTTGGTAGGCCACTTCCCTTTAATCCAAGTAGTTAACTTAGTCTAATTTCCTTAAATGCTATGTGCTTGATGACTATGCTCAAATGCTTGTGATTAGATGGTGCATGTATATGTATATCATGATGTGGATATATGTGTTGAGCATGAATGTGTTGATGATATGTGGTTGGCGATACATGTTGTGGTTATAATAATTGGCACTAAAAATTACCGGTTGTAAATGATCGATCATTAGGATAGTGTGCACACAAATTGAGTCAAAACGTACGTGGCCTTGATGGCGTTAAGTCATCAAGGAGGAGTACGGTGATGTAGCATTCCACCGGAAGCTTATTATATTTCTACGGGATGATGAGTGGAATCCCATCCGTAGGGCATGTGGCGATGAGTGGAATCCCGCACATGCAAGGTCCGGTGATGAGTGGAATCCCACCGAGGTAAAGTGTTGTCAAGGTTTATATCCGCACAATCGGGGTAATTAAAGTGGCCAATTAAACTTGTTTAAGTAATGTGATATATGATGGTGATATGTGGTTTTGATAAATGATATTGCATGATGATCTAATGATGCTAAATCTTGCTAGGATTGAGAGACCATATTTGCCACTCGAAAGACTAGCTAAGTCTACTTGGTTAGGTGCAATGCTTGATATGTAGGAGTTTAGGATTATATGCTTGAGCCCTGCATTGTTGTTGTTTTTCGTTTTAGAGCACCCTCACTAAGCTTATAGCTTACGCTCTCAATGTTCAACAATGCAGATCATTAGCGTGGTGTTAGCTCGAGGCAAGGCAAGAAGGGCATCCAAGTTTGTAGCTCAAGTATGGTTACCGATTTTGTAATAGCTAGCAATGTGGCAAGTGTCTTTGTATGAGCATGTGTGACTCATTTGATGGATGTTGTTTTTGGTTTGATTATGGATTGTATGCATGTAATGCCTTGATGATTGTAGATGTGTATGATGGCATGCTTTAGGATGTTTAGGTTGCCTTATGTATGGATGCAAACCTCTTGAGTTTGACTTGTGCTTTTAAGACCATTTGAGCCTTCATGTATGCTCATTAATGCCTATATTGCTCATTGAATTGAATGCTATGTATGATTGCTTAAATTCATGTTTGATTGACTCCCTTGACTTAAATATGCATGCTTTATGGTTGGCTTTCCTTAGGGATGGATGATAGTGTGTTGGTTGAAGGGTTAGAGGGATTTAGGGGCCTCCTTGTGCTCTAAATCAGCTCAAACCTGCAGTTTCGTAGCTGGGGTATCGATACCGTTGATCTGGTATCGATACTACCCTGTGGTTTTAGGCTTCGTGTATCGATACTCGGGGGGGAGTATCGATACCTTTTTGGCCACTGGTGCTACTGTCGATTTCGGTATCGATACTCCTCTCAAGGGTATCGATACCGTTGTCTTGGCTTGACCATGGGAAGTCAACTTTAGGGGAGGGTATCGATACCCTCATTTGGGGTATCGATACTGTCTCCTCAGGTTGACCAAACCTTGTTGACCTAGTCACAGGGGTATCGATACCCCTCTTAAGGGTATCGATACCGCCTGCAGTGCAACATTAAAAATGGGCTTTTAAGTGCTAGTTTGGGTTCGTTTGATTTCTTCATAATTTTCGTTCCGCTGTATGATCACTTAGGATGTAATTCTCATCTAGACAATATTAAAATGAAAAAAAAAATAGGGTTGCTAACCGAGGGAGAGTCCCTTAGGGAGTTTTCACTCGGTTTTCCCCGTGTAGCTCACTCGGACCGGTCATCCGGCCAGACCGGGACGAGGGGGTTACAGGTCTACCAAGCCTGACCTAGTCCACATGCTCGAACCAAACACTTAAATCCACTTTAAAAACATTAACCACTCACCTTCACTTCCAAGCCCAAATACCAAGCAAGCAACCAACTTCAAGCTTCTGGATTCGCTCCCGATGCTTCACCAACACAAGCCCTTGCCTCTAAACAACCTCAACACAATCCAAACAACTTCAAATCAGCCCAAGCATCAAAGTAACTAACCCGGAATACAACTCAAACATCAAACACAACATTTCAAGCCATGAACAAACCCCAAATTTACCAAACTCGTGCAGCCAAAAACCTTGATCAAAACTCATGTTTCCAACACTTTTAATACCCCTAAATGATTCCAAAACAACCCCCAACCATAGCACTATCATTAGCCCACCAATTCCAACCTAAAACAACCCCAAAAACCACTCTAAAACCCTTCAAAAAAACCCCTATTAAACCTGTTGAGTGGATCGAAAGATCGATATTGACCAAGAGGGGGGTGAATTGGAAATTTAAAGGTTTGTGGTGGAAATTTGCAAATTAAAAATTGATGGACAAGGGATTTAGAGTGGTTCAAGTTCCAAATGAACTCTACATCCACTACCTTAGCCTCACTAAGGATTTGCAACAATTCCACTAAATTGATCTTCCCCTTTTCTAGGACAAGGAGGCAACCCTTTACAATTTCGGTTAATTTTTCTACCCAAAAATCAACCCAACCCTCACACAAGAGAACAAAGAAATTTGTAGGCTAATAAGGTATCTCTCAATACAAATGATAGCCCCAATACAAGCACTCAACCCAATTTTACAAAGTATGAATGAAGAACACAAATTGGGATTTTTACACAAAGTGGGATTTTTGCACAATTGCTTGAATTTGATGTTTGGATGTTTGCTTTAGGATCAATAGTTGTTGCTGATGCTTTTGGATGTCTCTTTTATACCTTCTCATTGATTTCTAGCCGTTTGAGTGGTTGGGAACATAAATGGAGCCGTTGGAACCCTCTCTTACCACCATAAATGCAGTCTGCACCAACCCGTTTTAGAACACGGGGTACCTGTTTCGAAACGGACTAAAATAGAAAGAGCCGTTGGGGTGCATTTAAGAGCCCGTTTCGAAACGCCTTAGGGCCGTTTCGGAACGATTTTTCCACTGTCAAGGGTCATTTCGGAACGGTCTTAGCCCGTTTCGAAACGCCTTAACGGTTTCCAAAAAGTTAGTTAAAAACTCTTAACGGTCATATTTTTCAAATTAATATTGAGACTGTTTCGAAACGATATGAATCCGTTTCGAAACGAAATTGCTACTGTCAAGGGTCGTTTCGGAACGACCTTGATCCGTTTCGAAACACCCCTTTTATATTTAAAAAAAAATCAGCATATATTTAAACCGTTGTAGTCTTTTTAAATCAAATATGAAGAACAGTTTCGAAACGAGTGATACCGTTTCGAAACGAGGTAAAGTGTTTCGATACACGTTTCGGAACGGTGGTCGACAGTGATGAAAACGTTTCGAAACGCCTGAGGGCCGTTTCGAAACAGGAGCTTAAAATTCACTGTTTTGACTTGAAACACTTAGAAAAATATTTGAAAGACTTGTTTTTAACTTGGGTATAATCTTAAAATTATATGGGGATATTTTGAGGACTTAAAATTCGTTTTGACATTTTCAATTTAGTCCTTAGGTTTTTAGTTATATCAAAATTAAAATACTTGTTTCACAATCTCCCCCTTTTTGATATAACAAAACCAAAGTTAGAATTTTTTGAGAATTTTGAAAGTTTTGAAAATATTCTAACTCCCCCTTAATTTAAGATAGGTTTTTAAAGATAAAAGAAATTTTTGATTAGAATTTCAAGTTGTAAACCTTTAAAAACCTTTTTAAAATTTAAAACGAATTTTAGTGTTGTGGCTCTTAAATTTCTTCTCCCCCTTTTTGTTAGATCAAAAAGAACAATAAAAGCTCATAGAGAAGATAAAGGATTAGTACCAATAAGCAATAATAAGCAACCATAATATTAATTCATAATCAAAATATCCAAAACATAATTCAAACATTAAGTTCAACATAAAATCCCAAATAAAAAAGCCATAAGCATAGGTTCCTAAAACATGAGAAAACATGAAGATGCAATCTTAATCCTAAAAAGCATAGATAATATGATATGATATGATATGATATGGAGTTCCTAAGCCTCATCATCATCATCCGAAGTATCATCATCGCTCTTGGCTTGAGAATGGTGAAACTTCGTCCATTGCCCATAGAGCGTAGAGAAGGATAGGTCCAAGTTGGAATGAGAAGTCTCTAGAGTAAGAAGGCGATCCTCGACATTCTTCAAACGATTGTCCATGGCCGAAAAACGATTGTCCATGGCCGAAAAACCCGAAGCAATGCTAGTGTCCAAAGCATTGAACCGCTCGGTAATGAGAGCCGTGAGGGCTTCATTGTTTGCAACTTGAACTTGCAGTGGAGGAGCAACGGGAGGAGGAACCGCTTCTCTATCAACTCTTTCCCAAACACCATTCACATATGTGAACCAAAGAACTTGCGAAGGGATGACTCACCAATAGAGGTCTTGCGAGGTTCCGGAAAGTCGTAGGTACAATCAATACCAAGATCATTGAAGAGGTAACTTAAGACAATACCATAGGTGAACGACTTCAACTCATTTGTGTCAATAAGCTTAATATTATTGACTATCTCGGCAAAAATTATCTTAGGCACATTAGGGCGCTCACCTATCACTACAAGAAATTTCTATTGTTGTGACAAATTTAATTCTGATAAAACTATTTTTGTCACCATTAGTAGCTTTATAGTGACAAAATAAATAAATGTCACTTTAAATTAGAAAAATACATACAATTGTGACAAAAACTAAAACTGTCGTAATATTTTGTCACGATTAGAGAACTTGTGTAACTTATGGTGACAAAATATATTTTGTTACCATTTTTTGTCAAAAATGTTTCCCTCCATTTTTTTGGCTAAAAAAAAAGTCATATAATGACAAGTTTTGTAACTATTAATTTTAATAATTATTGCAGAAAAAATTGTCGCAAAAAATAATAAGATTCAAGTTTTTCCATGACAAATTATATTTGTAGTTATATAGTTTAATTATAGCGACAAAATGTATAGTCACAAACGTTTCCCTCCATTTTTTGGCGTAGAAAAAAAGTCATATACTGACAAGTTTTGTAACTATAAATTATAAATATTTTTACAGAAAAAAAATTGTCACAACAAATAATGAGATTCAAGTTTTTTTTTTGTGAAAAATTATGTATATATTTTAATTATGGTGACAAAATATTTTCACGGATGTTTCCCTCCATTTTTTGGTGCCAAAAAGTTATATAGTGATAAGTTTTGTAACTATAAGTTATAGTTATTGTCACAAAAAAGTTGTCACACCAAATAATAAGATTCAAATTTTTTGTGATAAGTTATATTTATAGTTATATATTTTAATTATATTGACAAAATATATGTCACAATTTTTTCCTCTGTAATGATAATAAAAAAATCCATTCATTTTTCACATATTCTGCAATGCTCACAATATTAGAAAACCTTTCGATATACAAAATTGAACAAATCAAAAATAATTTCAGTTAGAAGTATACAACAATCATAATTATTTGGAATAAATAACATATTTTTTTACTAAAAAGAATTACCTCAATTGAATATTACTAAGAATCAAATCGAAAAGACCTAATTACTAGTCAATTTAGTGAAAAATGACCTAATTAAATGAAATTAATAATATGATCAATTTATTAAACAAACATGCATAATAGTGACCCGAACGCAAAAGAAAATAAATTTTAAGGCTCAGTTAACAACTATTTAGCTAATATTAAGGACTTAATTGAAAGAAAGTTAAACCTACATGATTAAAATCAATCAAATTAAAATTAAATATGACTAAATTATATTAGATGTAAACCTAAAAGACTAATTGAGGACCTAAATGAAGACTCCTAAAAGGTGGTAGGACTTAAAGGATAAATAACTCTAAAACTTAAAAATAATGCCTTTTGTATTTCATTTTACTCTTTCACTAAATAAAACCCTACAAACTCGTTCTTTTCTCTTATAAACACATTGCCGGCCGTCGATCGTCGACCGCCAACACTCTCACCGGCGACAACTAAATCGTAATAAAAAGGTCTACTGTACTCGATTTTCTCTTCGGCCGTCGAAAAAGGTAAGTGAACTTTTCAATTCCTCTCATTTTTAGTGTTCAAAACTGAATTCGAACTGATTTTTCTTTGTTTTCGCAAGCTTATTTCCTCTATTTGTTTTGCTGTAATTTTCGTGTCCTATTTTCGTGTCCAAAATCATCATAGTTATGAAGAATGTGTTTGGAGGATAAATGACAATAGCTTTTCTGGAAGGATACCTGATTTCACCATTAATAAACTGTAATTTAATACAATTTTCTTTTTCAGATAGATTCAGGGTTGCTCTCTTCAAGGGCCTATACCACTAAGCATTTTTGCTTTGACTAGCTTATTTAATCAGTATGCATCTCTGATAGTTCAAGTTTATTTTAAAACTTTTTATATGAATTTATTATTGACTTTTGATTACGAATGATAATTAGGAGGATTATCGACTTAAAAGGCAAATAATTTCTTTTTCCACCATTGCATAATCTCCACCCATTGAAGACAGTGTTAGTGGAATCTATTTGATACTATGTATTTTTTATAAATAATTTCATTGGATCAAGTCAAATCAATTTCTCTAATGCAGGTTTCTAAATGGAGAAATTTTAGAATATATTGGTGATATAAAGAAATTGAAAACTTTGTAAGTAGTATCAAGCTATGGCCTATAGCAAAAACAAATCATTGTCACTTAGTTCATTTTGCAATTGAAAATTTACATAAGCTATTAATGTTATAATTGCAGGGATCATAGCTATAATAACTTGAGTGGAGAAATTCCAGAATCATTTCACAAACTGACGAAAGCAGATTTCATGTAGAAGGATGAAACTGAGTTGTGGAAGTCGAATAAATTTGATGCCATTGTCAATAATGTAAAATTTGTTATTAATTTTACTTTTTTCGATGTAAATCCATGTTAATTGTGATAAAATGTATTTTTTGTATTAAAATAAATATTTTATTTGAACAAATGTTTTGTCTCTATAAGTAATATTTAGTGAAAAATAAAGTTAGTGAGAAATTAAAGTTTGTTGTAATATGTTTTTTTTTGTCACAAAAACTTTTATCATTCAATGTTAAAATTTAAGTTAATTGTGACAAAATTTACTTCTTGTGATGAAATAATTATTTTATTCTAACAAATATTTTGTCTCTGTAAGTTACATTTACCTACAAAATAGAAGCAATGAGAAATTAATTTTTGTTGCAATATGTATTTTTGTCACAAAAAATTTTATGTTTGATGTTAAAATACAAGTTAGTTGTGACAAAATGTACTTTTCGTGATGTATTTGTTAATTTATTGTGACAAATATTTTTTCGTGATGAATTAGTTATAGTGACAAAAAATTATTGTTATGATAAATAGTACAAAATGGTAACCCAAACGATTTCGTCACAATATACTTTACATGACGGGGTTGTTCTAACAAACATGGTAACAAATAAAATTTGTCAAAATAAATATATCGTGACAAATTTAATACTTTTAGTGATAAATAATTTTGTTGCAATATTATAAATTTCTTGTAGTGTATACGGAAACACTCAAGCCAAAAATGATCAGTTTGACGGATATGAGAGTATTTACCTCCGGAAGGTCGAAAGAACCAAGAAACCATCAAGTGAAGAACACGATCGTGCACATCCAAATTAAGTGCCTTACCGGTGAAAGTGCCAAAGTGGCGTTCATCCTCAAGACCCTCATCCTTAAGTTCAAGAGCAGACTCCAAAAGAGCAACATTAACAACAAACTTTTTGCCTAATAAGGATGACTCAATTCCTATAATTTCGGTTTTGGTCTCATCATAAAGAAAACGAGCATTAGAGTAAAAGAGGAGTACCATGTTTTTGTAGCGAACAGCCGGAATGCTCAAGAAAAAGAGAAGATTCCATTCATCCAAACGATGGAGATAACGGAAAAGGAATCGCTCGGAATTGAGGAACTCAAGATCAATGACACGTTCTTTACGAACCGCGAAATCCTTGACAAAAGAGAAGCGAGCACGCGCGTCCGGAGTTTTAAGGGATTTCTGAAAAAGCATAGTGAGATTCAGACGAATGCTCGAATCACCGGATTGAACGGCTTTGCGCTTCTTGTTAGCTTGATCCGCCATCTAAAAACATTAAGCAAGTGTTTTAAAATTAAGTGTATGCATTGATATTTAAAATCAATCCAATAATAAATCCCACTTAGGTTTTTTGAAAACAAAATTAAAAAAAAACAGTTAAAAAAATACGACTAAAAATTTTTATATTCGAATAAAAAATTTTGAGATTTGGAAATTTTTTTACAAGATATTGAAAACCCACAACTAAAAACATATAATTTATACAAAAATAAAATTTTCTAACCTAAGATTCGAACATAAATTGAAAGAAAAAGAAAAAAAGAAAAATTACCTTAGTTTGGGATTTTGGATGATTTGATTAAAATCCTTGCACAAGATTGATGAAACTTGCTTAAACTTGAGTTGTAGAGTAAAACCCCTCACAATTTTGTGAAAATCAAAGAGTTTGAGAGGGTATTTATAGAGAGGGAGGCGGTTTAGGGTTTTAAGAGTTTGATATAAAGTTAACTTTATCATTAAAAGCCCTAATTTAAAGCAGTCCGCGATGCCGTTTCGGAACGGTCAAGACCGTTTCGGGACGGGCGGCTAGGGTTTTGACCATTTTAAGACCATAAGCTGACCGTTTCGATACGGTGTTGACTGTATCGAAACACTTTTGACCCGTATCGGAACACGTTCCGATACACCCCTTGGCAGTAGCAAAAACGTTTCGGAACGCCTTTGAGGCGTTTCGAAACGCCCTTCTCTCAGAGCTGGATTTAAGGTATCCGTATCGAAACAGGTTCACCCGTTTCGATACACCTGAGCCTGGAAGTGCAGAAAAGGCTCTAAAAATGCAGAAAAATGAAGTTTTAAGAGGCCTAACATGCATAAATGTCATGAATGAGCAGGCAAAACATATTCAAGCAAAACATACTCCCCCTAACTATAAGCATGGATGAAATTAGGAGTTTAAACACATCAACATGGCATTTCACAAGATCAAGCATATTTAAGCACAAAAGAGGTCCTAAAAGGTCAAGATAGGCTAGCTAGACCTAACTCTCTCCTAAGGGACCAAAAACGCTCTTTGTCTAAGGGTTTTGTAAATATGTCCGCTAATTGATTCAAGGTGTCTACATACTCTATAACAACATCTTCCTTAAGGACATGATCTCTAATGAAATGATGCCTTATTTCAATATGTTTGGTTCTAGAGTGTTAGATGGGATTTTTTGTTAAACAAATAGCACTAGTGTTGTCACATTTTAGGGGTATGGTTTCAATGTTAATTCCATAATCTAAGAGTTGTTGCTTCATCCAAAGGACTTGAGCACAACAACTCCCTAAGGATATGTACTCGGCTTCGGTGGTAGATAAGGCTACACTATTTTGTTTCTTAGAGAACCAAGATATGAGCATACTACCTAAGAATTGGCAAGTTCCCGAAGTACTTTTCCTATCAATTTTGCAACCCCCATAATCCGCATCCGAGTAAGCATGAAGGTTGAAGGTAGAGTCTCTAGGATACCAAAGGCCTAAACAAGGAGTGTCTCTAAGGTATCTAAAGATTCTCTTAACGGCTATAAGGTGAGATTCTCTAGGACTAGCTTGAAACCTAGCACACAAGCAAACACTAAACAAGATATTCGGTCTACTTGCGGTAAGGTAAAGCAAAGATCCAATCATAGAACGATAAAGCTTAGAGTCAACACACTTACCTCCTTCATCTTTGTCAAGCTTTGTAGATGAGCTCATAGGAGTGGCTTGAGGCTTTGCATTCTCTAAGCCAAACTTCTTGAGCATATCCTTTATGTACTTTGCTTGGTTGATGAAGGTGTCATCCTTCTTTTGCTTGATTTGGAGTCCCAAAAAGAATGAGAGCTCCCACATCATGCTCATCTCAAATTCACCTTGCATTAACTTAGCAAACTCTTGACAATGACATTCATTAGTAGAACCAAAAATAATATCATCAACATAAATTTGAACTACTAAGATGTCATTTTTATACATTTTTATAAAAAGTGTAGTGTCCACCTTACCTTTTTCAAATCCTTTTTCAATCAAAAAATTTGAAAGCCTTTCATACCAAGCTCTAGGAGCTTGTTTTAAACCACAAAGAGCTTTGGTAAGTTTGAAAACATGATTTGGAAATTTTGAATCTTCAAAACCCGGTGGTTGTTCCACATACACTTCTTCATTTATAAAACCATTTAAAAATGCGCTTTTAACATCCATTTGAAAAAGCTTGAAATTATGATAACATGCATATGCAAGCAACATCCTAATGGCTTCCATTCTAGCTACGGGTGCATAGGTTTCATCAAAATCTATTCCCTCTTCTTGAGTGTAACCTTGTGCTACAAGTCTAGCTTTATTTCTCACAATGTTACCACTCTCATCTAGTTTGTTCCTAAAGACCCATTTAGTTCCTATTGTAGATTGACTACTAGGCCTATCAACTAATGTCCATACATTACTTCTCTCAAATTGATTTAACTCTTCTTGCATAGCCATAATCCAAAAATCATCTTTCAATGCTTCTTTTTATATTTTTAGGCTCTATGCATGAGATGAATGCAACATGGTTCATTAATTTAAGAGAAGAACGAGTGGTTACCCCCTTGGATGGATCACCCAAGATTTCACCATCTTTGACATAGTTCAACTCCCTTGGGTAGCTCACTTCCTTTTCCACAATAGCCAAGTCCTTCAAGGCTTCAAGAGGTGGATCTTGTGAGTCCTCTTCCTTTGTTGGAATCTCATCCTCCTTTGAAGTTTGACCTCCATCAAAGGCATATATGATTCCTACATCATTATCATCACAAGAATCCTTCCTAGGAAGGAGGTTATCATCGAATACGACATGAATAGATTCTTCTACTACTAAAGTTCTTTTGTTAAATACTCGATAGGCTTTAGAGGTTAAAGAGTAACCTATAAAAATGGCTTCATCACTTTTTGCATCAAATTTACCTAAGTTGTCTTTTCCATTATTTAAAACAAAACACTTGCACCCAAAAGGGTGAAAATAGCTAATGTTAGGCTTTTTAGACTTTAAAATCTCATAAGGTGTTTTTTTTTAAAATTGGCCTAATCATTACTCGATTGACAATATAACAAGCGGTGTTTGTGGCTTCCGCCCAAAAGTAGTTAGGTAAATTGTTTTTACAAAGCATAGTCCTAGCCATTTCTTGTAAAGTTGTATTTTTCCTCTCAACTACCCCATTTTGTTGAGGAGTTCGAAGAGCCGAAAAATTATGACTAATACCATTTTCATTCAAAAATTCTTCAAACCCTAAATTTTGAAACTCGGTTCCATGATCACTTCTAATATGTGAAATTCTAAGTTCAAGATCATTTTGGGTTAATTTTGAAAATGTGATGAATTTTTCTAAAGCCTCATCTTTAGTACTTAAAAATAGAACTCAAGTAAATCTAGAAAAATCATCAACTAGCACAAAAGCATAAGACTTACCACCCAAGCTCATAGTCCTAATTGGCCCAAATAAATCCATGTGAATTAATTGTAAGCATCTACTAGTAGAAACATCATTAATGGATTTAAAGGAAGATTTATGTTGTTTACCCTTAGAGCATGCATCACAAATTTTATCATTTGAAAATTTTATTTGGGGCAAACCTCTAACTAGATTTAGAGAGACTAGTTTTTCCAAAACACTAATGCTAGCATGTCCTAGCTTCCTATGCCACAACCATGCATCATTTTCATTTTGAGCAACTAAACATGCATGAGATGTATGTATGTCATCTAAATGCACCATGTATATGTTTCCTATGCGATGAATTATGAGCATAATATTATTAGATTTAATGTCTACTATTTTGCATCCATTTTTATCAAATAAAACATTAAATCCTTTATCACACAATTGACTTATGCTCAATAAATTGTGTTTAAGACCATCGACATATAAGACATTTTCAATAAGAATGGTAGAGTGATTACCTATGGAGCCAATACCTTTAATGTGGCCTTTGGAGTTGTCACCAAATGTTACTAATCCTCCTCTTTTTGGCTTTAGATCCATGAATCGACTCTTGTCTCCGGTCATGTGTCTCGAGTATCCACTATCAAGGTACCATGAGTTTTGACTTTGTGCCTTGGCCTTGTAGCAATGCTCCCCCTACAAACAAAGATATTAAACTTTGGTTTTTGGTACCCAAATCATTTTGGGTCCATGAGTGTTAGCTCCCAAAACCTTGGTTCCCTTAGGAATCCAAGATGACATAGCAATAATATTATTAGATTTTACAAGTTCCTTAGAAACCCATACACTTCTAATTCTTTTAGCTCTACTATGTCTAGGGTAGCTACCTTGTTTGTAGTAGTTAGTCTTTTTCCTAGGTTGGTGTGTTCTAGATGATTCTCCTACTTCATGCTTAGCACTACCAACATTTTTTAAAGACTTCTTGAGCTCATTTAGCTCACCCAACACCTTTTGGTGTTCACTATTACATTGAGATAAAAGATTATTAAGATCAACATTTTCATCTTGAAAAAATTTAAGTTCATCTTTTAATCCTAAAATCTTTTTCTCAAATTTAGAATTAGCTTGAGTGAGTGAGTCATTTTTCTCATTTAGTTCTAAAATGATTTTCTTGTTTTTAATGACCGACTCTTTAAACTTCTCAACTAATTCATCATATACCTCTTGTAACTCATCATATGCATCATTTAACTCTTCATATGAAAAATCTAAAGTAGATGAGTTAGAGGTTACCAAGGAGGAATCTTCCTCAAGTGCCATGAGACAAAGATTAGCCACTTCTTGTTCGTCATCCTCCGATGACTCCTCATCACTCCAAGTAGCAAGCTTGGCTTTGAGTCTCTTCTTCTTCTCAAAGCCCTTCTTCTTGAGTTGAGGGCACTCCGAACGGATGTGGCCGGGTTGTTTGCACTCATAGCAAATGATGGGATCCTTTCCTTCTTCTTTGTTCTTCCCTTTGAAGTCCATCTTTCTTTGGATTTTTCTTCCCCGGTTGGACCTCATGAAACGTGAGAACCGTTTGGCTATCATAGCCAATTCTTCAAGTTCGTCCTCATCACTAGATGAGCTCTCATCAAGTTGTGAAGCTTTAGCCTTGAGAGCTATTCCCATCTTCTTCTTCTTCTCAACCTCAAGCTTCTCTACCTTTTTCTCTTCTTTCTTCTTCTCATCTTCCCTTCCTTGCTTCATGATCTCATGAGTAAGGAGAGAACCCACAAGCTCATCAAGCTTTAATGTCTTCAAGTTCTTTGCTTCGATGATAGCGGTTCTCTTCCCATCCTAAGATTCGGGAAGTGAATAAAGTAGCTTCCGGACAAGCTTGTCTTCCGGTATGATCTCTCCATAGCCCTTTAGACCATTGACAATCGTGGAGAATCGATCAAACATCTTTGACACCGTCTCATCGGGGTCCATCTTGAAATTTTCATAACTAAGATTGAGAATTCCAATCTTAGTTTCTTTAACATCATTGGTGCCTTCATAAGTGGTCTCAAGAGTGTCCCACACTTCCTTGACACTTTCAATTGATGAGACCTTTGAGTAGATGTCCGGACCGAAAGCACAAAATAGCATGTGGAGAGCTTTATCATTGACTTGAATCTTTTTCCTCTCCTCTTCACTCATTTCGGCTTTCTTCTTCAACACCATCTTGCCTTCACCGTCTTGCTTCCATGGAATGTATGGCCCATCTTCAATGACATCCCACACAAGATAGTCACTAGACTTGATGAATAGACACATTTTATTCTTCCAAAAAGAATAATTGTCACCATTGAAGAAAGGAGGCTTTGTGGTCGATTGTGACTCGTACATGCCGGAACCGGAGGTTGAAGCCATCTCTTGATATTTTGATGATCACACTCTTCCAAGGATCTCCTCTTGTGGTTGTTAATCCTCAAAGAGTTAGGCTCTGATACCAATTGTTGAGTGGATCGAAAGATCGATATTGACCAAGGGGGGGTGAATTGGAAATTTAAAGGTTTGTGGTGGAAATTTGCAAATTAAAAATTGATGGACAAGGGATTTAGAGTGGTTCAAGTTCCAAATGAACTCTACATCCACTACCTTAGCCTCACTAAGGATTTGCACCAATTCCACTAAATTGATCTTCCCCTTTTCTAGGACAAGGAGGCAACCCTTTACAATTTCGGTTGATTTTTCTACCCAAAAATCAACCCAACCCTCACACAAGAGAACAAAGAAATTTGTAGGCTAATAAGGTATCTCTCAATACAAATGATAGCCCCAATACAAGCACTCAACCCAATTTTACAAAGTATGAATGAAGAACACAAATTGGGATTTTTACACAAAGTGGGATTTTTGCACAATTGCTTGAATTTGATGTTTGGATGTTTGCTTTAGGATCAATAGTTGTTGCTGATGCTTTTGGATGTCTCTTTTATACCTTCTCATTGATTTCTAGCCGTTTGAGTGGTTGGGAACATAAATGGAGCCGTTGGAACCCTCTCTTACCACCATAAATGCAGTCTGCACCAACCCGTTTCGGAACACGGGGTACCTGTTTCGGAACGGACTAAAATAGAAAGAGCCGTTGGGGTGCATTTAAGAGCCCGTTGCGAAACGCCTTAGGGCCGTTTCGGAACGATTTTACCACTGTCAAGGGTCGTTTCGGAACGGTCTTAGCCCGTTTCGAAACGCCTTAACGGTTTCCAAAAAGTTAGTTAAAAACTCTTAACGGTCATATTTTTCAAATTAATATTGAGACCTTTTTCGAAACGATATGAATCCGTTTCGAAACGAAATTGCTACTGTCAAGGGTCGTTTCGGAACGGCCTTGATCCGTTTCGAAACACCCCTTTTATATTTTAAAAAAGTCAGCATATATTTAAACTGTTGTAGTCTTTTTAAATCAAATATGAAGAACAGTTTCGAAATGAGTGATATCGTTTCGAAACGAGGTAAAGTGTTTCGGTACACGTTTCGGAACGGTGGTCGACAGTGATGAAAACGTTTCGAAACGCCTGAGGGCCGTTTCGAAACAGGAGCTTAAAATTCACTGTTTTGACTTGAAACACTTAGAAAAATATTTGAAAGACTTGTTTTTAACTTGGGCATAATCTTAAAATTATATGGGGATATTTTGAGGACTTAAAATTCGTTTTGACATTTTCAATTTAGTCCTTAGGTTTTTAGTTATATCAAAATTAAAATACTTGTTTCACAAAACCCAAATCCGGGAATGAGCTTAAAACCATGTAAAATTCATATATGTGGAACCATTTAACTCCTAGACTTCGTATCTAACCTCATTAAATCGAAATTTTAAGTTTAACAACATAAAGCTATCATTTTTAACTAAATCCTCCAAAAACTCAATTTCTAAAACATTGAAGAAAATGAAAACTATTTGTTCTTTTGAAGAGATGAAGTTGAGGACAAGTCAAAAATGATATTACCTTTCAAAACCGAGTTAAAATGAAGAAGCAATGTGATGGAATAGTGATTGGGTAGAGAGAGCTCTTCTTCACGTTGGTTTTTGATTTTGAGAAGAAGATGAATAGTGAAATCATTTGATAAAAAGGGGTTTTAAATTGAAAGTTTGAATATTTACAATATTGCCATTAATGAATGGCTATTCCCCTTTTCCTTCAAAATCCACCCAAGTTGAATTTCATTTCAATTTAGTACAATCATAAAAAGTTTGTTTTTGAAACCCGAGGCCCAAAAGATTATTTTAATTATGAAACCGAACCCAAAATAATATTAAAATATTATTCTCACCCGACCCCTAAACCCGGGTGTTATAGACACAATTTGTAGAAGATGAAGCATTTCATGAGAGGTTTAAGAAGTGAGTTTAAAGTGAATTCTTTTTACCGTTTGTTTGTTGGGGGTTGGGTAATTAATAAAATTTTAATTAATGCTATTATTATTTGCATTGAAAAGGAAATTAAGTAGATGAGAATTAGAAAGGCGGAGTCAGACAATAATTTTCTTGTACTTTATTTTATTTTTTATTGTTTTCGACGGAAACAATGGATCCATCACAAATTAAATTAATATTTTTAATAGTTTCCGACGGAATTATTGTTCCATCACAAATTAAGTTGATATTTTTAATAGTTTTCGACGAAATTATTATTCCATCACAAATTAAATTGGTATTTTTAATTGTTTCTGACGGAATCATTATTATGTCATAAATTAAATTATAATTTTTATTGAAATCAAAAGAAATTTGCGACGGAAACAATAATTCCGTCGAAAACTATAACTTAGATTAAATTTTGTGACGGAATATTTTATTTCCATCAATAAATTGTGACGGATTTTAAAGTTGTCGGAATTTTTCCGTCAGTAAATTAATTTTTTTGTAGTGATGTACCTCGGTCACTAGATCTAATTCATTCATTAACTTAAACAATTCACAATTACAAATTTATTCTTTTGCTTGCTTCAAAGACATGATATCAATGAGATCCACTTGCCACCAAAATTTATTTGATTGTAATTTGTTTTACCTTAATCCTTACCATTTAACTTCACGAACAACAATTTTTTACCTTTTTTAGCGTCTCTGTTCATATTCTAACACTAAAAAATTAAACCCTAAACCCTAAATTCTACACCATATACCTTAATCCTCAACCATAAACTTAACTTTTTTTTTTAGTGTGGAGCATAAAAAACACTAAAAAGGCTGGGAAGATTTCTGTTCTAACTTGAAGCGTTATGACAAATGTATGTTGGCATTACAGATTGTGTGTATCTTAAGGACATATGATGCGATGGTCCAACAGCATCGCAATTTTGACTATGTTGATTCCCCCCTCTCCCGTTGAGGAAATTGATGGTTAAGTCTTCAACTTGTATTGCTGATTCATTAATGCCGTGGCCGGGAGGAGATCATCGTGTTGCGTGGTTTGATAATCATTTTGCAGGTGCAACATATGATATCACGTGCATGCGGACATGAAAATCAACACATTTCCGTTCCATATTTAAGTTTAACCCGGTGTGGGACGGAATAGATAATGCTTGTGGGCTGTGGGGACTTGGCAGAAGCCAGAACATGCATGCATGCATGCATTTAGATTGAGATAAAGGGAAAACGTGAGAGTATGTAGCCTTGAGTTCCAATATAGAGAGCAATCAGAACAGGACAAACTGCACGTGGATCTTACAGTTAAAATAGTTAAAACATGGATAATTAGGTCTGACAAACATTGGAAGTGTAACCGTAAATAGCCATAGCCATGCTTTGGACACAGGACACGTGGCATGTGGTGACCAACGTTCATTATGGGGATTGGGATGGAGGATGGGTGGAAGAATGGAAAGACATGATAAATTCTGACTCACTGGTCAACAATGTCGCCTCCCCCCTCCTTCTCATTTTGCTCATGTTGTTCATTAGTTATATTTCGGACAAATTCTAACCTCAACTCCATAAATTCGATTCAATTTAATCTAAATCTCTATTCCTTTATTTATAGGTTAGAAATCAGAAGCCTATTTAATAAGCAGAAATTGATAGCCCACTACTTTGTTCCCATGCAACTGTCTCTTGTTGACAATTATCACATGCTCATCTTCACTCTCTTAATTATATATGTACATATCCTATCTCCCAGTACGCCCATTAAGTTTTCTTACATAGCCTTTCTTTTTTTCTCTGACAACCACATCCAGTTTGTGTCTCATCCTTGAAGTCTTGAACACACAATGTCGAGCAGAAGATCGCGTTCTAGGCAGTCAGGTGTTTCCAGGATCACAGATGATCAGGTCGCCGATCTTGTTTCCAAGTTGCAACACCTTATCCCTGAGCTTCGCCGAAGCGGCTCCGACAAGGTAATTAAAATTACATGTTCCCTTAAGCAAGGTTAGAACGTTCAAATTCTGACGTCGTGAGTGTAGGCTAGTTTTAAGCATGCTTCACTCAAATGTATGGACAAAGTAATGTTAGTTTTAAGCTTAAAATCCCATGTTGTTAGTCTTTATTTCTCTGCTCATTTGTGTTTCAGAAATCAGCTTCCAAGGTGTTAGAGGAGACCTGCAACTACATCAGAAGCTTACGCAGAGAGGTGGAGGACCTAAGCGACCGGTTATCCCAGCTATTAGCTTCCACAGACATGGATAGCGATCAAGCAGCCATTCTCAGGAGTTTACTCATGTAATGTAATAATAACATATTAATAATAATCTACCTTTGTTGCATCGTATTAGTTGAAACAAGGGTTAAAACTTTAAACTTTAAACAATTGGTACATTTTGTTTGAGTTGATTTACAGCTATGGTTACCAAGGATTCGGGAAATGACATAGGTTACAGCAATGGGCTGCTATGACAAAATTGTTATGGCCGGGTCGGCTAATCTGTAGAGCTACCCAATGTCCATTTGGGGTTTATTAAAGGAAACCGGATCGTATATCATTTCACAAATGTGTTGATGGTTATGTACTATAGGTTAAAGTCTATTAAAAGTAACTAACAATAAGTTGGTCTAATGAGATGAGATGTTAGCTAGGTGTCTTAAATATAGACGGAAATTCAAATTTTAATGTTGCGAATGAAAAAAAAATGGATTGAGAGGGTTATCTCTCTGCCGGACCTTTGTAAAAACTGATCTGAATTAGTTGGTCAATAAATAAGATACAGTTGGTTAAACCAAAAAAACTATAACAATTAACAAGTCTTTCTACTCTATTAAAAAATTATTTTAGTCGCTTTACTATACTCAAAAGCTTATTTTAGGGAACTTACTATAAAATGACATTTCAGTCCTTGCATGTTTGACAAGTTAGCATTTTGGTCCAAAATTTTAAATTTATAATTAGTTGGATTAAATAATTTGATCTAAGCACCTGCCAATTTTAAAATTGTGAAAATTGATCTATTGAAAAAATGAGAGTAATTTATTTAATGTATATTTTGAAAGTGTGAAAATAAGAATGATCTGTGATGGTGTTAAACTTTTTCCATCAATAAATGACTTGTGCCCAACTATGATTGCATAATTTTTTTTATAAATAAATTAAAAAATTTATAGTTTTTTTATAATTTTAAAAATGTTAGTGAGAATTAAATATTTTTATGATTTTCGTATTATCTTTTTAATTAAACTCTTACTCTAACATTATATTACAAGAAACTTTAACATATTTTTTCAGTTTTTAATTTTAAATGTTTTTATGTTTTTACTTGTAATTATAATAGTATGGTAAATGAAAGCAACGTTGTTTGTAGTTAGAATCAGTATTAATCTTGCATTTAGATTCACGTGTTTAAATTTTTTATGTAAAGATTTTTTTATAACAGGCCGGGTGATATTATTAATAAGCTAAGAAAATAAAGTCCAAAAACAAAAGCCCAAAAAACGAAGAAAAAAAGACAAAGCGTCCCTTAAAGAAACAAAGACGCCTGAGAAAAAAAGGAAAGTTAAATGGTCTTAGTCCGGCAGACAAGGCTCCGATCGAATCGCTATGATTGGAGAAGACGGTGAAGCTGGAGCTGTCAAGAAAAAAGTGGGGAAAAACAAAAGAAATTAAACCCCGTTCCGACCAGCGAAAAGGCAACTTCTTACGGTGGTTTGAAAACCCTAAGTTTATCTTCGACGATGGCGATAATCGACGTTGGCGCCTCTTCCACCCAAAAACGGTCCTTCGAAAACGGTAAGCCCTCCTTCGCCATGCAATGAGCTGCTCTATTTGCAGTTCTGTGAGTAAAACAAAAAACACACCTGAGAAATTGTCGGGATAAGGCTTTTTCGTTACTGATGTAGGGGCTGATCTCTGAAAAATCGGTCCCGGGTGCCTGGAGTTTGGAGATGACGGACTGTGCATCTCCCTCGAGGACGACTGAGGAGAAGCCAAGGTCTGCCGCAAATTGCAGTCCCGACACTACTGCTAAAGCCTCCGCCGCGAAAGGAGAAGCCACCTGAAAATGAACACGGTAACATGCCGCCAATATGTGTCCATCTTCATTTCTAATAATTACTCCAGAACATGATTTTTTCTCACTGCCTTTAAATCCTGCATCGAAGTTTACTTTGACGAACAGAGCAACTGGAGGTATTCAAAAACTGTCCCTGCCAAGGAAAGAAAGAGAAAGGATCAGGCCCAATGCTTCCAGTTCTCTGCAATAACCACCTACAAAGGTAAAGATATCGTAATTTGATTGTACTTTACCCTCGTGAAACAATTTATTTCTAGAAAACCATAGAGCCCAGATGGCTATAACAATTACTCGACGTTGAAAAATTGAGTAGTTATCGAAGAGCCAAGCCAGCCATTCTTTGAAATCGAAACTATTAGCAACATTAGACCACTTGATTTTAGATTACGCCATAGGGCACCTGCAAAGGGACAATCTCTTGCAATATGAATTGACGATTCCACTGATCTTTTACACCTGATACACAAAGGATCATGAGCAATTCTCCTGAAATATAAATTTTGTTTTGTTGGCACAAAATTATGAATGAATTTCCAAATAATAATCTTTATCTTCGTAGGACAATAGATTTGCTATAAGTGGTTAAAAATAGGATGACCAACCATAGGAGATGGATCAGGGGACATCAGGAGCTTGTAACCACTCCTAACCGAGTATACACCAGAGTGTTCCCCTGCCCATACCTGCACATCAGGACACGGGTATGCCGGCAACAGAACCCTCAGGATAGCATCAGTATCCGTATCATTAAAGCTAGCATAGATGAGATCAACATCCCACTGATTAGAATCAGGTTTAATGAGATCTGATACACGAGAGATAGTAGGGGTTTGTGGAGAACTAATCTGTTGCCTAGTCGAACCAGGAAGCCAAAAATCATCCCACACTGAGACACTCACCCCCGAGCCAATTCTCCATTTTAAACCCGATAAAAGCAAACCCTTCGAGCTCCAAATACTCCTCCATATAAGAGAGGGACGAGAACCCAATCTCGAGTCAAGAAAAAAAATATCCCTAAAGTATTTAGCTTTAAGTAGACGAGCTACTAGAGATGAAGGACTAGCAAAGATCCTTTAAGCTTGCTTAGCAAGGAGATCGATGTTGAACTTAGAGAGATCTCGAAAGCCCAAACCCCCTGCTTCTTTTAACTGACACATAAAAGACCACTCACACCAGTGTATCCCACGTCTTCCTTGAGATTTCTACCACCAAAACCGAGCTTCAAAGGACTCCAGCTCTTTACAAAAGGATTTAGGCAGGAGAAAGAATGACATGACGTACATGGGGAGAGCTTGAAGAACCGATTTAATAAACACCTCCTTACCACCAGCAGGGAGGAACCAGGTATTCCAGCTTTCAGTACAATTGTTAAAACGATCACGCAAGCCAGAAAAAGCTCCTTTTTTGACTCGACCGACAATAGCTGGCAAGCCTAGATACTTCTCAGGGTTTGTTGTGCTAGAGACACCCAAAATTCGCTGCACATCCTCCCTATTATAGGTAATCACATTAGAAGAGAAGAAGATACCTGACTTCTCAAAATTGAAAACCTGCCCCGACGTCATAGAAAAGGTATCCAAGATAGACTTGATATTGGCAGCACCCCTCGCCGTTGCATTCCCAAACATTAGACAATCGTCTGCAAAGAGAAGATGGGTGACACAAGGTGCACTCCGAGCAATACACACTCTAGTCAATCTACCGTTTGAGGATGCAACTCGTATAAGAGATGATAACCCATCACCACACAGTAGAAAAATATAGGGGCTCAACGGGTCCCCTTGTCGGAGACCTCTAGAGGGGAAGAAACGATCGCCACAGCTATTATTCACACAGACCGAATAAGATACTGTAGAAATACAATTAAGCAAACGGCTAATCCAAAGGCTTGAGAAACCCAATCGTGACATAACAGCTTCTAAAAAGCTCCATTCCACACGATCATATGCCTTACTCATGTCGAGTTTTAAGGCAAAAGAACCCTTCTTACCCGTATGCTTCAGCTTGAGAGTGTGAAGTATCTCATAAGCCCCAATGATGTTATTAGTAATCAATCTACCGGGAATAAACGCACTTTGGGCCTCATCCACACATAATTTAGAACACTTTGAAGCCTATTAGCCAAAACCTTTGCAATAATCTTGTATAGAACATTGCATAGACTTATTGGTCTAAAATGGGCCATAGATGTAGGGTTTTTAGTTTTCGGTATAAGCACAATTAGAGTGTGATTGATTGTATACAAAACCTCATCACCTCTTAATACCGCTATGCAAAAACGTGATACCTCCTTACCAACGATGTGCCAGAATGGTTGATAAAAAACCGCACCCAAGCCATCCTCGCTAGAAGCCTTGAGAGGGCTCATCGATTTAACCGCACGCAAAATCTCCTCACCATTAAAATCCCTATCCAGTTCTATATTCATCTCAGGAGTTATACGAGATGATATACCAGCAAGAACATGATCTATAGAGGAAGTTCCTTGAGAAGTAAAAAGCTCATCGAAATAAGAACGAGCCATGTTACCCAAATACTCCTCATCCTCAACCACTCGTCCATCACCATCAACTAGCTTAGAAACCCTCTTTTGCCTGCGTCTTTCAGAGGCGTACTTATGAAAAAATGAAGTGTTTCGATCCCCATTTCTAAGCCAGTTCGCACGAGCCCTTTGCTCCCAATAAAGTTCTTCATCATTAAGAGCCAATTGAACATCCAGTGTCTCATGAAGGACTTCATCATTAGGAACCAAGTCCGACAGCTCCTTAAGACGTTGCCTCGGATCAGCTTCATTCGATTTACGTTCACGTTTAAGAGAGGCAGACCACTTCCGCAAGCCTTGTTTTACAAAATCCAGTTTCAAAAGGAGGTGCCCAGTAGAAGCCTCCCATAGGCGCTTGACCTCTTCTTCACACGTGTTTTCGAGCAGCCAACTAGCTTCAAACCGAAACACCCACTGTCCGGAAAGGTTCGACGCCTGCACATTGGTTTCCAGCAAAAGCGGGCAGTGATCCGAGAAAGAATGGGTAAGATGAGACAGCTTAAAATGAGGAAATAGGTTCCACCACAAAGTATTAGCAACACCTCTATCCAGACGTTCCCTAACATTATCATCGGAAAGGCGACCTTTCTGCCAGGTGTACCAAGCCCCCGAATACCCCAAATCCGATAAGGAGCAATCCTCAAGCATGGCTCGAAAATTATTCATTTTTTAAAGATAACAAATATATTTTGAGATAAATTAATTTTGCGTAAGTTTAAAATTGAGAGGGACCTAAAGAGCGTTTGAATCAAAATATTTAAGCCAACTAACAATACTTTAGAAACTTGGACCAAAATATTAACTTTTCAAACGTACCAAAAATAAAATATTTTTATAGTGGAAGGACTAAAATGAACTTTTAAATATAGTATAGAGATTAAAGTGATCCTTGTTATAATATATAAACTAAAATAAACTTTTAAATATAGTGCGAAAACTTCAAATAGAATTCAACATGCACTATATATACTCTTCCAACTTTTAATATTACCTTACATAAAAGTCTATTAGACATTGACTGCTCTATCGGCGAAACTTATCTCGGCTAATTATGTGTTTACTAATTACTAGAAGATAATTAACCGTTCGTTTAGCGTGATGAAACACTACATATTAGGAGTAAGGCTAACGGTTTGATCATAACTTTGTGAATCTAATAAATTGAGTTAAAAAATTGTTCCCGTAATAATTTTTTATAGTATCTGATTTAAATTGATCGGTCAATGGACCAGATATAACATATAAATATAGACACAAAGACAAATGTTATCTATTTCTGCCGTACTCCGATATTTCATACAGTGGCAGAACATAGGAGGTATAAGGGAGTTTGGTCCCCGCCAACTTTATTTTTTATTTGAAATATGATAGATTTTTTAAAAAGGTAAAATTACCTTTAAAATCCCTTCAAAATTTGTAAAATCTTAGTATGACCTCTTCAAAATTTTTAATTTTATTTTGGCCCCTTTATAAATTTTTAATTTTTTTTTAATTTTTATTTTAGTCCCCTTTTTTATAAATTTCTAGTTCTGCCCCTGATTTCATAGCAAAATAAAACATATTGCAATGGACTTTTATTGTTCGAAATCGATTCCAAGCTCAAAATGTGATTTTCTCTCATATCCATGCTGCCAATCACTTTGTCCAAATCACTCTCTAAACTTGATGTCTTTTTAAGCAGAAATAAACACAAAATTTTATGTTAACAATACGAATCTTTAAAAAAATATATTAAAAATTTAATCAGCGTGAAATTACAAAATTACAAGTTAAAGTATGAACTGGTAATAAAGACTTAAATAAATAAGCCCTATACATTAAAAGGGCCCATAAACTATTATAGCTTGTTGGCTTGTGAGTACGAAAAGTTCTTAAAAAATATGAATAAAAAACAATTGAGTCTGTTTGTTGAGAAAAAAAATCCAATTGAACACACATTAATAATAGAAAAATCCAATTAAATCATTTCTTTACGGTTTGAAACTTTGAGCAGAAAAGTATTAAAAATTATAATTTTTTAAAACATATATAAAATTAAAATACAATAAAAATATATTTATGTGAATATTTTATTTTAAAAAATAAATTTCTAAAGATTTTTATAAACTCTTATAAATTTATACTAATGGTTTTTATTTTATATTTCTACACATTTATATTTTTAAAATGCTTTTTTATAATTTTAATTTGGGTAAATTACACAGATCATCATTCAACTATCTTCTCACTCCTATTTTTTTCACTTAACTTTAAAAAATTTTAATTTAATAATTGAATTTTCAAATTGCTCATATTTTAGTCAC